>OU342735.1:508720182-509920182 GCA_910589765.1 Avena atlantica | reverse complement strand
TTCATGTCCATGGCCATCTCGTCGATGCCTGATGATGACAGTGAGTTCTCGGCGTCAGAACAAGTTCAGACATGTGGAAAATTCTGGCAATTCCGTCGATGGTTACGAAGCAGAGCAAGAACAGAGGCAAGCGACAACAGAATTGGGGATTACCGTGGAGGGTGGAGACGGCCTTGAGCGCCTTCTGCTTCTGCCTGTCGTCGTGCAGGTCCAGCTTCAGCACGATCTTCTGCAGCCGTCAGACAACACAATAAAATCAGCAAACCAGACCAGCAATCAGAGAACCGCCAACCCCGAAGAAAACAAAAAACCCAAAACTGAATCGACCGCGAGTAAGCACCTTCATGGCGGCGGCACGACCAACAGGAATAGGCGGTCCTTCGTCGGCGGTGACGAATTGCCTGCCTCTGAACCGTCCGCGGCCGGCGGCTGGAAGTAGAAGCTCGCCGACGCGACAAAACGGGTGGGTGGGAGTGGAGGAACGCTGTCTGCACTCTGGTCTGGCTCTGCTCTGTCTCAGGCGATGAGTTCGATGCGCGAACAAAAGAAGCCGCAGTTGTGATCTGGGGAGTGACCGGGCAGGCAGGCGGTTTTATAGGCGTGGCCAGACGCCATGGCACGGCGTGGCCGGACCGGCGGGCCCGTCCCGTCCCGCCCGTCGACGTCGCGGCGTCCCACCGCCCGAAAGGCTCGGTGGGGTTATATTTTTTTGCAAGGACAGCGACGGCAGGAGCCGAGGAAATGACGGAAGCCGCGACGAAGCAGGGCCGGATCGGTGGTGCCATTCGTGCGGGATCGCGTGACGCACCGGCGCGCAAGCGCAACCGGAAACCGGTGGAGAACCGCACGGCGGTAATGCGTAATCTGGAACGGATTTGGGATCCTTCTCCTTGGCTCGGCGTGGTCGCTGTCGCTCGCACGCTGGCTGGCTGGCGGATTGTGCTTCGACTGGATCGGGTGGGCGGGCGGCCAGGCTGAGAGGACGACCGGCCGAGTCTTGGTTTCATACAGGCGCGACACGTGCGTACGTTCGGCTTGCTGGCTGGCTGGCTGGCCATCTTGACCGTCGATTTGGGCGACCTGGAGTCAGAGTGTTTATAGTGCTGTCACCGGCTAACAGTGCAAGTGATCACGCGCCCGTCCTGATCACCATTATTGTCACTACAGTAGTGGCTGGAAATGGCTAGTCGGGCACCCCAGCAGCCAATCATGGCCGAGAAGACGATGACTGTTGCTAAATGCTGCTACTACTGTGCATCTTGGGCTCTTTTGTTGCACGGAAATGTCAAGGCCGGCCGGTCCGGTAGTAAGATGGGCCAATCCGACATCTCTGAGCATAGCCCCCGTGGTCTGTTAAAAAATAAAACTCCAGTGGCCTTGTCCCGAAAAAACGGTGTTTCTTTCCTCTCCATGTGAGTAAATTACGGATAACCGCCCGGTGAAGGAAATGCGTAATCAGCTACGGATTTCATGTTTTCTTCGTGGCTCGGTGCGGTCGCTTTCGTTTGGGCACCGGCTGTGTGCTTCTGCTTGTGCTTGGACTCGATCGCGTCGTGCGTGGGTGGGCGGCCAGCCAGGGGTAGCTGCGACGACCGGCCGACGCGGCGTTGGAGAGATGGCGCTGTCACTGTCACTGTCACTGTCACTGGCTAACAGTGGAACTGAAACTGATTCCGGCGGCAAAAAAGAGCTTGTAGATCGAGTGTACGTAGTAACCGTGCAAGAAAATGTCTGAATGTTGCCCTCTGAATCGGGAATGTTGACAAAGAGAAAGATGAAGATCCGGAAGCAGCCGTCAATTGATGCAACACGCAGTCATTTTCATGGTTTTGCTGAACTCCTATGTTATCTTGAAGCTACTACTTATTTTCGTGGGTGGTAGTGTTTCCATGCCTGGTTCAGGCAGGAAGTTGAAACACCATCGATCCGATCCGCCCCGGCCGCATGATTATACCAGCAAGAAAAGGAACACTATATCTGATGCCTTCGTCTTGGCGCGGTGTGGTCGCTTTCGTTCCTGCGCTGGCTTCCATTCCTGCGACGACGACGACCGGCCGAGTCTTGGTTACGCACACGCCACACGTCCGTACGTCCGGGCTGCTGGCCTCCTTGGCTGATCTGGCCAAGCGCCCGCCACTGCTGTCACTGGCCAACAGTGGAAGTGATTCCGCGTCCGTCCCGATCGCCATTATTACCGCCGTGGCTGGGATTGGGAATGGCTGGTCCAGCACCCCAGCCGCCAACCATGGCCAGGAAAACAAAGCCAGAGTTCAATGCATGACGCCATGACCACGACCGTTGCTGAATACTGGTGCTACTCCGCACTGTGCATCTCAGGATCTTCTGTCCCACGGTGATTCCAAGGCTGGCCGGTCATCAAGCGGTAAGACGAAGATCACGAAAACCAGACACCTCCGAGCAAATATAGCTCTCACCATCAGAAGTTATAGTACTAATTCAGAGCTCAAAATTCCATCGAAAATTTCGGAATTTATGGATACCGGCCTTGACATTTCGGACTGCATTATTCCAGTCAAAATAGGCACAGTTTGGTAAAATATCGCACAAAATTGTTCAGAGAGGTGAATCTTTCCAGAATTGTTTCCGAAGTTCCTAAATTCCGGCGAGCTCCCAGCTATGTAAGTTCGCCGGACAGAGAGTCCGGACGGCGGAGGGAGGTTTAATACCGTGAACTGGGATGGCTTGGATGGAGAACTGGTCTACACAAGGACGTTTTTTTCTTCCATTACATACAAGACAGGTAGTACTTTTGAGACCAGTTGGACATCATCATCTTCTTAAAGACTAAACACTCATATTGTCGAGGATTCTACTATTTATAGTTCTTACTATTACTGTGGGTTTCTATATGCAGATGCTCACATGTACTGCACCTCCCAGATTAACGAAGCGAAACAGCAGCTACCGGACGATTACCGCTGCAACCAGTAGTTCCTTTACCTTTACACGGCCATTTATATATAAATAGCGCACGCCGTCGATGGATGACCGCGGCAGGTAGCTAGGCTGATGGAGTACAGCAACCACCAACCAGCACCGGCGTCGGGCAGCAGGCAGGCAGGCAGGCAGACAGGCCAGCTACAAAAATGTACTACAACAAACGGAATCTCGTGGGCGGGCGCGTGCGCCGATCAGCAGATGACGCAGGAGTTGGGGTCGTCCTCGGCGCTGTGCACGACGTAGCGCGGCTGCGGCGGCGGGTACCAGTGCTGCGGGTACATCACCGGCACGACCTGTTTCTTGTCCGCGCCGTCCTTCTTGTCGGCGGCGCCGTCTTTCTTGTCCCCGGCGCCGGCGCCGGGCTTCTTGTCGTCCTTCTTCTCCTCCTTGGCGGGGCCGACGGAGACGATCTGCGCGGTGGGGAAGAGCTTGCTGCGCAGCCTGGCGACGACGTCGACGGGGTCCATGGTGCCGATGACCGTCATCTTCTGGTCCTTCATGTCCACGGCGATCTGGTCGATACCTGGGACAAGTGTGATAGTTGTCGTCGTCAGAACAAATTCAGATATGGGTGAAAATTCTGGACATTGGTGGTTTGGTTCCGTTCAAGATCATACCGAAAAGGGAGAGAAGAGGAAGGTGAGCATACCGTGGAGGCCGGAGACGAGCTTGAGCGCCTTCTGCTTGTGCTTGTCGTCGTGCAGGTCCAGCTTCAGCATGAGCTTCTGCAATTGGCCGTCAGACAAGCATAACAGGATCAGCAAACGGGACCAGCAACCGAGAGCCGCGACAGAACCAGAGAAGAAAAATCCTAGTAACTCACCTTCATCGGAGCTAGCGGGGAACGATCCTTCAAGGCCGGCGAATCGCGCAGGTGAGGCGGCGGCTGGTGCAGGCTGAGCACTTGAGTGACAAAGTGGAAAGAGCGGAACGAAAATGGAACTGGGGCTCTGTATCGCTGGCGTTGAGCTCGACGCGCAACGAACTGAAAAGGAAGCGTGGTGGTGGTGTGGTGTGGGTAGCAAGGGAGTGGCCGGGCCAGCCGATTTATAGGCGGCGAAGGGCAGAAAGGGGGCCGTGCTACCGAAGGCTCGACCGGACCGGTTCCTGGGGTTTTTTTCGTTTCTGGAAGCGATATTTCGTCGGGGCCAAGGAAGCCGCCACGAAGCGCGTCGATCTCGCGGATCAGGGACGAAAATGGATTTGGGATTTTATTTACTACGTATATTTAATTATTTACGGTCAAATAACTGAAAGATTTGCAGATTTTTTGAGTCTGGCTCGGTGGCCGTTGCTCCGTTGCTGGCTGCTTGCGGACGCGATGGGCGTCCGTGGGTTGCCGAGGCGCCGGTGGGTGGCCATGTGGCGTGTAGAGCAGTGTCCGCGTGGGGAAGGATCTGGGGTGGGAAGTCGGGACGTACGGATGACGCGTGCGGTCGTCGCGTCAAGACCGTGGCTAGTGGGCGCCGTCGAATCTGCCGCGGTGCCCGGGACGACCCGCTGTAGGCACGGCGCCGGGTCGTCGTCGTCGCCGTGCACGGTCCGTCCGGCCGCGCTGGCGAGTTTTGGGAGCTAGCCGATGATGCAGATCGACCTCGAACCGGTGCGTGTTCAGACTGCATGTCAGTGCTGTGATCCCAGGCATAGTTCGGCCTAATCATGGCTTCGCCATCGTCACTGCAGCAGTGACGGCCGGGGACACGGCACGAACAGCCGCCAACCAGGTCCAGGAATTGGCAAGCACGAAGAATTCTCCGATTGCCATGTCCTGACCTGACGCGGCCTCCTCGATCTCTTTGTGGCAACCGAACTTTGTCGGAGATTTCCTTTCTCGTTATGTCTTGGAACCGAATAACCTCGCTAGACTTTGCAACGTCCAAGAGATAAAGTAAACTCGCAGAAATAACCTTTTCTGGAGAACGGACTCGTATGCTTCGAACGCGCCAAAGTAGTACGTGGTACGTGCGCGGGAGATAGCTATCCCAGGTCCAAGCCAGCGCGCGCGCGCGCGTGCGTAACGAGCAGCCAAGACCACGAACGGTTCACGTCGATCTGTACCTTGCGAGCAAAGGCTCGCCGTCAGAAAGGTGCGCGATCGACGACGCAGTCTCCCTCGGCATGGCATGCACTAGAACGGTTCATCAGCTAGGAATTCACACAAACGTTGGTCGAGAAATGGGGAAAATAATACGAGTACGTACTCGAATAATTGGACGAGATCGACTTTTGTTTCTGCAGGTGATGGATGCGTCAACGGTCCATCCACACGCTGACAGCTACTCCTCGCAAGGCATGATGATCTAATTTTTCTTTCCAAGCGACCCACCACAGCATGATGACCTAATTAATTAACTGAGCATAAACATATCAGCTCTAAATTCTCATGCGTCGGGCGGGCAGACACACTTTCAGCTAACAATGGAGTCTCGACCAATCGCCCTACGTCGTACGAACTGATTAATTAACAAATCAAAAGGCACTCCTCGGTGACGTGCCGTTGCACTGGAGATGGAATGTTGTTTTGACCCGGAATCAGACAAGTGTTCCGTCACACTCGGATGCCAGTACTCATGAACCAACTACACATCTAGCGCAGATTTTGCAGAATTATTAAGCAGCTGACAGCAGTGCGACGCCCACATTGGTTCAGAGTTTGGTTTTAGACAACGCGTGTGCTTTATTAATCACCCAAACATCAAGTCAATACAAATTGTTTCCTGAATATTACCCGGGAGCACACCACGGCGCCACACATATACTTATAAGATACCATAACTCGAAAGAACAGGCTAAAACATGCGTAGCAAAGTTTTGCACATGACTAACATGAATTGTAGAACAATTATTAAAACTAGTAACCATGTCTTTGATGTCTTGGATCACATGTCCAAACGGAGATCGGCCCTTCTCCATTGAATTGAAGCTCTGAACAATGAACACACAATCGGAAGCCACTATGATGTTGTCCATGCCTTCCTCACTGGCCTAGAAGAGAACAAACCTAACCGTATAAGGACATCTCCACCAGCACAACCTAAACGGTCCGAACCGGTCTGCACGGACTGGCGGACAGCTGCGCGCCGGTCCAGCAAGGCGACCCAGCCGGACGGCCCGGACCGATCCATCCATGCACCAAATTTGGGCCATGATCGCGTCGGTCCATATAGCGCGCTTGTCCTCCCGCGTCCTCCCTTCACCTTTGACAGTCCCTCCCACCAGTGACACACAAACCACTCCACTCCTCCCTCCAAAAACGATCTACCAAATTTCCACTAATGGGAGCGGGAGCTGAGGCGATGGATCCCGCCGCCATGGCCAATGCTGCGCGCTCCGGCGGTCCCGTCACCAAGAAGAGGAGGCGGCCGAAGAATTCGGCCAAGGATATGATGGCGGACGAGCGGGAAGTTAAGTCGGAGAAGAGCGCTAGCCGATGGGAAGCCGCGAAACCTCGAGTCATCGCTGCCAAGCTCGACGTGGAGCTCAGGGAGGAGAACGAGCGTGCTTCGTCGCCACGCAGGCAAGGGCCAATGCCGACAAGATGGCAGCTAAATCGTCCAAGCATGCCGTTATCCTCATGAAGCGGGAGGTGCTGACTGCCGCTTTCGGTGGCATCATCGTTGTTCCCGGCCTGGCCATGTCCGAAGCGTCCTCTACCAGCTCGGTCACTTCCCACGCCGAGCGGTCGGCCACCACCTCAGCCTAGGATGCCAGGCCTGCACACATTGTCGCTTGGCGGCCACGGGAGGAACGTGGTCGCATTCTCCTGGTTCGTCTATCCCCGCACGGCGTTGTCAAAGACGAAAGAGGTCGCCATCGATCTCAACTGCACTCCCATGGCCATGAACACAACTTTAGAGGCGTCGAAGAATCGGCAGGCCATCTCCGCCGCGGACATGCCTGTGGCATCCCGCAAAACCACTACTAGAAAATCGCGTTGTTTTTGTGCATTGCATCATCATGACTGCATGCTCATGTCATCATGCCGCATTGCATTTGAGCATCGTCGTCATCATGCATTTGTTTGTCTGAAACTAATTTTCGAAAAAACATATTTTGTTTTCTAAACACCCCGCCTTTATTTCAAAATCCAAAAAACCGGGTCTCCGGATTATTTTGTTTCGTCTACCATTGGATTTCAAACGCCCCGTTTTAAATAATAAAATATTTATTTTATTTTTTGGGAGGCAGCGAGCCAGGCCCGAAAACCCGGCCAGCCACCTCCAAACCCTAGTCAAAATATCTAGTCCTAAACCCTTTTCCTACCTACACCTAATCCTACCCAGCCCCTCCACCTCACCCCGACCAACCACAGCTTGCCACCTCACCGTTCCCTCCACCTCATCACTCAACACAGCCACCTCACCAATCCCAGCCGCCACCTACCGCCAGCCTGGGCCCACCCCGACCCCACTCCCCGCTGGCCCCACCCACTTGACGCAACACACACAACGCTCACACCCACACAACTCCACCCCACCCTGCCGAAACCACACACGCATCCCACCCCGGTCAACCGCTCTATCCCACTAGCGCCCCACTCCCCTGTCGCCATCCTGGCCCCACCTGCGGACCCACCCCGCCTGCCCTGGGCCACTCCCAGTCCCGCAAGCCCCACCCCGTCCCCGCGTCCTCCTCCCTCGCCTTGTCACTCCTCTGCTTCACAGGAAACCGCCGCCGCCACCTCGCCGTTGCCTCCCTTCTGGCCTGGAGCCGCGCTCCTCTCTCCCGCCACTGCCTCCTCACCAACCTCCCCGGCCGCTGCCCCATGCCGTCCCCGTTGCCAAGGAGAGGCCCCGCTCGATCCCCATGGCCGCCGCCCCGCGAAGCCTCCGCTGCAACCCTCGCCTCGCCCAACGCTGCCCTCCTCTCCTGAAGCTCCTCCGGCCGCCTCCCGGCCCAAGCTCCTCCCGCCTGGACCTCGCCGTCCTCCCCTTCCCTGCCGTCCTCGGAGCCTGCCGTCGGCCCCCTCGCCCGGTCCCCGCACCGTCGCCCTCCTCCTCCGTCTGATGTGCCGCCGCCCGGGGCTCGACCGTCGCCATGCCTCCGTCTCCGGCGCTCGACTCCTCTGCGACCCCCTCCTGCCGTGCCGCCCAGGGCCATGCCTCTGCTGCATCTCCCGCCTGCTCCCGTGAGCGCGCGCCCTCGCCTTTAGGAGCTCGTCGCCTCTCTCTCCGGCCACCCTCCCCCGCGGCAGAGCTCCACGACCTCGGCCTCTGTCCGACTGCCGCATTTGCCTCGCTCTGGCCGCCACCGTGGTTCCTCCCGGCGCTTGCGTGGTCCCGCTTCATCAACACCTCGACCTCCCTATCGCCGCCCTCTGGCCGGCCCCATGCACCTCCTCTCTATGCCTTACCGCGCCGGACTCCACCGCCTCCAGCTCGCGGCCGGCCCCCGTCGACCTCGCCGCCTTCGAGCATGGCCTTCCTCTCTGGGCACGCCTTGGCCGCCCCGCGCGTGGTTGCTCTGTTTCGTTCCCTGTCATCTACGACTAAGGGAGTGTGTTCCTCTTATTCCTGTACATGTGCTCGACAGGGTGTTGTTGTTCCTAGCCACAACGTCTGCGAATCATGTGGCGCCTTGTGACAACTTCTTCCCGGTGCTCCGTTTTTTTCACAACGATAGTGCCGAAGACCGAGGCCAAGTACCTTTTTGAGATTGTCAAGTGAACAAGGTCTCCGATGCACAACACCGACAAGATCGACAAGTGGCGAGGTAACCTGAAGTATGCCCGGCAAGGACGGCCGGGATCAAGATCTTCATCATGGGACACGAAGGCCTCCTTCACGGAATGCCATGACCTCCCTCACGGAAACCTGAAGATCCAAACCCCGAAGACCGAACCCGGCACGCCTAGTTCTTCCTCTCGGATCCGAGGACGCCGAGACCCCGGTGCGACAAGTACTCCTTCCCGAACGCCGAGCTCGCCGAGAACCCGGATGCCAAGGTCACCGACACGGAGCGGCAAGACCTCCTTTCCGCACCGATGCCGACGACGTCGCACGCCAAGTTCTTCTTCCCGAGCGTCAAGACCGACCCGATACGAGGACACGACAAGATCTTCGCGACGACAAGATCGACACCGACCCGGGCGAATCCAATGCGCCCCGACACAAACCAAGTCCTCCTTTTCGGGTGCGACAAGATCTACTTCCGTTGTCCGAGACCGATGTCGTCGAACCCTGAGACCGAACCCCGAACCCCCCGGAACCCCAAGATCTACCGAACCTAGATGTGTGATGCCCTTTCCAAGCCCCGTATTTTTTACAATATATGATATAAACTTGTTGCATTAAATCATTCATGCATGCATACTTGTCTGTGGTTTGGGGGCATTATGCCGATTCGCCTTATAATTAAATATGGGGCCATATGCGGGATATCTTTGTCTTATTCCGGACTCCATTTAAATTTGTGTAGCGAACCTGTGATATAATTTTGCCTTGTTAAGACAACATTTAAATTGTGGGGTAGCTAAACAACATGAACCATTTAATTAGTTGTCGGAACCTCGGTTCCGCTTAATATGACCTAATTGCATCGTAGCTTTGCCATGCCATACATCATACATGCATCATGCCCGATTCTCTACCGTAGTATTAAGTAGTGCATCCGGTGTTTATTCTAGTGTTTTGCTTCTTCGCGGATAAGGCCGTTGAGTTGATGCGAGTGTCGACCCGATCTTGGATGAACCTTCGGCAATGTTTTCAGGCGAGCATCTCCCCCTTTCTATCTATCTTACTTTTATAGTATTTATTCCCTTCTGTTGATCTATTGCTATCTGTGTTGCGTTGCTCTAGTTTCCGTACCCGGGATATCCCTTGCAGCCTTATATTGCCTTGGACACCTCCTATTACCTGTTGTTTGGTAGATAGTTGGACTTGCGCGTCGTAGTCGCTTGCTCGAGTGCTGTTGCATGTCGTCAAGTACCACGGTTGTTGGAGTATTGCCGTGTGTTTATTGTTGGAGATGATCAAGACTTTAATTACTGTTTAACAACTAAAATTGAAGTAGGTAAATGCAGAGGCACAGGTGGGCAATAGATGTTATTTGGCTGTTAACCGTCCACTTGTGTCCCTTTGGACCCCGAGTACTTGATACATGTTCCTTGAATATTCGCGCTATCCACATACGGGAGGATTATGGGACCCCCCTGAGCCAGAGCTTGATTCATTCTTATTTCTTGGGGCCACAAACTAGTTTGAGGTTTTATTTACTATCTTGTACTTATGCCATGCTTTACTGCTTTATTTAAAATTGTGCGAGGTACTGCACCTGTACTGTTTAGGTCAGCGGAGTTTCTTCGCGGTATCGACAAGCCCAGTCACATTTTCGGGTTCCCAGTCGTTTACAGCCACTGGCGCAAACCTTGAGTCCGTCTCGGAGTCGGCTAACTTCGTTGCGAGTGTACTCAATGGGGTGGCCCCCTGAAATATTTCTGAATCTGGTGATTGCTTTGTCGTGAAGGCCTCGTTGGGATTTGATTTGGTTTTTCCGAGGTTGATCGAGTGTGTGTTGCTATTTGTGCACCCCTGCAGGGTAAAACTTTCTGAAAGCCGTGTCCGCGGTTATGGACGACTTGGAGCACAGTATCTCGATCATAGACAACTATAACTAAAGTAGTGCTACAAATTTGACTTTATAATGACTAGTAATCAGCTTCACTATAATGGAATGGCTAAATAAAACTGCCAACAATTGCTTGATTGGGTTGTCGCCATCTACCATTGTATCTGACTAGTAAGTATTGCAACTATAACGGAATGGCTAAATACAAGTACCAACAACTGCTGGGTTTTGGGATATCTCATGCTAATGGTATCTGACTAGTAAGTGTTGCAACTACAACGGACTGGTTAACTAAAATTGTCCACTGCTTATTATATCATGATGACTATTTATACCTGACTAGTAATTGCTGCAACGATAATTGTACGAATAAAACTGCCAACTGTGTGAGTTCCTCGGTGGACTTCCTCGTTTGGTCTCGAGGGGGAAATACCAGGATGGGTATGTTTGGTGGTAGAATCAGGTTGGTTCCGAATAGGTCTTTCTTACCCCTCTCTGATAGCCGCTAGTTGTATCGAGTCTCTATAGGTTGTTTAGTGCATGCTGCGCTGCCGCTCAGTCCACCATACCTTTGTAGGTGAGGACCGCCGAATTCTAGCCTCGCCGTGTACTGGCCTCAGTACTGACCGCTCTCTTTTTCCTTTGCCCTTTGTCGGCACCCCCCTTTTGTGTAAGCAGGTTTCGAGATCGACGTCGTTGGCAGGGTTACCCTTCCGGCTTGGCCTGGGCAGGGTTATGGACGCCATTGGTTATTCTCCAGGGCTCTTAGCCCCATTTGCATCTTGTCCGTAGTCGGACGCTGTATCGTTTTAAAGGTGATTTGGATCTTTGGTATTGTATATTTGCATTCTTGACTCTTTGAGTCACTGTTGTATATATCTGTTCTGTGGGTTCCATCGTGGACTATTGTGTAATGGTATTACTTCGTTTTCCACCCGCACGAAAGTGCCCGGTGGGCACCTTTGAATCGTTTCTATGCGGGTTTGGCGGGGATCGCTGAAACTTGCATAGGGCCGATTCTGAGGGTGTTACAGAGTGGTATCAGAGCTCAGTAGTTGCGATATCCCACAAGTCTAGCCTGTAGGATAACCTAGCTAACGGCCGAAGTAGAGTGTCAAAACTATTTTTGCAAAATCGGTTGGATAGTTCTGATTAGGTCTGATTTTACTCCTTACCCCTCTGCTGCTCTCCTCTCACCTCTGCGCGTTTTGAATCCGCTCTCTTCTCTCTCTTCGAGTCCAGGATTTCTCGTGGTTGGGTTCCATCGTACCTTCAGGGTTTCACTTCCTCTTTTGGTAACGGTGTTGCTACATCTGGTCTTCATGCTATCCGAGGAATCCTTCGTCTGGTGGACTTCTCTTTGCTCCTCCTCGTGCCTTACGGTGTTTTTCCGACGCGACGACATCATCTACGCCAGATCCGATGCAGAGTCTGCATCACTCCTTTGTTTCCGAACCTCGCTTGTCAAGATCTACAATCTGAATTCTGAGAGTTGGTTGCATAATTTCCTATTCTTGTGCAGGGTAATGCTTTGGGTGCGCGATGGACTGATCACCATCCGACTACTCTTATCATTCGCTCTTGCACCTTGAATGGTGAATCATTGCAGTTATACTCCTTCCGCGAAAGTTAGAGTTGGCCTTACCCTTTTGAGACCTTTACCTTCTTCTTTGTTTCTCCGGAGGGTTCTCTCGACGAATGAGGAACAATCCTTGTTGGTGGTGTCGCCATTTTCAAGCTGAGAAAGAACCCTTGTTAGTGGTGTCGCGAGGATCTACACGAAGTGCGAAGGATCAGATCGTCGGCCTTCTTCCCTGTACCATGAGGCGGATCTCGAGGGCGAGATCCATTGTTAGTGGTGTCGAATTGTGGCATCCCGCAAAACCACTACTAGAAAATCGCGTTGTTTTTGTGCATTGCATCATCATGACTGCATGCTCATGTCATCATGCCGCATTACATTTGAGCATTGTCGTCATCATGCATTTGTTTGTCTAAAACTAATTTTCGAAAAAACATATTTTGTTTTCTAAACACCCCGCCTTTATTTCAAAATCCAAAAAACCGGGTCTCCGGATTATTTTGTTTCGTCTACCATTGGATTTCAAACGCCCCGTTTTAAATAATAAAATATTTATTTTATTTTTTGAGAGGCAGCCAGCCAAGCCCGAAAACCTGGCCAGCCACCTCCAAACCCTAGTCAAAATATCTAGTCCTAAACCCTTTTCCTACCTACACCTAATCCTACTAGCCCCTCCACCTCACCCCGACCAACCACAGCTTGCCACCTCACCGTTCCCTCCACCTCATCACTCAACACAGCCACCTCACCAATCCCAGCCGCCACCTACCGCCAGCCTGGGCCCACCCCGACCCCACTCCCCGCTGGCCCCACCCACTTGACGCAACACACACAGCGCTCACACCCACACAACTCCACCCCACCCTGTCGAAACCACACACGCATCCCACCCCGGTCAACCGCTCTATCCCACTAGCGCCCCACTCCCCTGTCGCCATCCTGGCCCCACCTGCGAACCCACCCCGCCTGCCCTGGGCAACTCCCAGTCCCGCAAGCCCCACCCCGTCCCCACGTCCTCCTCCCTCGCCTTGTCCCTCCTCTGCTTCACAGGAAACCGCCGCCGCCACCTCGCCGTGGCCTCCCTTCTGGCCTGGAGCCGCGCTCCTCTCTCCCGCCACCGCCTCCTCACCAACCTCCCCGGCCGCTGCCCCGTGCCGTCCCCGTCGCCAGGGAGAGGCCCCGCTCGATCCCCATGGCCGCCGTCCCGCGAAGCCTCCGCTGCAACCCTCGCCTCGCCCAGCGCCGCCCTCCTCTCCTGAAGCTCCTCCGGCCGCCTCCCGGCCCAAGCTCCTCCCGCCTGGACCTCGCCGTCCTCCCCTTCCCTGCCGTCCTCGGAGCCTGCCGTCGGCCCCCTCGCCCGGTCCCCGCACTGTCGCCCTCCTCCTCCGTCTGATGTGCCGCCGCCCGGGGCTCGACCGCCGCCATGCCTCCGTCTCCGGCGCTCGACTCCTCTGCGACCCCCTCCTGCCGTGCCGCCCAGGGCCATGCCTCTGTTGCATCTCCCGCCTGCTCCCGTGAGCGCGCGCCCTCGCCTTTACGAGCTCGTCGCCTCTCTCTCCGGCCACCCTTCCCCGCGGCAGAGCTCCACGACCTCGGCCTCTGTCCGACCGCCGCCTCTGCCTCGCTCTGGCCGCCACCGTGGTTCCTCCCGGCGCTCGCGTGGTCCCGCTTCATCAACACCTCGACCTCCCTATCGCCGCCCTCTGGCCGGCCCCATGCACCTCCTCTCTATGCCTTACCGCGCCGGACTCCACCGCCTCCAGCTCGCGGCCGGCCCCCGTCGACCTCGCCGCCTTCGAGCACGGCCTTCCTCTCTGGGAACGCCTTGGCCGCCCCGCGCGTGGTTGCTCTGTTTCGTTCCCTGTCATCTACGACTAAGGGAGTGTGTTCCTCTTATTCCTGTACATGTGCTCGACAGGGTGTTGTTGTTCCTAGCCACAACGTCTGCGAATCATGTGGCGCCTTGTGACAACTTCTTCCCGGTGCTCCGTTTGTTTCACAACGATAGTGCCGAAGACCGAGGCCAAGTAACTTTTTGAGATTGTCAAGTGAACAAGGTCTCCGATGCACAACACCGACAAGATCGACAAGTGGCGAGGTAACCTGAAGTATGCCCGGCAAGGACGGTCGGGATCAAGATCTTCATCATGGGACACGAAGGCCTCCTTCACGGAACGCCATGAACTCCCTCACGGAAACCTGAAGATCCAAACCCCGAAGACCGAACCCGGCACGCCTAGTTCTTCCTCTCGGATCCGAGGACGCCGAGACCCCTGTGCGACAAGTACTCCTTCCCGAACGCCGAGCTCGCCGAGAACCCGGATGCCAAGGTCACCGACACGGAGCGGCAAGACCTCCTTTCCGCACCGATGCCGACGACGTCGCACGCCAAGTTCTTCTTCCCGAGCGTCAAGACCGACCCGATACGAGGACACGACAAGATCTTCGCGACGACAAGATCGACACCGACCCGGGCGAATCCAATGCGCCCCGACACAAACCAAGTCCTCCTTTTCGGGTGCGACAAGATCTACTTCCGTTGTCCGAGACCGATCCCGTCGAACCCTGAGACCGAACCCCGAACCCCCCGGAACCCCAAGATCTGCCGAACCCAGATGTGTGATGCCCTTTCCAAGCCCCGTATTTTTTATAATATATGATATAAACTAGTTGCATTAAATCATTCATGCATGCATACTTGTCTGTGGTTTGGGGGCATTATGCCGATTCACCTTATAATTAAATATGGGGCCATATGCGGGATATCTTTGTCTTATTCCGGACTCCATTTAAATTTGTGTAGCGAACCTGTGATATAATTTTGCCTTGTTAAGACAACATTTAAATTGTGGGGTAGCTAAACAACATGAACCATTTAATTAGTTGTCGGAACCTCGGTTCCGCTTAATATGACCTAATTGCATCGCAGCTTTGCCATGCCATACATCATACATGCATCATGCCCGATTCTCTACCGTAGTATTAAGTAGTGCATCCGGTGTTTATTCTAGTGTTTTGCTTCTTCGCGGATAAGGCCGTTGAGTTGATGCGAGTGTCGACCCGATCTTGGATGAACCTTCGGCAATGTTTTCGGGCGAGCATCTCCCCCTTTCTATCTATCTTACTTTTATAGTATTTATTCCCTTCTGTTGATCTATTGCTATCTGTGTTGCGTTGCTCTAGTTTCCGTACCCGGGATATCCCTTGCAGCCTTATATTGCCTTGGACACCTCCTATTACCTGTTGTTTGGTAGATAGTTGGACTTGCGCGTCGTAGTCGCTTGCTCGAGTGCTGTTGCGTGTCGTCAAGTACCACGGTTGTTGGAGTATTGCCGTGTGTTTATTGTTGGAGATGATCAAGACTTTAATTACTGTTTAACAACTAAAATTGAAGTAGGTAAATGCAGAGGCACAGGTGGGAAATAGATGTTATTTGGTTGTTAACCGTCCACTTGTGTCCCGTAGGACCCCGAGTACTTGATACCTGTTCTTTGAATATTCGCGCTATCCACATCCGGCAGGATTATGGGACCCCCCTGAGCCAGAGCTTGATTCATTCTTATTTCTTGGGGCCACAAACTAGTTTGAGGTTTTATTTACTATCTTGTACTTATGCCATGCTTTACTGCTTTATTTAAAATTGTGCGAGGTACTGCACCTGTACTGTTTAGGTCAGCGGAGTGTTTTCGTGGTATCGACAAGCCCAGTCACATTTTCGGGTTCCCAGTCGTTTACAGCCACTGGCGCAAACCTTGAGTCCGTCTCGGAGTCGGCTAACTTCGTTGCGAGTGTACTCAATGGGGTGGCCCCCTGAAATATTTCTGAATCTGGTGATTGCTTTGTCGTGAAGGCCTCGTTGGGATTTGATTTGGTTTTTCCGAGGTTGATCGAGTGTGTGTTGTTATTTGTGCACCCCTGCAGGGTAAAACTTTCTGAAAGCCGTGTCCGCGGTTATGGACGACTTGGAGCACAGTATCTCGATCATAGACAACTATAACTAAAGTAGTGCTACAAATTTGACTTTATAATGATTAGTAATCAGCTTCACTATAATGGAATGGCTAAATAAAACTGCCAACAATTGCTTGATTGGGTTGTCGCCATCTACCATTGTATCTGACTAGTAAGTATTGCAACTATAACGGAATGGCTAAATAAAAGTACCAACAACTGCTGAGTTTTGGGATATCTCATGCTAATGGTATCTGACTAGTAAGTGTTGCAACTACAACGGACTGGTTAACTAAAATTGCCCACTGCTTATTATATCAGGATGACTATTTATACCTGACTAGTAATTGCTGCAACGATAACTGTACGAATAAAACTGCCAACTGTGTGAGTTCCTCGGTGGACTTCCTCGTTTGGTCTCGAGGGGGAAATACCAGGATGGGTATGTTTGGTGGTAGAATCAGGTTGGTTCCGAATAGGTCTTTCTTACCCCTCTCTGATAGCCGCTAGTTGTATCGAGTCTCTATAGGTTGTTTAGTGCATGATGCGCTGCCGCTCAGTCCACCATACCTATGTAGGCGAGGACCGCCGAATTCTAGCCTCGCCGTGTACTGGCCTCAGTACCGACCGCTCTCTTTTCCTTTGCCCTTTGTCGGCACCCCCCTTTTGTGTAAGCAGGTTTCGAGATCGACGTCGTTAGCAGGGTTACCCTTCCGGCTTGGCCTGGGCAGGGTTATGGACGCCATTGGTTATTCTCCAGGGCTCTTAGCCCCATTTGCATCTTGTCCGTAGTCGGACGCTGTATCGTTTTAAAGGTGATTTGGATCTTTGGTATTGTATATTTGCATTCTTGACTCTTTGCTTCATTGTTGTATATATCTGTTCTGTGGGTTCCATCGTGGACTATTGTGTAATGGTATTACTTCGTTTTCCACCCGCACGAAAGTGCCTGGTGGGCACCTTTGAATCGTTTCTATGCGGGTTTAGCGGGGATCGCTGAAACTTACATAGGGCCAATTCTGAGGGTGTTACAATGCCGGCGCCAGTCAACCTGTTCAACGGAAAGGCTGACCAGCAGTCATTCGCCAAGGACGCGATGGTTGCGATATTTCTTTCCCATTGCCCAAAAAGAGGAAGCAGCAGATCACCGGGCTCGCGATGCATGAAGGCCAATGGCGACGGTGTATGCAACCTTTTAGAAAGAACTTGCCACTTTTTGGACATAGTGTATGATATTACCCATTTTTGCATATATCAAATCAATTGGCCATTTGTTGCCGATGCCCAAAGGGCAATGGCACACGTCTGCCATATTATTTGCTTGTCAATTTGTGTATTTGTATATGTATTTGAGCTGATTGGCAAAGAATTGGCTAAATTAGTCAGCGATGAGACCAACAGCTAGGGCGGACAGATATGTCACGCCTCTAACGACCCAAAATTGTCTGCGACCGATCTAGACGGACACAAATGGATATTTTGAAAAATATTCATAATTATATTTAATTATTTCTCAGCAACATAATCTCAGACAAAATACAAGATACGAATTATTGCATTGAAGGAGAAAAATAAGAGAAATATTGATGCCTGTTATGGGATCTATACAAAAAGTAATGAAAATTTTCAGCCCACCAAATACGATGCCTTTGCATTTGCAAGAGCCACCTTGTTTGTTTCTTAAATTTCAGTGAGCTCCCGGCTAATTAAGTTCATCAGAGAAACCCGCTGGAGGTTGAATACTGTCAACCGGGATGGCTTGGATGGAGCAGTACTAGTCTACACTACACAATAACGTTTTTTCCCATCCTAAGACAGGCAACACAGATCTGGACGGCCGCCGTCGTCGGCGCTCATGCAGCGGGCGCATGAGGAGGTTGGAGGCACGATAAGACACATCATCCATGGGCGGGGCGCCCTTCCTCCAGTTCGATCCATTGGCGGAGCGGAGCACTGCAAGGTAAGCAAGGGGAAAGGGATCTCATAGGAGAACGCAGGGTTGCATCATCCCTAGCCGGCGGCAACGAGGGGAAAAGCTCGAGTACATGCAAAAAGGGATCCCCCACTCCCTGAGCTTCCAGGGACATGTCGGTGGAGATGGAAGTGGGCTCGGGTAAGGGACCTCGAAGATGGAGGACGACATGATGGGGGAGCACGGGCCAGGGGTGGATTTGGAGGCCAGAGAGGAGGAGCTCTGCTGCTCGGTGGAGGGTGGAGGCAGAGTTGGAGGCGGAGCTTGCACGAGAAAAAGATCAGGAGAAGAAAGGAGATGGGACTCGTTGCTGCTGCTCTCTGTATCTCCTGTCAAATATGCTGCAACTACTATTAATTTGGTGGTCACATAATAAATAAAGACACATATATGTGGTGGAGAGATAAGATTGGACTTGTGGTGCATAGATAATTCTTTTGCTGGTTACCTTTTTGATAGTGTTAGTAAATTTTTTTGCTGAAAGAAATCGTTGTAGTATATCACATCCGTCACAATTACTATTGCATTTTTGGTTGGGTATTTTGGGTGTATATCAATTTAGGATATGTTCAAAACAATACAACATAGTTTTCTACAAATTTTAAAACAAAGTTAGATTATAGCTTCTGGTATAGACCCGTATCGACACACGGGCATTATGGTGCACAAGTCAGGAGTGAAGGTAATTAAAGATGTATATTATACATGTACTAATCCGGTTTACCATATTTTATTCCTCCATCTTAAATTAGTTGACCTAAACTTTGTCTAAATACACATGTATTTTGTTGTTCGACGTGCGAGAAAATGACTTATCATGAATGCCAAAAAAAATGACTTATCATGTTTACTACTCCCTTCGTCCAAGAATAGATGTCTTAGCTTTTTCAAATTTTGAATAAATCTATATACTAAATAGTGTCTAGATTTATTTAAATTTTGACAAATTTGAGACATCTATTTTGAGACGGAGAGAGTATATTGTTATGCAAAAATAACATCGAGGGCCTGGCAAAGCACGTGCTCTACTAGGACAGTTGCACAAATTGATCATGGATATGGACAGAGCTCATGATCGAAGTTGCCACGGTCATGGGTATGCATTGGAGATCACTTCTCTCCTGATTGAGCTCGTCAATGATATCTTCTCCATAGCATTTTTACATGTGTTTTATTAATAGCCAGCTTGCAACGGTGCGTGAGAAAGTCACTAAAGTTAAGAAAAATATCAAAGAAGAAAGAGATTATATTAGAGAAAGAAATGGTCTTTGTCTATGTATGAATAGAGGTCACATGGTCATGTCATACCTTTTTTAAATTAGGACAACTGATTTATTTGTGTGTACATAACTTAGCACAGCTATTTCAGTTTTGTGTACATGTAAAATTTTCGTTATTCCCGTAGCAACGCACAGGCATTTAGCTAGTTATTGATAAGAGGGAGTAGTATTTTATAGACCAGTTTGACAGATTGTGAAATTTAGATTGTAAAAAACTCTATTGGTAGTTCTTAGTTTCTTACTGTGGTTCTTTATATGCACATTACAAACTGATCGGCAGATGCACACATGTACTGCATCACCAATTTACCACACACACAAAAAAAAGGCAAATAACAGCTACCGGACGATCACCGCTGCAATCCTTTATACGGCCATTTGTATATAGCGTACGCCGTCGATCACCGCAGCAGGTAGGCTGACGAGTACAGCCACCACCAACCAGGACCAGCCAGGCCAGCTACCGGAATCTCCTTGACGGTCAGCAGATGACGCAGGAGTTGGGGTCGTCCTCGGCGCTGTGCACGACGTAGCGCGGCTGCGGCGGCGGGTACCAGTGCTGCGGATACATCACCGGCACGACCTGCTTCTTGTCCGCGCCGGCACCGTCCTTCTTGTCGCTGCCGCCGCCCTCCTTCTTGTCCCCGCCGCCGGCGCCGGCGCCGGGCTTCTTGTCGTCCTTCTTCTCCTCCTTTGCGGGGCCGACGGAGGCGATCTGCGCGGTGGGGAAGAGCTTGGTGCGCAGCTTGGCGGTGATCTTGACTGGGTCGACGGTGCCGATGACCGTCATCTTCTGGTCCTTCATGTCCACCGCGATCTGGTCTATCCCATGGAGGCCTGAGACGAGCCTGAGCGCCTTCTGCTTGTGCCTGTCGTCGTGCAGGTCCAGCTTCAGCACCACCTTCTGCATCCTTGGACGGCGGTGAATTTGCTCCGGGCGGGGCAGGGCGGCGACGGGTGCTCTGTATCTGGCGGTGAGGTGGGTTGGACGCGTAAGGAACGAAGAAAATCGGTAGTGGTAGCGTGTTTTGGTGTGGCAAGGGAGTGGCCGGGCCAGTGGATTTATAGGTGGCGAGCCAAGGAAGCCGCCACGAAGCTCGATCGCGCGGATCAGGGACAGAACGGGTTTGAGATTTGACGGATTTCCATATTTTGTTTCTTTCTTTCTTTCTTTTCTGGCTCGGTCGCTTTTGCTTCGGTGATGGCTTGCTGCGCTTGGAATCTGTTGGCCAGGTGGGACGGATGACGCGCGCGGTCGTCGCGTCAACGCAACGGGTGCCACGGGACCGGGCCAGTGGAGTGGGCGCTGTGGAATTTGCGGCGGTGGCAGGGACGACCTGATGTAGTGTAGGCATGCGGGGTCGTCGTCGCCGTCGTGCACGGTCCGTCCGGCCGGGCTGGCCATCCAGCGATCGCGCATCTACTGACTTTGGGAGCTAGCCGATGGGAATCGATCTCGACCCGATCGTGTTGAGACTGTCAATGCTCTGATCCCTGCAGGGTCGGCCTAATCATCATGGCTTCGCCATCACTACAGCAGTGACGGGGACACGCACAGCCAGCCAGCCAGCCGCCAACCACGGCCAGGAATTGGCAAAAAGGAAGAAGCATTCTCTCACGACTGCCATGTCCAGACGCGGCCTTCTCTGTAGTACAGCAGTACCAGCGAGTCAGCGACCAAGCTTTGTTCTTGTATCCTTCCTCGGTCGCTCGAGTACCGGCCCTGCCTTGGAGATTTCCGTTCTCGTTTTCAGACGACATGTCTTGGAACCTCGCCACAGAATAAAATCAGTGCAAAAGCTCGCTACACTACTTTTCCATGTCCAAGAGATAAATAACTAAGCTCGGAAATTTACCTTTTCTGGGAAGGCGGCCGTATGCTTCAAACGAGCCAAGGATCATGCAGTGCGCGCGTGCGTAAGCAGCGACGGTCGGTTCACGTCGATCACTACCTTGCGGGCCAAGGATCGCCCTCAGAAAGGTCTAGTACGACGCACTCTCCCAGTCTCCCTGTGCGTGCACTATAACGGTTTCAGCTCGGAATTCACACGTACGTTGAGAAATGGAGTAATCCGAAGATGAGAAAAATGCACCAGTGGTCACTGAACTTATCTGAGATGAGTGATCTGGTCACACAACTCGCAAAACGCGCGAACCCAGCACTTAACCGACGCTGGATGAGTGGTTTGGAACCGGTTATTCTGTCCACTTGGGCACGCTCATGGGCCTAGTCGCACCGGGGACAGATGTATTTGTGCAAAAAGGACCCTGCCATGGTTGCTATTGCATACCGGCTTGCACGCGTTAGGAGGAGAAGACGCATGCATGCGATGAGCTCTGGGCGCATGGAGGAGGAAGGAGACCACAGAGAGGGAGACGACGGCGGCGGAGTAGCTGCACCGACGGGTGCTAGTTCCTGTACAATTCTGGCAGAGCCACGGCGCCGCCGCGCCGGATGCTCGGGGATCCTCCTCCACCCGCAGGTTAGAAATCAAGGCACTTGTTAGTAAGATTTGGCGGTCGATTTCTATTTGATTTGTTTGATTTTTACCGATTTGGCTATAATTGGCGGGTCAATTCGCTATCTAATGTAGACGAAAAGGTGGATCATTTTGATTTATGTTCGACGAAGAACTGGTGTCGTCAGTTAATAGTTGATTTTCTCAAGGAGATGTGCTATGACTGTTATGATCCGAAGCTAGTTGTGTACTGATTCAAGAAAACAACAGACAATAGTGGGCAATTGGTTGCTATAAACTTTGAAACTACAGCTAAAGAAATGGCAGAAGCATCAATGCACTCAAACCCAATTGTCATGTATGTAGATCATGTGGGTTTTATTCTCCGGCAGGCTAGTGATGATGTTGCACAATCTGGAATTTGTTTGCCCAAGGTTTTGAGTCCCAAGAAATGTGGTTATGTGCAAGAAGATGATTGTGTTGAAGAACAATCAGAGAATGAATCAGAAAATTATCATGATTGTACTGATTCAGACTATGATTTTGATGATGATGATGGCCTGTTTGTTGAATATGTGGATGACAAAGTGGAAGATGATCATGTTTTTCAGTAGAACCATGTGCAATGTCATCCAAGAGGTGAAGATGATGTCCCATCATGGCATTGATGGCGCAAAGTACAAATTTAGTTATCACAGTCCTTTGACAGACAAGGACAACCCAAAGTTCAGGCTTGGCATGGTATTTCCTACTGTCAAAGATGCGAGAAAAGTTGTGTCCATGTATGTTGTAACAGCTAGGTACCAAGTGAGGAAAACAAGGAACAACAACATAAAAGTAAAGGCACATTGTGAAGGAACAAATGGAGAGAGTGAAGAAGGTTGTCCTTGGAAATTAATTGCTACAAAGGATAGAAGGTCTGAAGATTTTTTAGTGACAACTTATGTGGGTACACATGAATGTGAGAGGGTGTGGAAAAATAAAGGAACTACCTGAAAAGTTTGTGGAGGAAGTCCGAATTAATGGGAATTTGACGCTCAAAGGTTTTGCACTCAAAGTTCAACAGAAGTATAACATGATACCAGATAGGTTTAAACTAGCTAGGGCATGGTTTGCTGCACTTAAGAAGATTCATGGTGATGAGGCAGCCCAGTTTAACCTTCTCTAGGATTATGGCCAGGAGTTGAGGACATCAAACCCTGTAGCACCTTTTATCTCAAGTGCATAGGGAATTCTTTTAGTTCTCTCTATCTAAGTTTAGATGCATGCAAGAGAGGGTGGCTTAGAGGATGCAGGCTCATCATTTGCCTAGATGGGACAAATATCAAGACCAAGTATGGAGGCCAACTACTAACAGCTATAGGGATTGGCCCTAACGACTATATATATCCAATAACAATGGCAATGTTGAGGTGGAGTGTTACAGAAGCTGGTTATAGTTTTTGAACACACTAAAAATGATTTAAACATTGTGAACACTTTATATTTCACCATAATGAGTGATAAACAAAAGGTAGATTTAGTACAAAATTTTCTACTAGAATATCTACTTGCCATTCTCTTATTTTCCATCTAAATGTAATTCTCTTTGTTATGACAGGGGCTTATAATTTTTTTTCTAGAATTAATCCCTGAATCTAAACATAGATTATGTGTTAGACACATGCATGAGAACATGAACCAACTTCACAAGGGAGAAGTGGTAAAAAAACATGTGTGTGCATGTTCTAGAGCTACAACTGTGGAAATATGGACCGAGAACATGGACAAGTTCAAAGAAGAATGCCCTTATGCATATGCATGGCTTGAAGAGATGCCACCAAATACATGGAGTAGAGATTTTTTAGTGACTTTTCAAAGTGTGACATGCTTCTGAATAATACTTGTAAAGTATTTAACAAGTAAGTTGATAAAAAATGGATGCCATTTGCAGTGTCATTTACTAGTTGTACTAAAATTTATCCTAACATGATGTGTTAAACAATTTCTAGATGGATTCTAGAAGCAAGAGAGCTTCCTATTCTCTCAATGTTAGAAAGGGTAGTTTGTCAGCTAATGACTAGGTACTATGAGAATGATAAAAAGGCTAGAAAAAATCGTTATGGACAGATTTGCCCCAAAATTAAAAAGAAACTTGACAAAAATGTAGAATTCGCAGTAGATATTGTTCCAAAACAGGAGGAAGTGGTGTATTTAAGGTGGGTTCAATGAACAGTGAGAACATTTACATAGTTGAGCTCATAGGGCTTGTAGCTATAGGATATGGCAAATCACTGGAATTCCATGTTCACATGTTTATGCATGTTTGAGACATGATAATATTAACCTAGAAAGGATGGTTTCAAATTGCTATTCCATAGAGACATACATTGAGGTGCATGGTACCTATATCAGACCAGTAAAGGACATGAGAGTTTGGACAAAAATCAATGGTCCTAAAATCAAGCCTCCTTTCTATGAAAAAGTTGTTGGCGGGCTAAGAAAAAATAGAAGAAAAACTCCCGAAGAAAAGAAAGCGGGAACAAAGCTAAAGAACATGGAGTGCATATTCATTGCGGATATTGTAGGGGACCTGGTCACAATAGAGCTATTTCTGAGATTCTAAAAGAAGATCTTCTAGCTCAAGCAAATAGAGAGGAGCATGTAGAAGAGGACCAAGCTGAAACAAGCAAAAGGCCAGCTAGAAGGAAGAGGAAGACAGTGCATGAGCAAGTTAGTGTGCCAAATCCAACTATAAAACCCACCACTATTGATGAAAATGGAGATGCCGATGTCCTAGAGATAACAGAGGTGAACTCTTACTCAAATATGTCAATATGTTTTCTATTGTGCATGTGAATTTAGTGTATAATGTTTATTACTTAATGTACAACACATTGTCCATGTTTGTTTAGATCCATCACGTGACCCTAGTAATATGAGAGATTCAATGGTATCACAACTAGCTAAAAAGGTAAATATTCCACGATTTAGATCCATCAAATGGCCCTAGTAATAGTAGAGAATTGTAGCAGATTTACTTGAATTTGTACTTGATCCATAGGTACCAGATGCCGTATCTATTAAAGATGATCCATTTCCAGATGAGTCCTATTTTGTGGCATAACACACAGAACAAATTCATGTGAGAGCAAGAGCTACAACGACAACTTTGACAAGAAAACACAAAGAAAAATCTACAGTGGCAACAAGAGGAAGGACAACAACCAGTACATCAGCAAGAGGAAGGGCAGCAAGCAGTACATCAACAACAAGAGGGAGGGCAACAAGCAGTACATCAGCAGCAAGAGGGAGGGCATCTAGCAGTACATCAACAACAATAGGAAGAGGAGCAAGAACCACAAGAAATAGTCAATCTGGAACAGCAGCAAACACTACAACAGCAAGAGGAAGAGGAAAAAATATAGAAAGGAGAAAGTGGTTGTTGTTTGGTGATGGTGGCGCCAATGGAGGCCAACAACATATGCAAGAGGATCCAACCGTGCTTCACAACACACAGGAATCACCTGCAATGTAGATGCAATAGCTGTAATTAAGCTGCATACCATGCTTTTGATGCAAATGTTAATTGGAAACATTTGCTTCAGTTAACTACGCTCCTGATTTTGTTCATGTAAAACTTTGCAAATCCGTTAAACTATGTTCGATCCATGTGTCGGTTAAGTTAAGTGCAACAATTATATGCAAACTTATTTATTATCTGCCTAGATCAATGCAATTCTTGCAAGTGTCAATGGATAAAAAGAAATCCAACTAAAGAGCCGTCGCTCTGCCGCCAAAACAGTTACAGGGTCCTTTTTGCAAAAATACATCTGTCTCCGGTGCAACTAGGCCCACGAGCGTGCCCGCGTGGACAGAAAAACCGGTTTCGAGCCGGTTTATGACCAAACCACTCATCCAACGTTAGTTAAGTGCTGGGTTCGCTCGTTTTGCGAGTTGTGTGACCAGATCACTCATCTCAGATAAGTTCTGTAACCACCGGTGCATTTTCTCTTGGAAGATATTTATTTTATTTCCCTTGGTGATGGAAGCGTCAACGATACATGCGACGGGAGAAGAAAGCGGCACTCCATCCACACGCCGATAGCTACGCGGCGAGGCAAGATGCTCTAAATTAATTGGATACAAGATCAGCTCTAAATTCTCATGCGTCAGGCGGACACTTACACTTGCAATTAACAATGGAAGGTCGGCCAATTGCCCCACGTATGAACCCATTAACAAATCAAAAGGTTCCGCTCGGTCATCGGTAACGAGCCGTCATAGTCGAATGTCGGGACTCATGAACGAACCACATATAGTGTAGGTTTTACAGAATTATTATTAAGCAGCACGACACCGATTGTTGGTACCATCACTGGTTCAGAGTTTATTTTTAGAGAATGTGATTGCTTTACTAATCACCGAAACATCGAGTCAATACAAATTGTGCGTGCTTTTTAGAGGTTGTTTTTGAGAATTGCTCGCTTTGTAAATTTTATTATTTTTATGCTCATTTGTAATGTCGTTGATGATTATTAATAGATTGATGAAATTTCACAAAAACCATGAATTATATAACAATTATTAAAACTATTAACCAGGTCTTTGATGTCTTGGATCACAGGGTCAAAATGCATATCGGGGTCCTTCTCCACCAATTGAAGCGATGGACAATGGATAGACAATCGGAATCCAGTATGATGTTGTCCATGCCTTTCTTGCAGGCGCAGGTGAGAGCAAACCTGACCGCGTAAGGTTCAGCAAGCTCTGGGGTCACCACATGAGCGTAGTTGTCACCAGTAGCCGCCACGAGCAACAACCCTAGCACCCATACTATGAGAAGACACAAAAAAAGGCGCATCGACATTCAACTGGATCATTCCTTCCGGTGGAGGAGACCATCAAGTTTAACTAAGGGGTCCCACGACCGTGGTTGGAACCAGATAGAATTTTGAAAACATTATTTTATAATTATTTTTTCTTATTTCTTAACGATATAATCTCCAACAAAATAAAAGATACTATTTTATAATTATTTTTTCTTATTTCATTATTTTTTCTTATTTCTTCAATGCAATATTTCGTACTATTAGGAGAAAAATAAGAGAAGTTAATGCCTATTATGGATATATTCAAAAAGTAATGAAAATTTTCAGGACACCAAATATGATGCCCTCACATTTGCGAGGGTCACTTTGCTAGTTTTTTAAATTTTAGTGAGCTCCCGGCTAATTAAGTTCATCAGAGAAATCAGCTAGAGGTTGAATACTGTCAACTAGGATGGCTTACATGGAGCAATACTAGTCCACAAACACCGACGCTTTTTCCATCCCAAGACCAGGTAGTAGTAGTATTATCAAAAACTGCATTTATAGTTCTTAATGTGGTTCTGTACATGCACATTACAAACTGATCGGCAGATGCACACATGTACTGCATCACCACGCACACACACAAAAGGCAAACAGCAGCTACACTACTGGACGATCACCGCTGCAATCCTTTACACGGCCATTTGTATAGAGCGCACGCCGTTGATCACCGCAGCAGGTAGGCTGATGAGTACAGCCGCCACCAACCAGCACCGGCCAGGCCAGCTACAAGAAGGGAATCTCCTGGATGGTCAGCAGATGACGCAGGAGTTGGGGTCATCCTCGGCGCTGTGGACGACGTAGCGCGGCTGCGGCGGAGGCGGGTACCAGTGCTGCGGGTACATCACCGGCACGACCTGCTTCTTGTCCGCGCCACTGGCGCCTTCCTTCTTTTCGCCGCCGCTGTCCTTCTTGTCCCCGCCGGCAGTCCCGGCGCCGGCGCCTGGCTTCTTGTCGCCGTCCTTCTCGTCCTTGGCGGGTCCGACGGAGACGATCTGCGCTGTGGGGAAGAGCTTGCTGCGCAGTTTGGCGGTGATCTTGACGGGGTCGACGGTGCCGATGACCGTCATCTTCTGGTCCTTCATGTCCACGGAGATCTGGTCGATCCCATGGAGACCGGAGACGAGCTTGAGCGCCTTCTGCTTGTGCCTGTCGTCGTGCAGGTCGAGCTTCAGCACCACCTTCTGCATCCTTGAACGGCGGCGAATTTGCGAGCTAAGCGGTGACGGGTGCTCTGTATCTTGCTGTGAGGTGAGTTGGACGAGGAACGAACGAAGGAAATAGGTAGTCGGAGTGGTGTTGTGTGGGTTGCAAGGGAGTGAGCGGGCAGTGGATTTATAGGTGGCGAGCGAGGGGGGCAAGGGCTCTCCGGGGTTTTTCGTTGGGGCCAAGGAAGGAAGCCGCCACGAAGCTCGATCGGGCGGATCAGGGGCGGGACGGGTTTGCGATTTGACGGTCAATAGAAGAAGATTTCTAGATATTCTTTCGATCTGTCTCGGTCGCTAGCTTTTCGTCCGGCGCTTGCTGCTTTGCTGCTCCTGGACTCGGTGGGCGTTGTTGGGTGGTGGGGAGGAGGAGAGGAGCCGTGTGCGCGTGGGGAGTCGGGACGGATGACGCGCGCGGTCGTCGCGTCAACGCAACGGGCGCCACGGGACCGGGCTAGTGTGCGTTGTGGAATTTGCGGTGGTGGCCGGGACGACCTGCTGTAGGCATACGCTGGCTGGCGAGCCATCGATAGGTCGACGGCAGCCGGCGTACGTGATTAGGCATGATGCCAATGCTACAACGTCAAGTCTAGCCGACGGCAAAGCCATCGGTGTAGGTTTCACACCTACCTCGACGGCAGATATTTTTCTATTGCTATATTAATCTTAGAAAAATCATAACTAAATTATTTTAATTTAGAAAAATACATATAATATATCAAAAATTACAGAAAATTAATATCTATCTATATAAATTTAAATATTACATATTTTTGTTCAAAAATATATAAAAACAATATAAATACTTTTGTATAATATTTTCCATTTTCTGAGTGCTTAAAACGGGGTGTTTTGTGATGTAACCATCGAATCAAAGTTTAATACTCGTACCACTCCATTTTTCAAAAATACTAGACCACCTTGCATGAAAAATGTTCTAACCGAGGTCAAACCTTTCCGTCCACCCCTTGTGAAAAAGACAAATTCTGCCGAATTGGCAGGAAGTGAGTCAGATTTGAACGTCTACCCCTTATAAAAAAGACAAATTCTGCCGAATCGACAGGAAGTGAGTCAGATTTAAACTACAGGTATATGATCTGATGCAGATGATTTTTTGGAAAAATCAATTTTAGGTTCACAATATGCTATTTTATCATATATCCAATGCAAATTTAGCGAGGCTCAGCCCCGAGCTAAGAATCTTCATGTCGCCCCTTCTCTTGAACGCACACGATGTAAAAATCTCTAACAGACTCAAAATGTTAGTGTGTCAGGATAAAACTTTAGTATTTACATGCCCGTCTTGTATATTTTGTGTATTCCCCTTTAATCCAAGCTAGAAATGGAAAAAAAGTTCAATGGCTCACAAGCAGAAAATATCAACTACTATCTCCGTTCCAAAGATTAAAGCTTTTTTTCTAGAAGTCAAACTACAGAAAGTTTTTAGACAAAAATATTAATATTTATAATATGAATTTCATACCCCTTGATATATCATGGAACATATTTTCACATTATCTCTTTATAATATCATAGTTCTTGATAGTTTTTTCTAGTTTGGTCAAACTTTCCGTAGATTGACTTTCTTTAGAAATATAAGCCTTAGCCTTTGGGATGAAGGTAGTATAAGGTAAAATTCTTAGTTAGTCTATGATAAATAAATGAAGATTGTTATTAGTATAAGACAATTACTAGTAACTATCAGAACACATAAAATTTAAATTTCTAAGATGAGGTATGCTAAAAATGGTTTAGGAGCATTCAATGAAGGATGATGTACATAATGTTTTATTCAAAAATAGATAGCTCCAAATGTATAGGCAAGCAAGAATCTCAACTTAAGTGAAGGGTTTCACAGCATAGAAATCAAAATCTTTCTACGGATGCGAACGGGAAAGCCAAGATCTAATCTAGGAGATGCAAACAACGAAGGGGATTAGATGAGATCTTCATACCCTTGAAGATTCGCACAGCGGAACGTTCGACGGAACGTGGGTGATGTAGTCGTACTCGCTTCTCCTCCTAGCGATCCGATCCGATCTAACACCGCAAGTGGCGATGCCTCCGAGAGATGCACACGTGCGGCACCTCAACGTCTCCTCCTTGCTCGGTCCAGCAAGTATGGTGGGGAGACATATTGGATCTACAACGCGACGACGCGGTGCAAGTGGTGGAGAGTTTCTGCAGCAGGGCTTCGCCTACGTGCAGTCGGGAGGGAGAGAGAGAGGAGGGCAGCAGGGCGGCTAGGGTTGTGGAGGAGGTGTGGGGGGAGGGTGCGCCCCAGCCCTAGCCCCTCCCCCAAGCCTTAGGCCGGCGGCCAAGGAGGGAGGAGTGGGGGGCAAGTTCCCCCTAGAAGCTTTCCTAGGGTTTGCCCTAGGTCTGGCCGGCTGGGCCCTATGGGGCCTTGTGCCCCTGGCCCAATGCGGCCAGGGAACTCCCTCATAGGCCCATTCCCCCTCCCGGCAGGTGGGGCCACGTTGGTCCCCCTCCGGAAGGTTCTAGAAGCTTCCGGTACAATACCGATTAACCCAAAACAATTCCGAACTCCAAAAACTGCATTGCCTTTTATGAATCTTATTCTCCGGACCATTCCGGAACCTGTCGTGATGTCCCGGATCCCATCCGAGACTCCGAACAAAAACTCATAAACCAATTATCCAATTTATCCTAGCGTCAAGACACGTTAAGTGTGTGACCCTTCGGGTTCGAGAACATGCAGACATGATCTTATATCAATAATCAGCAGCGGGGTCTGGAAACCCATATTGACTCCCACACATTCATCGATGATCATATCGGATGAACCACGATGCTAGGATTCAATCAATCCCATATATATATTCCCTTCGTCTCGCGATATTTTACTTGCCCGAGATTTGATCGGCGGTACCGTCATACCTAGTTCAATCTCGTTCACAGCAAGTACTTTACTCGTTCCGTAATCCGATATCACTTTGTGATTAACTCCTTAACCACATGCTTGCAAGCGGTGTTGATATCGATTACCGAGTGGGCCCGAAGTATATCTCTCCGACTTGGGAGGGACAAATCCCATCTCGATACATACAACCCAACAGGTACTTTCCGATCACCTGAGAGACACCTTTATGATCACCCTCTCATAGGATGACGTTTGATGACCTCAAAGATTTCTTCCGATACCGGGGAGTTGTATTATCTCATGGTCTAAGGAACACAATATTTGACATAAGAAAAGCTTCGGAAAGATGAACACGCTGACATGATCTAATTGCTCCGCTTAGTTTGGGTCTGTCCATCATATCATTCTCCCAATGATATGATCTCATTATTAATCGACAACTCATGTCTATGGTTAGGAAACCTTAACCATCATTAATCAATGAGCTAGTTCATAGAGCCATACTAGGGACACGGTGTTGTTCACAAATCACACAAGTATTAAAGTTTCCGCTTAATACAATTCTAGCATGGAATATAAACTTTATCATGAACAAGAATCATAATAATAGCATCTTTATTATTGTCTCTAGGGCATAATTCCAACAGTCTCCCACTTGCACTAGAGTCAATAATCTATTTTACATTTGGCAACAATCTCACACCCATGGCACTAAGGTGTTGATCATGTTTTACACGAGGAAGAGGTTTAGTCAATGGATCTGCGACATTCAGATCTGTATGTATTTTGCTAATATTCATATCTCCATCTGCTATATAATCTCGGATTATATGAAACTTGCGGTTGATATGCTTGGTCTTTGGATGATATCTTGGTTCCTTAGCGAGTGCTATGGCGCCAGTGTTGTCACACAATATCTCCAGTGGTTCCAATGCACTTGGAACCACGCCAAGCTCAGTGATGAAGTTCCTGATCCAAACTCCTTCACTTGATGCTTCTGCAACAGCCATGTATTCCGCTTCTACTGTAGATCGCGCGATCACGCTTTGCTTGCAGCTTCTCCAGCTCACAGCTCCTCCATTCAAAATATAAACGTATCCTGTCTGAGACTTAGAATCATCCTTGTCGGTATCGAAACTAGCGTCGACGTAACCCTTTACGATGAGCTGTTCATCACCTCCATAGACTAAGAACATTTCTTTAGTCCTATTTAGGTACTTTAGGATGTTCTTCACGGCTGTCCAGTGTTCCACTCCTGGATCACTTTGGTATCTGCTCGTCAAACTAAGAGCATTGGACACATCCGGTCTAGTACACAACATGGCATACATGATAGAACCTATGGCCGAGGCATAAGGCACTTTGCTCATAACTTCTCTATCATTTACCGTAGCTGGACACTGAGCCTTGCTCAATATCTTACCTGACAACATAGGCACCGAACCTTTCTTTGCCTTATCCATTCTGAACCTTTTCAGAACTTTGTCTAGGTATGTACTCTGGCTTAAAGCTATCAGGCGTCTTTGTCTATCTCTATAGATTTTGATGCCCAATATATAAGCAGCTTCACCTAGGTATTTCATTGAAAAACACTTGTTCAAATAACTCTTCACATCGTTAAGCATGTTAATGTCATTTCCAATAATCAATATGTCATCCACATATAGTACCAGAAATGTCACCGAGCTCCCACTCACTTTCTTGTAGATACAAGCTTCGTAGCAATTCGGAACAAAACCAAAGCTCTTGATCACTTGATCAAAACGAAGGTTCCAACTCCGAGATGCTTGTTTCAGTCCATAAATGGAACGCTGAAGTTTGCACACTTTATCAGCATCCTTAGGATCGACAAAACCTTCGGGTTGCATCATATACAACTCTTCATCAATGTTGCCATTGAGGAACGCGGTCTTGACATCCATCTTCCATATTTCATAATCATGAAACGCAGCAATTGCTAATAAAATCCGAATGGACTTAAACATCGCTACGGGAGAGAAAGTCTCATCGTACACCTTGAACTTGTCGAAAACCTTTTGCGACAAGTCGTGCTTTATAGACGGTAACATTACCATCCGCGTCCGTTTTCTTCTTGAGGATCCATTTGCACTCAACGGCCTTTCGGTCACTAGGAGTGTCCACCAAAGTCCATACTTGGTTTTCGCTCATGGATCCCAATTCGGATTTCATGGCCTCTAGCCATTTCTCAGAGTCTGGGCTCATCATCGCTTCCTCATAGTTCGTAGGTTCACTGTCTTCTACCAACAAGACAGTCAAGACAGGGTTGCCGTATCACTCAGAAGGGGCACGCGACCTTGTCGACCTGCGACGTTCAGTAGCATCATCGTCCGAAGCTTCATGATCCTTGTCATTAGCTTCCTCTATTGTTGGTGCAGGCGGCACTGGAACAATTTCAGGTGCTGCGCTACTCTCCAACTCAAGAGAAGGTTCAACAACCTCATCTAGCTCTACTTTCCTCCCACTCACTTCTTTCGAGAGAAACTCCTTCTCAAGAAAGGAACCGTTCTTTGCGACAAACACTTTGCCTTCGGTTCTGTGATAGAAGGTATACCCAATAGTTTCCTTAGGGTATCCTATGAAGACGCATTTCTCCGCTTTGGGTTCGAGCTTGTCCGGCATCAATTTCTTGACGTAAGCTTCGCTTCCCCAAACTTGAAGAAACGACAACTTAGGTTTAGCATCAAACCATAGTTCATACAGTGTCGTCTCAACGGATTTAGATGGTGCCCTATTTAAAGTGAATGCAGCGGTTTCTAATGCATAACCCCAAAATGATAACGGCAAATCAGTAAGAGACATCATTGATCGGACCATATCTAATAGAGTTCGATTCCGGCGTTCAGACACACCATTGCGCTGTGGTGTTCCGGGTGGCGTGAGTTGCGAAACGATTCCGCTAGCTTTAAGATGCGTAAGAAAATCATAACTCAAATATTCACCTCCACGATCGGATCATAGAAACTTAATCTTTCTGTTACGATGGTTCTCCACTTCATTCTGAAATTCCTTGAACTTTTCAAATGTTTCAGATTTATGTTTCATTAAATAGATATACCCATATCTACTTAAGTCATCGGTAAAAGTGAGAAAATAGCGATATCCACCGCGCGTCGAAACACTCATCGGTCCGCATACATCGGTATGTATGATTTCCAACAAGTCCGTTGCTCGCTCCATCATTCCGGAGAACGAGGTTTTGATCATCTTGCCCATGAGGCATGGTTCGCATGTGTCAAATGATTCAAAATCAAGAGACTCCAAAAGTCCATCAGAATGGAGTTTCTTCATGCGCTTTACACCAATATGACCTAGACGACAGTGCCACAAATAAGTAGTATTATCACTATCTACTTTGCATCTCTTAGCCTCAATGTTATGGATGTGTGTTTCATCCCTTTCGAGATTCACAAGAAATAAACCATTCACAACAGGTGCATGACCATAAAATATGTTACTCATATAAATAGAACAACCATTATTCTCCGATTTAAATGAATAACCGTCTTGCAATAAACACGATCCAGAAATAATGTTCAAGCTCAACGCAGGCACATAATAACAATTATTAAGGTTTAAAACTAACCCCGAAGGTAAAACTAAGGAGAGTGTGTCGACGGCCATCACATCAACTCTTGATCCGTTGCCATCGCGCATCGTCACCTCATCCCTCGCAATCCGCCGTCTATTCCGTAGCTCCTGTTTCAAGTTACAAATATTAGCAACTGAACCAGTATCAAATACCCAGGCACTACAAGGAGGACTAGTAAGGAAAACATCAATAACATGTATATCAAATATACCTTTGATGGTGCCAGCCTTCTTGTCCGCTAAGTACTTCGGACAGTTGCGCTTCCAGTGACCCTTGTCCTTGCAATAGAAGCACTCAGTGTCCGGCTTAGGACCAGACTTGAACTTCTTCTCAGCAGGGGCAACGCGCTTGCCACCGCCTTTCTTGAAGGGCTTCTTTGCACCCTTACCTTTCTTGAAGGTGGGGGGCTTGTTGACCATCAACACATGATTATCCTTTTTGATGTCCACCTCCGCAGCCTTCAGCTTTGCGAAGAGCTCGGTGATCGTATCAGTGGAACCAATCTGATTATGAGTCACTACAAAACTTTTGTAGCTGGGAGGGAGTGATTGCAGAACCCTGTCAATCTTGAGCTCCTCTGGAATCTTGCAGTCCAGTTGCTCAAGGCGTTGAGTGTAGCCCGACATCTTTATGGCGTGCTCACTAACGGAACTCCCTTCCTCCATCTTGCAGTTAAAGAATTTCTCAGAGATCTCATATCTCTCAGAACGGGCCTGAGTCTGAAACATAGTTTTCAGCTCCTCAAGAATCTCAAAGGGCCCGGGATAGTCTTCAAAACGATTTTGAAGGTCCGATTTCATAGCAAACAACATGGTGCTCTTAATCACACCATAATCATATTTGCGCGACTGATAGACAACTTTCTCATCAGCCGGCGCATCTACAGCAGGGGCGTCACCTAGCGCATTTTCAAGGACATAGTCCTGACCGCCAGAGAGAATGATTCTCAGATTGCGGAACCAATTGGTGAAGTTAGACCCGTTGTTTCTAAGCTTTCCTTCTCAGCAAAAACGTTTATGTTGAAGTTGGACTTAGCCATTTGATCTACAATATTTACAAGTACAAATTAGACTATGTTCATGATAACCAGTTCAACTTTTAATCAAATTATTAGATGAACTCCCACTAAATTCAACATCCCTCAAGTTGTTTAGTGAACACGATCCAAATTCACCACACCTAATCCGATCTTCACGAGAAGAGATGTGGCTTCAATGGTGGACAACGAAGTGTCGATCATATCATTCATATGACTCATGCTTAACCTTCGGTTCATGTGTTCCGAGGCCATGTCTGTACATGCTAGGCTCGTCAAGAAAAACCCAAGTATTTCCGCGTGTGCAAAAACTGGCTTGCACCCGCTATATGTGAACGTAGAGTCTATAGCACCCGATTATCACGTGATGCTTGGACACGGCTAACTTTCGCAACGGTGCATACATGGGGAGAAGACAGTTTTATCTTGATCTTTAAGTGAGGAATCATCTTATAATGCTACCGTCGTGATCTAAGCATAATAAGATACATAAAAGGATAAACATCACATGCATATAACTTTATGTGACATGGTATAGCTAATCTTCGCGCAATGATCTCCATCTTGTGCGTGCCGGCATGATCTCCATCAATACACCATGATTGCCTCCACCACGAATAGCAACTACAACTATTGCTAACTACTTAGCGATAAGTAAAGCTATTACATGGCGTATAAGAAGTTGACACACATGTCATACACAATTATAAAGACAACCATATGGCTCCTAACGGTTGTGTACTCAACGACATGCAAGTCGTGAAACATTACAAAACATGATCATTGCATACAACATACACATCACATCTTGGGCCATACCATATCACAGAAAGCACTCCCTGCAAAAACAAGTTAGACGCCTCTACTTTGTTGTTGCATGTTTTACGTGGCTTATGGGAGTAGCAAGCTAAGAACGATTCTTATCTACGGAAAGCCACAACGGTGATATTATGGTTGCCAAACTCCGGTGTAAATCCCATGACAACTATAGTGAGAGAAACTCGCATCCACCATCCGCATGTGTGGAACAAGCCACACGTCAAGTGCGGAGCCGGTCTCGCGAACGACGTCGCGTAAGGTTGGCCTGGACCGCTTCAATCTCACTATCCCGCGTCATAAGAAGAACACAAACAAGAGGCTTGCAATAGAAAACATCAACGCCCGCAACAACCATGTTGCATTCTACTCGTGAAACACATCTACGCATAGATCTAGCTCTGATACCACTGAAGGGTTTCGCAGCATAGTAAATCAAAAAATTTATACGAATGCGAACGGGAAAGCCAAGATCTAATCTAGGAGATGCAAACAACGAAGGGGATTAGATGAGATCTTCATACCCTTGAAGATTCGCACAGCGGAACGTTCGACGGAACGTGGGTGATGTAGTCGTACTTGCTCCTCCTCCTCGCGATCCGATCCGATCTAACACCGCAAGTGGCGATGCCTCCGAGAGATGCACACGTGCGGCACCTCGACATCTCCTCCTTCCTCGGTCCAGCAAGTATGGTGGAGATACGAATTGGATCTACAACGCGACGGCGCGGTGCAAGTGGTGGAGAGTTTCTGCAGCAGGGCTTCGCCTACGTGCAGTCGGGAAGGAGAGAGAGAGAGAGAGGAGGGCAGCAGGGCGGCTAGGGTTGTGGAGGAGGTGTGGGGGGAGGGTGCGCCCCAGCCCTCTATATATAGAGGGGTGGGCGCCAGCCCTAGCCCCCCCCCCAAGCCCTAGGCCGGCGGCCAAGGAGGAAGGAGTGGGGGGCAAGTCCTCCCCTTCTAGAAGCTTTCCTAGGGTTTGAAGGGTTTCGCGGCATAGAAAAACAAAATTTTCTACGGATGCGAACAGAGGGAAAGCCAAGATCTAATCTAGGAGATGCAATCAACGAGAGAGATTGGATTAGATCTTCATACCCTTGAAGATTCGCACAGCGGAACGTTCGTCGGAACGTGGGTGATGTAGTCGTACTCGCTTCTCCTCCTCGCGATCCGATCCGATCTAGCACCACAAGTGGCGGTGCCTCCGTGAGATGCACACGTGCAGCACCTCGACGTCTCCTCCTTCCTCGGACCAGCAAGTATGGTGGAGAGATAGATTGGATCTACAACACGACGGCGTGGTGTATATGGTGGAGAATTTCTGCAGCAGGGCTTCGCCTACAAACAGTCGGGAGGGAGAGAGGAGGGTAGCAGGGCAACTAGGGTTGGAGGCAAGGTGTAGGGGGGAGGGGGCGCACCAGCCCTCTATATATAGAGGGGGGGGGGCGGCCAGCCCTTGCCCCTCCTCCAAGCCTTGGGCCGGTGGCCAAGGGAGGGAGGAGTGGGGGGCAAGGACTCTCCCCTCTTCTAGAAACCCTATCCCTAGTTTAAATGATTTAAACCCTATAGGATCGGCTGGGCCCTATGGGGCCTTGTGCCCCTGGCCCAATGCGGCCAGGACACTCCCTCATAGGCCCATGCCCCTCCCGGAAGGTGGGGCCACGTTGGTCCCCTTCCGGAAGGTTCTAGAAGCTTCCGGTACAATACCGATTAACCCGGAACAATTCCGAACTCCAAAAACTGCATTGCCTTATATGAATCTCATTCTCCAGACCATTCCGGAACCTCTCGTGATATCCTGGATCCCATCCGAGACTCCGAACAAAAATTCATAAACCAATTATCCAATCTATCCTAGCATCGAGATACGTTAAGTGGTGACCCTGCGGGTTCGAGAATATGCAGACATGTTCTTCTATCAATAATCAACAGCGGGGTCTGGGCACCCATATTGAATCCCACACATTCATCGATGATCATATCGGATGAACCACGATGTCAGGATTCAAACAATCCCATATATATTCCCTTCGTCTCGCGATATTTTACTTGCCCGAGATTCGATCGTCGGTATCGTCATACCTAGTTCAATCTCGTTCACAGCAAGTACTTTACTCGTTCCGTAATCCGATATCACTTTGTGATTAACTCCTTAACCACATGCTTGCAAGCGGTGTTGATATCGATTACCGAGTGGGCCCGAAGTATATCTCTCCGACTTGGGAGGGACAAATCCCATCTCGATACATACAACCCAACAGATACTTTCCGATCACCTGAGAGACACCTTTATGATCACCCTCTCATAGGATGACGTTTGATGACCTCAAAGCTCTCTTCCGATACCAGGGAGTTGCATTATCTCATGGTCTAAGGAATACAATATTTGACATAGGAAAAGCTTCGCAAAGATGAACATGATGATACGATCTAATTGCTACTCTTAGTTTGGGTCTGTCCATCATATCATTCTCCAATGATATGATCTCATTATCAATTGACAACTCATGTCTATGGTTAGGAAACCTTAACCATCATTGATCAATGAGCTAGTCCATAGAGGCGTACTTGGGACACGGTGTTGTTCACAAACCACACAAGTATTAAAGTTTCCGCTTAATACAATTCTGGCATGGAATATAAACATTATCATGAACAAGAATTATAATAATAACATCTTTATTATTGCCTCTAGGGCATAATTCCAACAGTCTCCCACTTGCACTAGAGTCAATAATCTAGTTTACATTTTGTAACGATCTCACACCCATGGCACTGAGGTGCTGATCATGTTTTACACGTGGAAGAGGTTTAGTCAATGGATCTGCGACATTCAGATCTGTATGTACTTTGCTAATCTTCAGATCTCCATCTGCAATATAATCTCGGATTATATGAAACTTGCGGTTGATATGCTTGGTCTTTGGATGATATCTTGGTTCCTTAGCGAGTGCTATGGCGCCAGTGTTGTCACACCATATCTCCAGTGGGTCCAACGCACTTGGAACCACGCCAAGCTCAGTGATGAAGTTTCTGATCCAAACTCCTTCACTTGACGCTTCTGCAGCAGCCATGTATTCCGCTTCCACTGTAGATCCCGCGATCACGCTTTGCTTGCAGCTTCTCCAGCTCACAGCTCCTCCATTCAAAATATAAACGTATCCTGTCTGAGATTTGGAATCATCCTTGTCGGTGTCAAAACTAGATTCGACGTAACCTTTTACGACAAGCTGTTCATCACCCCCATAGACTAAGAACATTTCTTTAGTCCTATTTAGGTACTTTAGGATGTTCTTCACGGCTGTCCAGTGTTCCACTCCTGGATCACTTTGATATCTGCTCGTCAAACTAAGAGCATTGGACACATCCGGTCTAGTACAACAGCATGGCATACATGATGGAACCTATGGCCGAGGCATAAGGCACCTTGCTCATAGCTTCCCTATCATTTACCGTAGCTGGACACTGAGCCTTGCTCAATATCTTACCTGACAACATAGGCACTGAACCTTTCTTTGCCTTATCCATTCTGAACCTTTTCAGAACTTTGTCTAGGTATGTACTCTGGCTTAAAGCTATCAGGCGTCTTTGTCTATCTCTATAGATTTTGATGCCCAATATATAAGCAGCTTCACCTAGGTCTTTCATTGAAAAACACTTGTTCAAATAACTCTTCACATTGTTAAGCATGTTGATGTCATTTCCGATAATCAATATGTCATCCACATATAGTACCAGAAACGTCACCGAGCTCCCACTCACTTTCTTGTAGATACAAGCTTCGTAGCAATTTGTAACAAATCCAAAGCTCTTGATCACTCGATCAAAACGAAGGTTCCAACTCCGAGATGCTTGCTTCAGTCCATAAATGGAACGCTGAAGTTTGCATACTTTACTAGCATCCTTAGGATCGACAAAACCTTCGGGTTGCATCATATACAACTCTTCATCAATGTTGCCATTGAGGAACGCAGTCTTCACATCCATCTGCCATATTTCATAATCATGAAACGCATCAATTGCTAATAAAATCCGAATGGACTTAAACATCGCTACGGGAGAGAAAGTCTCATCGTAGTCAACACCTTGAACTTGTCGAAAACCTTTCGCGACAAGCTGTGCTTTATAGACGGTAACATTACCATCCGCGTCCGTTTTCTTCTTGAAGATCCATTTGCACTCAACGGCCTTTCGGTCGCTAGGAGGGTCCACCAAAGTCCATACTTGGTTTTCGCTCATGGATCCCAATTCGTATTTCATGGCTTCTAGCCATTTCTCAGAGTCTGGGCTCATCATCGCTTCCTCATAGTTCGTAGGTTCACTGTCTTCTACTAACAAGACAGTCAAGACAGGGTTGCCGTACCACTCAGGAGGGGCACGCGACCTTGTCGACCTGCGACGTTCAGTAGCAGCATCGTCCGAAGCTTCATGATCCTTGTCATTAGCTTCCTCTATTGTTGGTGCATGCGGCACTGGAACAATTTCAGGTGTTGTGCTACTCTCCAATTCAAGAGAAGGTTCAATAACCTCGTCTAGCTCTACTTTCCTCCCACTCACTTCTTTCGAGAGAAACTCCTTCTCAAGAAAGGAACCGTTCTTTGCGACAAACACTTTGCCTTCGGTTCTGTGATAGAAGGGATACCCAATAGTTTCCTTAGGGTATCCTATGAAGACGCATTTCTCCGCTTTGGGTTCGAGCTTGTCCGGCATCAACTTCTTGACGTAAGCTTCGCATCCCCAAACTTTAAGAAACGACAACTTAGGTTTAGCACCAAACCACAGTTCATACGGTGTCGTCTCAACGGATTTAGATAGAGCCCTATTTAAAGTGAATGCAGCGGTTTCTAATGCATAACCCCAAAATGATAACGGCAAATCAGTAAGAGACATCATTGATCGGACCATATCTAATAGGGTTCGATTCCGGCGTTCTGACACACCATTGCGCTGTGGTGTTCTGGGTGGCGTGAGTTGTGAAACGATTCCACTTGTTTTAAGATGCGTGAGAAAATCATAACTCAAATATTCACCTCCACGATCGGATCGTAGAAACTTAATCTTTCTGTTACGATGGTTCTCCACTTCATTCTGAAATTCCTTGAACTTTTCAAATGTTTCAGAATTATGTTTCATTAAATAGATATACCCATATCTACTTAAGTCATCGGTAAAAGTGAGGAAATAGCGATATCCACCGCCGTCGAAACACTCATCGGTCCGCATACATCGGTATGTATGATTTCCAACAAGTCCGTTGCTCGCTCCATCATACCGGAGAATGGGGCTTTGATCATCTTGCCCATGAGGCATGGTTCGCATGTGTCAAATGATTCAAAATCAAGAGACTCCAAAAGTCCATCAGAATGGAGTTTCTTCATGCGCTTTACACCAATATGACCTAGACGACAGTGCCACAAATAAGTAGTATTATCACTATCTACTTTGCATCTCTTAGCCTCAATGTTATGGATGTGTGTTTCATCCCTTTCGAGATTTAGAAGAAATAAACCATTTACAAGAGGTGCATGACCATAAAAGATGTTACTCATATAAATAGAACAACCATTATTCTCCGATTTAAATGAATAACCGTCTTGCAATAAAAACGATCCAGAAATAATGTTCATGCTCAACGCAGGCACATAATAACACTTATTAAGGTTTAAAACTAATCCCGAAGGTAACACGAAGGAGAGCGTGCCGACGACCATCACATCAACTCTTGATCCGTTGCCAACGCGCATCGTCACCTCATCCCTCGCAAGCCGCCGTCTATTCCGTAGCTCCTGTTTCGAGTTACAAATATTAGCAACTGAACCGGTATCAAATACCCAGGCACTACAACGAGGGCTAGTAAGGAAAACATCAATAACATGTATATCAAATATACCTTTGATGGTGCCAGCCTTCTTGTCCGCTAAGTACTTCAGACAGTTGCGCTTCAAGTGACCCTTGTCCTTGCAATAGAAGCACTCAGTGTCCAGCTTGGGACCAGACCTGAGCTTCTTCTCAGCAGGGGCATTGCGCTTGCCGCCGCCCTTCTTGAAGGGCTTCTTTGCTCCCTTACCTTTCTTAAAGGAGGGCTTGTTGACCATCAACACATGATTATCCTTCTTGATGTCCACTTCCGCAGCCTTCAGCTTTGCGAAGAGCTCGGTGATCATATCAGTAGAACCAATCTGATTATGAGTCACTACAAAACTTTTGTAGCTGGGAGGGAGTGATTGCAGAACCCTGTCAATCTTGAGCTCCTCTGGAATCGTGCATTCCAGTTGCTCAAGGCGTTGAGTGTAGCCCGTCATCTTTATGGCATGCTCACTAACGGAACTCCCTTCCTCCATCTTGCAGTTAAAGAACTTCTCGGAGATCTCATATCTCTCAGAACGGGCCTGAGTCTGAAACATGGTTTTCAGCTCCTCGAGAATCTCGAAGGGCCCGGGATACTCTTCAAAACGATTTTGAAGCTCCGGTTGCATAGCAAACAACATGGTGCTCTTAATCACACCATAATCATCTTTGCGCGACTGATAGACAGCTTTCTCATCAGCCGACGCAGTTGCAGCAGGGGGGTCACCTAACGCTTTCCCAAGGACATAGTCATTTTGTCTGCCAGACAGAATGATTCTTAGATTGCGGAACCAATTGGTGAAGTTAGACCCATTGTTTCTAAGCTTTTCCTTCTCAGCAAAAACGTTGAAGTTGAAGTTGGACTTGGCCATGTGATCTACAGTATTGGCAAGTACAATTTAGACTATGTTCATGATAAATAGTTCAACTTAATCAAATTACTAGATGAACTCCCACTAAATTCAACATCCCTCAAGTTGTTTAGTGAACACGATCCAAATTCACCACACCTAATCCGATCATCACGAGAAGAGATGTGGTTTCAATGGTGGACAACAAAGTGTCGATCATATCATTGATATGACTCATGCTTAACCTTTCGGTTCTTGTGTTCTGAGGCCATGTCTGTACATGCTAGGCTCGTCAAGCTAGACCCAAGTATTTCTGCGTGTGCAAAAACTGGCTTGCACCCGTTGTATGTGAGTGTAGAGTCTATAGCACCCGATCATCACGTGATTCTTGGACACGACGAACTTTCGCAAGGGTGCATACTTGGGGAGAACACAGTTTTTTTATCTTGATCTTTAAGTGAGGAATCATCTTATAATGCTACCGTCGCGATCTAAGCATAATAAGATACATAAAGGGATAAACATCACATGCATATAACTTTATGTGACATGGTATAGCCAATCCTCGCGCAATGATCTCCATCTTGTGCATTCCGGCATGATCTCCATCACTCCACCATGATTGCCTCCACCACGAATAGCAACTACAACTATTGCTAACTACTTAGCGATAAAGTAAAGCTATTACATGGCGTATAAGAAGTTGACTCGCAGGTCATACACAATTATAAAGACAACCATATGGCTCCTGCCGGTTGTGTACTCATCGACATGCAAGTCGTGAAACATTACAAAACATGATCATCGCATACAATATACACATCACATCTTGGGCCATACCATATCACAGAAAACACTCCCTGCAAAAACAAGTTAGACGCCTCTACTTTGTTGTTGCATGTTTTACGTGGATTATGGGAGTAGATGCTAAGAACGATTCTTACCTACGGAAAGCCACAACGGTGATATTATGGTTGCCAAACTCCGGTGTTAATCCCATGACAACTATAGTGAGAGAAACTGACATCCACCAGCCGCATGTGTGGAACAAGCCACACGTCAAGTGCGGAGCCGGTCTCGCGAACGACGTCGCGTAAGGTTGGCCTGGACCGCTTCAATCTCACTATCCCGCGTCATAAGAAGAACACAAACAAGAGGCTTGCAACAGAAAACATCAACGCCCGCAACAACCATGTTGCGTTCTACTCGTGAAACACATCTACGCATAGATCTAGCTCTGATACCACTGAAGGGTTTCGCGGCATAGTAAATCAAAATTTTCTACGGATGCGAACAGAGGGAAAGCCAAGATCTAATCTAGGAGATGCAATCAATGAGAGAGATTGGATTAGATATTCATACCCTTGAAGATTCGCACATCGGAACGTTCGTCGGAACGTGGGTGATGTAGTCATACTCGCTTCTCCTCCTCGCGATCCGATCCGATCTAGCACCACAAGTGGCGGTGCCTCCGTGAGATGCACACGTGCAGCACCTCGACGTCTCCTCCTTCCTCAGACCAACAAGTATGGTGGAGAGATAGATTGGATCTACAACACGACGGCGTGGTGTATATGGTGGAGAATTTCTGCAGCAGGGCTTCGCCTACAAACAGTCGGGAGGGAGAGAGGAGGGTAGCAGGGCAACTAGGGTTGGAGGCAAGGTGTAGGGGGGCGGCCAGCCCTTGCCCCTCCTCCAAGCCTTGGGCCGGCGGCCAAGGGAGGGAGGAGTGGGGGGCAAGGACTCTCCCCTCTTCTAGAAACCCTATCCCTAGTTTAAACGATTTAAACCCTATAGGATCGGCTGGGCCCTATGGGGCCTTGTGCCCCTGGCCCAATGCGGCCAGGACACTCCCTCATAGGCCCATGCCCCCTCCCGGAAGGTGGGGCCACGTTGGTTCCCTTCCGGAAGGTTCTAGAAGCTTCCGGTACAATACCGATTAACCCGGAACAATTCCGAACTCCAAAAACTGCATTGCCTTATATGAATCTTATTCTCCGGACCATTCCGGAACCTCTCGTGATATCCCGGATCCCATCCGAGACTCCGAACAAAAATTCATAAACCAATTATCCAATCTATCCTAGCGTCGAGATACGTTAAGTGTGTGACCCTGCGGGTTCGAGAATATGCAGACATGATCTTTTATCAATAATCAACAGCGGGGTCTGGGCACCCATATTGACTCCCACACATTCATCGATGATCATATCGGATGAACCACGATGTCAGGATTCAAACAATCCCATATATATATTCCCTTCGTCTCGCGATATTTTACTTGCCTGAGATTCGATCGTCGGTACCGTCATACCTAGTTCAATCTCGTTCACAGCAAGTACTTTACTTGTTCCGTAATCCGATATCACTTTGTGATTAACTCCTTAACCACATGCTTGCAAGAGGTGTTGATATCGATTACCGAGTGGGCCCGAAGTATATCTCTCCGACTTGGGAGGGACAAATTCCATCTCGATACATACAACCCAACAGATACTTTCCGATCACCTGAGAGACACCTTTATGATCACCCTCTCATAGGATGACGTTTGATGACCTCAAAGCTCTCTTCCGATACCAGGGAGTTGCATTATCTCATGGTCTCAGGAATACAATATTTGACATAGGAAAAGCTTCGCAAAGATGAACACGATGATACGATCTAATTACTTCGCTTAGTTTGGGTCTGTCCATCATATCATTCTCCAATGATATGATCTCATTATCAATTGACAACTCATGTCTATGGTTAGGAAACCTTAACCATCATTGATCAATGAGCTAGTCCATAGAGGCTACTAGGGACACGGTGTTGTTCACAAACCACACAAGTATTAAAGTTTCCGCTTAATACAATTCTAGCATGGAATATAAACATTATCATGAACAAGAATTATAATAATAACATCTTTATTATTGCCTCTAGGGCATAATTCCAACAGGGTTTGCCCTAGGTCTGGCCGGCTGGGCCCTATGGGGCCTTGTGCCCCTGGTCCAATGCAGCCAGGGCACTCCCTCATAGGCCCATGCCCCCTCCTGGCAGGTGGGGCCACGTTGGTCCCCCTCCGGAAGGTTCTAGAATCTTCCGGTACAATACTGATTAACCCGAAACAATTCCGAACTCCAAAAACTGCATTGCCTTATATGAATCTTATTCTCCCGAACATTCCGGAACCTGTCGTGATGTCCCGGATCCCATCCGAGACTCCGAACAAAAACTCATAAACCAATTATCCAATCTATCCTAGCGTCAAGACACGTTAAGTGTGTGACCCTTCGGGTTCGAGAACATGCAGACATGATCTTATATCAATAATCAACAGCGGGGTCTGGAAACCCATATTGACTCCCACACATTCATCGATGAACATATCAGATGAACCACGATGCCAGGATTCAATCAATCCCATATATATATTCCCTTCGTCTCGCGATATTTTACTTGCCCGAGATTTGATCGTCGATACCGTCATACCTAGTTCAATCTCGTTCACAGCAAGTACTTTACTCGTTCCGTAATCCGATATCACTTTGTGATTAACTCCTTAACCACATGCTTGCAAGCGGTGTTGATATCGATTACCGAGTGGGCCCGAAGTATATCTCTCCGACTTGGGAGGGACAAATCCCATCTCGATACATACAACCCAACAGGTACTTTCCGATCACCTGAGAGACACCTTTATGATCACCCTCTCATAGGATGACGTTTGATGACCTCAAAGCTTTCTTCTGATACCAGGGAGTTGTATTATCTCATGGTCTAAGGAACACAATATTTGACATAAGAAAAGCTTCGCAAAGATGAACACGCTGACACGATCTAATTGCTCCGCTTAGTTTGGGTCTGTCCATCATATCATTCTCCCAATGATATGATCTCATTATTAATCGACAACTCATGTCTATGGTTAGGAAACCTTAACCATCATTAATCAATGAGCTAGTTCATAGAGGCATACTAGGGACACGGTGTTGTTCACAAACCACACAAGTATTAAAGTTTCCGTTTAATACAATTCTAGCATGGAATATAAACTTTATCATGAATAAGAATTATAATAACTAGAAAACATGCCCGTGCGTTGCAGCGGGAAAGAAATAACATCGGAAATAACTCGAATGGTCAAAAATTATTTGATACATTCTTACCTATCTAATAAAATTGATATAAATATCTGTCATATGAGCCCTTCTATACATTAGAGGTTGTTGCACTAAGTTCCTTTTCTGTTGCGATATATGCATGGTTCACCGTAGCAATTGATTCTTTGCATAGTGTGTTGCACCTAAAATCACGATTAGCTATATACTTTTCTAATCTAACTTCCTCTTCTGTTGTTAGGATATATACAGGATTCACCATGGCATTTGATTCTTTGCAAGGTGTGTTGTGTCTAATCACACGGTTGATTTTATTTTGTCCTAATCTAGCTTCCTTTTGTTCTAGCTTCAGATTAGCATATTTCTTACTTTTTTGTGCGCATTGTTTTATCCCTTGTTCTGGCTTTACATATTTCTTTGTCTTTTTATTTGATTTGTTGTGCTTATAAGCTTCACAACGCTTCTTCATTCTTGCATGCTTCTATTCATCGGTCATCTGTGCATACCGCTCTCTATCAATTTTCCTTCTTTGTTCTTTAACATCCATGATTTGAGGTTCCAAATAAAATCGTGTGCCTACATGGTAGAATTCATACAGATACAAATGATACACGCAAAAAATGACTGCATGACAATGAGTGAAATTAATAATCAATGAGCTAGAAATAAATATAGATAGGGGTTTTATTCAGTCAATATCCCCACCCATCTTGGTGAAACATCCATGAAAATACTAAATTCTTAACACAAGCATCCTTGATTGGTTCAATTAGCCTAATATTTTGATGGTTAGTTGTCAAAAATCTACCCGTATTCTGGCGGTGTTTTGTCAAAAATCTAAATTAGTGGTGTTTTTTTGTTAGAAAATAGTGTGAATCAGTTTTTTCCGCAACGACCTGCCACAAATGTGGTGGTTTATTGTCAAGATAGTGATTGAAATGAATATAAGGATAAGCTCGTGTCTCTAAAAATGCCTACAAGATAGTGATTAAAATAAATAAATAAATAAATAGTAAACCGGAACGAGATGTGATCAAATATAGACTGCGTGGTTCCATTTAGGCAACATACCCACCCGTCTTAGCAAAACCTCCATTGGAATACTATAAGTCGCCGAGCCGCCCAACACAAGCAGTGTTGTCCTCTCACTCTAACTGGTGTGTTGCTATGGTTAATTTTAACTAAATATTTTTATGTGATAGATAAGTTTGGACATTATAATACAGTAATCACAATAGGCTACTAATGAGTTTGATTGTGATTGGGATGCTCTATTTTCATTTTCAGTATATAAAGAGACGAATCATTCAATCATGTAAGAAAGTGTACGGGATGGACTAACAAGAAAGTTAGAGAGTACAATTAGCCTGTAGACCTGAATATACCTCAATGTATGGTTTCTTGACTGTTATACAAAATCAGAATACTCTGTGCACTTTTCGTAGCAGAGAACTACAGGGCTTGAATGGGTGGAGTAAAATGAAAAGCTTGTAAGGTTCCATCGTGTGTCTGCCTGTGTGGTATACAGAGCCAAATTCCTTCAAGAAAAAAAATCCCGTGTGGATAAGAAATGCTCATAGCGGTAGCCATAGAAAACAGCCCATCGTTCTCCCCACAAGTCTTCTCTCCCGAACAGAAATCAACGGAGTCCACTACACACGCACCTCAGTAGACGGATTCAGGCGCCGTCGGCGGAGTTTGGGGAACGGCGGCGCTGCCGGTGCCTAGGGCGGGGGTTGCAAGGGATTCCAAAAGATTAGGCCGTTTAGTGAGGAGTCGGTGGCGGAGGCCCGGATGCGGTGGTCTTGAGCAACGCAGGAGGATGCCACGCCGGAGGGCTTCTCCCCCTCGGGCTCCGGAGGGCGTCGCCATGTTGCGCACCGGCCCTTGGCCGCTATCGAGGCCGCGCCTGATGCGGCCGCTGTTTGCAAGCACACATCCGCGGTGGTCGGAAGCGAGATGGTAGAAGACACGGGATCGGTCGATATCGTGCATGCCATTACATGGTTGAGAAAGGAAGGAAATTCATCACCGCTGCTTACCGTGCGATCTGAGGCCTCCCTGCCTCTGATGTGCCAATTTGGGGGAGAATATCTTTGTTTCCTGCCTAATCCTTTAGCCTCTGTTCTCCTATGGATCAATTCGTCCTTGGCAGGTTGACGGCGCGGCGAATCTTCTAGCCTCTGTTCTTCTATCGATGAATTCGTCCTTGGCAGGTTGATGGCACGCAGCGAAGAACAGATCCCTTCTCTTGATGTCTGCTCGTCGCCGGAGATGGGATGCGGCGGCAGCTGGAGGGGATTGGCGCGGCTTGTGGGGAGAGGGGCTGAGCTAAACGTTGAATTTATTTCCGCGCTCCCTCTTCACCGGGATCGTCGAGGAGGTCGGACGCGTGCGCCGCATCGGCCCGCCGTCAACGCCTCCAGGCGGCGGCAGTGGATGTCGGGATTAAATGAACCGTTTTCACTTAGCGATGGCAACGTGGATAATATTTCCAAAACAGTAGGAGCAAAACGGTTCAACTGAAAATCGGAACGAAAACCAGAAGGACGAACACCTCTGTGCATCTTTATTATTGTCTCTAGGCATAATTCCAAAATTCTTTATTTTATATGCCCGGGCTACATATAAAGTTCTTTATTTTAGATATTCGAAAATATTGTTCTAAAGTTGTGAAAATTGTAAAAAAGATGCAAATTTTTAATCCAAAATAATTTATATTCTGGGCTAGATAGAAAAAACAAAACTAGATATCTAAGTTTGCAAACTGTGCGCAGAGCATGTTAGAATTGTCTTTTATTGTGTGTAGCGCAATACAATTCAGCTGGATTGAAATTTTGTACAATAAAAATTCTTACATCATTACCCACATGTATATATATATTTTAAGGTGTTCTCACTTTCAATTGCATTTTTACCGTACGTGTGTACTTTCATAAGTTATATAAAATAATTATGATCCCCAATTTAAGCAATAACATCTCTTGCCATAGTGGCTTGTGTTGTTGTCTAGCTATACAATGGTTTTAAGTTCAAGTCCCCGAACGTTTGAATTTTTAACTATTTTACTTGTACTTATACTGACAGGTGGACTCATCTGTTTGTTCAAATGTCGGAGAAAAATATATAGGATTTTGCAAAAAATATGAATGAATTTAGTTAAACTTGCAGAAATTAAATCAAATTGGACTAAAATGTTCTAAGATATAAGTTATGGGACTAGTTTCGCTTACTTTGCAAGATGTAAAACTAAAACATTTTTATAATACAAGATGTGAGACTAAAAGCGTATATACCTTCTTGTGAAACTTACATTGACAAAAACACTATTTATAGTCCTTCTTACTGTGGTTCTGTATATGGACATTGCAAACTGATCATCAGATGCTCGCATGTACTGCTTCTCCCAAACTAACGAAGCAAAACAGCAACTACCGGGCGATCACGTGGTGCAACCCGTACTATTTAAATACACGGCCATTTGTATAGCAATACTCCCTCCGTATTTAAATATAAGATGTCTTATGTTTATAAAGTAAATATTTTAGTTTTTTTAGTGTGTAGATTCACTTTAAACCTTAGTGAATCTAAATACTAAAAGTAGTCTAGATACATTTGCTACTTCTAAAAATACTCTTCTAAGTGAAAGAAATCGGTCTCCGAGGAAGAAAGTTGACTGCTTCCGGTCCTGAGCCGCGCGTGGCGCCGCGGATGTTCAAATTTTGAACTCGCCGCCGGCGAGATTTGCTTGTCCCGGCCGGAGTAGGTGCCCCCCGCCATGGCGCGCCCCCTCCCTGTCCCGGCGGCGGCCCCGCTGCGCTGGAGAGCTTCGTCGGCGTCGATCTTCGCTGGCTGCCGCCCGGGTTGGTTCGGGGCCGTCGTCCTCCTCCGCCCCGACGTGGGCCGCCTGGTGCTGCTCAACGGCGCCGGAGTCGTGGTCGACGCCAGGGACCGCCGCCGCGGGGAGTTCATCCGCCAGGGAGCCTCCCACTCCTTCCCGGCGCATTCGATCAAGGTGGGCGCCAGGGTCCTCGCGCCGCCGCGCTCGCCGACTCCGCCCCCGCGGCCTCTGTCTCCGGAGCGGGTGGAGGCCCTTGCCGACCTCCGCGGGCAGGCGTGGGGAGACGTCGAGGACGAGGAGGCAGTGGGGGACTCCTAGGAGGACCCGCCGGCGGTGATTCTCGGGGTGCGGGTGGACGGTGACATGTCTGACGAGGAGCACGGCGTGCCCCGGCCTCGGTGCCCCTCCAGCCTCGCCCTCCCCTCCTTGGGAGACTTCATCCCGCTGGTCGGTGCTGCCTCGCGGCGGCCTCGCCGGCGGAGGAGCTCCCTGGCTCGGGCGGCCATGGCGACGCCCTAGCAGGGATGGGGAGGCATGTGGCGGGGGGTACGTCGGGCCGTGGGGGCCGGGGCCGTTGTTGGGCTGGCCACTCGTGGGCCTCGGCCCATGAGGGGCGGGCTCAGCCAGGCCGTGGCGTGGCCGGCGCTACCCGCTATCTCCCGCGCGGGCGGGGCTGTGTTGCGGCTTGCCAGGCCGTCAATGGCCCAGCCTGCTGGGGTTCGGCGGCCCAGCCCGGCCGGGGGTGCTACCCCTTCGGATAGGGTTCCCCGTGCACCTCCTGTCCCCGACCCCGTCTTGCCCCCGAGTGCTCCTGCCCCGCCGCCGGCGCCCTCTCCTCCCCCTCCCCCCGCCGCTCGTTCCTGCACGCGCTGATGGCGCCCCGCCGTAGCCCTCCGCCTCCACCTCGCCGCCCGTCTTCTCCGCCGCGTCTGCCGTCCCCCCATCATGGTTCCCCTCCGCCCCGCCGCGGCCCCTCATCCCCGCACCACCCTCCCCCCCTGCGCGGCGACCAGGGGGCGTACCGGCTCCCCTCTCGCCGCTCGCCGCCGTCCCCTCGTCATCAGCAGGGTCGACGCTCCTCCCGTTCACCTCCCCGCGCGCGATATCGGGTGGAGGACCAGAGGCAGTCCCTGCGGGCCTCGGCGGGTGACAGGGAGCGGGAACTCCGCCTTCGAGAGGCGGCACTGCAGTCCCACGCCACGGCTGCGGGTCCGCCGGCTCCCCGTGTGGGGCGTGCGGATGCCGGGCCTTGACGTGTGGATGCGGCCCCCCATCCCCCCACTGCTGCGGCTCCTGCGTCTCGGTCCGAGCCCGCCGCGGTCACGTCGGCGGCCCCCAAGAAGAAAAAGAAGAAGACCAAGAAGAAGCGCAAGGTCGCCGCGGCCGTGGGTGGGGCTGTGGTTCCTACCCCGGGGGCGTCGGGCTCGACCCCGGTGTCGGCCTTGGGTGTGGGGGCCGACCGGGTGCTGGCGTCGGCTATACCCCGTCCTCGGGAGACGCTGGAGTACTATGGCCATGGCGTGGATGGCGGCTTCTACTTCATCGATTTGGGCGGTGTCCCGATGTCCGTCTCGGAGACGCTTGCCCGGGTGTCGATTCTGCCTGACCAGGACCCACCACTCTCGGTGGAGGTGACGGAGACCCTGCTCCAGGAGGAACTCCGTGCGGTCATGCCCGGCTTCGAGTGCCGGTGCGCCGCTTCTCTCCTTCTGAGTTTGTGGTCTCATTCCCGTCGGTGGCCATCCTTCGCATGTGCTCCCTCGGGTCCTCGTTCACGCTGCCCCTCCACCAACTGAAGGTCTCCATCCAGCCCTCGTCGGCCGCCCAGGACACGGTGGCCACTCTCTCGGAGGTCTTGGTACGCATCCACGGCCTCCCGCTCGAGGCCCGGCGGCCTGAGGTGGTGGCGCTCGTAGCCCAGACGGTGGGGAAGCTGACTGAGGTCGACGTAGACTCTCTCTTGGGCCTTGGCGCAGTGCGACTGCGGCTCCTCTGCCCGTCCCCTGCCGTGTTCCCGGTCTCCCTGCCAGTCTTCTTCTTCGACCGGGTGGGGCGCGACCTCTTGGTGGAGCTTGACGAGGAGGAGACCGGCCCTGCGGTGTCCCCCCTCCCCCGCCGGCCAGTGGTGGTACTGTTCCGGGGGGAGGCAGCTCCGGGGACGAGCGCTCGGACAACGACCTTGGGTCTGACCCTGAGTCCCCGCTGGCCACCGACGGGTCCCCTCCGCCTCCTCCCCCTCCTCAGGGGGCGTCCGGGGGCGTCTCGGGCTCTCCCCCGAAGGCGGGACTCTCGGGAGGAGACCCTCTCCTCTCTGGGAGGCCCCCCTATCTCTGAGCGCTCCGGCCAAGCTGCCTTCGGTTGACCTTCCCCGTTGCCTCCGTCCTGATCCTCCGGTCTCCTTCGACCTCGACATCGCGCAGTACGGCTCCTACCTGCCTCCGGCCCGCTCTCCCCGCCCTGGTTCTCCTCCCGCCCCTCCCTCTCCAGAGGTGCACACCTCGGAGAGCGAGGGGTTGGTGGTGCGCGCCAACCTGTCCCCGCGGTCCCCTGGGGTGGTCTGCTACTCCCTCGCCCCGGATACCCTAGGCCCTATGGGTCTGGCTCCGGACTGCGGGGACCCCGCCACCCCTACCGCAGCCTCCAAGCTGCGCCGGGCCAGGGCTCCCAGGCCGCCTCCCCCGCCCCCATCTCGCCACAGTGTCCGCCTCGCCGACTCCAGGACAGGCTTGTCCGGGCCTGAGCCGACGGTGGCGGAGCGCGCCGCCCGGCGGGTTGCGGCTCGTGACGAGTTCTCAGGTACTGTTTCCGTCCCTGCTCCTCCGGACCCTGGTCCTTCTGGTTTGTCTAGCTCGCCTTTTTGTGTTCTCTAGGAGGTCTCCCTGGCCCACCTAGGTGAGGTGGCGGAGGATTGTGTTATTGTCTTTCGGGGAGAGAAGGGGCTGAGACTGGAGCAGATTGCGGCCATTAAGGCGCGGGAGGGGTACGCGGGAGCAATCGCTGCTGCCCGGGCACGTGATGCCCGGGAGCGCGAACGCTCCCGCATCCTGGCCGAGGCTAGGCCCGACGGGCCTGGCCCCAGCAGGGAGACCCCGCCTGCCCCTGATGCGCGGGAGACCACCCACAAGTCGACCCCCTCGGGCCGACCGCGTGGGAGGCCCCCCAAGTCCGCTGCGATCCGCTCCTCTTCTCCCCGCGCTCGTTCGGTCCCCACTCAGGGGACCGCCCCGGCCTGAGTGTCCCTCATGGACATCCTCCAGGCTTTCCGGGTGTTCATTTGGAACATCCGGGGGTTTGGCAGTGAGGGCCGCTGCCGCCAGATCAAGGAGTCTCTGCGCTTGGAAGCATCGGATATTGTCGGTCTTCAGGAGACGATTCGCCAGGACTTCTCCATTGCCGAATTGGAAGCTTTGAGCCGTTCCAAGTTCTCCTGGTCCTGGCTTCCTGCATCCGGGCACTCGGGGGGGGGGGGGGATCCTCCTGGGTGTGAAGGAGGATACCTTCGAGGTAGATGATATGGACCGCGGGGAATTCTTTGTGAGCATGGCGCTTACCCATAGACAGTCTCGCTTCAGATGGGAGGTGATCATTGTCTATGGCCCCGCGGACCATAGGAGGTCCGCTGACTTCTTGCGTGAGCTCAAATCAAAAGTGGAACGGACGGTTATCCCGGTGGTGGTCGCCGGGGATTTTAACCTGATCCGATCTGCCGACGATAAGAGCTCGGCAAACGTGGACCTCCCTAGGATGCGTATGTTTAACGACTGCATTACCGAGCTTGCTCTCTACGAGATCCGGCGTGTGGGCGCTAGATATACTTGGTCAAATAAGCAGTTGAACCCGATTCACAACGTTCTCGATCGCGTCTTTGTGTCGGTGGATTGGGAGGTGGCCTTTCCTCTTTGCTCGCTGAGAGCGGTCACTAGGATTGGGTCGGACCATACCCCTCTCCTCCTCTCCTCTGGAGGGGGCCGCCCCCCTCGTCTGAACCGCTTCCACTTTGAATCTTTCTGGTTGCAGAAACGAGGATTTGTGGAGGCGGTTCGGGCAAGGTGGACGGCAGCGGCCGCTTCTACCCCTCGGGCGTACTGTGCGATGGATATCTGGCATCACTGTGCCAAATTATCTCGACAGTTCATGCGAGGCTGGGGGGCGAATTTGGGGGCTGACCTCAGGAATCAGAAGGAGTCCATTCTGCGGGATATCCAGGCCTTGGACCGGGAGGCTGATCTTCACGGCCTCTCCCCTAAGGCCTGGTCCCATAGGTACTCCCTTGAGACTTCCATTATGGAAATCTACAAGGGAGAGGAGGCTTTCTGGCGTCAGCGGAGTCGTCAGAACTGGACTGTCCAGGGGGAATCGAACACGGCTTACTTCCATGCCATTGCCAATGGTAGGAGGAGGAAGTGCTCGATTCCTTGCCTCTAGGAGGGGGAGTCGCTGCTGGAGTCCCCTCAGGCGCTCTCCTCCCATACTTATGCCTTCTACCGGGGTCTTTTCTCCGCCTCGCCGCAATCTGGAGTCTCGCTGGCGCCTGACTTCTGGACCGGTGAGGCGCTTGTCTCTCCCGAGGAGAATGCTGGTCTCACTCTCCCCTTCTTAGGGGGGAAGGTGGAGGCTGCTCTGAAGTCCATGAAGTCTAGGTCGGCACCGGGCCCTGATGGTCTCCCGGTGTGCTTCTTCCAGGCTTTTTGGACTCAGTTACAGCCGTTGATCCTGCAGCTCTTCCAGGAGTTTTTCACTGGTACCCTGGTGATGTCCCGTTTGAACCTCGGCGTGATTACCCTGATCCCCAAGGTTGTGGGGGCCACAGATATCCGCCAGTTCCGTCCGATCACGGTGATTAACGTCATTCAGCGCCTATTCGCCAAGGTCTGTGCCATCCGTCTCGCTCCGGTGATGGAGCGTCTCACCCATCCTCTCCAGTTCGCCTTCATCAAGGGACGCCTCATTCATGACGACGTCCTGGCACTTCAGGAAATTATCCATGAAGTTAAGGTGCGACGTCAGAAAGGGGTGTTCCTGAAGTTGGACTTTCAGAAGGCCTATGATCGCTTAGACTGGGCCTTCTTGAGACTCGTCCTGGAGAGGAGGGGCGTTGATGACCGCATGATCTACTGGATCATGCAGTTTGTGAGGAGTGGCACGACGGCGATCAACATCAACGGGGAGATCGGTCCTTACTTTAGTCCGTCCTGCGGGGTTAGGCAAGGGGACCCGATTTCCCCTATATTGTTTAACGCCGCGGTGGACGCCCTGGCGGAGATTTTGGATAGAGCCCAACGCTCGGGGCACATCTCCGGGGTGGTGGGACACTTGATCCCTGGGGATGGGATCTCCCACCTTCAGTATGCGGATGACACCACGATCATGGTGCAGGGTTCGGACCGGGACATCATTCACCTGAAGTTCCTGCTTCTCTGCTTCGAGTCCATGTCAGGTCTGACGATCAATTTTGATAAGAGTGAGGTGATGATTCTTGGGTACCCCGAGGAGGAGCGCCAGCGGATCGCGGATGGGCTGAATTGTAGGCTCGTGGACTTCCCGATTACGTATCTGGGGATGCCCATCTGGGAGACGCGTGTGTTGATCAGAGACCTGGCCCCTTTGGTCGTGAGGGTGCGCTCGAGGGCGGAACCCTGTAGAGCGCGCCTTACGTCTAAGGGGAGCAAGTCAGTCCTGATTAACTCGTGTCTCTCGAGTCTGCCCATGTACCAGATGGGGCTATACCTGCTGCCCGAAGGGACCCATGCCGACTTCGATAAGGAGTTGTCTAGGTTCTTTTGGTCGGCAAGGGACGGCCATCAAAAATACCACATGGTCAAATGGGCGGACGTCTGCGCCCCCAAGAACTTAGGGGACATAGGTATCCTTGACTCTCGCCGCTTTAATGTGGCGCTGATGTTGAAGTGGGTTTGGCGCATTCTTAGAGACGACGGCGGGCTCTGGCTTCAACTTATCAAAGCCAAGTATCTCCGGGGCCGACCCCTTTTAGCTTGCGAGCGGAGGGAGGGCTCTCAGTTCTGGAGAGCCCTCCAGGATATTAAGCATTTCATCGGGCTGGGCCTCTCCTTTGAGGTTGGTTGCGGACAGGGGATTCGACTTTGGCTTGATCCCTGGCTGCTCCCGATCCCGTTGGGGGTCCTTTACCCCAGCCTTTTTGCTATCTCCGCTTCCCCTGAGATCCTTGTGCAGGAGGCCTTCCGGGAGGGCCACTGGAACGTCTTGTTCCGGAGGCACCTTAGTGCGGCGGAGGATGCGGACCGCCAACGGCTGCTACGCTCCCTACCGGGGGCCTTATCCGAGGCCCCTGACTCGGCAGCGTGGCATCTGCATCCCTCTGGCGAGTTCACGGTGAACTCGGCTTATCGCGCCCTCTTCCAGGGCCCTGAGTTGGGGTGGACGGCTCCTCTGTGGAAGCCCCCCCTGCCGCTTAGTATTCGCATCTTCGTGTGGCAGCTGCTGCGGGACCGGCTACCCTCAGGGGTGGAGGTGGCCAAGCGTAACGGCCCGGGCGATGGCTTGTGTCCCCTATGTGGGACGCTGGAGACATGTGCCCATATTATGTTCTCCTGTTCGGCGGCCCAGGCTCTTTGGGGCTTCGTCAGAGAGGCACTAGGGCCGGCCTGGGAAGCGCAGGAACTTGGGGAGTTCCTGCAGTCCCAGGCTAACAGGGCCGGAGGAGGTCGCCGTATCTTCTGGATCGTGTTTGCGGCTATCTCGTGGTCCTTGTGGAACGTGCAGAATACGATGGTGATTGAGAAGGTTTATCCTTCCCGCGTGTCTGACCCTGTGTTTTCCTTTCTTGTCTTTCTCCAGCAGTGGTCTCCCCTGGTGAGGCATCGTGATCGGGCGGCTTTCGACAGCTCGATGCGGGCCCTGAGGACGGCAGCGATCCCCCTAGCTGCTCCGACTTCCCCGGCCCCGGCGTCCTGAGTCCTCCCGCATCCTCCTTGCGGTTTTTGTTTTCGTTTGGGCGTGCTTGTGCTGTTGCCCCAGCGGTTGTGTGGACACCCATTTTTCCTTTTCGTTTGGCCTACGCCGTGGTGGATGCTTGCTGAACTTTGTACCTGGACGTTGCTTTATTTATAAAGCGGGGCGAAAACCTGTTTCGAGGAAATACTCTTCTAATTTTATTTTTTGAAATTTGATCTGACTAGTACGTAGTATTCTTGAGACCAGTTGGACAGCTTCTTCTGAAATTTGTATTGTCAAAAACTGTATTTATAGTTCTTAATGTGGTTCTGTACATGCACATTACAAACTGATCGGCAGATGCGCACATGTACTGCATCACCTCACACACAAAGAAGGCAAACAGCAGCTACCGGACGATCACCGCTGCAATCCTTTACACGGCCATTTGTATATAGCGCATGCCGGCGACCGATCACCGCGGCAGGTAGGCTGATGAGTACAGCAGCCACCAACCAGCACCGGCGTCGGGCAGGCAGGCCAGCTTCAAGAAAGGGTATCTCCATGACGGTCAGCAGATAACGCAGGAGTTGGGGTCGTCCTCGGCACTGTGCACGAGGTAGCGCGGCTGCGGCGGCGGAGGCGGGTACCAGTGCTGCGGGTACATTACTGGCACGACCTGCTTCTTGTCCGCGCCAGCGTCCTTTTTATCCCCGCCTCCCTCCTTCTTGTCCCCGGCGCCGGCGCCGGCGCCGGGCTTCTTGTTGTCCTTCTTCTCCTCCTTGGCGGGTCCGACGGAGACGATCTGCGCGGTGGGGAAGAGCTTGCTGCGCAGCTTGGCGGTGATCTTGACGGGGTCGACGGTGCCGATGACCGTCATCTTCTGGTCCTTCATGTCCACGGAGATCTGGTCGATCCCATGGAGACCGGAAACGAGCTTGAGCGCCTTCTGCTTGTGCCTGTCATCGTGCAGGTCCAGCTTCAGCACCACCTTGTGCATCTTTGAACGGCGGCGAGTTTGCTCGGGGTGGGGTGGTTCGGCGCGGCGGAGGCTGCGAGCTAAGCGGTGATGGGTGCTCTGTATCTGGCAGTGAGGTGAGTTGGAAGAGGAACGAACTAAGGAAATCGGTAGTCGAAGTGGTGTCTTGTGGTGTGGTGTGGAAGGGAGTGAGCGGGCGGGTGCATTTATAAGGAGCGAGCGAGGGGCAAGGGCCGTGCTACGGCTCTCCGGGGGTTTTCGTCGGGGCCAAGGAAGTCGCCACGAAGCTCTCGATCGCGCGGACCGGATTTGATAATTTGACGGTCAATAGAAGATGATTTTCCAGATATTCTTTCGTTCTGGCTCGGTCGCTTTTGCTCCAGCGCTTGCTTGCGGCGCTTGGACTCGGTGGGCGTTGATGGGTGGGTGGCGAGGTGCGCGTGGGGATCGATCTGGGGGACAGATGACGCGCGCGGTCGTCGCGTCAACGGGCGCCACTGGACCGGGCCAGTGGGCGCTGTGCGAATTTGCGGCGGTGGCAAGGACGACGTCGTCCTGCCGGCTCGCCGCCGTCGTCGTGCACGGTCCGGCCGCGCTGCCAGCGATCACTGATTTTGTAGCTAGCCGATGCCGATCCATCTCGACCCGATCGTGTTGAGACTGTCAGTGCTGTGATCCCTGCAGCGTCGGCCTAATCATCATGGCTTCACCATCACTACAGCAGTGACGGGGACATGCACAGCCACCACGGCCAGGAATCGGCAAGAAGGAAGAAGCATTCTCTGACTCTCTGACGACTGCCATGTCCTGACGCGGCCTTCTCTGCATTTTTTGGGGGCGGGGAGCGGGGAGAGGGAGGGAGGGGGGGGGGGGGGGGGGGGGGGGGGGGGGGATAGCCTTCTCTGTAGCAACAGAGCTTTGTAGTAGTACAGTAACAGCGTTTTGAGACGACATGTCTGGGAACCTCGCCACAGAAGAAGAAGAAGGCGGGCGTATACTTCGAACGAGCCAACATTGTATATATAGTACGTGCACGGGAAAAGCTATCACAGGTTCATGCAGTGCGCGCATGCGTAAGCAGCGATCGTGGGTTCACGTCGATCAGTACCTTGCAAGAAAAAAAAAATAGCGCGCTATTTATTTTAGTGCCGTCTCTCTCTAAACGCTATACAAGTTATAACACGCTAATAGCATGTTATTTTTTAAAATAGCGTTTTGTAAAAACAATAAAAAAATTGATAGATATAGTCTGTATACTAAGAATTTCAGTAGCTAAAAAATTGTACAAAGTAATACATGCAGGGCCAATTAACCAGTGATGACCAAATGATGACTAAATGAGTGATCATAAAATTCAAAACACAGGACATATATTTCTCAGACAGTCACATCTACAGCCAACAAGGCATCCAAGCAACAACATAGGGGAAACTACTTATTCAGAATCAGATGAAGTAGACATAGCATCATCTTCCAATTCAGAAGAAGATCCCGCAGATTGCAACTCATCATCACGATAAACAGGAAGCAACTTCTTCTTCCTAGGGTGAGAAACTTTCTTTCTTTTTGGTGCAGCACTTGGCCGTTGTGATGTTGATTCTTCAACCAGTACATCTTCAGGTTGCACAACCTGAACTGGCACAACTCCTGTGATCCACTCATTGTCTTCATCTTCGACAACATCTGCAATGTTTTGTCCTCAATCGGGTCCCTGTCTTTCATTCCTCTCTTTTGGTCGAGATGGGAGTTGGCCTTGATAAACACAAGATCTCAGCATTTTGTCGTGAAGTAGTCTGTTACGTTTCTTTGTTTGAACCTGATTGCAAATAAAATAAGATGCTAATGTAACATGGACAAAAGCCCACGTTGTTACTCTACAGGAAAAGTGCATGCATACATGGGCGATTGTTACAGGAAGAACAAAGCACCAGATGGAGTTGGGAAAGAACAATATAAATATAGTTGTACTTATTTCGTACCCGCTGAAAAAGACTAAAGTTTCTCTCACAAGCCGAAGAACTGCAAGTCAGACTCAAAATACGCATCGCCAATACCCTAAGAGATTTGGTGCACTTGACCCATGATTGGACCACCATTTAGCTTCATTACAAAATAAAAAGGAACAGAAGTTAAGAAAGCATTGCAAGGTCTAATTGGAAAATTGGGAACAAGGTAAATATTCACCTGGATCAAAGTTTTTGTTTCTTCGCTGCCTTTTAGCACTCTCTCTTCCAAAAGACCACTCTTCATTTTGATATGTCTGGCACTCTTCCATCATTATGTCTTCCTTGGTACCATCTCTAACCATTTTCTCCATGCAAGCAACAAGCCCATCTTTAAATGATCCATCTAACTCAATTTCCAACTTGTTTTCATAATAGTAGTACGGATTTAAGAAATATCCAGCCCTTAAGAAATATCCAGCCCTGTGTAGTGGCCCCTTCAATTTCTTGTCCCATCTTTTATCCACAATATCCAAAACTTCCTGGAAATGAGTTTCCTCATTTTCCTGATTTTCAAACTTGGCAGAAATCTCTTTCTTTGCATCCAAAAATGCACCGTATATGAATCCCATAGCCGGTGTATCACTGTCCATTCTCCGCAGCAAATTAGCCAATGGCTCAAAGAACTTGACAGCGGCATCTACCCCTGTCCAAAAACTTTCAGAGCGCACAGTTCGCTTGGCTTCAGTTCCTTTGGCCTCTTTTAAGTAACCCATCTCATCCATTTGGTCTGATCTAAACAACTTCTGGAGTTCTTTCTTGTTGTCTAGCATGCTCTTCAAGTTCAAATATGCTGTAGCAAATCTAGTAATTCCAGACCTCACTAGATCTTTCCCAATAAATTCCCGCATTAGAGCCAAAACTCTAGTGTGTACATAAAGAAAAACAGTCACACCTTTACCTTTTGAAATAACAAAGTCAATTGATGGAAGCTTTCCAATGTCCTCTAGCATAAGATCAATGGAGTGGGCAGCACAACCATTCCAAAATATATTGGGGCGCTTTGCTTTCAACAAAGTTGATGCCGCTAGATTCACACTAGCATTATCGGTCACCACTTGAACTACATTTTTCTCACCAACCTCTTCTATGCAGCTATCAACAAGCTCAAAGATGTACTTACCATCTTTCTTCACAGCCGAACAATCCACAGAATTAAGAAAAACCACACCATAAGCACTATGAACTACAAGATTCATTACCCCTCTTCCTCTTATGTCTGTCCATGCATCGGTCATGGTCGTGCATCCAGTAAGCTCCCAAGTTTTCCTGTGTGCCTTGAAGGACTCCTCGACCCTCTTCTTCCTCTTCTTCAAGAATGGGCCACCCATTTCATAAGGACTAGGACCTTCCAAGTCCTCGCCGAATTGTCCAATTGACTGAAGCATGAGGTTAAAGCTTGGAAGTGTGACTGCGTTAAATGGAATGCATGCTTCATAGAACCACTGGCAGATGTACTCACAAGTACGATTCCTTTTCTGTTCTCTCTTCTCAGTTGTTAGCTTTGCCTGAATCTTTTTAACATGTTTTCCCTTCCTTGCAGCTATAGCCTCTTCGGGTGTTAATTCACAGTACTTGTCCATAGGACCACTGGAAGATTTATTTCTTGTGCGTCTCGATGACTTAAGCACAACAGCGGAATTTTTTATGGCATCTTCATCACTTGAACCATTTTCTTCCCCCTCTGAATGGCTCAAGTCCACATCACATCTAGCTCTCTTCTGCTCCACAACCTTGGCTGCCTTTCTATCACCCTTCCCTGTTAAATACTTGAGGATTTCGTCTTTTACGTCAGCTGGCACTTTTAAGCAGGAAGTCACACCAGAATTTGAAATGCCTGCAAGGTGTAACTTGATTCGAGTAATGCCATTAGTGGACACATGATGACAGAATATGCATTGTAGAGAGTTCTTCTTTGTGGTGTCCGGACACGTGCAATATTTCCATGCTGGGTCTTTTGATCTCCCAACAATAGCTTCTCCCTGTACTGTTGTTGATGTCGTGCTTGACAAGTCCACACCTACAATCGGACAATCATATGACAAGAAATATCAATACAATAAGTGGTTGTGTTCCTTCAATTCAGCTAATTAGTAATTACTGCATCAGTATATCAGTACATCACTACACCAGTATATTAATAAATCACTAAATTTAGTAATAATTAATAAGTGGTCGTCTTCCTTCAAGAAACCAGTACATCTACACAGCGTTGCATACTTGCATCTACAATTCTACATCACTAATTCAGCTAATTAGTAATTACTACATCAGTACGTCACTACATCTACAAATCTTAATGCTAGAGGAAGAGGAGGTTATAAACTAACCTGATGGCTGACTTCTTTGGGGCGTTGTAGACATCGTGCCTGCCTTGTTCCAGATTTCCAGTGCTCTCTAGGACAGATGAGAAGTGGAGAATTGGTGGGGATGAACTAGGCGTGGCGTTGGTTGCTGAGCTGCTGACTTGCTGCGGGAGATTTCTGGCACTAAACTAGACGGAGGAGAAGTGGAGAATCAGTCGGGGACGTGCCGAATGGAGGCGGCCGGCTGACCGGAGCTGGAGGAGATGTGGGGAGCTGGCAGCCGCCACCACTGTCGCGTGGTGGGGAGTGGGATGGGGGACGTGGGGTTGAGTTGGTTTGGCTAGGTTTGTCTAGTCGGGCTGGTGCGGGCTGGGCCGGATGGTGCCGATATTTTCAGGATTTTTGTAGCGCGTTATTACGTTGTAACGTATAGCGTTTTTAGCGCCATTAAAACGCGAATAGCGCCATAGCAACAATATTATGTATAACATAGCGTTTGCCTCCCGAATACGCTATAGCGGCGCTATAGCGCCGAAATAGCGCGCTATTTTTTTCATTGGTACCTTGCGACCATCAGAAAGGTGTAGTAATTAGTATGACGCACTCTCCCTATGCATGCACTATAACGGTTTCAGCTCGAAATTCATACATGCGTTGAGAAATGGATAAAGATATTTGTTTTTTTTTTCATTGTTGATGGAAGTTGTGTCAACGGTACATTCGATGGGATAGACTCAAACGATTTGCCCCAGTGGCGACTGGCGACATGCCGTTCCTTCACCCTGATCCCCTTCCGCTTCCTTCCTAAGCTCCGATCTATTCTCTGATCCTTTTCCATACTAATCTCTCTTCTCCCTTGATCTGATTTTCTCCATCGCTCAATCCCCCCTCCCCCCAAAAAAGAAAATCCCCAACAGTCTAATCCTCCGAATCTTCTGAAAGAGAGAAGAGAACTCTGATACGCATCTCATTCTCCATCTGATTTGATCCTCTGTTTTCTGGCCATCACCAACCTCTCCAGCCCCTGATCCGCCGAATCTGCTCCAGTTCAGGACGATCCCTCTCCGCTGTCCAAGAGACGTGCGAGTGCGGGTGTTGTTCTGTCTGCACACTCGTGCAGGGCTCCTGTTGATACCGGAGGGCGTAGATAACCCGGCTGATGCCTGGCTCAAAGGCATCCTAACCCCAAGAATCCAAGATACAGATTACGGTGTCAGATGCAAGGGCAACACCGGTACTATGAAATTCATCGGCTGGAACTTGCAAGGTATGGGCAGGGACCTCCACAACTCCAACAAAATAGGGTACCTTGCCAAACTCATGGCATCCACGGGAGCACAGATAGCTTTGTAGTTCCATCCAAAGGTCTCTCTGGTGGCCTTTGGTTGTTGTGGTCGGGCGAAGTTAGGGTTACTGTAAAGTTCTCAAACCACTACTTAATTCTTGTTGTAGTTGTTCATATAGCTGCTAAATCTCGAGTTCGTGTTGGCTTGTGTGTATGGGGATCCTCATCATCGCCACACCAAGATGATTTGGGACCAGATCTCCACTTTTGTGCATGACAACATAGGAAACCAGTAGTTTGCTTAGGAGATCTCAATAATATTATGTGTGATGTAGATACTACCTCGACTAATGTAAATCGCTATCGTATGCGTTCTTTTAATAGTTATGTTAAACAATGTGGTCTCTTTGATCTTGGCTTTAGTGGTCCTGCTTATACTTGGACGAACAAGCGATTCTCGTCAGCTCCCGTGTTTGAGAGGCTTGATCGGTGTCTTGCTAATGCTGAATGGTGTAATGTGTTTCCAAACACAAATGTTGTTAATCTTCCAATTATTCTTGGTGATCATGCACCTATTCTTGTTTCAACTGAATCTCAATTTCATAGACCGAAACTCAATTTCAAATTTGAAAACTGGTGGACAATGGAAGAAGACTACGAGCATGTTGCAAAATCTGCTTGGTGTTCTTCTGTTAATAAGCCTTTCCATACTAAGACAACTAACCTCGCAGGTACCCTTAAAAATGGTGTAAAAAGAAAAAACCAATACAACAACAGCTAGATACTCTGCAAGATCAGATCAATACAATCCAGAAGCAACCGATTCAAGATCAAGACCACTCTTTGGAAGAAAAACTTATTGCGCAGTATGAAGAAAACATGACCAAGCTCACAGAATTTTACAGGCAAAGAGCAAAGAAACACCGGGCAGTGTATGGAGACAGAAACACCTCTTATTTTCACAATGCCATGCTACGTAGAAACCGCATGGTCTCAATTAAGGATGCGCATGGAAACAACCTTTTTGACCCAAATGACATTGCTCAGGAATTTGTTCGTTACTTTCAAACAATTTTTCACTCGTCTGTCCTAACAACGACAGACCATTCTTGAGCACTTCTTGTCTACAGGATGCAGCGAACTTCACCACTTCTATTCCAGACAAGCAGGATGTTTGGGAGATCCTGAAAGCAATGAAGAAACATGCATCTCTGGGGCCTGATGGATTCAATGTCGCCTTCTACACCTCACTGTGGAGCTGGATTGGAGATGACGTGACCAACCTAGTAAGAAACTTCTACATCACAGGTATCCTCCCTCCTCACCTCAACGATACAAATATTGCTCTTATTCCAAAAAAGTTGGTTTGCCATCTGCCTTCAGAATTTAGACCAATTAGTCTATGTAATGTCATTTATAAAATAATTGCTAAATCCTTGGCTAATAGATTGAAAGAGCACTTGCTTGATTATATTCATCCTTCACAACAAGCCTTCATTGAGGGAAGACGCATTAGCAATAATATTATTGTAGACCAGGAAATTCCTCACTCCTTTTGGCGACGAAAAGCTTAGCATACAGGAACCAAGCTTTATAACAGATGGCTCGGTGTTGGCCACAGAGGCTAAGTCTACATCCATCTTCAACGCCTCAGGTCATTGGGTCATCAGACCCCTGTTTGCAGCTATTCAAAACTCTTCGACTTTCCATCGCAGCAGAATAACTCATGTCAATAGATGCTTCAATGTAAAAGCTCATCATCAAGCCCAGCTAGCTCTCAGAATTCAGTCTAGGCCTCTAGCTATTAGATGCTTATCTTCAGATTTAGGTTATTGTCATGATAGAGATGCTCGTTGCTAAGTGTGAGCCCCTTCACACTTCTATCTGTAAAAGGCTGTTAAATGAATAAAATCTTTTCTTGTTAAAAAAAAATGGTGCATTCGATGGGAGAAGAAAGCGGTACCCGAACCATACGTTGATAGCTAAGCGGCGAGGCACGATGATCAGCTCTAAATTCTCATGCATCGGGCGGCCAATTACACTTGCAATTAATAATGAAAGGTCGACCAATCACCCTACGTGCGAACCCCATTAACAAATCAAAAGGTTCAGTTCGATCATCGGTGAGGTGCCGTCACAGTCGGATGTCAGGACTCGTGAACGAACTACATCTAGTGTACTTTCTCCGTCCCGGTTTAAAGGCACAATTTGCAAACCATGCAATTTCAAAATACTTAGGCACAAAAGCATTTAATCCCTGTAGAAAGAATAAAATGCTTGCATGCACATGTGTGAACAAATGTGAACACTTTGCATCGCATATGAACACTCTTTTTTTCCCACGCATGTTCTTCTCCACACTATAAAATAGACCAATTAGAGGATACTTAGGGCTAAGAGAATTGAAACTGTGTCTTTTAAACCGGAACAGAGGAAGTAGGTTTTACAGAATTATTATTAAGGAGCTGACAACGAGCAGCGCGATGCCGACATTGGTACCATCACAGGTTCGGGGTTTGTCTTTAGAGAACGTGCGTGTTTTATTAATCAACAAAATATCGAGTCAATACAAATTATTTTTCAAATGTGCGTGCTTTTTAGAGGTTGTTTTTAGAAAACAGCTCGCTTTGTAATTTTTATTATTTTTAGGATCATTTGTAATGTCGTTGATGACTATTAATAGATCGATAGAATTTTGTAGAAAAGAATATGAATTATATAAGAATTATTAGAACTATTAACCAGGTCTTTAATGTCTTGGATCACAGGGGTCGAATGCAGATCAGGGTCCTTCTCCACCAAATTGAAGCATTGGACAATGGATAGACAATTGGAAGCCACTATGATGTTGTCCATGCCTTCCTCGCAGGCGTGGGAGAGTGCAAACCTGACCGCATAAGAGGCACGATGATCTAATTAATTGGATACAAGATCAGCTCTAAATTCTCATGCATCGGGCGGCCAATTACACTTGCAATTAAAATGAAAGGTCGACCAATCACCCTATATGCGAACCCCATTAACAAATCAAAAGGTTCAGTTCGGTCATCGGTGAGGTGCCGTCACAGTCGGATGTCAGGACTCGTGAACGAACTACATCTAGTGTACTTCTTCAGTCCCGGTTTAAAGACATAATTTGCAAACCATGAAATTACAAAATACTTAGGCACAAAAGCATTTAATCTCTGTAGAAAGAATAAAATGCTTGCATGCATATGTGTGAATAAATGTGAACACTTTGCATGGCATATGAACACTCTTCTTTTCTCACGCATGTTCTTCACGCTATAAAATGGACGGATACCTATCCAAGAGAATTGAAATTGTGTTTTTTAAACCGGGACAGAGGAAGTAGGTTTTACAGAATTATTATTAAGGAGCTGACAACGAGCAGCGCGATGCCGACATTGGTACCATCACAGGTTCGGGGTTTGTCTTTAGAGAACGTGCGTGCTTCATTAATCAACGAAATATCGAGTCAATACAAATTATTTTTCAAATGTGCGTGTTTTTTAGAGGTTGTTTTTAGAAAACAGCTCGCTTTGTAATTTTTATTATTTTTAGGATCATTTGTAATGCCGTTGATGATTATTAATAGATCGATAGAATTTTGTAAAAAAGAATATAAATTATATAAGAATTATTAGAACTATTAACCAGGTCTTTAATGTCTTGGATCACAGGGGTCGAATGCAGACCAGGGTCCTTCTCCACCAAATTGAAGCATTGGACAATGGATAGACAATTGGAAGCCACTATGATGTTGTCCATGCCTTCCTCGCAGGCGTGGGAGAGTGCAAACCTGACCGCATAAGCTTCAGCAAGCTCCAGGATCACCGCTCGCGAGTGTAGTTGTCGTCAGTCGCCGCAACAAAGGAACCTAGGTGATCATGAGCAACAACCCCAACACCCATGCTATTAGAAGACACAAAGAAAAGGCGCTTCGACATTCAACTGGATCAACCTTCCGGTCAAGGAGACCATGAAGTTTAACTGAGGGGTCCCACGACCGTGGTTGGAACCAGATAGACTTTTGAAAACATTATTTCATAATTATTTTTTCTTATTTCTTAACAATTTAATCTCAAACAAAATAAAAGATACGAAATATTGCATTGAAGGAGAATAATAAGAGAAGTTGATGCCTATTACGGTCTATTCAAAAAGTAATGAAATTTTTCAGCCCACCAAATATGATGCCCTCACATTTGCGAGGATCACCTTGCTAATTTTTTAAATTTCAGTGAGCTCCTGGCTAATTAAGTTCATCAGAGAAACCAGCTAGAGGTTGAGTACTGTCAACTAGGATGGCTTGCATGGAGCAATACTAGTCTTCACAACGACGCCTTTTCCATCCCAAGACAGGTAGTAGTAGTAGTAGTACTTTTGAGACCAGTTGGACAGCCTCTTCTGAAATCATTTTGCATAACATGATCTTCGAAGATAAGAGAGACATGGTTGATGACTATAGGTACATCTCAAATGGAGACCCTGTTGTGCCTGAGCATGATCTATCTAGGATCGACCGGTTCCTCGCAATGCACCGAAGCATCAACAATAAGGAGGCACATACTCAAGTACAAACTGATCGTGTTGAGCATCTATGGCATCTCCACGGTTTGTAATATTGAAAAATTTGATTTATTACATTTATTTAGGTTTGTAATAATGAACAATTTGATTTATTACACTTATTTCGGTTTGTAATATTCATACTTTGGTTCACATGATTTGTTTTGCAAAAAAATAAAATTTTACTCCTCTAAAGCTTTTTATGATTGATTCTGCGGCGTAAAATTTAGAGGAGCAAATTTGCTCCTCTAAGTTTACACCGACCTTTTCTTCTTAAAAATAGAAGATGTGTTAGATATTCTCCCAACTCAATTCATACATGCGTTGAGAAATGGAGTAATTGGAAGATATTTGCTTTTTTTCCCTGGTGATGGAAGCGTCAACGGTCCATGCGATGGGAGAAGAAAGCGGGACTCCATCCACACGGCTGATAGCTACCCCGCGAGGCACGATTATATAAATTAATAGGGTACAAGATCATCTCTAAATTCTCATGCGCCAGACGGGCATTTACACTTGCAATTAACAATGGAAGGTCGACCTATCGCCCTACGTGCGAACCCCATTAACAAATTAAAAGCTTCTATCCGGTCATCGGTGACGTGCCGTCACAGGCGGATGTCAAGACTTGTGATTGAACTACATCTAGTGTAGGTTTTACATAATTATTAGTATTAAGCAGCTGACAACCAGCAGCGCGACGCCGACGTTGGTAGGATCACACCGGTCATGAGTTTGTTTTTAGAGAATATGCATGCTTTATTAATCACCGAAACATCAAGTCAGTACAAATTGTTTCCTTGGACGTGCGTGCTTTTTAGAGTTTATTTTTAGAAAATAGCTCACTTTGTAATTTTTATTATTTTTATGCTCATTTGTAATGTCGTTGATGATTATTAATAGATCGATGAAATTTCGCAAAATAAAAATGAATTATATAACAATTATTAAAACTATTAACCAGGTCTTTGATGTCTTGGATCACAAGGTCAAATGCAGATTAGGGTCCTTCTCCACCGAATTGAAGCGATGGACAATCGGAATCCACTATGATGTTATCCATGCCTTCCTCGCAGGCGCAGGAGAGGGCACACGTGACCGGATAAGCTTCAGCAAGCTCCGGGATCACCACATGAGCATAGTTGTCGGCTTGTCGCCGCAACAAAGGAACCTAGGTGATCACGAGCAACAACCCTGGCACCCATGCTATGAGAAGGCACAAACAAAGGCACATCAACATTCAGCTGGATCATTCCTTCCGGTGGAGGAGACCATGAAGTTTAACTGAGGGGTCTGACGACCATGGTTGGAACCAGATAGAATTTTGAAAACATTATTTCATAATTTATTACTTAACAATATAATCTCAAACAAAATAGAAGATACGAAATATTGCATTGAAGGAGAAAAATAAAAGAAGTTGATGCCTATTATGGATCTATTCAAAAAGTAATGAAAATTTTGAGCCCACCAAATATGACGCCCTCGCATTTGCGAGGGTCACCTTGCTAGTTTTTTAAATTTCTTTGAGCTCCCGGCTAATTAAGTTCATCATAGAAACCAGCTAGAGGTTGAGTACTGTCAACTAGGATGGCTTGGATGGAGCAATACTAGTCTTCACAACGACGCTTTTTTCCATCCCAAGACAGGTAGTAGTAGTAGTACTTTTGAGACCAGTTGCACAGCCTCTTCTGAAATTTGTATTGTCAAAAACTGTATTTATAGTTCTTACTGTGGTTCTGTACATGCACATTACAAACTGATAGGCAGATGCACACATGTACTGCATCACCAAAAAGAAAAGGCAAACAGCTGCTACCCTACTGGACGATCACTGCGGCCATTTATATATAGCGCACGCGCACGCCGTCGCTCGATCACCGCAGCAGGTAGGCTGATGAGTACAGCCACAACCAACCAGCACCGGCGTCGAGTAGGCAGGCAGGCAGATAGGCCAGCTACAAGAAGGGAATCTCCTTGACGGTCAGCAGATGACGCAGGAGTTGGGGTCGTCCTCGGCGCTGTGGACGACGTAGCGCGGCTGCGACGGCGGCGGGTACCAGTGCTGCGGATACATCACTGGCACGACCTGCTTCTTGTCCGCGCCGGCGCCGGGGTCTTTATTGTCCCCGCCGCCGTCCTTCTTGTCCCCTCCCCCGGCGCCGGCCTTTTTGTCGTCCTTCTTCTCGTCCTTGGCGGGGCCGACAGAGACGATCTGCGCGGTGGGGAAGAGCTTGGTGCGCAGCTTGGCGGTGATCTTGACGGGGTCGACGGTGCCGATGACCGTCATCTTCTGGTCCTTCATGTCCACGGAGATCTGGTCGATCCCATGGAGACCTGACACGAGCTTGAGCGCCTTCTGCTTGTGCCTGTCGTCGTGCAGGTCCAGCTTCAGCACCACCTTCTGCATCCTTGAACGGCGGCGGATTTGCTCTGGGCGGGGTCGGGAGCGCGGCGGAGGTTGAGAGCTAAGCGGCGACGGGTGCTCTGTATCTGGCTGTGAGGTGAGTAGGACGCGTAATGAACGAAGAAAATCGGTATTGGTAGACTGGTAGTGGTAGTGGTAGTGGTGTGGGTTTGAAGGGAGTGACCGGGCAGTGGATTTATAGGTGGCGGAGCGAGGGGCAAGGGGCCGTGCGACGGCTCTGCGGGTTTTTCGTCGGGGCCAAGGAAGTCGCCACGAAGCTCTCGATCGCGCGGATCAGGGACGGACCGGATTTGATAATTTGACGGTCAATAGAAGATGATTTTCCAGATATTCTTTCGATCTGGCTCGGTCGCTTTTGCTCCAGCGCTTGGAATCTGTGGGCCAGGTGGGGAGAGAGGAGCCGTGGGCGTGTGGGGATCGGTTTTGGGAGCCGTGGACGTGTAGGCATATGCCGGGTCGTCGTCGTCGTCGTCGTCGTCTTCTTCTTCGTGCACGGTCCGGCCGCGCTGGCTGTCGAGCCAGCGATCGCGCATCGACTGATTTTGGGAGCTAGTCTATGCCGATCAACCTCGAGCAGGAGCGTGTTCAGACTGTCAGTGCTGTGATCCCAGGGTTGGGCCTAATCATCATGGCTTCGCCATCATTACAGCAGTGACACGTGTACGTACAGCCAGCCAAGCCGCCAACAACGGCCAGGAATTGGCAAGATCGCAGAATGCTCGCCCGACTGCCGTGTGCTGGCGCGGCCTCCTCTACACTGTACCAAGCTTTGTTTGTGTAGCGTTCGTCGCTCGCTCGAACACCGTGTCCTGGAAGAAAATCAGTGCAAAAGCTCGCTAGGCTTTTCCATGTCCAGGAGATAAAACTAAGCTCGACACCGTGTCCTGGAGATATCCATGCGCGGGAGAAAGCTACCCCATGTCCAATCCAGTGAGCGCATGCGTAAGCAGCGACAACGATCGGTTGATGTGCCCGACGCACACGTCGATCACTACCTTGCGAGCCAACAATCGCCGAAAAAAGATACTCTCCGATCCATATTACTTCTTCGTCCTTAAATAGATGTCTTAGATTTATTAAAAATTAGATGAATCTACATGCTAAATAGTGTCTATAGGTTCGTCTAAATTTTGACAAATGTGATACGTTTATTTTAAGACGGAGGAAGTAGTTGATTTGGATTTATCTAGATTCAGATATATATTTAGCATTAAAACATATCTAGATATATTCGAATTTACAAGTCAACTAATATGGATCAGAGGAAGTACTAGAAGCGATTATTTCAGCCCCAAATTCATACTACATGCGTTGAGAAATGGAGAAAATAATTGTACTACGCTGGTTGGAATAGATTTGTTTTTCTTCTGGTGATGTATGCGTCAACGGTCCACGCCATGAGAGAAGAAAGCGGAACTCCATCCACACGTTGATAGCTACCTGGCGAGGCACGATGGTCTAATTAATTGAGTAAGCACATCAGCTCTAAATTCTCATGCGTCGAGCAGACAGACACACTTGCAATTAACAATGGAAAGTCGACCAATCGCCCTACGTGCAAACCCATTAACAAATCAAAAGGTTCTGCTCGGTGACGTGCCGTTGCACTAGATATAGAATGATGTTGTTATGACCCGCAGGTAATCAACTACTGGTAGGCAACATGGCGTGGCGACACGCGTGCTCCCGTGAAACAGCATTGGTGACTGCAATCTATACGTGACAATGTTAGGAAGTGATGCTAGAAGGGCAAAGAGAAGACACAAAGTGAGGCGCATCGACATTCAACTGGAACAGTCCTTCCGACGGCAGGGACCATGAAGCTAACCGAGAGGTCCCACGACTACGGTTGGAACTAGATACTAGCTTTTTGAAAACATTATTTCAATAATTATTTTTTCTTATTTCTTAACAACATAATCTCAAACAAAATAAAAGATACGAAATATCGCATTGAAGGAGAAAAATTAAGAGAAATTGATGCCTATTAAAAAGTAATGAAAATTTTGAGCACACCAAATATGATGCACTTACATTTGCGACCAACTTGCTGGAGGTTGAATACTGTCAACTGGAATGGCTTGGAGGGAGCAGTACTAGTATATACAACGACGTTTTTTTTTCCATTCTAGGAAAGGCGACACTTATTATTAATTGGAGGGAGTAGTATTTTTATACCAATTGGACAACTTCTTTTGAATATATTGTCAAAAACTGCATTTATAGTTCTTACTGTGGTTCTGTACATGCACATTACAAACTGATCGGCAGATGCACAACATGTGCTGCATCACCAAAAAAATAAAAAAGGCAAACAGCAGCTACCCTACTGGACGATCACCGCTGCAATCCTTCACACGGCCATTTGTATATAGCGCACGCCGTCGATCACCGCAGCAGGTAGGGTGATGAGTACAGCAGCCACCAACCAGCACCGGCGTCGGGCAGGCAGGCAGGCATGCCAGCTACAAGAAGGGAATCTCCTTGACGGTCAGCAGATGACGCAGGAGTTGGGGTCGTCCTCGGCGCTGTGGACGACGTAGCGCGGCTGCGGCGGCGGCGGCGGGTACCAGTGCTGCGGGTACATCACCGGCACGACCTGCTTCTTGTCCCCGGCGCCGTCCTTTTTGTCCCCGCCGGCGGCAGCGCCGGGCTTCTTGTCGCCGTCCTTCTTCTCCTCCTTGGCGGGTCCGACGGAGACGATCTGCGCGGTTGGGAAGAGCTTGGTGCGCAGCTTGGCGGTGATCTTGACTGGGTCGACGGTGCCGATGACCGTCATCTTCTGGTCCTTCATGTCCACCGAGATCTGGTCGATCCCATGGAGACCGGAGACGAGCCTGAGCGCCTTCTGCTTGTGCCTGTCGTCGTGCAGGTCCAGCTTCAGCACCACCTTCTGCATCCTTGGACGGCGGCGAATTTGCTCCGGGCGGGGCGGCGGAGGTTGCGAGGTAAGCAGCGACGGGTGCTCTGTATCTGGCTGCGAGGTGAGTTGGACGCGTAACGAACACGAAGGAAATAGGTAGTCCGAGTGGTGTGGTGTGAGTTGCAAGGGAGTGACCGGGCAGTGGATTTATAGGTAGCGAGCGAGGGGCAGGGGCCGTGCTACGGCTCTCCGGGGGTTTCGTCGGGGCAAAGGAAGGAAGCCGCCACGAAGCTCGATCGCGCGTATCAGGGAGACAGAACGGGTTTGAGATTTGACGGTCAATAGAGGAAGATCTCCAGATTTTCTAATCGATCTGGCTCGGTCGCTTTTGCTCCAGCGCTTGGAATCTGTGGGCCAGGTGGGGAGTAGTGGAGCCGTGAGCGCGTGGGGATCGATCTGGTCTGGGGACTCGGGACGGATGACGCGCGCGGTCGTCGCGTCAACGGGAGCCACGGGACCTGCTGTAGGCATGCCGGTTCGTCGTCGCCGTGGTGCACGGTCCGGCCGCGCTGGCTGGCGAGATCTCGCATCGACTGATTTTGGGAGCTAGCTGATAATAATGCCGATCGGTCTCGAGCCGGAGCGTGTCTGTCAGTGCTGTGATCCCAGGTCCGGCCTAATCATTGCTACGCCATCATTACACCAGTGACACGTGTACAGTACAGCCAGCCAGCCAGCCGCCAACAACGGCCAGGAATCGGCAAGATCGCAGAATGCTCCTCCGACTGCCGTGTCCTCACACGCGGCCTCCTCTGTACTAGTAGTACTACCAAGCTCTGTCCGTGTAGCGTTCCTCGCTCGCTCGAGCACCGTGTGTGTTGGAGATTCCCTTCCGTCGTTATTTTTTTCTCGTTTTGGGACGGCGTGTCTTGGAACCTCAGTGGCCACAGAAGAAAATCAGTGCAAATGCTCGCTACACTTTTCCATGTTCAAGAGATAAATAACTAAGCTCGCAAATTAACCTTTTCTGACCTTTTTTGGCAAGGAAGCCGGACGTATGCTTCGAACGCGCCAGAGAGTACGTGCATGCGCTGGGAAAGCTATCCACGGTAGTACAAGCCAGTGCGCGCGTGCGTAAGCAGCGACGATCGGTTGATGTGCCCGACACACGCACACGTCGATCGGTACCTTGCGAGACAAGGATCGCCGCAAAAAAAAAAAGGTGTACTAGTATGACGCAGTCTGCCTTTGCGTGCACTAGAACGATTATTTCAGCTCAGGACATTCATGCATGCGTTGAGAAATGGATTAAACAATAATTGGAAGAAAAAAATGATTTTTATGGTGATGTGTGCGTCAACGGTCCGTGCGATGGGAGAAGAAAGCGGGACTCCATCCACACGCTGATAGCTACCCGGCGAGGCGTGACGGTCTATTTAATTGAGCATCAGAAGATCAGCTCTAAGTTCGCATGCGTCAGGCGGGCAGAGACACTCGAAGTTAACAATGGTGTGTCGACCGCCAATCGCCCTTCGTACGAACTGATTATAACAAACCAAAAAGGTTTGATATCAAAAAATAAATAAATCAAAAGGTGCACGCTGACTGGTGACGTGCCGTTGCAGTCGAGACAGAATGTTGTTTTGACCCGCAATTGACCAAACAATGTGTCCCGTCACAGTCAGATGTTAGGACTCGTGAACGAAAATACTAGGCATCAAGTGGGATTTAAAATATACGTAGAAGAGATAAGAGCAAAGGCAATAGTATAGCCAGTTGTTGGCTATAAGAAATATCCACGTTATTTATAGTCAAACTAATAGCCAGCTTATGCATTAGATAAGCACAAATTTTAGTAATTTATTAGTAGTATGATCCACTTTTCCTCTCATATGGTGGCTAGGAGCACGTGCTACGGCCGGCCTCTTAGCCTCTAAGGGCATGTACTATGCTAGTCGCTTGTAGAGACGTTTACGTGCAAAATAAATAATACAAGTAATTTGGATTATGGGCTGAACGTTTAGTTTTCCCACGCACGACGCTATGCTGGGTCGCTAGCGATACCAAGGATCGCTAATCAATCTCGCATGCGCGAAAAGAAAAAAGAGTCCAAGCGCCCGACGTTTGGTTTCGCGTCGACGCTAGGAAAATTCCATGAATCGAACGGGATTTAAGTCTAACTGACGGGAAAATTAGCCTAGCGTCGGATCGTAGCGTCGGCATTGTACGTGCCCTTAACAGTGAGCAGCGTGAAGTTGGATTCGATCACCGGTTCAGATTGGCCGTACACGCGTCCGCGTACTCCTACCAGCAGGCCATGTGGGGAAGCCGCGTGGAGGAATCAAGGCGCGGTCACACAGGCCACGTCCAACGGGCTATTGGTGTACCGTACGTTGTTGTACCAACGGGGTTGGGAGATATTGCCTGGAGTACATGGCATTGGACTGGCAGTCTTGTCCCCGTGTGTTGCTAACAGTGGATTCTGGTACTAGTAATTTTCTTCAGGCCTAAATAAAAACTAGAAATTGCTACGGTGACTGGGTGGTTTGTCAATTGGCGGGAAGATGCTAGGAGACATGTACACACAATGCTAAGTAAATAAATTGGTGACATGGCATAACTAATTAATGAAAAAAAAAAGTTAGTAACTTAGCTAGTTACCACAACATTTCACACATACAAAGACTATATGAGTCTATAACCTAATTAATTAATCTTTACATGGCACAGCACATATATATGATACTATCCATTATAAAGATAGTAACATAAACTAGCAATATATACATGTTATTAGTCTAAGTTACTTATCATCACGACTAGGCTTACTGCAAAGAGAGTGCAAACGAGCAGATCGAGGTTTTCTCGTATATAGAGATCACCGTCAGCGGCGGCGCAAACCGTGGAGCATGGATTGGCCGCACTCGCATCATCAGGGAATACCGCACCTGTGTGGCCTCATCTGTACCAGCCAAACAAAGGAAAAATTGCTCCGAAAGCTCGCCGGCCTTTCTTTTCCGAAAGGCACCTGCCTGCGCCTACATGTACGCATCCATCCCTTCAAACAGGCGATCGGTCAGTGCTCGGATGAGTAAGCAAAGCAGCGTGCGTCGCCGGAGAAAGGAGACGGCGATGGTGACTCGGTTGTTCGTCCTGCCCGGACGCAGCGACCTCTACCTTCCGAGGCAACGCTTTGTTGTCGTCGCCGTGCGTAAAGAGCACAAGTGGTGACGTACCACGAGAGCGAGCCGGTGACGCACTCCTGCTGTCCTGGCGAGTGGCGAGCTACCGCCCAAAATCCAAATGTCCAATCAGTCCATCTCGTGCGGGCACCATCGCCCCTCTGCGTACAATGCACCGATCTGCACTTGCTGGAAAGTTTCAGATTCTGTTTGCCAAGAGAAATCGACGTGGGATTTGCAGAATTTGTTTTGTAGAATTTTTTTTAAAAAAAAAACACTCATAGGTACTGTATAAAACTAGCCGCACCGTGGTACCGGTTCAAAGAAAAACATGTCAGCCTTTGAAACCGCTCTAGTATCGGCGTAGTGTTGCGAGCGATTTTAATGGGTTCCATGCTAGCTAGGTACATCTGCCATATAGATATAATCCATCTATCATCATCTCTCTCCTCAAAGAAAGGACATTCTCTTTCTTTCCTATATAAAAGGATGGTGCACACTGCAGATTAATGTTTGTGTGTGTGAGAGAGACGGTATGTGGATTATTATTATTATTATTAGAAGACTGGATGTGTGGATTATTATTATTATTTTGGCTAGAAGATTGTAAATTTACTTATTTTCTATATAAAATTTAAAACTTTAATGAATGTTACGCTGGATCATTTAATAAACTAAAATAATTTAAGTGTGGGTAGAAATAGAATCTGGCCGGCCGACTCGTTGTGGCATCTCAGCGGTTGCTTTTGAGGGGAGCTATCAGTGGTTCTCATGGACTAATTCAAGTTTTTCTGAGAGAACTTGATGGCCTATTTCAAGTGACTATAGCGAGCCCAGCAATCCTGAAGGCCCATATGGCACAAAATAGCCCAAAGTGACACATTGGCCCGTTAGGGGAAGACAGGAAGTGAAATAATGCTGGAGGACTGTTCGTTTTGATTTTTCCACATTTCAACGTGTAAACAGACTACCATACACGTTTCGATTTTTTCCCTAAAAAAAGACTACCATATACGTTATATATGCATATTTGGAAATTATACTAAACTATGTTTAGCAAAACTTATTGGATATTCATTGTATAACCTTGAATTAGTCTAATTCCTCCCCTCAGCCCTGCTCCCCGGTCTCCCTTCCGCCATCACGTGCAGCCACGGATTCCAACACGAGCCACTCATCGCCCCCAGCATCTCCTAAGCAGTACCTCCTTATTCCTGGACCGCCGTCAAGCCCCTCCTCCTTAGTCACACCTTCCCATCGCCTTCGCAACAACCGACCAGTATGTCACCTCAGCCTGACCTGCTTGCCGAAGAAGGAGAGTGAGGGTCGCCTCCCTTCGACCAGGATTGCTTGGGGAGGGCCTCCCCTGGACAAGGAGTAATTGTGGAGGGCAGGCCGGTGGAGAATAGGGGTGAGAGGGAGGGAAGGGAGGACTTACGCGTGTACAACGAACAAAAAGAGTGGCAAGACGACGACAGAAAAATAAAAAATAATGGCTCAGATCACTGAAGTGGTGTCATAGGTTGTAATATTTCCAAAGTTTAGGGGTAAAATGGTAAAATTCTTATGGATGAAGGACAAAACCCTCCTCCTTTGATTATTCCTTAATATAGATATAGATGACCTTTTTTGTACTCTAGTTTATAAATTGTCATATTTCACCCTTTATTTGTTATTAGTATCTGACATATTTCCCCCTTCTATTAATTTTCCTAAATTTTTCATATATTGCATCGTATTATGTCAAAATCTATGAGGAAAAAAGGCATGGGGATTTTGACGAACTAGTGGTCTCAGTGTCACTATAGAAAAATCGACCTAAACAACGTCACCCTTGGAATGTGGAGAGATAAGCATGGTAGTACTTTCCAATAAGGTCAAAGTTGCAACTGGCAAGAGTCCATGGAAAAGGAAAAAAGTGAAATATATAAGGAATGGATTCACAACCGTCGGTCGGTATGGTATAGAACACAAAAGATCATCGTCACTGCTCACCGGTACTCCCTCTGTTTGAAAATATAAGATGTTTTACGTTTGTGAAGCTAATATATTTAGACACCTTTTAGTATCTAGATTCATATGAATCTATACACTAAAAGATATTTAGATACACTTCCTACACAAATCTAGAACATCTTACATTTTTAAACTGAGGGAGTACCGTCTATGGAAACTTGAAAGCAATTGAAGCCGCCACTAAGACCTGCAGCTTGGCATTTTAACAACGTATTAGGCCGTAATGGTGCATGTGTTATTGAGTTATTCATGCTTGCACATTACAGTGCACGTCTTCGTCTAATCAAAGGTTTTAGTTTTTCATCCTAAAGAAAGTCTGCGCTTTCAAAACAATGATTTCAATAAGGCTATTGCTAAGCACAACCAACTATAGTCAGACATTGGATTATTCCTTTAAAAGATAAGATTTTGTACTCCTCCTGTGATGTCGCCCCTGTTTGCCCATGCACTTGCTACAAGTCACGAATCACCAAGCAAAATTCTCATCGTCTCGAAAACTCGGTCTGTCATTACTAGGTCTCAGACCTCGGCCACCATGACATTCCCCACTATTGTTTTCACCATGAAAATCGAAGTACCGATATGCCCCATAATATCAACAGACAACAAGGCTTCGTGTCATGCCCTCACGCAAGCCGCATGATAGAAATAGAGGCGCGCCCGACCGAATCGCATCTGATCCAACAATCTACAAGCATCAAGCGTTCAATAGAGATCTCTGACGAAGCTTTCCGGAAGTCATCAACGGCAAGATCAATGAGAGGACATCAACCAGAACATCTTCTTGGCACGAGAAGAACCCTAAGACCGCCTCCTTATTTGACACACGGAAAAAGCACGTGGATTTTGATAAACAAGTGGTCTCGATATAGAAATAGAAAAATGACCTAAGCAACGTCACCCTATGAATGTGCAGAGATAAGCATGGCAGTACTTTTCAATAAGGTCAAAGTTGTCGCAACTGGCAAGAGTCAAAGGAAAAGGCGAAAAGGTGAAATATACATGCAATGGATTCACAGCCGTCGGTCGGTCGAACACAAAAGATCATCGTCACTACTCACTAGTATTGTCTATTGGAACTCGAAAGCAGTTGAAGACGCGAGTCTAATTAATAAGACCTGCAGTTTGGCATTTTAACAACGTATTAGGCCGTAATCGTGCATGTGTTTGTTGAGTTATTATTCATACTTGCACATTACAGAGTCGGCAGATGCTCGGCTGCCGACCGGTGCATGCAATCCTTACATCATACGTAGGCTGACGATGAGTCCTGATCGACTGGGAGGCAGGCCAGCTAACCTATGTACAAAATGTACAAGGGCATCGGCGCGTCGATCCGCAGACGGCGCAGTAGGTCTGCGGGTGGTGCGGCGGCTCGTACCCGTACCACGGCGTGTACGCCGGACGGGCCTTGCTGTTCGCGCCATCCGTATTGTCGCCGTTCTTCTCATCGCCGCCGACGGCCTTGGCCTTGGCCGGACCAACCGAGACGATCCGCGTCTCGGGGAAGCGCTTCCTGCGCAGCCTTTCCACGACGTGCACGGGGTCGACGGTGCCCACCACCGTCATCTCCTGCTTCTCCATGTGCACCACGATCTCCTCGATGCCTGAGAGTAAGTGATCAGACAACTAGTACTGTCGTCAGAAGTGTCATCAAATACAGACATGGATCAGTGCATTATGGCCAGCTCCAGTCCCACGGTGAAGCAGAGCAAGCCACAAACGGAAGGAGAGAAGAAGAAAAAGCTAGCTTCGCGATACCGTGGAGAGTGGTGACGGCCTCCATGGCCTTCTGCTTCTGCCTGTCGTCGTGCAGGTCCAGCTTCAGCACAGCCTTCTGCACCCGGTCAGACAAGACAACATCAGCAAGCTGGATAATCAACCGGCCGGACCGCCGGAGCCGGAGCCGCAACTGAAATCATCATCAGAAAAGAAAAACGCCGCCCGAGTGGATGGACTGTGACCAAGAAAACACACCTGCATGGCCATGGCGTCAATCGAGCCAACCCAGCCGCGAATGGTGGCAATGAAATTCAGACGAACAAAAGCGCCGTATGATCTGGGATTGACGGGGGCTAGGGAGTGGCGGTGCAAGCGAATTTATAGTAGCGAAACCGCAACCAAGGCTTCGACAACCTCCCGCCAAAAGTCTTAGGTTTTAAATTATTCAAACAGAGGTGGTGGTGGCTGCAGAGCTGGCGCAGAATGGACGTGTGGGATCGAAAATTCTCAACAAAAAGAAGAAAATAATGGACGTGTGTGGGTGGATCAACGCACGGCCGCCACGTAACCTAAGCAGGGTTAAAGCCTTAAAGGCCAGGTTAGGAACTTAGTCAGAGCAACCATCTTTGGGTCAAGAACTCACCAAAAATATGTTCTCCTCACGCGAAAATACATAACATAATTTTTGTTAAAATAAACTTAGGTACAAACATAATTGGAACTACAGCAATTATTAGTTGTCAAAGGCACTAACCTGCCCAAGGTTTAGTAGGCCAACCATTGTTAAATGGTAAATTCTGTTTAAAACCTCAATCTTTCTTTCCCAAAAATCAGCACTCTATACTCGGTGTTCTCACGGACAACACGTGCTCATGTGTCATCTCCTGTCTTTTGGTTTTCCTTCTCCTCTCCTGATTTTTACCTCCATCATTGAGTCTCGGTCGCCCCTCTTCTCACATTTCCATCTCGCGTCCGTCTTAGAACAGCACTGGCCTTCATGCCGAGTCTTCCTCGGCCGCCAATTCGACGTTTTCATAACCAAGCCTAACCTAACCTCTATGTCCACTGGTACGTGGACATCACTATAGGTACGTCTCCGTGGGTCTTAAGTTTACAAAGACGGCTTCGGTCCATACATGAAAGTGCTTCGAAAGGTAGCGGCTCCGTAAAATTCGGTCTGAAAGCATGGCTACGAACTGTCATTGAATCAATTAGCAGCGATGCCACGTCACTAGCTGTTCGTATCACTTTGGTGGCAATTTTTCCCTAGGCGCTCAGCAACATAGAATGAGGGTTTCACTCGTTATCAGACTTGACTACACGTCTCACGACACGAGCTAACGACAGCCATGCATCACATTTATGAAAGTCAGTACCATCATGTTACATGGGCAACGACGATAATGACAACTTGCTTATCGACACTTGCGAGCGCCACGTCAGAAAGCATCGGCTGCACACGTACGATGTCGCTCGGACATTCTTCGTCCATAAACTCATGTTTGTGGCCAGCATCGCTGGCCGAACTGTGTAGAGTTTATAATTTCAATTTTTTGAACTTTTCTCTAACATATCCATGGAATTTTCATTTGGATTTTGAAAAAAAAAATTTAAACAACAAGATGAGAGAAAACATAGTATTGGTTCTTCATATAATTTGTAGTGTCTTAGTGGTTAATGTATTGTAACTATCTCTAGGCATTTATAATGAAAGGGGCTTACAAGTGTGAGTGCTCAAAGAGAGATAGAGAGATTGTTGCCAAATTATTAAGCATATTTATAAATTGGTACACTCTCAATGCAAGTACTTAAATGTTTATCATGTATATGTCAAGCTTCATGCACTAGCCAACGCAACCAAAAGTCCGAACTGATGGAAAGGGCTAGTGCAATCCACTTATACACTTCAACCCCCCCCCCCCCTCTCACGTGTGACGGACGGAGAGAAGTTAGCACGTGCAACCGGAAGAGAGCGACGGCGCGCGAAACTCACGTATGACTCAAGATGCCTATACGTGGACACAGAGGGGTCAACAACAATTTTAGGATAAATTGCGAAAGCCAGGAGTCGAACTCGAGACCTTAAGCTCTGATACCATGTCAAGCTTCATGCACTAGCCAACGCAACCAAAAGTTCGAACTGATGGAAAGGGCTAGTGCAATCCACTTATACACTTCAACAGTATATTCTTATTGGTATTAAAACATATATTTACCTCCTAAAGCATGGATGCCTAATATCAGACACTTGTCCTTTAGAATAATCATATATGATTGCTCGCTTACGTGATAAAAATGTTCTCTTTGATCCACTGCACATCTCTCCAAGTCTAAGTATTTGCATTGTGCAAAATTATAGAAGATCCCCTTTAAGATCAAACAATTCTATCAAATTGAGTATGACTGTATGTGTGATAGCATCTAATTAATATACTAGGAATATCAATAAACTCTATTCTTGCAATTTTTCAAGATGCCCTCTTTTAGCTGCTAGGTCTATTTCTTAGTTCAAGATCCCTGCGTGCTCTTACTCAAATTCAAAGCACTTCATAATCTTCAACCAGTTATGTACGGGCTGTAAAACTCAGTATTTGATCAGGTAGATAGAGGCTACTCGGATAGATTACCGAGCCCCACGTTCGTATATTTATATGCGGTGTATACAGGAGTACAGGGAGAGTACCGAGAGAATACGGAGTACAGAGTCCGTAATCAACACAACTCGTGTGACTAACTAATTCTAACTCTTACACCCTCCCTTAATCATAACTTAGTTAAGTTGAGATTATGTATAAACTCTATAAAAGTTTTTACAGGAAGCGGTTTTGTAAAACCATCGGCAACTTGATCCTTTGAAGGAATGAACCTTATCTCTAGTTGTTTGTTCAGAACCCGTTCTCTGACGAAGTGAAAATCTATTTCAATATGCTTGGCTCTTGCATGAAAGACTGGATTTGTTGATAGATACGTCGCTCCCAAATTGTCACACCATAAACATGGAACTTGATTTGACTTAACTCCTAGTTCTGTAAGCAAGGACTGAAGCCATATTATTTCTGCTGTAGCATTGGCAACAGACTTATACACCGCCTCAGTGCTTGATCTGGAGACTGTAGCTTGTTTCTTAGCACTCCAGGAAATCAGATTTGGACCATAGAACACTGCAAACCCTCCAACGTCTATCATCAACACAACCAGCCCAATCTGCATCTGAGAAAGCACCGACTAAGGTAGAACTAGATCTCAGGAAGGTCAGTCCAGTACTCATAGTACTCTTAACATACCGCAAAATTCGTTTAGCAGCAGTCCAGTGTATAGTGGTCGGAGCATGCAAATATTGACAAACCTTATTAACTGCATAGGAGATGTCAGGCCTTGTGAGAGTCAGATACTGTAGCGCGCCAACCATGCTTCTATAATTGGTGGTATCATCACAACCCAACTTATCTCCTTCTTGAGCAGTTATTTTTTCAGAAGAAGACAATGGTGTAGAAACGCCTGTACAATCTGTCATGCCAACTCGTGCAAGAATATCTTGAGCATATTTCGCTTGACTTAGTACTATGCCATCATTAACTTTGTGAACTTCAATGCCCAAGAAATAATGAAGATCACCGAGATCTTTAAGTGCAAACTTCTTGCTCAAATCCTTGAGCAAAGCATCTGTTGCTTCTTGAGAAGAACTAGCCACTATAATATCATCCACATATATAAGCATGTAGATTGTGACAGTGAACTTGTTATATATAAACAATGATGTATCAGACTTAGAGGCAATGAATCCAAACTCAATTAACTGAGAACTCAAACGAGAATACCATGCTCGCGGGGCCTGCTTCAAGCCATATAGTGCCTTGTCTAGCTTGCAAACATAATTCATCCTTCCCCTGTCTTCATTGCCAGGTGGTTGTCTCATATAGACTTCCTCTTCCAGAACACCATGAAGAAACGCGTTCTTGACATCTAACTGTCGCAAACTCCATCCCCTGGAGACAGAAATAGCCAATACAAGTCGAACAGTGGCTATCTTGACAACAGAACTAAAAGTGTCCTCGTAGTCAATGTCATAGCGTTGCTTAAAACCTTTAGCCACTAGACGAGCTTTGTATCTGTCAATAGAGCCATCTGCCTTATGTTTAACTTTGTATATCCAACGACAATCGATAATATTTGTACCTTTGGTTGGAGGCACCAATCTCCATGTTTTATTATTCATCAAGGCACAATATTCCTCATTCATAGCCTCTTTCCAATTTGGATCATCCAAGGCGGCTTGTAAATTTGTTGGTTCTTTCGACATAGCAGACAGACACCAGCGCACAGTACCATCTGTGTACTCTTTTGGTTTGTGCACACCACGTGATGCACGTGTGGCTGGTCGAGGAACAGCTGCAGGTGACACAGTAAACCGATTAGGAGAAAATTGAGAAGCTGCACCAGAATTAGTAGACGTGGACTCGTTTGTAGCCGCAGTTGATCCAGAGGACATCGACGTGGCTGATTGGTTGGTGTGCGTGGCCACAGAATATCCAGGTGAGGCAGCGTCACCGTGGGAAGTGCGCGCGGATTGCGACGCATGGGAGCCGCGCGTGGCAGATGGCGACACGCTGGGGCCGCGCATGGATGGCGACGCGCTGCTCGCGTCAGAACGAGCAGGAGCATCAGGTGCTGATAGAGAGCGATCCGAGGCGGATTTTTCTGATGAGGCTGTTAGGAAATCGTCCTCGTGTCCTGTGCTATTGTCCTGTGCTATTGTCATGTTCTGCTGATATGGTATGTGTCCTGTTTTCACTCATTTGGAGACCGTTTTGGCCCAGATTTTCTGCAGTATGAGTATCCCGTCGAGCTGGAACCTGTAGAGGAACACAAGGAGATCTAGGCACAGGATTAGCAGTATGAGTATTATGCACATGCAAGTCATCAATATGTCCATCCCCAAGCTCAAAAGAATGAAGAGATGGATCAAGAAGAAGAATTTCTTTACGAAGTAAGGCACCAGCATTAGGGTGGAGATCTTTGAAGGGAAAAACTGCCTCATCAAATACTACATCGCGAGAAATATAGATGCGGCCAGTGGCTACATCGAGACACTTGACTCCCTTGTGACGGGGGCTATAGCCTAAAAACACACATTGTTTGGAACGAAAAGCTAGTTTTCGTTTATTATACGGACGGAGATTAGGCCAACAAGCACACCCAAAAACATGAAGAGAGGAATAGTCAGGTTTAGTGCCTAGCAAGCGATGAACAGGATTGTCTCTGTTGATAACCTTACTTGGAAGCATATTAATGAGGTATGTGGCAGTGAGGAAGGCCTTGTCCCAAAATTTAAGAGGCATGTGGGCATGAGCTAGAAGGGAAAGACCTACTTCAACAATATGTCTGTGTTTTCTTTCAGCAGAGCCGTTTTGCTGATGTGCATGCGGACATGAAACATGATGTGATATTCCTTGTGTTTGGAAGAAAGAATTAAGTTTTTCATATTCTCCTCCCCAATCATACTGAACCGTAAGGATTTTCTTATCTAGCTTACGTTCAATGAGTTTTTGAAAGGTAACAAAGGCAGTAAAGGCATCAGACTTTTTCTTGAGTAAATATATCCATGTAAACTTGCTATAGTCATCAATAAAGCTTACATAATAGTCATGACGACCCACAGAGGTAGGTGCAGGACCCCATACATCAGAGAAGATTAACTGAAGAGGAGCTGTAGATACACTAGTGGATATAGGGTAGGGAAGTTGATGACTCTTTGCTTGTTGACAAGGATCACAAACTAAACTTATAGAATTATCTCTAACAAACGGAAGCTTATTTTTACTAAGAATTTGACTAATAATATTGAAATACGGATGTCCAAGACGACTATGCCACTTGAACTGAGATGGCTTAGTGGTGACGGCGAAAGCATGCTTCTGAGAGTGAGGGGAAGACACCAATGATGAAATAAGCGGATAAAGCCCACCAACACAACGTCCTTTATGAATTATTTTCTGTGTGACCTGATCCTTAATCAAAAAGAAGAAAGGGTGAAATTCGATGAACACGTTGTTATCATAGGTGAAACGATGAACAGAAAGCAATTTTTTTGATGCACTAGGAACACGAAGGATGTTGGAGAGGCGAAAATTTTGAGCTGGGGTACGAATAATTGAATGACCAACATGAGAAATATTCATACCGTGACCGCTTGCCGTGTTGACCTTGTCGTACCCCGTGTAGGTGTCACGAACCGTGAGGTTGCTCAGCTCGCTGGTGATGTGATTTGTTGCACCTATATCAGGGTACCATGTAGGATCCACACTGTAGGAGGCAACATGAGCTGCCTTGTCATCAGAATCATCTCCGAACCGGTGCCAGCAATCCTTGGCAGCGTGACCCTCCCTGTCACAGATTTGACAAGTGACATCAACCCATGGAGTGGTTCAACGTCTTCCATGGCCACGGCCACGCCCCCCTCCTAGAGGAGCTCGGCCACCACCACGGCCTTGGGGTTGTTGACGATCATCGCCACGATCACTGCGTCGATCATCCTGGCGGTCGTTGCGTCGGTCATCCCCGCGGTCGTCGCGGCGATCTCCCCGGTCACCACGAGGCCGATTGTAGTATTGTCCACGATTCTGCCGTGAGGCCAGATTGGCGGATGTCTCAAAGGCGACGCCGGAGGATCCGCGGAGCATCTCTTGCCGCTGATCATAGGCATGAAGTTGCGCATAGAGGGAACTGACAGAGATCGGAGTGGTGACCACCCCAAGAGCAGCAACGAGGGAATCATATGCCGATCCAAGGCCGGCGAGGATGAAGGAGACATGTTCTCGGGGTGTAACAGGGTACCCAGCAGCGGCAAGCTCGTCGACGATACCCTGCATGATTGTGAGAAACTCCGAGGTGGACATGCTGAGCTTCTTGGTGTTGGCCAGGGCTATGCGGAGATTCGTGATCTTCGCTTCACTCTGGGAGGCAAACATCTCCTCGATGGCACACCAGACTGCAGTGGCGGATTCGAGTCGCTGTACATGAGGGAGAACCTCAGAGGACATGGATTGGAGGAGATAGCCAAGCACGATTTGATCCCGGGAGATCCATAGATCATAGGCGGGATTGGGTGCAGTTTTCGCTGGTTTGTTGGCGACTTTGTCAGCTGGTTCAAGGACCAGCAGTTCAGGTGGGGCGGCATCGGTTCCTGTGAGGAGACCGAGGAGCCGTGCGCCGCGGATTGGCGGCAAGACCTGGGCTCGCCAGCCGGAGTAGTTCGCCCTTGTAAGTTTGTCGGACGGAGGGTTGCCGAGATTGATCACCGGGGGCGAGGACGAGGTTGACATCGCGGGTGGTGATGAGCAACGGCGGCGGCGGTAAAGGGGATCGAGTTAGGATTTTGGCGATCAGTTTTGTCGGCGGAAGAGCCGGCCTGATACCATGTAAAACTCAGTATTTGATCAGATAGATAGAGGCTACTCGGATAGATTACCGAGCCCCACGTTCGTATATTTATATGCGGTGTATACAGGAGTATAGGGAGAGTACCGAGAGGATACGGAGTACAGAGTCCGTAATCAACACAACTCGTGTGACTAACTAATTCTAACTCTTACACTGGCAACTTTCGAGTATGTCATTGTACGCCCATGTTCGAGCCCTGGCAACGGTAATCATATTTAGCTGCTAGGTCTATTTCTTAGTTCAATATCCCTACGTGCTCTTATTCAAATTCAAAGCACTTTGTAATCTTCAACCATTTCTGTACTGGCAACTTTCGAGAACGTCGTTGTACCCATGTTCGAGCCCTGGCAGCGGTAATCATATTTAGCAGATATTAATTTGGCTGGAAGTAAAGTAAAAAAAACTAAACAAAAATGTTTGAGGTGTATTAAGCTCTACACCTAGAGAAAATAAGAGGATAGATGACCTATGCTATGGACGATTATGTTGAACATGATGGCTATAATGGACTCGCCACTCAAATAAAGTGAAAGTTAAACAAAAATAATAGTTGACGACGTGCATTCGAGCTCTAGACCCAAAGAAAACAAAGGACGACCTAACATTGCCACGGACGATTATGTTGAACACGAGATGCATGGCAGCGCTCGTGCGGTTATAATCGCCATTATTATAACAACACCGGGGACAAATAGTCGGTCTGGCACCTCTCTAGATGGTTCTATCTCTTGGCTGTAGATGTTTTATGTATCCTACTACCTCTGTTTCTAAATAAAAAAATGTTTTAAGGTAATATTTGCTACACGGTGTTCTTTTTTCCCAGTAGCGGCTCCTAGTACGTGCATGCATGCGTAATCAGCGTCACCAGAATAAAATCTCACAAAAAAAGCGGCAGCAGAATATAAGAGCAGAATCTGGCCTTCCGAGGTCGAAAAGGTTACCTACTAGTGGTATATTACTAGTGTGGAACGGATCAACCTGAACTCCCTCCATATTTATTTCCATACTGCCTCGTTTGGATTGTCGTATTTTAACCAAAACTGCCGGATAATACGGACATCTCCTTCTTAACCTCTTCATAAAATAAAAATCACCGGACTAAAAAACAACGATCCAAACGAGGCCTACTCAGTAGAATAATCCAAAGTGAATTAGTGGTAATGCATTGCGTTCCGTGCGTGGAAAGAGCTGGAATGCACACTGGCACTGATAGGTACTCCATCAGCTGCCACGGTGGCACATGACCCCATGAGAAAAAAAAAAGGGGGCCACTGACCAGTTTGAACTGAATCTTTCGCCCCGGGCGCGCAGATGCTTGTTGCCCTAGCCTTCTCCATCTATAATAACCTCTAGTTCATGGCCGCTTGTGCGCACCGTGGACACGCCTGGCTTGGTGGTCATCCGTGCCTCGCTGGCCGAGCTATATATAAGCGGGATTTACAATTTCAAAATTTTCAACTTTGTCTTGGACTAATCGATGAAATGTTTATTTAAGTTTTTGATAAATTTAAATTTGAACTACAAGATAACAGGAAACATAGTATCAGTTCTTCATGTATAATTCGTGGTGTCTTAGTGGTGAGTCCACTATAGCCATCCTTATTTTCATCACTAAAACATTCTGATTATAACAACGACGACGGCGAATAATGGAATGGTCTGGCCGGCACCTCCAGACGCTAACGGTGGCCTGGAAAAAGAACGAGTAAAGAAGATTATAGTAGATCTTGGGTTCTCTGAATGCTACATTGTGCGATTTTCTTTACCCTGATAGCGGCTCCTAGCACACGTGCACGTGTAACCAGCGCCACCAGAATGTGAGCAGAATCTGGCCATTCGACGTCCAAAAGGCCGTAGTAGTACGGAACGGTTCAACTTGAACTTTTGAAAATGGCAACGTACGTAGGTACCCTGAATCCTGAATTCCTGATTAGGAGGCAAACTGGAGCGGAAAAGCGATCCCAGCCACCAGGCGCGTGCCTCTGTGACCGGCAGGCCTCGCCGGAAAAAGATAAGAATCTGGCCGGCCGGCACAATACCTTTGGGAACAAGGATCAACATTGAAAAAGTTACAGTATTAGTGGTACGTACGGGGACGGTTCAAATTTGGACTCCTCTATTTTCTGTAGTTTTTTGTAGAATAATTAGCGGTGATGGAGGCATGCAGGGCCAGTCCGTGCGACCACAAAGCTAAATACAGTGCTCACTCACAGTCACAGTTGATAGCTACCTGGCTGGCACGAGTACAATTAAGCAAGTCCATTGACCACCTCTAAATTCTCGTGCGCGCTGATTAATCTCTACTACCTCTCTTCTCCATTAAAGGATGTCGCGAAGTCGTATTTGCAAAAACACCCTCTAGTTTTGTCTGACCAAACCCACGGTCCCTTTTCTCATCCCCTCTATGTCGTCCTGCGTCGAAGCTTGCTCCGCCGCTTTCCTGCGCTCACGTTTTGCCGGCCATCACACCTCGCCCACCCCTGCACCGAGATTCTCCTGCGCGCCTCCTCCCAGCCCGCCCCATGCGGTTCTCCCGTTCCCTTCTCCCAGTCGGCTCCCCCGTGTTTACATCCACTCCCCTATCAACATCCAAGTGGGAGCGGAACGTCCGCGGTGGCACGAAGCCCGACCCGCTTAAAATCGTAAGAGGGTGTCCGTGGGTGAGATAAAAAAATTAAGAGGGATTTTGCGGGCTTCCCACTAACCTCCACATATCTTGCATAAATTCTAAAACGACCTGACGCGGCTATACTTTTGGGCATCTCTAACTGATCCACAAAAAATAGGTTAGAGAAGTAAAAATCTAAGAAATGTGCCCCTAACCGAACCCCAAAACAGTTAGAGGAGTAAAATTAGGAGTCAACAACCACTCTAGAGAAAAGTCCGGCCTCCTCCCGGCCGCCCCCATTCACGCCGTTGTCGGTGACCACCATATATACCCCATCGTCACCACCCCGGACCCTGCGTCGCCCTCGAGCAAACCTCAACATCGCACGCCGAATCTCACCGTCGCCGGAATCAACTAGGAGATCTAGATTTCACCGGTTACTGACCCGAGTTGTCGCAAATCGGCCTCTGTCCGACTCGATTCTTTGCAAGACGGAGCAGGCATCGCCTCCGGTGACGACGAAAACCCGTCGCCAGCTCCTGGAGGCCAGTAACCACCAATGTCGCGTCGAAGCTCGCCCCCTTCTCCTCGGCACCGTAGATCCCGCGCGGCCTAGGGTTGGCACCACCGGTACCGCCTCCCACAATGGGTTTGGTCTACGCACGGGATCTCTGGCCAGAGTTGGAGGATGCATGGCCGGTGTCCATGGAAGCTTTGTCCGGAGATGGTGGATCACCGTCACCGTCGGCCGCAACCAACGTATTTGGGAAAAGGTGATTTTTTATACTTTCCTTTTTATTTGAAATGAAGTAGAAGAAGTCGTGAGTTACTTGATTTTTACAAATGAAGTAAAATAAATTCTACTGGACTGAGGACGAAGACAACGAGTTGTATTTTGCATGGCAGTGTTCGTCCACCATTACAACGGTTTTGGAAACACATTCATGAGAATTTCAACAAAAAGACAAAAGGAGAGGGTGGATTAGTTTCATCGATTTTAAATAGATGGCACATTCTTGTTATGCGTTCTAACGCATAACTCAAACAGTTTGGTTTGTATCGGTATGTATTTTCTATATACCGATTGTATCGGTATGTATTGACTACCAATTTATGATTATATATGCGTATGCATGGACCTAATGCATTGCAAATAAAAAAATTACTCCTCTAAATATAGCGATTCGGTTAGTAACCACTTTTGTCGAGAGAGATCCACTGTACTTGTTCTTAACTGAAACTAATCTACCTAGTATTACACTAGACAAGAGCAGATGATTTAGCTAAATATGATCTGCACTCTTTTCTGTAAATATTAGGAATTGGGTTACTAGTCCATACTCTTCAATTTTAAGGATTTGTAGTAATATTCAGAACACAAAATAACAAAGAAGATGGACCAAGTTTTGCCTTTTGACGTTTAAGCATTATTCGCTTCTGCTAGGTAGTCAAGCTGTCAAATTAAGCTATGACTTCATCTGACATTAATCATTCTGATTTTATTATATCTGAATATTAGCATTTTGGTACTAATGTGCAACCAATGATTACCTTTTTTTTCATTTTATACAGAATGAAATTAACTATATGATTGTAATTCTTTTTTCCCGTATGTACAAGTTGCAGTTAAATGATAATAAGTACTGCATTAATGCTATTTCAAACACAAGGGTTAATATCATGCACAAGTACTACTACATACAAGTACCCATTTTCCTACATTCTCTACCTCTCAATCTTGTTCTCAACCTCTCCTCTCGAATCTTGTACTCCGAGAACTTGAGGTGGAGATACTTATCAAAAATTTCACCAACTGGAGCAACATGTTCAAGTTGATTAGTCCCTCGGGTCTAGTGAATTTACTTGTTGTGACATACTCCTATCAACTTGTACTATTTGAATTACTCCTGAAAATTTTGAAACAAGTTGGTTGAATATGGTGTTGTGGAACAAGTTGTTTTTTCAAGTAAGAATTGTACGGTGGAACATAATAAATGATGCATTTCATGTAATGTTCAGCAAAGAGAAATGGCTGCATTGATTTGAACCATCTATTTTAGTAATCCTGGAATTCTAGACAACTCTCTGCTAGAGTATATATATACTCTCCTAGGGGCTGCTTCACATCACTATGGGGATCTTCAGCAAAATGAGCAGACGGCCATGCAAAGTGGCGTCGAGGCCCATGCAAAAATATGAGCCTCTAGTATATAGTGTGATGCATAGGGAAGCTCCCATAGTTAAACTCACATGCTTAAGCTTTGAATAATATATAAAACCTTAGCCTGAAAATTAGAGATAACTTTAAGGAATTTTCTTGAATAGGGGGCAATGGCCCCCCTCCCCCTTGCCCCCAATGTTCACAATTTTCTCGACCTCTTCCTCCTCCTCATCATCTTCCGCCTTCTCCTCATCATCTTCTTCTTCCTCCTCCTCCTCCTCATCTTCTTCTTCTTCTTCCTCCTCATCACAATAAGAAAATTAAAGAGGCACATAAACTAGTAAATTACTTCACCTTATCTTACACATGTAGATTGATGAACCAGACTAGCATGTTTTGCCAAACTATTCGAAGAAGGTACTTGCCTACTAGTGGTGGTAACTTGTGCACAACGATGTTCCTTTAGATTGAAGTGTTTGACCAAATATAATTAGTGTTGATAGATCCATGGAACAAAGTTGTGGAAGCAGGACAGTCCGACATTGTGGAAGCAGGACAGTCCCACTTCAGTTTTAAGGTATTCAGTTGAATACCCAAAATCATTAGACAAAAATAGGGTATATAGATTATATAATACACCTATGTGTAAAAAGAATCAAAATAGAAGAGGAGACGGAGTATTGAGCGGTTCATCCCACAAGACCACTTCCCTCCTTCCTACTCAAACTGGTCCAACATGATAACTGGCTCATTACCTCCATTGCTTAGCCACATGCGGTAGTTCTTATTTGCGGCCCAATCTCGTGTTGTATTCCGCTCCGTGCACCCCTTGAGGCATATTGGCATGGCCAAGTTATGACTGATTCATTGTGTTTCTTTTTAACGAGAGAGGAGAGCTTCAGTTCAGCTATCGTTTCCTTCCTTCTCTTTTCGATGTTCCCATTCGCCTACCTAGGGTTTCATGATGGCATCACTAGTAGGTGAAATGTGGCAACATTTTGTAAATAGCATCAAAGTTGCACAAAGTTACAACATAGAGGTTTGAAGTAAATGGTACATGATGACAATTCTGATGCTATTTTTCTGTATGGTATTTATTTATTAACCCCTAGTTGTGATACGCTGAAAATTCTCACGCTATTTAAAAATGATATTTTTTCTGATTGTAAGCCTTTTTTACTTTATGATATATTTTCTCAGTTTTATTATTTTCCTGACAAGATAAGCCGGTCACATTTGTTCTAATAATTCTACATGGGTCTGGCATGGCAGTGTTGAAAATTAATAAAACAAGGTAAACCATCATCGACGTCTAACTAACATGTGAAACGTGGCAATATTTTGCAAATAAAGTTAGAACAAAAAGGTCAAAAAAGTAGAACATGCTCAATATATAGGTAAGGAACAAATAAAATATACTTGCATTCGCAGCCGTGGGTAGGACAGAGAAGATGTTGCATATTACTGAAAACTCCACACCGTTGGAGCAGCAACTAAGACATGTGGTTAACAAGGTATTAGGTCGCAATCTTGTGTTAGGACTCGAGAGCGAAGTGCCGATGCGGTTATCTGCATATATCTAAAAAAAGCACAATGGAATAATCAAAAGCAGTCCAAAACCTTGGAGATTCATCGAGATCATTGACTGAAAGCAACTCATCTAAAGGTTGAGCAGAGTTGGGGAGGTTCAGAGTCTCTGTTTCTAAATACAAAATTCACGAGGCACGAATGTATAGCGAGCGGCTGAATTTTTCAGCGGATGAAATTTTTTTCATCCGTGTGCGACGGGCTCGGTCGATCTCGTGCACCTCTAGTAGTTTATCACAGTAATTCCTTAGCACCATGAAAGTACTGGATTTGGAGAAAATCACTGAACTTTCACTAAAATATACTTGCGGTTATGTGCATATATCTAAGAAAATGATAATGGCATAATAAAAAAACAGTCCAAAACCTTGGAGATTCATCGAGATCATTGACTGAGAGCGACTCATGTAAAGATGGAGCAGAGTTGGGGAGGTTCAGAGTCTCTGTTTCTAAACAAAAGATTCACGACGCACGAACCAATAACTAGCCGCTTGAATTTTTCATCTATATGTGGTGGCTCGATCAGATCTGCACATCTACCAGTTTACTACTGTGATTTCTTAGCACGATGGCATCATTGGATTTGGTGAAAACTCACTGAACTTTCACTAAACATCAGCAGTCTTATTTCCACACTGTAATTCCATATCTGTGCTTCAGAAACTCAGCAGACGCACGGCTGCCGAGTCGCCGGTGCAACCCTTACACAGTTATACACTACGCGGCAATATATATAGCACAAGCACGCCGGCGATCACCGTAGCAGGTCGGCTGGTGAGTCCAAATCGATCGGCAGACAGGCTATTATCTTCTCCAATATATACAAGGGCATCTCCTCGGCGTGGCGGCGCGCGTCGATCAGCAAATGACGCAGGAGTTTGGGTCCTCCTCGGCGCTGCAGACGAAGTAGTACGGGTGCGGCTGGTGCGGCGGCGGCGGGTACCAGTACGGCGGGTACACCGGCTGCTTGCTCTTGTCGCCAGGTTCCTTCTTGTCCCCGGCGCCGTCCTTCTTGTCCTCCTTGGCGGGGCCGACGGAGAGCATCTGCGCCGTGGGGAAGAGCTTGGCGCGCAGCTTCTCGACGACGTGGACCGGGTCGACGGTGCCGATGACCGTCATCTTCTGCTCCTTCATGTCGACGGCGATATGATCAATGCCTGAGAAGCAGACATAGAAGTCGTCGTCAGAAGTGTCCAGTCCATGGTCGCGACGAAGCAGAGCAAAGAGAGAACAGAGATGCAGGGGAGTTTACCCTGGAGAGCGGAGACGGCCTTGATGGCCTGCTGCTGCTTGTGCTTGTCGTCGTGCAGGTCCAGCTTAAGCACCACCTTCTGCGCTCGGCCGTGAGACAACAAACAAGAGAGCAAGATCAGTAAATCGGAGAAGCGAAATACTATATCGGAGAACAAATCTCAGTTCGACGGACGAACTGTACTAAGCAATCACCTTCATGGCGAGGCGGGCGGTGGCGTGAGCGAGGTTCAGTAAGCGCCGGCGGCCGCGGAGAATTTGGCTGCGCGCGCTTCTGTCAAGCCAACCGGCGGCTGAGAAGAGAACGTGGGAGATGAACTCTGCGAGGGATGGGAGTGACGGCGGCGCCCGGTGGTGGATTTATAGCCGGGCGCGTACGTGGGGCCGACACGCGCGTCATCGGCGGGCCCGCACCGATGTCAGGATAGGGTTAATGTCACCAGAAGCAGACCTTCTTCCTGGGTCCGTCGCTCGTGGTTGATTGTACAGTTGGACGTGGACGGTGCAAGGGTGGTGATCGCCCGGAACAGAGAGAGGCGTGCGCGCGTGGATGGTGTTGGACTGTTGGTGGGGAATGGCCCTCCGCAACGACTCGCCAGTGGAGTCGTGCGCGTCCCGACGTCCTTCCTGGCCGGGGGTGGCTTGATTGCTGTTGGGAAACGGGGTCGCTAGAGACTCATTCGGTGTGGTCTTTACCAGACTAGGGTTGGTCCATATGGAAATCGTATCCCTCTTAGGCCTTGTTCGGTTTCATGAGGTTTTAAGGGGATTGGTATGGATCGAAAAGGATTAAATCCCATGTAAGTCAAAATACACCCCAATTCTCTCCAAACCACTCCAATCTACTAGACAGGTGGGTTAACCGAACAAGGCCTTAGTCTATAAATAGAGGAACAATCTTTGTACATGAGTTACCAAGAGAAAGTTAATAAAAGTTCCTCTTGGTTCGCTGTGTCATCTACCTGTGTAATATGTGTGCCTTCTACTAGTCTTCTTGTCGGGTGTGGAACAACCTCGGGACCGGCCAGTCGGCAGGGGGTGTTCCAACACGTTATCAGCACGTGTCTCTCCGTCAAGCCACCGCCAAGCCTGCACCACGCAGACTTTCATTGAAGGTAACCCAAATCTGACCGCAAAAATGGATTCGTCTCGCGTTTTTCTTTCAAGATTTGCGTTCAGATCTCAGATCAGATCTCATCTAAGGTGCGGATTTTTCTTTTCGGGAGTCGAGCTGACCTGTTGTCGCCGACCAATGTCGATCTAATCACTCCCGGATTAGAATTTTGTTGACTGTACCGTCGATGGAGGCACCTGCTGTGCCGATCTAAATTTTATTTAGTAGATCGGACTAATCATGTCTATTTTTATTGAGTAGATCGAATCGAATCTACAGATTTTGCATGTATTTTTTTTTGTAACCGAACATACGCTCGCGCTTGTAACAGCAGCAGTCATGGCGGCTGACAGACGCAGCTCGAGCCTGCACACGTGAGCGAGCAGGCCCCGCTGGCCGCCGTATAGCCGCGCAGGCCGCCGCGTGCCCCCTGGCCGCCGCGCCGCCGCCTCCGGCCGCGCCGCTGCGCGCTGCTGCCCGTCGCGCCGCCGCCTGGCCTCGCTCGCGCAGCCGCACCGCCGCAACCGCGCCACGCGCCGCCTGGCTGGTTGCGCCGCCAAGGCCCCGCTGGCCGCCGCACCGGCCGCTGCTGCTCGCGACGCCGCGTGCCGCCACCGCGCCATGCGCGCCGCGCGCCTGCTGGCCTCCGGCCGCGCTGCTGCACGCTGCTGCCCGCGACGCCGCACGCTGCCGCCGCTCCACGCTCGCCGCGCCGCGCGCCTGCGAGCCGTCACCGCGCCGCGATGTCCTGGCTGTGCGTCGCCGCGCCGCGCTGTGCTGGCCGACGCGCCACCCGCGCGCTGCTGCCGCTCGCCGCTACTGGCCACGCGCGCCTTGCTGGCCGGCCACGCCACGCGCCGTCGACTCGCGCGCTCCCGTCGCCGGAGCGGCCTGCTGTCGCCGCCGCCCCACTCGAGAGCACTCCCGTGCTCTGTTCCCCCGTTCTCGGGCAGGGACGGTGTGGGGTGGGCCAGTACAGGGGAGACCGCGCGTTTTTGGGCCGTTTTTAGGCGCGGGAACACGCGTTTGCGGGGCTGTTGGACCGTTTCTGCTCTGTTTTCGGTCTAATTTTACACAAGCTTTTGAACTATGTTTTACTATAGTTATTAATTAACATATGTTTTTAATACTTTGTATCTCATTGATAGCTTGTACCGCTTTTACATTAAATTTTGGAACGCCGTCATATTTGAATTATTGTATCGATTATCGTATTTATGCAACCGATTACCTACTTTAATCTTACACACTTTGCATAAATTGCAGATGACTGGAATCGTCAGCCGCGAGTTCCCGAAGTTGACCCAGGATGGGATTAACTACCTGACTTGGGCCTCGGACGTTGAGATCGTCCTCGAGGGCCGATGCATCAAGGATGCGTTGATTGAGGGGACCCCGACGGCCCCCAGCAAAACCATCCCGGCGGATAACGCCAAAGCCCTGCACTTCCTCCACCATCACATGTGTGAGAGACTCAAGAACGAGTACATGGCAGAACGGAGTGCTTCTGCCCTCTGGACCGCCCTCAACAAGCGGTTCTCTAGGCTGAAGTACACCATTCAGCCACAGGCGGAGGCAGATTGGATTCGTCTGAGGTTTGCGGACTTCAAGACGGTGGGAGAGTACAACTCCAGGTTACACCGGATTTGTACTATTCTTCAGCTGTGTGGGACCAGTACCACCGATCAGCAGAAGATAGACAAAACTCTCTCCACATTCCATCCGAACAACATCCAGTCCTCGCGAAACTTTCGCCAGGAAGGATTCACGGAATATGCAGCACTTATTGATGCTCTCCAGGTGGCCGAGGCGCAGGATAATGTTCTGAAAAAGAACTTCTCTGCGCAACCCTTCGCGGGGGGCCCAAGTCATGACGCTAATGCCGGTGCCTACAAGGTGCGCAAGCCCATCCACAAGAAGCGAGGCAAGAAGGGCAAGAAGGGCCCCAACTCCTCCAACCCGGCCAAGCAACGCAAGGCGGGCAAGGGGGAGGCAAGGCCCTAGGACTGCTTCCGCTGTGGCTCTAAGACTCACTTCTCCAGGCAGTGTTTGGCCCCTAAACACGTTGTGGACGCGTTCAAGGCCAACAAGAAGGCGCGCGAGGCGCACCTTGTCTAGGTTGAGGCACCACCGGCGCCCGGAGCGGCGCCTGTGCAGAACGTCGCACCCATAGTGGCACAGGACGTAGCACAAGTGGCAGCACCCTCGGCGGTTCCCATGAACGCCGTTGTGCCCATGGAGGTTGATCACGTTGTGCCCACTCCGCCTCATCTAGACATCTCTGCTGCCTCGATGATGATAGCCAACGAAGAGAAGCTCACTGACCTTGAGATACAGGCTGAGTTTGATGGTTTCTTTGCAGAATCCACCTGAGCTCCTTTTTGTTGTGATGATTTCTTTTTTGCAAATAATCAGATACAATTTTTCGATATGGTTGTAAGCTCTATGAGAGCATAACATTTATTTGTTTCCGGCGATTGGATGACATTTATACATTTATTCCATTATTTGGTTGTGTGATGTTCTGAAATGTTTATGTGTTTTACTTACTTGATGTAGCATCTTCATCGCTCCATTATATTAATTAGGCACTATATTTTAGAATGTGTGTGGCGCCCAAATGGAGGAAACGTGCCTTGCTAATAGCGGCACCACAAATACCATCTTGAGAGAAACAAAGTATTTTGAGTCCATTACCAAAAACCCTGGTAACATAATGACGATCGCCGACTGCGGACCGAATGTAGTTGGCTCCGGAAGAGCAACTATCATACTCCCAAATGGAACAACTCTGATCATTGAAGAGGCATTGTTGTATCCGGAGTCGACTCGTACTCTCTTAAGTTTTAAAGACATCCGCGCCAATGGTTTCCATGTCGAAACCGATGATGATGAGAATGGAAAGGAGTTCCTACTTATTACCAAGCGCGATGAAAATAGTAAACATGTTGTCGAAAGACTCCCTTCATTAGCTACTAGGTTGTACTACACTAAGATAGTAGCACCACCTATTTACACTACCCTTAAGACTGTCTTTAGAAGCTCCGAACTATTCTACCTTTGGCATGATAGGTTAGGCCACCCCGGTCTTAGGATGATGATAAATATAATTAACAACTCGAACGGTCATAATGTTAATCTGAAAAATTTCCCGAATCCCGATGATTTCGTGTGCTCCGCATGCGCTGCGGGGAAATTGATCATTAGACCGTCCCCCCTAAAGGTGAAGGATGAACTCCCCGCGTTCTTGGAACGCATTCAAGGGGATATATGTGGTCCAATTCAGCCCCCTCTCAGGGCCGTTTCGGTACTTCATGGTGCTCATCGATGCTTCCTCTAAATGGTCCAATGTTTGCCTGTTGTCAACAAGAAACCATGCTTTTGCAAAGTTGATCTCCCAGATCATACAAATAAGGAATAAATTCCCTGATTATCGTTTAAAGTCTATTCGAATGGACAATGCCGGAGAATTTACTTCAAAGGCATTCGATGATTATTGCATGGCAACTGGAATCAAACTTGAGCACTCTGTACCGCATGTTCACACTCAAAATGGACTTGCAGAGGCATTGATTAAAAGGATTAAATTCATTGCCAGACAACTCCTTCAGGGTTGTAATTTACCAACTACATGTTGGGGACACGCGGTGTTACACGCCGCCAATCTCATCAACTTTCGACCATCGGCCTACAACATCCACTCTCCCATCCAACTTGCGCAAGGGTCGGCACCGAAAATTCCCACCTACGTAGGTTCGGCTGCTAGGTATATGTACCTATACCACCACCCCAGCGATCATCAATGGGACCGCTCCGTAAGTCGGGGATATATGTTGGTTATGAGACTGTGTCCATAATCAGGTTCTTGGACCCCTTGACAGGTGACTGTCACACGACCCGTTTTGCTGACTGCATTTTTGACGAGAATCTTTTCCTGACTTTGGTGGGAGGTAATCAACCCCTGGATGACAAAAGTCGAGAAATCACGTGGAAAGCCACGGGGATCCACGCTCATGACCCGCGCATTGTTGAGACTAATAGAGAAGTCCAAAAGATACTAGATTTGCACTCCCTAGAGAATCAACTGCCTGAACATTTTAGTGATTTAAAGACTATGACAAAGTCGCATGTGCATGTACGCAATGCACCGGAAAGGGTTGAAATATCAAAGAAAAATGATGGTATACCCGCTCCTGCTCCAAGGCCTAAGAGGACGCGGATTCCGGTTTCTCAAATCCCAAGTACCCGGGGACGCCCGAAGAAAAAGGATAAGAGAGATTTATTACAGTCTACCCCTGTTGAGGGGAGCCAGTTGAGACCTGGCACAAGTACGGATATTCCAGTGCACGAAATTCCGGACTTGAACTTTCCATGTTCGGAAATACCCAGCGAAGTTGTGTGCGCACACATCGGAGCGGGAAAACTAAAGGACCTAGCTCCTGGATTGGGAAATCCGGTGGAGCAAGAGGATGTGCCTAATGCACTCCATGACGAAATGGCCATTAACTATGTTAATTCGGGCGAGTCATACAACTGAGCCATGACAAATGTCGACGTTAATTTTGCAATTTCCTCAATCATAGATCTTGACCCTGAGCCTAACACGCTCGTTTATTGCAAGAAAAGGTTGGATTGGAAAGATTGGCAGAAGGCAATTACTGCTGAATTATTATCGTTAAAAAAATAGAGGTATTTGGACCTGTTTGTCTAACTCCTCCCCACATTCGCCCCGTTGGCCATAAGTGGGTTTTTGTTCGAAAGAGAAACGAGAATAATAAAGTAGTAAGGTACAAAGCAAGGCTCATTGCTCAAGGTTTCACTCAGCGACCAGGTGTCGACTTTGAGGAAACTTACTCCCCAGTCATGGATGGAATTACCTTTAGATACTTGATCTCAATGGCAGTAAACATGGACTTAAAAATGAAACTAATGAATATTGTCACCGCTTACCTATATGGTAACTTGGATTCGGACATATACATGAAAGTACCAGAAGGTATCCCTGTCCCGAACCAGGATAGTGCAAACAGGGGCTTATACAGTGTTCAGCTTAAGAAGTCATTATATGGACTAAAACAGTCAGGTAGGATATGGTATAATCGTTTAAGCGATTTCCTTCGTCAGAAGGGCTACGCGAGCAATGACGATTGCCCATGTGTTTTTATACAGAGATCCCAGGATGGTTTCTGTATTATCTCGGTGTACGTGGACGATTTGAATATAATCGGTACACCTGACGATATTGAGGAAGCGAGTTCCTACCTGATGTCGGAATTCGAGATGAAAGACTTAGGCAAAACCAAGTTATGTCTCGGACTGCAACTTGAGCATTCCCCTGCTGGGATTCTAGTTCACCAGTCGGCCTACACCCAGAAGGTGTTGGAGCGATTTGGGTTTGAAAAGGCATATCCTTCTAAGACCCCGATGGTCGGAAGATCTTTGCAGCAAGACAAGGACCCGTTCAGGCCTAAAGAAGAGGAGGAGGAAATTCTAGGACCGGAATTCCCCTACTTAAGTGCAGTTGGCGCACTTATGTACCTCGCAAATTGTACACGGCCGGATATTGCATTCGCCGTCAATTTTCTTGCAAGGTACAGTTCTGAGCCTACCAAGAGACATTGGAAAGGCGTTAAGGACATCTTCAGGTACATACAAGGGACAAAGGACCTTGGCTTGTTTTACCAAAAGAACCAAGACCTATCTTTTGTAGGCTATGCAGATGCTGGGTACCTTTCGGCCCCGCATACATCCAAGTCGCAGACTGGATATGTTTTCCTTTGTGGTGGAACGGCAATTTCCTGGAAATCGTCTAAGCAAACTCTTGTGTCGACTTCGACGAACCACTCGGAAATCATAGCATTATATGAAGCATCACGAGAATGTGTATGGCTTCGACGAGTAGTCAGCCACATCCAGATGTCATGTGGACTGAACACCGTACAAACCCCAACAATTATCTATGAAGATAATGCCGCTTGTGTTGCACAAGTCCAGACGGGTTATGTGAAGAGCAATCTCACAAAGCATATAAACCCCAAGTTCTTCTATGCACATGAACTGCAAAAGATGAACGAAGTGAAAGTCTTGCATACTAAGTCGTGTGAAAATCTTGTTGATTTGTTCACTAAATCATTGCCAGCATCTTCTTTCGAGAGATGTGTCCGTGGGATCGGCATGATGAGACTTAGGGAGATGCAAGGTTCAGGGGGAGAATCTTCACAAACTCATCGCTGAAATCTTGATCCCGATGATTGAGTACTCAACTTTATAGTTAAGTGAATTGTACTCTTTTTCCCTTAGTGAGTTTTTATAAAGTTTCTCACATGAGGTTTTTAATGAGGCAATTCGTGCAACATAGCAAGAAGTATACCGTGTGCATTTCTCCATATTTTTCTCACTGGTTTTTTCGGAGTTTTAAGCCATGATTATACAGATAAGATACCCAGGGGGAGTGTTGGGAAACTGGGCCGAGTGGGCCTCTACCAGGCTAGGGTTGGCCCATGTGGGTATCGTATCCCTCTTTAGCCTATAAATAGAAGAACAATCTGTGTACGAGAGTTTATCGAGAGAGTTTTCAATAAAGTTCTCTTTTATTTCTTGTATCATCTACTTGTGTACTGTGTGTGCTTTCTTCTATTCTTCTTTTCGGATGTGAAACAGCCTCGGGACCGGCCAGTCGGCAGGGGTGTTCCAACAGGATGTAATCTAGTGAGGGTCTGTGCCTGGCAGACCGATGTACGCAGAAAAAAAGGCGGCCACGGCCTATCCATTTGTGCACGCACCGGCCATGTCGTCTCTACCGGAACGATCCAACATTGAATACTTCAGGCATTCCATCCAGGAATATTCGACAGGGGCGTGTCTACATATACAGTATAATAATTGAAAGAGAATTAGTGGTGATGCATCGCTGGAGTCCGTGCTGATAGCGAAGGCGTGGACAGAGTGTGTAGAACTGTCGAAGAAACAGTCCACGAGTCTGACCAGTTCCGAATTCCCGTTATCATCACAACAATCCTCTTGCACTGCGTCACCGCCGGGCACGCTACACTACAGAGCCAAACAGATACACACATACTATGCATGCATGCAGGATCAGATGAGATCGGGCTGTTATCTTGACCAGAATCCTGTGCATTGCGTCTACGGTGACAGCCTGGGATGATAATAGCTCCTCTCTTGTCCAGAAAATGACACTCCTTTTTGTTTCAAGGTTTAAGGCGTCCTCGTTTTGCGTGTTTTTTCTTTGAACAAGAATTACTCAAATGAACCATCTGTCTGTCTGCATGGGTTTTGAGTTTAGAAAAACAGATAGCAGCATGACGCCCACACCTGCATATTCGATGAACTAATCACCGAACGGTGCATATTCGATAACAGCAGCCGCCTGCCTGCCTGCCTGCACATATACATATACCCAACAAAAGTCGCGATACCTGCACGCGGCCATGTATTTTTTAAGACAAGTCTGAAAACTTTGACAGCAGCTGACAGACGTTTTCTTAAGGACCCAAAACGTCGTCTACGCCTGTCATATCCCTCCCCGTCTCTCGCGTCACCTGACAAGGATCTTCGAATCCTGCGGCACGGATCGATGACAGAAAGCTCGATAGCATTATTAATTTAGCGAGTGGTTCTGAAGATGTACAGATCGACGAATCGTCACTTCGTCGTCGTCGTGTCGCTGAAACCATCGCCTTGGTGAAACGTGCGGCGATTTTCAGCTCCAGAAAGGAGTGGGCCGGCGGCGTTGGGGGGAGTCAAACACGCATGCACGCCACGGGCGCTTTCAGGTAGGGTCGGGGCGGTGCAAAATTTTCCACCAGAGAATGACACACTAGGCTGTAACAAAGAGTGACCACGAGGCATGCCAATGTATCTGGTCGAACTGAGCTAATCTGGTCGGACTAGTAACATGGAACGGTCAACCCAGTTCCACCACTACTCCAGAAAATGATCTTACCCGCTAGCTAGTTCTGGAGTCTCTCAATGCAATTTACTCAGATTTCATATTAGAACTCCATTCACAGCTCAAGCAATAAAGTTGGATGTACCCGCAAAAGAAAAAATTAGGGGATCCACAGAAAAAAGTTGGATATAAACAGTGAAAAGATTCAATTTAACTGTTTTTTTAAGCGGTGGCATACAGATTATGCAAGGACCCTATAAGAAATAAAAATTACAACCACGTCCCTGTAATTGACAGTAAAGACCCTATACCATATATGGAAAACAATCGAGTCCACCACCACCACGCGCCTGGATTCGCAGATAAGGAGCTTCAAAACGCGCAGCCAGCAGCACCTCCACCTAAGACTACACTACGCTGCAAGATGCTACACAGAAGCTTGACATGTCTCCCTTTCAGCATGCTTGTCGGGAGGAATGAGCTGATCCACGTCGGTCTTCCTGTGCCGGAATACCACACGACTCCCTTCAGCCAGAAGGATCAGCAGCTGGACTGCAGGATGTCGTCCAAAAGACACTGAGGATGACCACCATGGAGGAGTTGATAGATTCTACTTAGGATCGGCTAGGGTAGACTGGATTGGGTAGTACTTTACCTTTGCACGATTTAGGTAAGAACCAGAGAGCAAGAGAGAGAGGAGTGAACTACCTGCGTCCTGGCTCGACAAACACGAGCCATAGGGGATGCCGGAGCTAGCACCAGAGCTAGATCCGCCGTCATTGGCCATGGGAGAAGGTCGACGGCGTGAGTGTGGCGGCAGCGGAGCTTCCCGTCGGCCTAGCGCGAACCCTAATCGGTGGGTGTGTAGGTGGGGGGCTGCGGCGCACGGTGAACCTCATACCGTGTACGTCCTCCCACCTCTTTATATACGCGCTGGCAACAGGGGCCCACCAACCATGGATAAGGTTGGGCGCCCCCGATTAGGGCGCGATGAGGGACTCCGTTTGAGCCGTTGGGCCCGAACGTGGGAGAGATCTATCTAACATTCTCCCCCTAGATCTCGACTTTACTTTTAACTTTGTACTTTACTCGTTTCATCACAGATCGATACATAGAGCATGTTTCATCGTCTCAGCTCAATTGCCGGTAGAATCAGACAACCATTATATATTTTTCTGTTTTGAAACAAATCCTGTTTACTTTTGGGTCTCTGTAGTCCAGGAATCATAGGCTTTCCATTAAACCCATGTCGGCTATGTGTTCCTTGAACACATTGGGTGGTAAGCCTTTCGTTAGCGGATCCGCAATCATATCTTTTGTCCTTATATGCTCGAGTCTTATAGTTTGATTCTGGACTTTGTCCTTCACAACATAATACTTTATATCTGTAGACTTTGTAGCATTACTTGACTTGTTGTTGTGAGCATAGAATACTGCAGGCTCGTTGTCATAGTACATCTTTAGTGGCCTGCTGATGCAGTCAACCACTTTCAAGTCGGGTTGAAATTTCTTTAACCATAACGCCTGTCCCATGGCCTCATAACATGCTATAAATTATGCATACATCGTTGATGATGCAACTATCGACTGTTTGGCGCTTCTCCATGAAATAGCACCTCCTGCGAGAGTAAAGACATATCCTGTCGTGGACTTTCTGTCGTCTTTATCTCCCGCAAAATCCGCATCTGAGTACCCTTTTATCTCTAGGGACTTAGATCTTTTATATGTTAGCATGAGGACTTTTGTTCCTTGCACATAACGCAAAGCTTTCTTTACCATCTTCCAGTGCTCTATGCCTGGATTCTCTTGATATCTACTGAGTACCCCGATGATAAAAGCTAAGTCAGGGCGAGTGCACACTTGTGCATACTGTAAGCTTCCAAAAGCCGAAGCATATGGTACTGACTTCATTTGATCGATCTCATATTGATTCTTTGGACATTGGGATTTCCCAAAACTATCGCCCTTGACTATGGGAGCAGGTGTTGCATTACTCGCATGCATATTGTATTCCTTTAGAATCTTTTCACAATACGCTTTCCGCGACAGTCTTAACACTCCATTCTTTCTATCTCGGTGAATTTCTATGTCCAAAACATAAGAAGCTCCACCAAGTTATTTCATGTCAAAATTTGATGACAAGAACTTCTTTGTCTCTAGTAGTAGACTGACATCACTGCTAGCAAGCAAGATGTCATCCTCATACAGAATTAGGAAAATATATTTCCCACTTTTAAACTTTGCATAAATGCAGTTGTCCTCAACATTCTCTTTGAATCCAAATCTTTTGATTGTACCATTGAACTTTAAATACCACTGCCTAGAGGCTTGCTTTAACCCATAAATGGATTTCTTTAGGCGGCATCCCATATGTTCCTTCCCCTCCATGAAAAAAACCTTGGGTTGTTTCATGTAAACATTTTCTTCTAAATCTCCATTTAGAAATGTCGTCTTAACATCCATTTGAGGTAACTCTAAATCAAAATGTGCAACTAGTGCCATGATGATTCTGAAGGAGTCCTTACATGAGACCGGAGAAAAAGTCTCATTGTAATCTACGCCTTCTCTTTGCGTAAAGCCTTTTGCCACAAGTCTAGCTTTGTACTTTTCTACATTCCCATTGGAGTCATACTTTGTTTTGTAGACCCATTTGCATACTACTGTTTTGGATCCTTTAGGAATTTCCTTTAAGTCCCAAACATTGTTGGAACTCATTGATTTCATTTCATCTTCCATTGCCTCCACCCACTTGGCTGAGTCAGGGCTACTCATGGCTTCTTCATATGAGGTAGGATCGCCCTCCATATGAACTATGTTGTAGACTTTATAGATTTCTTTGGAAATGGCTGGTCTTCGTTCTCTTTTAGACCTTCTGAGTTCATCAGACTCTTGCTCATTTCTTGCCTCGGGTTCAGGCACATTTATAGTATGTGGTTGTTCTGGCTCCGTTTCGTGCTCAACAGTGGGTTCAGGTGGCTCTTGATGGACAGGCTCCGAACTTTCGCCCATCGTTGTCACGTGTGGAGTCACAACAGGTGTCGGCACCACAACCTCAGGGGTTGTAGATGGTGGCACAACAGGTAGCGAGAAAAATGGCTCTTGAGTCATCGGATTAGGTGCATGCACCCTCTTCTCCTCAAGATCTATTTCCCGAGCTACCGTGCTCCCCTCATCAATTCGTCCTCCAAGAAGACTGCATGTCTCGTTTCTACAAACTTTGTGTATCTGTCAGGACAGTAGAAATGATAGCCTTTTGATTTATCTGGATAGCCAATGAAGTGGCAAGATACTGTTTTGGGGTCTAACTTTGCAATGTTTGGATTGAAAACTTTTGCCTCAGCTGGGCTCCCCCAGACCCTCAAGTGGTGCAGAGAGGGGACTCTGCCTGTCCACAATTCATACGGTGTTTTGGGCACCGACTTACTTGGTACTCTGTTGAGAATGTGAATGGCGGTTTTAAGCGCCTCCATCCACAATCCCAATGGGAGGGTGGAATAGCTCATCATGCTGCGCACCATATCCATAAGGGTACGGTTACGCCTTTCAGCTACTCCGTTTTTCTAAGGTTTGCCCGGCATAGAATACTGGGCGACTATTCCATTTTCCTGTAGGAACCTTGCAAAAGGTCCTGGTACTTGACCATATGGAGTATGCCGATTGTAGTACTCCCCCCACGGTTATACCGGACTATCTTAATTCTTTTATCATGCTGATTTTCTACTTTAGCTTTGAAAATTTTAAATTTATCCAATTCTTCAGATCTTTCTTTAATTGGATAAATATAACCATACCGGGAGTGATCATCCGTGAATGTTATGAATGAATCATAGCCATCCACACTTTTCACCGGAAACGGTCCACAGATGTCAGTGTGGATTATTTTTAGTGTAGCTATACTTCGGTTTGCACCCTTTTTGATTTGTTTTACATACTTTCCTTTTATGCAATCTATGCATTGCTCGATGTCAGAAAACTCTAACGGAGGAAGAATGTCATTTTTAACGAGGCTTTCTATTCTTCCCCTCGAAATATGGCCTAATCTGCAGTGCCATAACTTCGATGAGTCGATAGTTCGCTTTCTTTTCTTTTGATCTTTGTTCGACAAGGGAACTTGTTCATTCACATCACACACAGAAAATACTTTCTCATGCAAAGATAATAACTAAAGCTTGTCATGTAGTGTAGCAACACCCACACAAGTATCTTTCAACCAAATGGCACATTTGCCATGTCCAAAATAGCACTCATACAAGTCTTCGTCCAAGCACGACACACTTATTAAATTTCTATGAATGGAAGGAACAAATAAAACATCCTTAAGCAAAAGAGAAGAGCCATCAGCCAGCTCCAGAGGAATGTCGCCAATAGCCTCCACTTCTGCTTCAATCCCATTCGCCACTTCAATGAGTCTTTCTCTTTTTGGCAAAATCCTTGTCGAATGGAACCCCTGTAATGAGTTGGCAACATGAACAGTTGCACCAGAGTCAATCCACCAAGTAGATTTAGAAAACTTTTCATATAGAGATTCATTAATAAAAGACTATATCTTTACCGTTTTGGCCATTATGGACTTTAGCCATATTGGGCAATCCTTTTTGTAGTGGCCAACCTTCTTACAATGGTGGCACTGGTCTTTGTCCCTAGGGGTAGACTTCTGGTACTGCTGCTGGTGCTGTAGGGGGCCCTTGCCATGCGGCTTGGAAGGTGAGCCACCATGGTTACTGTTGGTGAAGTTCCTCTTCCTATTGTCCTTCACATAGTTCAAGGAACCACCGTGAATGGACTTTAGCCTTTCTTCCTCTTGAGAACACATCCTTATGGTCTTTTCAATGTCCCACTTTTCAGGGGACATGTTATAGTTGATGACGAATTTCTCGAACTGTTGGGGAAGAGAGGCCATGACAAGATGCACCAGAAGAGCAGGCTTGAGCTCGAGGTCCGCATCCATGGGCTTCAACTTAGCCGCCATGTTGGACATCCTCAAGATGTGCTCTCTAATGCCATGTGGCCCTCCCGTATACTTTTCTGTCACCAGCTGTTTGAGCGGCTGGGTTGCATACATCTTTGAAGAGCCAGTTATCTTTGCAAGGTACTCACCAACAGAGGCACACTCTTCAATTGAGCCCACTATTGCGTTCTCAATTGTGTTTTTTACAAAAGCCAAGCATTTCTTGTTTGCATTGACCCACTTTTGATTGTCTATTGAGTAGGCTAGCTCCAAAGGAGCATGGTCCCTCTTTCTCTTTTCAAATACAGCACTTTCCTCAACATCACCCCTCACTGGGTCCACGGGCTTGACTGGTTGTTTAGTGTCAACCACCCAGTCTACGTCGGCGCAGACAAAGGCCAGGTCAACCTTTTTCCTCCATTCGGAGTAGTTATCCCCTCTAAGCAGTGGGATGTCCTTTAGGCAGCTCATGAGGTTGAGACCTCCTGAAAACCACAAAAGATGTGAGATAACCATAAACAACTGTATGCATTAATCCAACAATGGTATAAATTAAGCATGCAATTGTTTGTGCCATTTAAAGTTATATCACCGTTGGGTAAAAATAAAATTAAACGCACCTTTAATACATAATGAAAAAGATCATGATCATGTTTATTAATAACGTTGGTCAATAAATAACATGGAGCATAATCAACTTTAATTACTTTATCACATCTTTTAAAATAAAATTTAGACAAACTTTATTGCATTTAAGCAATTTAAAACAACTATTTGCAGCGGAAAAAATGAATAAAATTCATCAACTTCAATACTTTGCAGAAAAATTTCGGTCACTTTAATATTCTCTAAACAAAAATCTTTGGAATGTTTTGAATAGAAAAATCTGTATAAAATTTGCTCAAAAAACTAAACAAAAAACATCAAAACTTTGCTCTAGAAAAAGAAAAACAGAGACTGTACAAAGCAGTCACAGCAGCAGCGGCCCAGTGCAGCCCAACGCACGGCGCGTCACATAGTAGCAAGCAGCACGGCCCAACGGCCCATCCGGGGCCCGCAGCGCCCTCGCCTGCTAACTACCGCACGTGCGCTGCCTTAGCGTGCAGCGGTCACCCCCCCACGTGTAGGGTTCGCAGCATAGAAAACAAAAAATTTCCTACGATGTGAACTATATACCAAGATCTATTTACTAGATACAAACAACGGGCGGATGTATATCCGTAGAGAACATACCCTTGAAGACGGACAAAGCTTAACGAGTTCAACTCGTGGTTGATGTAGACGATCTCTTGCCGATTTCAAGATCGAGAGGAAGTCCTAGCGCCGCAAATTAGCAGCGCATCCGTGCTCGCACACACGTTCGAGGCACCGAGCAACCTCCGCCTCCTCGCTCCAGCGATGCAGCGGAAGCACAACTCTTTCTTGCCGAATAGCCACCGGGAACATGTATCTCGCTAGTCCGAGACCATGGGGGATAAATTCTAGAGGGGGAGAGAGATCCTTCACGAGGAGGTGTGTGAGACAAGTGAGGAGGGGGCTCCTTTTATAGGAGGAGGGGGGCACCCAAGGGGTGGCCGCCGGCCATGGGGGCTGCCCCCTCCCCTCCTTCATTCATGTGGGTGGACACTCCACTCACAAAATTCCCTTTAAAATCCCTCCACTCAAAAGTCCACTCAAATTCCCATTAAATTTCCACCAAATTTAATGCAAACTCTCATTAAATAAAACTCTTTTATTTTATTCAGAATTTTTTCAATTACTTTAATGAAAAACATTCACAAATAACCCCTTGCTAGAATTCTATTTCACATGCATAACCACTTTATGCAATTTCACCCGAAAACCTGTTTCGGTATCTAGTGAAATAAATTCCTGCGCTTGTTCATTCTTTCGGCATGAAACATTTGCTCCAATTGGATGTCGGTGTCTCTTAAGTGTGTCACCCTACGGTTCGTGAATAATGCAGACATGATCGAGACCCCTCTCGGATCAATAATCAGAAGCGGGATCTGGAGACCCATACCGACTCCCACACATTCAACGATGACTTTCTTGTGATCGTCGGAACCTTTTATGCTAATATCTTAATCCCTTTGTTTCACGATATATTACATGTCCGAGATTCGATCATCGGTATCTCCATACCTAGTTTGATCTCGTTACTGACATGCACTCTTTTCTCGTTCCTGTGATATAACATTCTAGTGATCAAATCACTTGCTTGCAAGCTAATCAATGTGATATCACCGAGAGGGCCCAGAGTATATCTATCCGTCATCGGGATGAACAAATTCCACTCTCGATCCATGAGCCTCAACATAACACTTTATTAGTTCTGAATCCATCTTTATAATCACCCTGTTACGGTGTGACGTTTGATGTTATCAAGAAACTCTTCCGGTGTTAGTGATTGACATGATCTCATGGTCTAAGGATTAGGATCACTTCGTAAGTTGTTATAGCAATATAAACTCAATGACTTTGATCGTAATGCTATACTTCGTATGAATGTTCATCACACCATTACACTAATGTTGTGATCCCGTTATTAACAACATCCAATGTCCATGATCAGGAAACCTTGATCATCTTGTTAATCAACGAGCTAGTTTATGAGAGAGGCATAACTAGGAACTTTCTGTTTGTTTATTAAACACACATGTATTAACGTTTCCGTATTAATACAATTATAGCATGCAAAATAAACATCTATCATATACTTGGAATACACATAATAAACACTTTATTATTGCCTCTCAGGGCATATTCCCTTCAGTCTCCCACTTGCACTAGAGACAATAATCTAGTTACATAGTGATAAATCTAACACCCATTGAGTTCTGGTGTTGATCATGTTTTGCTCTAGGGAGAGTTTATTCAACGGATCTGCTACATTGAGATCCGTATGTACTTTACAAATATGTATATCTCCATCCTTGACATGCTCGCGGATGGAGTGAAACCGGCGCTTAATATGCTTGGAATGCTTGTGAGACCTTGGCTCTTTGGCATTGGCAATGGCACCATTGTTGTCACAATAGATCACCATTGGGTCCAACGCGTTTGCCACCACTCCTAGTTCGGATATGAACTCCTTCATCCAAACTGCTTCCTGAGCCGCTTCTGAAGCAGCAACATATTCGGCCTCCGTTGTTGATCCCGCTACCACAGGTTGTTTGGAGCTCCTCCAACTAACCGCTCCGCCATTCATGAGAAATACGTATCCGGATTGAGACTTAGAGTCATCCGGATCAGTGTCAAAGCTAGCGTCGACATAACACTTAGCGACGAGCTCTTCTTCACCTCCGTATGCAAGAAACATATCCTTAGTTCTTCATAAGTACTTAAGGATATTCTTGACCGCTATCCAGTGTTCCGAACCTGGATCCGATTGGTACCTACTAGTCAAACTAATAGCATGTGCCACATCCGGTCTTGTACATAGCATGGCGTACATTATAGAGCCTATGGCTGAAGCATAGGGGACTTTGTCCATTATCTCTCTTTCTTCCGCCGAAGCCGGACTTTGAGTCTTACTCAATGTCTTGCCTTGCAACATAGGTAAGAACCCCTTCTTACTTCCGTCCATTTTAAACTTATTTAAAATCTTATCAAGGTATGTACTTTGTGATAGCCCTATTAGGCGCCTAGATCTATCTCTATAGATCTTTATGCCTAATATGTATGACGCTGCACCTAGGTCCTTCATTGAAAATTTGCTGTTTAGATAACTTTTAACACTGTTTAAAAGATCTATATCATTTCCGATCAATAATATGTCATCCACATATAATATCAGAAATGCCACATTGCTCCCACTCACTTTCTTGTAAATACAAGCTTCTCCATAAGTTGGACAAATCCAAACTCTTTGATCACCTCATCAAAGCGGATATTCCAACTTCGTGATGCTTGCTTCAATCCATAGATGGATCGCTGAAGCTTGCACACCTTGTTAGCATCCTTAGGATCGACAAAACCATTTGGTTGTATCATATACAACTCTTCTTCAATATTACCATTGAGAAACGCGGTTTTGACATCCATCTGCCATATCTCATAATCAAAATATGCAACAATTGCTAACATAATCCTAACTGACTTTAGCATCGCTACGGGAGAGAAAGTCTCATCGTAGTCACCTCCTTGAATTTGTCTAAACCCCTTTGCGACAAGTCGAGCTTTATAGACGGTCACATTACCATCAGCATCAGTTTTCCTTTTGAAAATCCATTTGTTCTCCACGGCCTTTCGGTCGTGAGGTAATTCCACCAAGTTCCAAACTTGATTTTCATACATGGATTCCATCTCGGATTTCATGGCTTCTAACTATTTGTTGGAATCCGGGCTCATCATCGCTTCTTCATACGTCGCAGGGTCATCATTTTCATCAACCATGAAATTCATGACAGGATTTCCGTACAGCTCGGGAGCTGCACGCGTCCTGTTTGACCTGCGAGGTTCGGTAGTACTCTCTTTCGGAGTTTCATGATCATTATCATTAGTTCCCTCTTCAACAGGTGGAGCCAACTCCGGAACAACTTCCGGCGCTGCGCTACTCGCCATACTTTGAAGAGAAGGTTCCACAACCTCTTCGAGTTCTACCTTCCGACTACTCACACCTTTCGTGAGAAACTCTTTCTCTAAAAGGATCCATTCTTGGCAACAAAAACCTTGCCCTCGGATCTGTGATAGAAGAAATACCCAATAGTTTCTTTAGGGTATCCTATGAAGACGCATTTTTCCGCTTTGGGTTCGAGTTTATCCGGTTGAAGTTTCTTCACATAAACATCGCATCCCCAAACTTTAAGAAATGACAGCTTAGGTTTGTTTCCAAACCACAATTCATACGGTGTCTTTTCAATGGATTTAGATGGTGCCCGATTTAAAGTGAATGCAGCAGTTTCTAGTGCATAACCCCAAAATGACAACGACAAGTCCGTCAGAGACATCATAGATCGAACCATATCTAATAAAGTACGATTACGACGTTTCGACACACCATTTCGCTGTGGTGTTCCGGCAGGTGTGAGTTGTGAAACAATTCCACACTCTTTCATGTGAGTGCTAAACTCGTAACTTAGATACTCACCTCCACGGTCGGACCGTAGAAATTTGATCTTTCTATTACGATGATTTTCCACTTCATTCTGAAATTCCTTGAACTTTTCAAAGGTTTCAGACTTGTGTTTCATCAAGTAGATATAACCGTATCTACTCAAATCATCCGTGAAAGTAACAAAATAACGATATCCACCTCGCACCGACACACTCATTGGACCACATACATCAGAATGTATGATTTCCAATAAATCTGTCGCCCGTTCCATTGAACCGGAAAACAGCGTTCTAGTCATCTTGCCCATAAGGCATGGCTCACATGTATCAAATGATTCATAATCAAGTGATTCCAAAAGTCCATCCGAATTGAGCTTCTTCATGCGTTTAACGCCAATATGACCTAGACGGCAGTGCCACATATATGCGGATATATCATCATTAAGTTTAATCCTTTTAGCATCAACATTATGAATATGTGTAACATTATCATCGAGATCTAATAGAAATAAACCATTCATCATCGGTGCATGACCATAAAAGATTTCATTCATATAAATGGAACAACCATTGTTCTCGGATTTAAATGAATAACCACTTCGCATCAAACACGATCCAGATACAATGTTCATGCTCAGTGCAGGCACCAGATAACATTTATTCAAGTTTATAACTAATCCCGACGGTAAGTGGAGAGGCAGTGTTCCGACGGCGATCACATCAATGCTTGATCCATTGCCGACACGCATCTTGACCTCACCCCTTGCTAGCGGTCGCTTGTTCCGCAGCCCCTGATTCGAGTTACAAATATTAGCAACTGAACCGGTATCAAATACCCAGGTGCTACTGCGAGCACTAGTCAAGTACACATCAATAACATGTATATCATATATACCTTTGTTTGCCTTGCCAGCCTTCTTGTCTACCAGATACTTGGGGCAGTTGCGCTTCCAGTGGCCAGTCCCCTTACAATAGTAGCACTCGGAATCAGACTTAGGTCCAACTCGGGGTTTCTTTTCAGGCGCGGCAACAGGCTAGCCGCCCTTACTTCCCTTCTGTTTTCCCTTCTTGTCTTTCTTGAAACCAGTGTTCCTATTGATCATCAACACTTGATGTTCCTTTTTGATCTCCACTTCTGCAGTTTTAAGCATTGACAGAAGCTCGGGGAGAGACTTCTTCATGCCTTGCATATTATAGTTCATCACGAAGCTCTTATAGCTAGGTGGCAGAGACTGCAGAACACGATGGATGCCTAAGTCAATGGGAATCGATATTCCCAAGGACACAAGCTTATCGGCGTAACCCGACATCTTGAGTACATGCTCACTAACGGAGCTGTGCTCTTCCATCATGCAGCTAAAGAACTTTTCTGAAGCGTTGTAGCTCTCTACAGCAGCATGTGTGTCGAAAATCATTTTCAACTCACCCATTGTATCAAATGCATTGCCGTTTTCGAAACGCTTTCGAAGTTCCGGCTCTAGCCCATACAATATGCCGCAATGAACTAAGTTGTGGTCCTCCTGACGAGTCTGATAGACATTCTTCTCCTCGTCAGGGGCATCATCAAAAGGTGGGGGGCCTAACGGCGCTTCTATCACATATTGCTTTTGTGCAGCAGAGAGGAGAATCCTCAAATTCATGGCCCATTTGGTAAAGTTGCTACCGTTCGTTGCTAGTTTCTCTTTCTCCATGAACACATTGAAATTAAAAGCAGGTGGTGCCATCTACAACAGAATTTGTAAAGTTTAGACTAAGTGTATGATAGATTGATTTCAACTAATCGAATGAACTCCCACTCAAAAACGACATCTCTCGTGCCTTTTTGGTGATTACATGAACCAAATCCACTACACCAAGTCTGATCATCACGTGAGTCGGTATAGCTTCAAAGGCGAGCATCAAATGGGCATCATATCAACTATATGACTCATGCTTAACCTTTCGGTCCGTGTTCCGAGGCCATGTCTGTACATGCTAGGCTCGCCAAGTTAGAACCTTAGTATTCGCGTGTGTAACTGTTTTACACCCGAAATATGGTCGTGGATCCAAGAACACCCGATCATCACGTGATGTCTTGGAGCGATGAAAACATAATCGGTGCATACTAAAGGAAGAACACATTCTTATCTTGATATTTAAATGAGGGATCATCTTATTATGCTAACAAAGCGCTAAACAAGCAATATAAGATGCTATCAAACATCATATGTTTATTAGTGAAATTATATGGTTCCCGCAGATGATCTCTATCATGTGCATCGTGGTATGATCACTATCATACCTATATGTGTAAATCCAAGGTCTATGGATTTTACACGCTATGTGTGTTGTAAGAGTATCATCTCATACTTCTACTTACAACACTACCATATCATAACACTAGCCCAGCAACAATCTAAACTAGACGCCTCTAATTTATCCATTGCAAGTTTTACGTGGCTTAGGGCTTTCGAGATAGAACCGTTCTTACCTACGAACATGAACCACAACGAGGATAATCAAATTGTTGACAACTCGCTTGCAAAATAGATATGACTATAGTAGGAGAGACAGACACCCGCTAGCCACTTATGCAAACTAGTTGCATGTCAAGCGTGGAACAGGTCTCATGTGCAAGGACATGTAAAGTTTGTCCGGGCCGCTTCATCCCACTATGCCACCAATATCCAAAATTACAACAAAGGAGCAACAACATGATCATCATCGCCCACATACTCAAATGTGTACTACCCGTGTAAAGTATCTACGCATAGATACGGCTCTGATACCACTGTAGGGTTCGCAGCATAGAAAACAAAAAAATTCCTACGATGTGAACTATATACCAAGATCTATCTACTAGATACAAACAACGGGCGGATGTATATCCTTAGAGAACATACCCTTGAAGACCGACAAAGCTTAACGAGTTCAACTCGTGATTGATGTATACGATCTCTTGCCGATCTCAAGATCGAGAGGAAGTCCTAGCGCCGCAAATTAGCAGCGCATCCATGCTCGCACACACGTTCGAGGCACCGAGCAACCTCCGCCTCCTCGCTCCAGCGATGCAGCGGAAGCACAACTCTTTCTTGCCGAATAGCCACCGGGAACATGTATCTCGCTAGTCCGAGACCATGGGGGATAAATTCTAGAGGGGGAGAGAGATCCTTCACGAGGAGGTGTGTGAGACAAGTGAGGAGGGGGCTCCTTTTATAGGAGGAGGGGGGCACCCAAGGGGTGGCCGCCGGCCATGGGGGCTGCCCCCTCCCCTCCTTCATTCATGTGGGTGGACACTCCACTCACAAAATTCCCTTTAAAATCCCTCCACTCAAAAGTCCACTCAAATTCCCATTAAATTTCCACCAAATTTAATGCAAACTCTCATTAAATAAAACTCTTTTATTTTATTCAGAATTTTTTCAATTACTTTAATGAAAAACATTCACAAATAACCCCTTGCTAGAATTCTATTTCACATGCATAACCACTTTATGCAATTTCACCCGATAACCTGTTTCGGTATCTAGTGAAATAAATTCCTGCGCTTGTTCATTCTTTCGGCATGAAACATTTGCTCCAATTGGATGTCGGTGTCTCTTAAGTGTGTCACCCTACGGTTCGTGAATAATGCGGACATGATCGAGACCCCTCTCGGATCAATAATCAGAAGCGGGATCTGGAGACCCATACTGACTCCCACACATTCAACGATGACTTTCTTGTGATCGTCGGAACCTTTTAAGCTAGTATCTTAATACCTTTGTTTCACGATATATTACATGTCCGAGATTCGATCATCGGTATCTCCATACCTAGTTTGATCTCGTTACCGACATGCACTCTTTTCTTGTTCCTGTGATATAACATTCTAGTGATCAAATCACTTGCTTGCAAGCTAATCAATGTGATATCACCGAGAGGGCCCAGAGTATATCTATCCGTCATCGGGATGAACAAATTCCACTCTCGATCCATGAGCCTCAACATAACACTTTATTAGTTCTGAATCCATCTTTATAATCACCCTGTTACGGTGTGACGTTTGATGTTATCAAGAAACTCTTCCGGTGTTAGTGATTGACATGATCTCATGGTCTAAGGATTAGGATCACTTCGTAAGTTGTTATAGCAATATAAACTCAATGACTTTGATCGTAATGCTATACTTCGGATGAATGTTCATCACACCATTACACTAATATTGTGATCCCGTTATTAACAACATCCAATGTCCATGATCAGGAAACCTTGATCATCTTGTTAATCAACGAGCTAGTTTATGAGAGAGGCATAACTAGGAACTTTCTGTTTGTTTATTAAACACACATGTATTAACGTTTCCGTATTAATACAATTATAGCATGCAAAATAAACATCTATCATATACTTGGAATACACATAATAAACACTTTATTATTGCCTCTCAGGGCATATTCCCTTCACCACGCCGCCCACAGCGGCCTGCTCAGCCCAGCCAGGCGGTCCGCTCAGCCGGCCTGCACCCGCCCGCTCCTAGCGACCGTGGCCGTCGAAACGAGCCACCCTATATCCTACGGTCGAGCGCGGGTTTCGGTCAAATAAAAGCCCCCTCTCGCAGCCCCCGACGAAAACCCTAGCCCATCCCCCCCCCCCGCCCGCGTCCACCCCGCGTGCTCCCCAGCCGCCCCTCTGCTCTCTGGCGGCGGTGGCCGCTTGGTCCGAGACGAGGCAATGTCGGCGGCCCCCTCCCTCTCCCAGCGTGCCAGCACCTCCCCCAGGCCTCACACCTTCTGGCTTGCATGCGAGCGGGTGAGGCGAGGCGGCCGCCCCGCTGGCGACGGCGACGGCGGCGAGCCCCTTCCTCTCTCTCTCACGCGGTTGCCCCCTTCCCCCTTCTTGTCCTCTGTCCTAGCCACTTCCCCACCCCGCGAAGGAGAGATGGAACGTTGGAGGACGCACGGTGCCCCCCTTGGCAATGGTGTGTCCACCCGAGGGTGGGCACACCACTATCAAGCGGCGCAGCGGCGACGCCCATGGCCGGCAACGGCCGGTGAACACTTTTCTTTTGACTCGATTTTTCTCTGTTAAGTAGGGGCTTTGGGGATTTGGAGCACTTTGGGATTTTCCTTTATTGCGGGATCTGGGGAGGAAAAGGGTTTGATTCTTTGGGGCTTTAGATCTGGGGATCTTGGGAAATTTCTTTGACTTTTCCTTTGCCCCGTTAGGGGTTTGTTCTTCTTCCCGACCTCGGCTTGCCGATGCATCAGGATCGAGAGGAACCGCGCGGCCAGAGTGGCAAGGCGCACTCTTAGGGTTAGATCTAGGGTTTTTTCTGTTGAATTCTTTTCTTTTCTACCGAAAAAAGTCTAGATCTAGTAGCTCTGATACCAATGATAGATTCTACTTAGGATCGGCTAGGGTAGACTGGATTGGGTAGTACTTTACCTTTGCACGATTTAGGTAAGAACCAGAGAGGAAGAGAGAGAGGAGTGAACTACCTGCGCCCTGGCTCGACAAACACGAGCCAGAGGGGATGCCGGAGCTAGCACCAGAGCTAGATACGCCGTCATTGGCCATGGGAGAAGGTCGACGGCGTGAGCGTGGGTGGTTGAGTGTGGCGGCGGCGGAGCTTCCCGTCGGCCTAGCGTGAACCCTAATCGGTGGGTGTGTAGGTGGGGGGCTGTGGCGCACGGTGAACCTCGTACCGTGTGCGTCCGCCCCCCACCTCTTTATATACGCGCTGGCGACAGGGGCCCACCAACCATGGATAAGGTTGGGCGCCCCCGATTAGGTTGCGATGAGGGACTCCGTTCGGGCCGTTGGGCCCGAACGTGGGAGAGATCTATCTAACAGGAGTAGCTAAGAAACTTCCATGTACTACCCCTATGATCAAGCTGAGCAACAACAAATCCAAACCAACCACTCGTTTCACCACCATGGTGACTCAAGAGGAGAGGATTGTTGGCCACCATGACCAGATCTAAGGCAACCGCGAGCTTATTTGGGGAAGGGGAGAAATAGCACAACCACCCATCCATGGCTCCTTCCACGGGAGCGCCATGGACAACAGCATCACCACCACGCTTCGCCAGCCTTTCTCGTAAAATATGGCGACGAACTCCCCGACGGCATCACGATAGACTATACTGGGGAAAACATCAAACCTAACCTACCCTAACTACTGATGTATAGGGGATGGTCCCTCACCCGATCTCCACATTGTAGACACCAGAGAAGAGGGAGGAGGGCCTGCCGACCTGGATCTAGGAAGAACTAAGAGAGTGAGATGAGGATGAGAGAAAGAGAGAGTCCACCCAAATTTAACTTTTAGCATGTCCTCATCTTAGCATTAGCACGCAATTTGTCCAATATTTTTGGAAAAAATATTCTGTGTGATGGGGAATATCTAATTTCATAAGGGGTCATGTCTAGTACTATGTGTCATAAAAAGGTAGAACCGAATCAGATGAGTATTGGATAGTGTCCTTCCCACATCCATTCTCGTGTTATCAAAACGAATGCGGATATGAATACAAATACAAATATTATTGAATACGAATTTGGAACTATTGTTACTCGAGTATGTTATAATTGCGACAAGAAGATAACGAAGAACGAAAACGAAAAATACAGCAAGGGGACACAAATTTAACATGGAAAAACCTCTCCAACTAAGAGAGGAAAAAACCACGAGCGCCAGCCAGCAAAACTTCACTATATCGAGGAGTGTTTACAAACGCCGAGGATTTCACAGATGCAACTCATCCCAACCGGCGGCTTACAAGGGGTTTATATATCGGTGGAAACCTAGGTCTTCGACGATCCGTACCATACCTCGCTCCACTCGTGTGAAGTTGGCCTATACTTTGTAGAATTTGGATCAACATATAACAGAGTACAGCTTTCTCATTCGGAACAAATATGAATATAACTAAATAATAGACTCGGGTATTATAATGAGTCAACTATAAAACAACAGAGATAAATAACTATAATATAATATATAATAATTTCAAGTCTAATTTTCACACAAAGGTACATTAGATCACTATGTTAGTTTTTCTAGCTTAGGTAATTGGCATATCGGGATAAAATTTCTAAAATTTGCTAACATAATCGCATTTAGATATAGATAAATCCTTTGTCCTATCCTATGTGGTTCAAAATCTAGTACCACATTTATATTTGTGTTTGTAGAAGAATCCGGATATTTACCACAATCTTCTCCATGGACATCGAGATCCAGATATTGCCACATCCATTTTTGATTTCTCGAATACAAATGTCGGATAATTCGGATTAGCCCGTACCAGTTTCCACCCCTAGTTTCATATAGGATGGTATCAAAGCCAAATCAACTCAACAAAAGTCTAAACATCCATTCATGGCTAGCTAACAAGTAAAAAACATTAGAGAGGAATAAAAGTCAAGGTCAAGAGAAGAAGCCCGATGCAGAAATGGTTAGAGATTGTGGAGGTCTTAGCTGTGAGTCCGAGAATGCACCTATCATGTAACCTAGTCCACGTTGGACCTATAGATCACCAAGATTGATCTACTTGTCCTCACATTCTCTTCCTCTTCTATGATATCATCTGTCATTTCCCAACAATCTATATACCCTATAAATAACCACATGGACTTGTACTTTCACTGTAATCAAACATGAGGGGAGAGGCATCCCCTCTAACTTCGAGGGCTATGGTAGAACTTGAGCTGGGTATGAGGATCTAAGGGACTTTGCAAGTCTGGAATCGTCGACATGAAGTGAGATTTGGAAATTGATACTTCTACCAATGGCCTATATGCCAAGTACGTCTCTTACGGGGAACTTCAAATTTGCATTTGCCTTGCGTTCGAGTTTCTCTCAGCGATTTTCTCCATGGCATCTCCTAACATCTGAGTAGGACGTGTTGTGTTTGGACCTATCTTAAGAACATCTACGCGGTAAGCTTGTGCGCATCTTCGCTGACTCGACGACCTTGTTTATGTAGCAACCAAACCGTGAAAAATACTGGTGTTCAAGGTTCAACTTTAACCATCATTTTGGCCAACAAAATATAAGTTATGTGCTACACAAATTATGCCATAGTATTTGAATTCAAAAAAAAATTAATAGAGTAATTTTTCTAAGATTTTTTAAATATTTTGTGGGTCAAATCAATGATGAAAGTTGGTCACGCAAATCGAAGGATGACGGTGATTGTGGGCAGAAGTAGTAATCTAAAAGGTGGCCAAATCGATCATTGGATCGACGATATGAGACTGAAGATACAAGGACGGCCGAAGCACACACCTCCGCGTTGATAATGATAACGACGGCAATGTGCACGGGAGAGAAGCTACCCCAAACACAACCCAATTGCGTGCGCGCGTGCGTAAGCAGCCTCGCCGGAAAGGAAAACGAGACGACGGCGTTGATTCGTCCTGGCCGGACGACGCAGGCACTCAGCGATATATACCTTGCGGGCAAAGGATCACACGAGCTCTATAGCTTCGTGCGCTCACCAACTTGCTCAGGAAAGTTTCGAGATCGTTCAGCCGCTCATCCGTCCTTTGCCTCGAGAAATCGAGGTGGGTTTTATAGAATAATAATACTCCCTCCGACCCATATTAATTGACTTTGATTAGTCAAAATTTGGATGAACCTATATACTAAATAGCGTCTAGATTTATTTAAATCTAGACAAATTTGAGTCAATTAATATGGGCCGGAGAGAGTAGTGGAAGAAGAATTAGTGGTGATATGCGCGTGCGACTGCTGGTGGTCCGTGCGAGGACAAACGTCGAGTTAACGCTGATAGCTACGTGCTCCTGGCATGACTAGTAGAATATAGGGCACAGTCCATCGACACCAGCCCTGAATTGCCATGTCTTCGGATCGAAGGAATTATTAGAAACCATACAATATAATTATTTGGATGACACACTATGAGTTTTTACAGGACCTCAATTTGCAGATGGTATATTTGGATGCTGCGGAGTAAACATATGATATGAATTTTGGACACAGATAGTACATGAGAGAGAGAGGGGGAGGGGGGATTAATGCATTTAATATGAATCTCACAACAATATAGGCCCTTTGCAAAAATAATATCATATATTCAAATGTTGCACAGCAAACGGGCTCTACATATGGTCACACGAGATCGGTGGTGTACCTCCTATGAATATTACTTCTGTTCTATTGTTTGTGATGACATGACTATATAATGTTTGCTATTTCCAGAACGCTTTATCGATCTCTCGGCTTTGAGAGAATGCACATAATTCTTTGTGGGCCCGGCAAGTCAACATCAAGAAAATAATCAAACAAGGTAAAACGGTCGTAGCTCATGTTAGGCCAGCAGGGGTCACGGGACACCGGGTCCAATTTGATTTCCTTCATATATTTGATTAATTTAGTTTGTGACCCCAAAATCTTGATGAAAATTATGTGTTACGCGTATAGTGACACCGGGTTAATTTTTCTTTGGGGTCCACCATGGCTCGGAGTATGTATTAGCAAGAATCAGAGTTGGACATAGTCAAAGCAGAGAGGCCGAAAAGTAAAAGATTCTTGATATAATTAGATGATGGATATACGTATACATGGATTGGCAGCTGTCGGAAGAACACGAAAGATGATCGTTATAATTGAAAACTGCATGCAGTTATAGAGCTGAGACTGTGACGAACATTAACAATGTATAGGGTCGTACTCATGTGGTAGGACTGGTGAGCGCAGAAATCACAATGGAATAATTAAAAAACAGTCCAAAACCTCGGAGACTTTTTCACGTTTTCATCTACATCACTGGCTGAAAGCAACTCTCAGCTTAATTAGAGCTTCAGAGCTAAGGCTTTCTATTGGCAAATGGTAACATGCACGAGGGACAAATCTATCCGCCTGAATCTTCATCTTCTTTCGACTGACTGGCTCAATCTGTACTTTGTTTTCACCGTTGGAGATTTCTCGGTGAATTTTGCTCAAAGCCCAATCGCAGCAGTCCTGCTTAGTTCTTCACCATACTGTAATTCCATGTCTACCCTTTTACAAACTTCTTTTTGACAAGTTGTACTTTACGTCTTTACAAACTTAGCAGCAGATACACGTCTGCCGGATCACCGGTGCAATCATTTTACAAGCAAATACAGTATATACCACACGTGGCACGCCGTCGATCGCCTGACAGCCGGCAGGCTGACGAGCTAGCCCCGATCGATCGGCAGGCCGGCAAGCTAATTAATAACCTACGCAGAATATGTACAGGGGAAATCTTCCACGGCGGGTGCGCGCGCGTGGATCAGAGGATCAGAGGATGGCGCAGGAGTTTGGGTCCTCCTCCTGCTGGGCGGCGAAGTAGTACGGGTGCGGCGGCGGCAGCGGGTACCCGTACCAGTAGGGCGGGCACGCCACCGGCTGCTTGCTCCCGTCCTTGCTCTTGTCGCCGCCGTCCTTCTTCTCGTCCTTGGCGGGGCCGACGGAGAAGATCTGCGCCGTGGGGAAGAGCTTGGCGCGCAGCTTCTCCACGACGTCGACGGGGTCGACGGTGCCGACGACGGTCATCTTCTGCGCGGTCATGTCCACGGTGATCTCGTCGATACCTGAGAGGCGGAGACAGTTGTTTTTTGTCAGAAGAAATTCGGATATGGATTACCTGCATGATTGCAACGAGACGTAGCAAGGAGACTAGAAGAGAATTAAGCAAGAGAGAACGGAAGGGAGGAGAGGAAGCAGGGGAGTACGTACCGTGGAGGGCGGAGACGGTCTTGATGGCCTTCTGCTTCTGCTTGTTGTCGTGGAGGTCCAGCTTCAGCACAACCTTCTGCACTCGATCATCCGGCCGGGGGGTCAGAAAACAAGACAAAATCATCAGCAAACCAACAAAGGCCGCAACTGAAACCAGAAAAGCAGATCGCAGTTCAATCGACTGTAAGGCGATCACCTTCATGGCGCGCGTAGCCGGGATGGATGGGATTTTGAAAAGGGTGTGATGAAAATGAAATTAATGGAATTCAGCGTGCGGCGCTTGTGTTTGTGTGAGCAATGATCTGGGAAGCAAGGAGTGACGGTTGCCTTGCCGGGGGATTTTATAGGCGCGCAGCAACAACCACCTCGCGGCGTTCCAATCCACCGTGCAAAAGTCTCGTTTTTTTTTTTTAGTCCAGAGAGATGTTGGCCTGCGTGACGGCAAAAGGCCGGTGGATACACGCACGCCAGCGACGTAAGCAGGTTTTAGGACTTGGTTAGTGCTACCAGGGGTTAGGGAGTTTACCCGGCCAGCATTTTCCACCCCCTCCTAAATTCGTCTTCTCTCCTGCTAAGTGCTAACGTCGTAACATGGTTTGAATTTCACGGATTATTATTAGCTGTTGAACACACAGCTTAATCTAAGCTAGGGAACTTGAGCAGAGACCAACACGGGCATATATACCCAGACCTTCTTCCTCGGTGGTGGCTCGGTCGTTCAGTCACTGCTTGGACTCGGCCACTCGATCGGGCCCATCTATATATCCATGGTTGTGTGTCCAATGGGGGTGGGGAGCGGAGCCGTGTGCGCGTGGATTGGGCGGTCGCAACGACCTGCCGATCGATCGAGTCGTCGTACACGTCCGGTTCCGGTACGGGGCGTGGCTTGATTGCGAAAGAAAACCTTGACTGACTTTGGAGCAAGCTGCTGAGCTCGACGTACGCCCGCGCGCCGCTGGATCTCTCTTGCTAACAGTAGCACAGTACTGATCCCTTGTCCGGGCTGGAGTTATGAAGAATTGGATTCAGAGTTCAATCAGACCGACCAGAAGCGAGCCAAGAGAAAGAAACTGGATTCGTCGCTTGTGCAAATGTGGCAACCGGCATCTTGGCTGCAAATCCAACGACCATGGCCTCCGCTTTTAGAACCACAACTTTATTTATGACGTCCCTACCTCAAGGGCAAGGGCAAGGGCAAGGCTACCGTATTCTCTGAAGTTTCTTGAAAGAGGAGGATGGTCCAAAGGTTTGCCATCCTTTTTCTTACGTAACCGTAATTAATCCTGATGAAAACGGCTGATGCACCGGAAAGGCCATGGCTCTTGTCGATTCAATCCATCATCAACCTCACCAGAAAAAAGAGAAGAATCTGCTTTTTTTTTTTTAACTTTAGAGAGCTTTATTCAAACAAAGGCATTCGCTGGGCAGTCAGCCAGCAGGCTGCTGATCAGGAAGCTAGGGGTCTCAACCATCCAACTCTCGGTCACATTCAGAGTGCTAGCACGCTTCGCACACAAGTGAGCCGGGTAATTGGAGGTTCTCATTACATGTTGAATATCAAAGGAAATAAAAGAGGAAGCTAGCTCTCTAATATCTACTAAAATAGGAGCCACAATAGAAAGTCTACTGTGGCGAGAGTTCCAGAGGTTTACGACCTCCAGGCAGTCCGTCTCCAAAGATACATGCGTGAGTCCTCTGATCTTGGCGAAAAGGACACCATCACGCACTGCCATACACTCAGCAATAAGAGGATCTGTGATCCCCGGAAGTGGCTTGCTCCAGGCACCGACAAGGTTAGATGATGATCTTGCAACACCGCCCGCCCCGCCCTTACCATCAGCAAAGTTGATAGCGCCATCGGTATTGATCTTGACACATCCGAGCTCAGGAGGGCGCCAACCATGTCCTGGCAGCACCACCTGCTGTTGAGGAAAGGCTAGAAGGGAGAGAGTTTCCCTTGTAGTCTTGAGAGAAAACACCGGATCAATCTTCTCTTGGTCATGCTTCCCCTTATTCCGAGAATGCCATATAGACCACATAACTGTTATGATTTTAGCTCGATCTTGATCCGTGAACCGCTGGTCACACAGTATATCGCGTGCCCATGTTAGAGGGTGCAGCCGCGGGAGACAAACACCAAGCCATGTAAAAGCTTCATCCCAAAAACGCTTGGCATGAGAACAATTAATCAATGCATGCATTAGGTCTTCATCCATCGCCAGACAAAGATTACATCTGCTAATCTCTTTTATATGTCGCCGCTTCAAAGTACATTCATCAGGCAGGATTCCACGTAAAACCCGCCACCAAAATACTCTTACTTTCGGCACCACTTTTAATTTCCATAAAGCAGTCCACATCTGTTTTTCTGTCGATGAAGTTTCTGTAACCGTCCCTTCTTCTAGAGCTAAATGCTCTTTTTGAGTCACTAGAGCCCGGTACGCTGATTTAACAGAGTAGACACCTGATCTTTCATGATTCCATGCATAGAAATCCTCGCCACAACCCATTCGCAGAGGAATATTAAGGATAGCCTCAGCATCTGGTAGTGCAAACAAATTGACGTCGCGGATGATATCCCTGCGCCAAGTCCAATTCTCAGAATCAATCAGTTCACTAACCTTCTCAATCTCAGTATCATCTGGTTTAAACAAGGGTGTCATAGAGAAAGACTCGGGGATCCATTTATCAGTCCAGATGGAAATAGATGATCCGTCCCCCACTCGCTTGATTAGCCCAGTCTGCAGGGCCTCACGACCGGCCACTATTGCACGCCAAGTAGCTGATGCTGATCTAGGTATAGTAGCCTGCATGAAATCACAATCTGGGAAATACCTTCCTTTGAAAACTCTAGCACAAAGAGAGTTAGTATTTGTCATGAAACGCCAACCATGCTTCCCTAGAAGTGCTAGGTTGAAGAGATGCAGATCACGGAAACCCATTCCGCCCTTAATTTTTGGTGAAGCTAATTTTTTCCAGGAGACCCAGTGCATCGATCTCCTGTCCAATGAGCTACTCCACCAAAATTTTGCCATCGCTGACGTAAGACTCTTACAAACCTTCTTCGTCAGTAGGAACACAGACATGCTATACACAGGGATTGATTGAATCACCGATTTCAGTAGCACTTCCCTCGCAGCACAAGCCATATGCTTCTCCGACCATCCTTGCATCTTACTCCTTGCTCTCTCCCTGATATGATCAAAGGTACCACTCGTAATCCTTCCAATAGCAGCCGGAAGACCAAGATAACGTTCACTAAACGCCTCCACAGAGATGCCAAGTGAATTCTTCAAAGCTTGTCTAAGAGCATCCGGGGTATTAGGTGTGAAGAAGATAGCACTCTTATCTCTATTGACCTGCTGCCCAGAACAAGCATTATAGATCCTCAAAATTTCATTGAGTCGAACCGCACTCTGGTTATTTGCACTTACAAAGATGAGGCTATCATCAGCAAACAACAGATGGTTTACCCAAGGAGCTCGGAAACTGACTCTAATTCCTCTGTCCACGTAGTTACCACCAAAGAACTTTAGTAACGATGTGAGGCCCTCGGCACACAAGAGGAACAGATATGGGGACATCGGATCTCCCTGCCGTAATCCCCGAGATGGGGTAAAAAAGGGCAGTAACTCCCCATTTACTCTCACTGCAAACCTGACTGGTGAGACACATTTCATGATCAGTCTAACCATTTGGATGCTAAAGCCCAATTTCTGCAAAACTGCTTTCAAATAATGCCATTCAACCCTATCATAGGCTTTCATCATGTCCAATTTAACTGCACAAGAAAAGTTCTTCCCCTTTTTCCTCCTTTTCATGGAATGTACACTCTCATATGCAACCAAAACATTGTCTGTGATCAAACGACCAGGGACAAAAGCACTCTGCTCTTCTCTTAGAATATCATCTAAGCAACCTCTCAGACGATTTGTAACAGTTTTTGCGGCAATTTTGTAAAGAACAGGGCATAAAGAAATAGGCCGGTATTGTGCAATCACTTGTGGGTTACGTACCTTTGGGATCAAGGTAATAGATGTATCGTTTAAACCCACCGGCAACTCACCGCCATTCAAGAAATCCAGAATTGCCGGCACTATTGATTGCTTCAATAAGTCCCAGTGCCGTTGGAAAAACCCAGCCGTGAAGCCATCGACTCCTGGAGCCTTCGAGGGCGCCATCTGGAAGAGCGCGTCTCGCACCTCACCCGGATCAAAAGGTTTATCAAGTAAATCATTCATCTCCGGTGTCACACGTTCCGGAACAAAATTCAACAGCTCACTCATGTCATTGAAACCTTGAGATGTGTATAGCTCCTGATAGAATGCCTGTATCTCAGCCCGATCTTCCATTTCACTACCACAAAACGACCCATCTAGTTTTTTCAAACCAGATATCTTGTTAGTACGTTTTCTATGAGTAGCTTGCGCGTGGAAATGGGCAGTATTTTGATCACCCTCGCGAAGCCATTGGACACGCGACCGTTGCCGCATCCAAATTTCTTCCAGACGCAAAGCTTCACGAAGTTGTTTCACTAGAGATTTCTCCTCCTCCGTAGGCCCACCACCCACAGCTCGACATCGTAGCTTGTCCAGCCTTTGTTGGAGTTTACGAACTTTTTTAGCTAGACAGCCAAACTCTCTACCACCCCAAGGCTCCAATTCTTTTTGCAAGGAATTAAGTGAATCCACCATGCCCTGTAAACCTTGAGCATGCTGGTTCCTATGCCACGACTCCATGACTAACTGGTCATAGTCAATGTGTGTTTGACAAACATTTTCATATCTAAATTGTCTCGGTTCACGCTGACGGGTGATATTTAACCTTTCTCTCAGCTCTGTCAATACCAAACAATGGTCTGACTCAATTGTGCTTATATGACGCACGCGCACGTGCTCAAAACGTTGTAAAAATTCAGCATTTGCCAGGGCACGGTCTAGTCTGGCTTTCACATTTGCTTGTCCAGCTTGTCTATTATCCCATGTATAAGCCACACCTGTCCATCCCAAATCTTGGAGCGAACAATCCTCCACCGCCTCACGGAAAGCACGCATCTGCCATTCCGGCCTGGGAATTCTGCTAAAATGTTCTGAACCATCAAGAGTCTCGTTGAAATCCCCCATGCAAAGCCATGCGCCTTGACTCGTTGCATGCAAGGTTCGAAGAAACCGCCAGCTGTGATGACGATTTTCCGCTCGAGGCTCCGCATAGAACCCCGTGAACCTCCACTTGGCGAAGATAAATCAGCAAGTTGCACCATAGCATCAACGTGGTTGAAGCTAAAGTTCACTATTTCCACTGACACAACGCTAGACCAGAACAGCCCAATACCACCACTTAGACCGTCACTGTCCACAGCAAAGCACCCTGCAAAACCCAGCGTGCTCCTTAAATTTTCCACTCTCATACCTCTAATCTTTGTCTCCATTACAAAGAGAAGAGTAGGTCCTTCTTGCTTCCTTAGTTTCCGAAGCTCACGAACTGTCTCGGGGTTCCCAAGCCCCCGACAGTTCAAAGATGCACAACTCATTTGGACGGGCAGGGCTGCTCCGCAGCCTCTGCCACATTTCCTGAATTTGTTGGTGTAGGTTTTTTCTTCCTGGGTTGCTCATCCTTCAGATGATCTTGCTCAATATCATCATCAAGTGAAGCAGTGTCCTTTGTCGTGAAATCCATCGCATCCATCCCTGCGCCTCCCCTATCCATGATAGCGAGGACAGGCGGTATCACTTTCCGATAAACTTGTTGCACGTGACCTCCCTTCCGCTTATTCTGCATCTTCCTTTTATCCGGCGAGGTCACTTCTGCTCCTTTCTCACCAGCTGTACTCGAGGAATTAGACGCATGTGTACTATTTTGCGAGAATGGTTGTTCCTTTGACGAGTTTTCCGCCGAGTTAGCCTTCTTCCTGTCATCAGCACGTATCTCCGGCCCAAAGGGGAGATTGCCTTCAGCGTCACGGCTTCCCGGCGTCGGGCAGAAAATATCCGAATGTCCCAACCGACCACAAGAGAAGCAAAAATAAGGAATCTGCTCGTACTTAATCTCATACCAGTCTGTACTCTTTCTCTTGGCCGACTCAATCAACATACCTCTCCTCAGGGGTTTACTCACATCCACTGTGATTCGGGCCCTCAGGTAGCCACCCACAGGGTCAATCTGTACTGAAGATGCATTCTTATCCAGCTGCTTTGCGATTGCTTTCCCCCATGTTTCATTCCTCAGATTAAAAGGAAGATTCAATACTCTAGCCCATAACTGGAGCTTGTCAAATTTCAATTCCGACGGACGCATATGATCCACGAACTCCTCCAGAATAACAGCATTGTGGCTCACATGCCACGGTGAACCAGCCTTGACACGATCACGATCACGCTGGGACTCAAAATCTGCCACAAACATATTCACGCCCACTGATCTGAAGAACAGCCCTTTCGGGTTACCCCATGCCGGCCGTAGGGCACTGGAGATCGTATTAATGTGGAAGGTACCCCGAAACAGCACCTTCCCAGCCAACGACCACTTCTGTTTCACTCCTTCTTCCCTCGATCATCAAGCACCAGGGGAGTCGCTTCCTCTTCCGTGATGTCCAGCTTCCCAAGTGCTTCTTCCATCTGGATCCGCGCAGAACGAGGCGATAGTGGGCTATCTTTGCCCTTGCCGTTGCTTGCTGCACCCGTCATGACGGAATCCCAACCTCCACACACCGCGTGCCTAGCAGAAACACACCTGAATCTGACCGCCGCCAAGGATGGGCAAGGGCGCTGAGGCCCTCCCTTAATCACCCCGAACGGGAGCCACAAAGCAGGAGGATCCGCTGGGAGACGAGCAGTGCAGGAGGAGAGCTCCACAACGAGAAGAAGATACGCGCCCCGTCGATGAGATCGGACGTGCGCCGCCAAGTCCCAGGAACCCTAATCGCCTCGCAGAGAGAGGCTCCTAGAATTCCGGAAAAACAGAGTACTGCACATAAGCACGATTTGTCGTCGTCCCAATTCCCAAGCATACATGGATACCTTCCTTTCCAAAAAAAAATACACGGATACGTTGCCAACGAAGGATCGGTTTCGAAAAGGTGGATGGATACGGGCGGCCCAATCCGTCGCACCAACCATTTTCGTCGCTACGTACTTGCTGGAACGATTCAACTTTCAAGTTTGAACGCTGTCCGGTCTACCATCCATCGAGAAACCGATCGATCGTACGTCAGGGCGTGTTTCTAAAATAACCGAAAGAGAATTAATTAATTAATTAATTAATTAGTGGTGATGCGTGGTGAGTATGAGGACAAGGCTGGAGTCCACACTCACGCTGGTGGTGATAGCTACCTGGCACGACCGGAGCGGGTAGAAACAGTGGCAGGGCACGCAGGAGCCATACAGATATCTGTCATTCTGTCTCCTGTCTGCAGGCGCAGTGTTTCCAAACAGAGAAGCGCGCGCCCTTTCTTGACCAAATACTTTCGGGGTTAATAAATTAATCACGTGTGTCCTTGACGCTAATCTCACGTTAACTGACCAAGATCTTCGGATGATCTAGGGCAGGGAGCTCACTGGATGCGCATGCAGCGTCGATGAAAGAAAAACAAAACAAAAGGTTTTGCTACATCTGGGATGATCGACTCTCCAACCGTTGAGTTTTGCATAGCGATTCATGCATCCAAGAGTTGCATATGGAGCCAAAATATCTCGTTTACACATGGGCTGCACAGGAAATTGATGATGCCACCTGGCCAAGAGAACTAATTTAATTGCCGATCGACCGCGAAATAGTCACATCATCCAAAAACAAATTAAATAACCGAATTATAGCAAGTGGTTTTGAAGTCTAGATATGTGTCAGATGATTCGTTCCTCGTTGTCGGGTTGTTGACTGAAACAGGGCATTGCAAAACAAGGTGCATCAGTTGGCTTTCAGCTCTAAGCAAAGTAGAGAGATGAGACGAGGAACAGAAATTTTCATACTCTCTGGCCACCCAGGAGTTAAACAGATGAAAGTTCTTTTCAGGTGCAAAGGGTGGCGAAGCTTCCCTAAGACCAAGGGGGGCCCATGCCCTCCCCCCCCCCCCCCCCCCCCCCTTCCACTCTAAATTATTCCTAAATTTTAGGGTACGGTTTTAGTTGTTACTCAAAGATGAAGCATCATTCATGGAGAGTGCAGAAGCCACCGACAGCCTTCTGCTTCATCTTGTTGTCATGCAAGTTTAACTCCGGCACAACTTTTTGCACCTTCCGACAAAAAGAGCACTGAACTAACTGATCAAAAACCAAGAGTGGGCCGCAACTAAGACCGAAAGTAAGTGATCAACTTTAGGGCGATGCGATGATTGTAGGTCCAAGGTCAACAACGTCTGATCAATGTCCAAGCTTTTTTAAGGTTGATAATGGCGAGAGCATTTTTTTTTGGAATACTAGGGTTAGATCATGGCAAACTTTCTGAATGATATCCTGAACAGTTTCATATTGGCCTGAATGGACATGTTATTGTTGCCTCGGTTCTAGAAACAATGCCTTTTAATGTCAAGTTCCATCTGACTCTTGTTTTCATCATCTATTTGACTGGTATGACATAGTTAGCAAGGTGGCAAATGTTACACTTTCAACGAAGGCTAATGTTTTTAGATGGAACCTGAATACTACAAAAATATTTTAGAGTGAGTAGTACGTCTTGGCCTGTACTTCCTCCATTTCAAAATATAAAATGTTTTAGGTTTTATGTAGAAAATGTATCTAGAATTATTTTAGTATCTAGATTCACTCTAAACTCAGTGAACGTACATATAAAAAACAAAACAGTATAGATACATTTGTTGTATAACAAACACAGGGAGTAATAAACTAGCAAGGTGGCCTGTTACACTAAAATATTTTAACAATGTGGCATGTTACACATTTTTTTATTAGGCTACCTTTTTATCGTATGTCTTGGCTTGTAATAAACTAGCAGAGAATGTGAGGTATTTAGGGCCTGTTTGATTCGCGGGATAGGAAAAACATAGGAATAGGAAAAACACAGGATTAGAATGTCATGTCCAGTTGAATCCTACGGGATTTAGAGCCTACAGGAATTTTTCTTAAAGAAGTGTTTGATTCACAGGAAAAGCAAAGGAATTTTAACATGAGGTTGAGGTGGATGGAAAGTTTCCTCCAAAACATAGTGCAATGCAATCCTATGGGAAAAATTCCTAAGGGTCAAATCCTATGAATCAAACAATGCACATAGGAAAAAATTCTAATAAGGATCAAAATCCTCCAAAATTCCTATGAGATTCCTTTGAATCAAACGAGCCCTTAGTCTCAAAGCTAACGCATCGGGAGTTACGGTGTACGATGGATGGATGACCATTTTCATTTTTTTTTCTCGCCATGCGATAAGTTGCCATATATATTCCTGTTGTCCGATCATCATTGTGTAATCGGCCTCACCAAAAAAAGAGAAGAATCCAGTGGGGATTGATTCATCGTCCCCGACACAATACCTTGCCAACGAAGAATCAGCGTCGAAGCGCGGGGAACCGAGGCGAAAAAAACCCCCGCGTCGCTCCCGCGAGCGACCGGGGGTGCCCTAATCCCGCCGCCGCCGGTCCCCCCCCCGCCCCCTTCCTCCCCCTCGCCGCCGCCAAGGCCTGCTGCCGGGCAAAGCTCTGGTAGTGTCGGCGGCGGCGGGGCGTCTTCTCCCCCTCGCGCGGTGGCGGCGTCGCGGGTCGGCGGCATCGAGCGGGGCGTGGCGCTGGCGTAGGGTGCTGCGTCGCGGCGGCGAGCTCCGGCGGCTGCGTCGGGCGGGTTCGCGGTGGGGGGGCTTCCCCTGGTGGCGGCGGCCGGTGCTGCCTGCCCCAGATCTGACGGCGGCGGGACGACAGCCCTGGTGGCGGCAGCGCGGGGCGGTGGAGCTCGGCCGGCGGTGGCGGGGTGGCGGCGAGCTCGGCCGCTGCTGCGCCTGGGCTGCACGGGTCCTCCTCCCCTGCTGGTTCCCTAGGGCCGGCTCAGGGAGGCCCGGCGGCGACGGCGTTGTCCTCTCCGGCGGCGGCGGATCACGACGGGGGTCAGCTCGGTGGAGGTGGGCTAGGAGGGAGTTCCCCGGGGCGCGGTCGGTGGCGTCACCACGGCGCAGCAACGCGGCAGCGGGCTGATCTGGGCCCGATCTTGGCCTGCGGGCCTGCGGGGCCTGCGGGCTGATCTGGGCCTGGTCGCGGTTGGTCGGCCCTGCCACTGTGTCCGGACAGCGGCCGCTTCGGTTGGTGGCGGGTTGTACCCCGCACCCTGGTGGCGGCATGGACCTTCAGCCTTGTGATGTAGCTCTCGATCACCTCACCCATCCCGGCGTACTCTTTGAGTGTGAGGCTGACGGTGGTATGGACTCGAGCTCGTGGACGCCGGGGCGGCGGCCTCGGAAGGTGGACGGCTTCGACTTCCCTCCGGCGGAGGTGGCTTTGGGAGGTGACGTGAGACCCCTAGACCGGCGGCGGTCCGATTGGCCCGGGGGAGCTCGGGGGGCGATGGTGCTGCTACTTGGCAGCCAGGATTTGCCGGTGCGGCGGATCCCCTGGTGCGAGGAGGAGTGGGGTCTGAGGCGGTGGTTGGCGTGTTCGTTGGCACCCTTGCTGCAGTGCGGCGGCGGGACTTCACGAGTCTCCGCGGGTTCGGCCGGGCCTGAGGGGCTGGTTTGTCTTGCTGCTGCACCCGGTCGGCTACCACCTTCTGGTGGTGGAGGTAGTTCCCTCCCGCGTACTATTGACATGCCGTCCATCGCCGAAGTCTCCGCTCCCTCGGCCTACCGGCTTCGCTCCGTGGTTCCCGGTGTGACGGCGGTGGCGACTTCAAGACCAGGGTGGCGCGTGCTCGTGGGTGACGGGTTTGGTGGAGCTGTTCAAAGCGCTCGGGTGGGTGGCTCCGGCGGGGTCGGGAGAAATCCTTGTCTGTTGACACTGGCACGGTGACGCCCGCGGGTATCATCTTCCTTCTTGAAGGGTGTCGGTGGCCTCCCTCCCCCACCCCCCGCTGCGGACCAGGGGAAACCCTAGGCCCGGGCCGGACAGCAGTGTCGTCATCGTCACTCCCCTTCTTGGAGGTGCTGTCTTGGTTCGCAGGCGCTTTGGACTGTGGGATGTGTGGTGGTACGTCTTTGGGGGGGGGGGGGGCACCGGTTGCGAGTTGCTTCTGTTTTCGGCACACCGCCGTTCTCGGCTTTCTTTTTCTTTTCTTTCTTCTTGCGTTTCGTGTAGGGCTTGGGTTCTTTCCGGCGCCTTGTATCCTGTGCTGTTTGTTCCTTTGGACGATGTGCTGTCTGGCCCAGCAGCGGTCTCACCTGTGTGCTTTATTTATAAAGCGGGGCGAAAGCCTATTTCGAGAGAATCAGCGTCGAAAACGTGGCTATATATGGGCTAGTATATCCATGTCCATGGTGCATCCTTGGACGCACCCGGCACCCACCAACCGTGCCTACTTGCTGAAACGATTCAACTATGGCCCCTCCGTTCTTGCACTAAGATAAGATAATGACAAGAATTTGCAGAATAATCTTTACTACTTTAATAAGGTAAAGCATACATGATGGTGGTACGTCGCTTTATAATTACCCTGTGTTTTCTGACTATTTACGTACTTGTGCCACCGCCAAGAGAATTTTCGTTTTTTTTCTTTCTCCTTCCCCTGCCTCACATGTTCTCTCCGCTCCCCCGTAACCTCGTCTTTCTCGCATGCGCACCAGAGATAACCTCCATGGGGCGTCGGGCGGAACGCAGCGATCCCACGACGGCGTGGGTGTTCCGGTCTTATCCAACGGTTAAGACTGCTCCAAGATCTACGTCTACAATTTTACACCAACAACCTTAACATTGTACACTTCTTGCCCCTATAGGGATGAAGCTGGACACGCACACTTAGCCAGTTCGCCCCTGTCCCTAACCTCACCCACCAGCCTCCATTCCTCGCCGAGCGACCTGCCGGGGCCAACAACCCTCGGGACGACGAAAACCTTTGCTGCCATGGATCCAGCCAACCCAAGCTCTGACGTCACAATCCATGTTCACCTACACGCCAGCAACCACTGGGCTCTCCTCTCCTGGCCCTGGATCATCCGCCGCCGCCACTGATGGGGTCAAGGCTTCCGACGACGCCAAGATAAGCAGTAGCTGGCGGGGCAGACGCTAGTTGTTTTCGATCTGGATCTTGTTGCTCTCATTCTTCTTCATGCCGCCACCAGATCTGGTCGACCTGCTCTCTCTCAACATAGCCATCCCCATCTGGATGGACCACAGATCTGGATGTGGCGGGGTGTGGCGGCCAGTATGGATTAGTATTGGGTTTTCTCCATTCGATCTACTACCCAGCTAGCTTTGCCGTTGTGTTTCTTTGATCTGAACTGTGCTTTTTTTTTTCTTTATGTGGTTCCCTAATTTCATTTTCTCTTGCTGTTCCGGATTCTTTTCATTAATTGGAACATATATTTGTTGAGAAATTTTATGTACTGAATCAGCTAACTAATTCTCTAATCGTACTTACGTGCAGAAATCTGCATAATTTTTATGTTCAACAAAAGAACGGATGTTCATTAATTAAATTCTTGTTCCTGATTCAGAATGCTACTATGTGATACAATCGAAGATTAATTGATTTGTGATTCCAGTAAAAAAATTAACTGATACGTGATCTGGTCCCCTCTGTTCGGTGCTCCCTATATTCCCAAATAAGTGAGAAATAAGGGAAGAAAGGAGGGTACGCTGTACAAAATTACAGGGACTAGAATATCAGAAGTTGAGATAAGTGAGGGTGTATATTTGCATAATGTGTGCACCAATCTCAAAGCAAATACAGTAAATGAATGGTCAAAGATAAGACGGTGACCCTAACGTATGGGTAGAGTTTGATTTCCGCGTCGGGCGTCCCCTCCAAAGCACGACGCGCACTCCCCTCCGTCATCATTCTCCCTCCTGCTTCCGGCCTCCTCCCCATATTCACTTGCCGTTCTGCTTCTCGTCCCGTCTCCGACCGACTGCCAGAAAAAATCGCGCCGCCGCCGTTCCAATTAACGCCGACTGGTTCCATCCTTGAGGATAAGGGATAAGAGCATTAGGGGATGCCCGGGACCAGAAGCTTCGGCAGAGGCACATAGGGCCGGTGTCGGCCGGATCCGTCCCGGAGGTCAACGACGCGGCCGCCGACGGGGAGGAGGAGGACTACAAGCGGGAGGGGTTTCACGGCCCCAGCGATGACGACCCCATGAACATTTCGCAACTGGTGTCCCCTGCTTGTGCCCATCCCAGCATGCATGCCTCCATCGCACATCCAAATACCTTCTGCTATCTCTGAATCTCTGATGACTATGAATTATTTTACAGTTGGTAAAGCTCACTGTACACTCTCAGAATTCTTTACATAGATGAATGTTCTCAGAAGTCAGAATATACCTTAGATCAAAAAAATCCAGTAGGTCGTATGGTTTGTTTCTTAGTAGGAGTAATTTTAACAATGGTTGGTCCGTAAGTTGCCAATAATTGGGGATTTGTCTAATAACTTCACTTAGAAAATTATTGATTTTAGAGGGTTATGATATTTTCTACCAAGTTTACTGTCACATGTAGGACTAAAAGCATGGTATCTGAATAAGAACATTGCATGTAGAGTGGTCACTTGGTGTCGGGTGGTAATTTCAGTTTAAGTTCCGCTTTTGTGCTATGCTATCTAAGACGTTCTTCCGGTCATTTCACGTAGATCATGTGTATCTAATCTTTCCGTTACTTAAAAAACCCACAATGTGAAGCTGGTATTGTGCTGTCTTAAGCTCTGATTTTTCTTTTTAAGAGTATACTCCAGGTTGATGCTATCAGGATCCATGTGACTTAGAAGTACTCTATAACGGCATACAGAGATAACACATGGAGCTTTTATGATACTTCACTAGGATCTTCGCCCACATAGGTCTGTAATTTGCATGGTTTCTTTGGCCAGATTTTTGTACAACTCAACAAATATCCAAATCTGATAAATAGTTTTGTCACTATCACTTTACATACTTCATCGTCTCGGTCCTCATAGCGGCTGAAATTAGCACATGTTGTGTGCCAAGGTCTTTCTGTGTTTGAAGGTAATTGATTTTTGTCTTCCTCCATACCACACAAAAGTCTGGTTTAATGAAGATGATTAAACAAAGACTTGTATTCTTGTTTTTCACTCTAGATTGGATCAGTGCAATTCTTAAAATATTTTGAGGTTATTTCTTGCTGCTACAGCCATGTGGCTGATTGAGCCGGAAAAGAAAATGTTGACAGATGCATGAAACCCCTTCCTATTCACTCGGCTGGATTTAGTCTTGTAGATCACTTGAAAATGTTGCTTTAGGTAAGGCGTGGTTTCGCATAATAAATTCATCACCAAACAAGTAAGTTGTTGACGAGATAAGGCGTGGTTTTGTGATAGTTCAATGGTGATCAATTGGAGTTCAATAGCTTGCAATGCAGGTACAGGGTAGTCTTATGTAGTTATGTGTTGAAATTATAGTTTAGTCCTAGCCAGAGAGACACCAAATTGGTGGTTTGCAACGGTGTAAAGATGGCATGCAAGGGATACTGATAGTTCATTGTGCATGTAATCCACTTCCTCTTGTATAATTCATGTTCGAAGGTTCTACAATGGGCTCATGAAAATGTGAGTTTTAGAATTAATATATTGTGATTTTTATATATTGTCGAATATGTTCGAGCACATTACTTCAGAGGCCTATCTCTTCTTGCTGGCAAAATTATTTTTTGTTTAGTTTATTCAAATATAAATTAGTTTTGGATGCAATGTGAACATGCATGATAGGGTGATGCATGAATGGATGACCACCCGGGCATGCACAGTGTCAGTGACATGTTCTGTGCCTACAACAGATCAAACCTTGGATCAAGATTGTAAGATCCTGATAGTTCTGTTCATCCTTAGTCCGTGGTTCAGAAGTTCTGGTATAATTGTGCATTTTTTATGGTTGATGTTCCTTACAGGTATCTGCAATTGATAAGAGCCAGAGATACAGGTGGCCAAATTCATCCGAAAGAAGTAAGACAATCATCCTTTTAACGTCATACGGTTGTTCATTTATGTAATTATTGTCTCTTGCTTTTGACATAAAATCAGGTCTTCTATTAACCTGCAATGATGAGAAAAAAATATGGACATGGGTATGTGCTAACTAAATTTTGCCAATCCATTGCAGAAGCTATAAATTGTCCAGTAGCTAGATCACGGATGCAGCTGAGCCTATTGCGGTGCTGCCAGTGCCAATAAGGTATTGATAGAACGTGTTAGAATTATGATGTTTTTTCGAGCTTGTAAATGTCTTAATTGTGGTGATCCATGGCAACTGCTTAATATTTCTAGATACAGGGCAACAGCTTGACATTTCCTATGAAAAGAGGACCTTATTAATATATTTCACACTAGCTAAAAGGTTTCTCCTATATGCACGACATCCATTATTTGTTATATAGTTGTTGGACAAATTTTCATTATGTTATATAGTTGTTGGACACATTTTCTTCTTCGGTTATGATGCTCTTACGTTTTGGTGGAAACAAAGCTTTCAGTTCATATTATAGGATAGCACCACGTGTCTATGTACTAAATATAGACATCTAACCACCCATACATTATGCACCTTCATATGTCACCCGTTAGTGGATTCTTATGACAATTCTATAAGTGTTACAGATTATGTACTTTATAACCTAGAATCATTTTGATTGATGATGTTATTTTATTGTCATCATTGCTAGGATGCCCACCATGTGTAGTTTCATTTTGCAGTCAGATAGAGTTGTGCATATTTTCTTTAATTGTCCAACCATATGGTTCCAAGTGATAACATTGTTCCACGACAAATTTTAGTACATTTAAAGAGATTGCCACACCCAAAATGTAATACTACTGAATTCAACTTCTTGTTTCTTTAGTACTATTGTTTATATCATGAGCATTTGCGATACATTTGGGTGGGTGGGGGTGGGGGTGGGGTGGGGGGGGGTAAATAGCCTATAATGTAACACGATAATTTACTTTGCGTGCATGCTAAAAATTGTTTAAATAGTGGTATATGTTTTGTTATTCACTATTCTTTTCTGTAACTAAGTTTACTGATCCTCTCAATTTGAGATTAGATTTTTTAGATGGTACAACAATTTTAGTAGAGTGGAGTTAGTAGTTGACCATTAAGGGCGCTTTCTTATAAAATGATGATTAGTACGTTTTGGATGAGCTGAAGTTAGTGAATGCATGGTGTATGGTAAGTGATAAATGCTCTTAAATTTTTTTCGTGTGCTTTACAAGCTTTGATAATCCATCGCTTCATGTGCAGGACATGTATTATTTTATGGCCAGTGCAATCTTAACCACGGAGGACACCATTGCTTTCACATGAAGATCGAGATATATTCTGTAGTGGATTTCAGCTTGGATCCAAACGTATTTCCCATATTTTGCAAAAATATCTTTTTCTGTTTCTTTTTTGTGGGATAGATGCAGAGATCTTTGGATAAATGGGATATCACATGTTGGCTACTATCATGGTAAGAGCCACATTTTTATTGTGCATATATTTCTTTTGAATTTTGGGCAAAAGTTCTATCCATCGAAAATATTTTGATGTTGTAGAATGCATGAGTTTTTTCTCCTCGTACATCCTGCATGAGTTTTACAATGAATGTGTAGTCATTATTTTTGCCCCCGAGAGTATAAATATGTAGGCAAAACTCTAACAAAAAGAAGCTTAGCTCTCTGATCTTCCTGACCGCATCGATGATCTGAAAAGATAGAAACTGGTGTGCATTCGAAAATAGGTTATGTACCTTATGTCCTTTCGAGGACTCTCTCTTCTTAATTTAACACATGCAGCTCTCCTGCATGGTCAAAATAAAGAGCATGATAAGATGTGGTGCACCATATTCTATCCGAATTTCCTCACCAATTGTGGCATGCACGTTTTTACTTCCTATAGTATTTTTGGAAGTGTAATTGTCATTTAAAAAGAATGCACTATGGCTGAATAAGGCAACTCGAATTGTCATGAACTACTCCAGCTTTGTCAGATATACTTCATCCCTCGGTTTCGAAATATAAGATGCTTTATGTTTGTGAAGAAATTGTATCTAAACTTTTTTTAGTGTGTAGATCACTTCAAAGCTGGGTAAACATACTTACTAAAAAAATTTAGATACATTTGTTTCATAAAGATAAAACATTTTATATTTTGAAACGGAGGGAATAGTATTGATACTCGGAGTAGTATTGACGTCGGCGTGGGCGACCAACTTCTGGAGGGCGTCGCTGCTGATCGACTTCTACACACAGAGAAAGGCGAAGAGGAAGACTACTCGGGCGAAGAGGTTGAGTCGCCTTTTTTAACGCGAACGTGGACACACTGATAATGTGACTGTGAGGCTGTTATTTCCATTTACGAAGCTTTTTTGGAATAAACTTTCTAATAAACTTTTTTTTAAGTAAGATCATATATACTGAGCAACAGGCCGTCTCATTAAAAACCCTATAGTTCTCTTAGGTACCATGTTGCATGTTGCTCTGAGTTTTTCTAATAAATATTTGCTACTATAAGTATGCTGCAATTACTCTTTGTTGGACGTAGAAAACTCAGTCATCACATCGCGAGGCACACGTACGGGAAAAACAATCACCATGTGTCAGTGCCACACCACACACACAAGCCCACATTGCAGAGGAAGAAAGCGGCAAGTGCCCTCAACGGCCTCCCTGTCCACCAAGATTAAAGAGTACTAGACGAATAGGTGCGCTTCGCCGCGCCGCCTACATGACGTTCTGATATAGCATGACCGGTGCAGTACACATGTAGGCATTTTGTTATGTGATATTACTTTGTACTATGATGTTTCATGCGTTACAGGTGTAAGAGTTTTGTGTTTTCCACTATTTTTGTTCTATGATATTGCTGGCATTACACTTCCACTAATTTAGTTCTATGATATTACTTTGTCCTATGAAATTGACGCTGTTACAGGTGTAATTCTATTTTCTACTGCTTTGTCCAAATGGTTGTGTGTGTACCGGCGCGGTGGCCACACACTTCAAACTATGGTTGTTTATTAGATTTTGTGGTCATAATATACTTGCTCAACTTAATATAAGATTGATTGTATTTTTTCCTAAAAAGCTAGCTCATGCTTGATACGGACATAACTAAAGATTGGTTATAAAAAATGGTCACCAGCTAAACCAAGATCTAAACCCGACTGATCTCAACACAAACCAACAGTCCAACAGACGGAGACAACTAAAGAAACCCACCTCAGCAGACCAAATGTCCACACAAATGGCAACTGGTCCTTAGAGAGTAAATATGAGACCCACTAAACTGGATGCATGAGACACCAACTCCAGCCATCTCCTCATCTACTATACGCATGACAAAACACAGAAAATCCCAAGCTAGAGCCACAGACCAGCAGCAGAAAGCACAACACATAGGCTGAAAAGAGCCGCAGTTAGCCAGGGTAACCGTTTAGAGAAATTTTGTCAAAACTGTTCCCCATATGAATCATAAAACAATGCAATAAAATATTTTCAAGTATATGTCAAAGTTAGGAACATAGAACATATCTTGTGGGACAGGAACCCCCTATAAAACATGAAATGTTAGAATCTAATACAATATCATTGCGTACATGTGGCCCTTGACATCGTGTATCCAGCCTCTAGGCAGTAGAGTAAGGACTAAGGAGGTCACATTGATAATCATGACAGAATAAGATTCGTTCAAACTGTCTGTTGGGTATGTCCTGTCCTGCAAAATCGAAACAAAAAATCAATTATGTTATAGTGAGCTCGTAGTTCGTATGTTTTGCAATTTTATGCTATGATTTTAAAATCCACGATTAAGTCAAGGTTTCCCAAAATAAAAGAAGGTATTTTCAATAAAAACTAAAATACATTCATCCTTTTGAACTTAAACTCCTGATAGATTTAGATAGAAACAATGATACAATACAATATAAATCAAAAGAATTAATTTGGGACAAGAACAATTTGTGTAGATTCGTGAAGGAAGAAAATTCCAAATTGATACGGTGGAAGCTGGGTATTTCTATGGTATTTATACCGGTGGCTAAAAAGGTGCTATAATAATCACTTTGCTTCAGACATAGCCAAACTGAAAAGGTGCACAACCTTGTGCATGTCATGAAGTGAAAATGCATCGTTTTTAGATTTAGACCACAAATGATCCGTGCAACAGCAAAAAAATCATGTATCTCCCATATTCTTTAGTCAGAGTGCAACACGTCATAAGAAACTAAAACATTCTTAAAAGATCAGCCAGCCTTTGAGAAGTTGTAACGGTAAAAATCCAAAGGTACAACCAAAACGGAAAATTGAAAGGAACTCATTTGCATAGGTAGTATGATTCTTGCTATTTGCCAGACTTCCCATATGCTGGTACACACGCTCGACACATTCAAAAAGCACATCTAAACTCCAGTGTTACATGACATTGCAAACACTAAATGATTTGCCAGCAGGAAATTAACCTCAAGTATTCCAAAAACTGGACCGAAGGCAAGATAAACCTGTATGTAGCATATGTAGTAGCATATACTACCACTATGACTACTACTATTGATATGGGGAGATCGGAAAGGATGATGAGTAAATTGGTAAGGATAATACATGCATAAATAGGACCTTGATCTTGAAAGTGGTGACACATACATTGTGTCGTGCAACCATGGCACTGGTAGTAGAAATATGAATTCCCAAAAAAGTATGGCGCCTAGAGCAGTAAGGACACAACTTGGAGTAGCTAAAGGAAGACAGTGTGCAAACATAGGACAACGCAACAGAGGGAACCCTCCTAGGTGTCAGACCAGGAGAGATTTTAGTGTGTGGGAGAGGCAGTGAAGTCAGGCACAAATGGATCAAGAATATGGAATACCTTATGTAAGATACTCATTCAATGGACTATAAATAACATAACCTAACCGGATATCACATTTCGTAGAACCATTGGATAATTACATACACACAAAAATACTCACATATACCCTAATTACCTCGAAACTCGATTTATAAGAAGGAATGCTTTTGCCAATGCTGATTTTACCTACATGTGGCAGTGAACTGATAAGAGACAGTCCAAGGCCACAAAACTTATCAATAATAACAGCAAACTTGTATATGGATACTTTGTAGCAATTCAAGTTCTGCAAAGACATAGCACTTGTAATGATCCTAGATCAAGGCTCATAAAAAAGTACAACAAACTAACATGCAAATAGTTGTTAGTTTGGAATCCATACCTTGTTTTTGTTCGAATTGCAATCTTTAATCATGGAAATGATTCCTCGAGAAGACCCAAATATGAGTCCCTCGTTACTAAACCTTCATAAAATAGAAGAAACCAATAATCGTGAGATTGAGGCACAAGTACCTAACATATGGATATTCTAAGGTAGCAAATTACTGAACCTTCAGAAAAATAAGGAACAGGACAAGCATCATGAGACTGAGGCACAAGTACATGAAATATCACATATGGATACTTTCAGGTAGCCGATCAACATTTTCTTTGACATAATCAATTTGCAACCTCTGATCTGAACAAAGAAAAAATGAAACAACATATACTTTTATGTTGCGATAAAGCCATTTTGGAAGTAATAATTCCTTCTCTAACTGAAGAGTGTAAAATAACAACAACCTATGCTCCTAGAGTTCCATAAAGATACCACTAATGTGATAAGTATTAAAGAAATGCTAAAATCATGTTGCATAATAAATACACAGGTGGAAATATATTGTGAAAATTCTCTCTTGGCTGCGCAATGAATAAATCAAATGTTAAGAGTTTCTTATATTTTCAGATATGTGTGTCCTCTCTGCCTTTTGGGTTTTAGCAAGGAATTCTCTACATGAAAATAGCATCCAATATATCAGCACGAGCTTCCCATCATAGTGCGAGAAGCAATTGCAAATATCTGCAGCTTGCCGCTAGAAAGATTTGAGACATCTAGGACTTGATTCAATTCAAAAATATCACATAATGTGTCTCACTTGTGTCTCGTCCGAAGATAGTTCCTGACCTTCTCTTTTAACAGATTTTTGAATACTATATCATATACTGAAGTTTCACAGTAAGAGCAACCACAACAGGGCGCTTGTTTACGGGTGGCATGGATTAAATCCCAGCCGCTTTACTTAGTTCCCAACCGTTTTTGTTGAGTCGCATACATAGGAGTCTGATGCTTGAATATTATGTGCAAATCAGGTTGCCTCGCTACCGGCGCTTATTGCTCGTCTCCATGAGCGTCGATGCATTGTGGGTGCTCTTACCTAACTAAGGAGCATAGTCTCTTAGGCAGAATAACAAAGTTTGACAGTAGAGCACACAATAACTACATGTAAAAAGGTTGTTTATTTCTGCAGGACTTAAATAAATAGCATATACACATATACGGTACCAGCAAGGATGGGAAAAGGCATGGGAGAAAAGTAGTGCTGCTGCTGCTGGTCTACCTGCCCGACAAAGGCTTCCATGGAGCCACCAAGGAGAGGTTGGCGATGAAGATTGAACTGATGTGATGCAGGACCTGAACTTATCCGCCACTATCTCAGCACAACGCTCCATCCCCGGCGTCCCACCTCTCTCCTGCAACCACCCCTGTTTGGCGTCGTTGTCCGCTGCGTCTGAAACCTCCAACGGCAAAATTCCTGGCCCGTCCCCCTCATCCCGTGCGCGCTAACCTGGATGACCCCGGCTCCGCCGTGATCCCCCACCTCATACTCTCCTAGCTGGCCCTTCTCACCGACCCATGCCTCCTCCGAGCACCGCCACAGCCTACCCTGGGGATCCCACCCATGGAGGCGCCGATGACCAGGAGGTGAGAGATGGGAGGAGAAAAGATAGGGTTAGAGAGGTGAGAGAGGCGAGAGACGGAGAGAGGGGTCGCTCGCATTATCAGCCGAGCAGCACATGCTCCGTCCCCTGGCCCAAAAGCAGTGACACAGAGCATCGGAGGCCCACAGCCAGCGACACATGGACTCAGTGCGCGTCGCAGATGGCCTCACAGGGCTCGCAGCCCTTCACGCTTAAGCCTTTAACTAATATATAATAATAATTTAGAATCAAGCACTAAAGGGAAATGTATATATTATTGCAGTAGAGGAAGGAGCAGACCTGGGGCAGCCTCGCGTGTTGACCTCGCTGTTGGGCTGTGTCCGGGGTGGCGACCTCCTCCGAGGTTGGCTATGGCTCCCTGTCGAGCGCTGTTGTAGTGCATGTCCTTCGATTCGGGGGAGGGCAGCACCGATCGTGTTGGGGGCGAAGAAGCGGCGATGGCTGCGGGACCAAGAGAGGGCTGCGACGGTTGGTACGTGAACCGGCAGCGCATGGAGGAAGGGAATGGGTCGCCGATGGTGTGATGTACGATGGGGTGGAGCCGGAACCCTAGCTTCTGCATCCTAGCTCCATCGCCAAGAAATGGTGTCGGAGTCGGAGAGGTGGGCACCGTTCGTCAGGCACACGTGCAGGAAAAATAACCACCATGTGCCAGTGCTCCAACTGATTTCCTTTCCAAAAGAGGCTTTGTAGCCTAAAAAAGCACAAATTCTTTCGACCACACACGCACAAGCCCACATTGCAGAAGAAGAAAGCGGCAATTGTCCTCAGCGATCCTTGCATACCAAGATTAAAGAGTAGAATAATTGCTAGTTACTCAAATTTTGAGTCTTCCTTGGTGCAATTTTGAGTTACTCAAATTCCAAATCAGCGTTTGATTTACATCTCGAGAAACAAAAGATTTTTGGATATGAAAAGTAAAATATATTATGAATTTAAATTGTATTTGGTTCTCACTCTTTAGTCTCAAAATTGAGTTTTCCCTGTTTTGTATCTTGAGTTGTTCCAATTTGAATTTCAAATTTCTAGGCCCTGTGAGCGCATCAGATTCATGGGCATTAGGCAGATGGGCCGCACACCCGAGGCATGGCGTCGTGACCTTGCCGGCCCGGTCCATCACTCGTGGCCTGTTTGGAGAGAGAGCAGCAACCGCTACAACTCTGCCACTAGCCGCTCCCCTCCCTCTCTCTCTCTCTCTCTCAAAAAAAAACTACCCGCTCCCCTCCGGCGAAGTCCCCATGGCAGCGCCGCCCTCCTCCGCCTCGGCCTGCTCCAGCGAGAGGTGGCCGCCGCTCGAGTCCAGCCCCGACGTCTTCAACCAGGTTCGGGGCATCCTCTGTTTGACTTCTCCTCCAATCATCGCTGCTACGACTGTCAATCTGACCGAACGCCTCGCCGCCACTCGCGCAGTTCATGTGGTCGCTGGGTGTGCCGCAGGGCGAGGCGGAGTTCCACGACGTGTACGGGATAGACGCCGAAGCGCTGGCGATGGTGCCCCAGCCTCTGCTCGCCGTCCTCTTCTGCTTCCCCGATCCGCCCGAGGTACATGACATGCTCCAGATATTTGTTCAAGCGTCCAATCCCCAACACCTTCGCTTTGTTGGGCCTAATGAATGCTTAGCGCTTATTGATTTGCATTGCCTGGGTTACCTGAGCGAAACTAGTAGGGTGATCATCTCGCTGTGTCCAATTTGAATTATACACACTCCTGCAATGCAAGCGTTGAGTTGGAACTTAGATGTTTGACGGTGTATACTACTTAGCTAGCTGCATATGATAGTTTTGACTTGCTTGGTGTGTGTTGGACTAACTGTCTAACTTCATTGGTACTTACTAGTATTTCTCATTATTGGCATACCAACATACCGTATTCAAATCTGATTATTTGCATGGATTATGGATTGTGTTGTACTTGTACATCGTCCCTTTTGATATTTCCCAGCATAGTACCACTAGAGAACGCAGTTATTATCTTGAATTACACGCTCACTCCTTTGCTTTGATGCAGAATCCAACTAATCCCCCAGAGGAAGTCTTAGCCACTGCCACTGAAAACAAGGTGGGCAAATATATTCTTTGCAAATTACATGACTGATATCTTTCCTTGATGTTGTATGAGTAGTAGTTGATCTCTCCATTATAGCAGGAACCTGACTGTACAACACATTTGCCTTTAACCATACATGTTTGTTTCATGCCTTGGCAGCAGGAAACTTCGGACGATGTGTATTTCATAAAACAGATCGAATCATTAGGAAATGCTTGTGGAACTATCGCTCTACTTCATGCTGTTGGAAATACATATTCAGAAAGTTTATGTAAGTTTGCTCTGTACTTCTATCCCATTGTTTTGCAACTCTTTCTGTTGCTGAAGTGAATAGGGGTCATTTAGGTTATAGAACTTTGCATGAAGGGGATGTGCAGCATGTAAAATCGTGTACAACTTTTATGTTTGCTAATGTTGCTCATCTGCTTTTACTAAAGGAAATTATGATGTCCTTTGTAGTGAAGAATTCAAGCTTGGACTTGTTCTTCAAATCAACAGCCAGCATGGACCCATATGAGGTTCTTATTTCTTGCTAGTCAGACCTTACCTTGATCACTTTCACAGGTTTTTGCATTATTTTAATATATTGTCTACTATACTTTTAGCGTGCAAGAGTTTTGGAGAAGGACGATGACATTGCAAGAGCTCACTCATTGGCTGCTAGTGCTGGTGACACGGAGGTACTGCTATTTGGCTTATATGTAGTGGGATCCTATCTCGGGAACTGAACTAATCATTACAGCAGCAAATAGATTGATGTGATTCTGTCCAAAAAATACATTGATGTGTAGGGAATTGTAGAAATGATCATTGAACTTAAAACTATACTCTAGTTTATTAGTTTATATGTAGTTTAGCATCGAAGGATGTTAGAAAATGTTGGAATAAACGGTCTTCCATTATTGTTTCATTCAGTATGAATGGACACAACGCTGTACCCAGTATGGTTATTAATGAGTTTCTAACAGACTGCCATATGATTATCTTCCAGATTGATACATCCATCTTTTACAGTTATCGATATTTGTGAATTAAAAATACAGAAAAAACTATAATCATAGGATTTATTGTGAAACAGTATTTTCCTCTTTCCAGTGAGAACATTAATCTCTAGACTTGGGCTTTGGTTGGCAGCTCCCTGACGATGTAGAAGAGCATTATATCTGCTTCATGGCTCTCAATGGCAAGTCTTTTTTTTGTCTCAATGTGTTAGTCAGTTTTATTGCTTTTGTAGGATAGTAAGGAGTGTCATTATCTGTAGGAACACTCTATGAGCTTGATGGGATGAAGGGTACACCAATAATGCATGGCTCCACATCTCCGGAAAGTTTACTGCAGGTATTACAAAAAAAATGAAATAGGGACTTCATGTCCCATAGCATTGCCTTAAACTAATTGTATTGTAAGGCAAAATTTATCTTCGTCTTCACATGTGACAGCTTCTCAATTACTTGCTAATTTCCTCTTGGGGACGTAACATACTCTTCTATCTTAGTCTACCACGTAGAAGCATATGAGCCGAACATTTACCTGGTTTTAGGATACTCAACTAAGCTACTATCAGAATTATATTTTTCCAAGTTATACCACGGGCCATCCTATGCCATGATAAATTTTACGTAAAAGCCTTAAGCAACAGAAAGCAGAGACCTGGATAGTTTTGATTGGACATAGCCATTTTCGCAAATCAGCAATCAAATCAAGGATTCAGCACTACCAACCTGTGAATTGTTTGGTTAGTGGTTACTTGGAGTCGCACTTGTTCTGTGTCCCCCCTGCATGGCCTCCTGGGCCTGTGGGGCCTTAATAGAATGGGGTTGAAGGGTATATCGATAATTTGATACTGAGAAAGTGCATTCAGTTACTCCAGTGTTTATCTTTCTGCTCATTTGCATTTGCAATTATATTTCTCCTGCTGAACATTGTTTATGCTTTGAATTAATCAGGATGCCGTGGATATCATTAAGGCCATAATGCACAAGATTCCCAATTCGATCAACTTCAACATAATGGTCCTATCAAAAAGATCGAAGTAAAGTGATGCCAGTTCTGAAGTTGACAACTGACAGAATGCCACAAAAGGGCGAAGATCATCTGTTTCAGCAAACAACACCAGCTTGTCACCCTTATGTGAGAACTTCTAACTAGTATTCTCATGTTATTTTAACTCTTTGAAGGTTGTTTGTACTATTCCGTTAATCTACTTATTATTCTGTATGCACCCACTTAACTACAATTCTAATTAACATTTTACCTTTTTTATTATTATTTCCTAGCTGTAACATTTGATCTAACTTTCAATTCTCAATGAACATATGGTTCATATTATCTTTCTGTTAAGCTATTCTTCACTGTTTAGTTGTCTTGGCTGAAATCACATCATGATCAACGAACCGGAGTAGCTTCCGTTTGAGCAAATTCTGTCTATGTCAACTGCCTAATTGCTCATTATGCCATTGTTCATTGATAAAACTGAAATTGTTGCATTGTCATGGTAAAGAATGTTTGTTGATTTACCTTTGGGGGCTTGTAGAAGCCAAGTCTATTGGAGTAATTTCCAAGTCTGTTAGAGAGATCTTGTAAGGAAAGCTACTGGAGCTTGTCCTGAATTTTCAGCTAGTAGATCCATAACCAGTGGTCTTTCGGCAACTAAACGACAAGCCCACACTGACTTCTACCAGTGGTCTTTCAGCTAGCATCACGCAATATTAACTCCAGTGCTGAAAACCAAGTTGTACCTTGAGGTGGCAAACACGTGTAAAAACTACTTCCTATGGTAATGCATCGTGTGTTTCACTTTCGCATGGGTAGACCGATCATAAGAGGAATGATTCTCATGTTGATCATGTAGAGATAATAATACTGCCAGTGGCACACCTTAAGGGATTAGACTTGAGGCCATATGGTACCGTTCTCACCACTTGAACACACTCCAGTACATAAACAGTGTTCTTCTAGCATCATCTACGGCACGAAACCTTGCGTCCAAATCAGAAAAGCCCATCGATCGAGCTTGACAAACCCAGAAGAAGATAGCTAGTGGTTCACAACCAACGTGTCAATGACACTACACTACACACACCAAGTTGTGTCGGTTATGTTCTTCTGCCGGCTGGCTGGATAGCCATAAAAGGGGATTTTTGGCGTGTTTCGGCCGGAATCCAGGTGCAAGAGGGAGAGGTGAGGTGAGCTCCTCCTGCCCCGCTTAGTCGTCTCCGTTGGCAGGCGGGTCGGCAGATTCACCTGACCCAAGTGTCCTAAACCCTGGGAACGAAGAGAACATGTGGGTGGGTTGGGGTGAACTGCCCCAACAAGGCAGGAAGGATGCATTCAATCAATATAAGTATTTTACCCGTTGGGATGGCCCTGTTTCTTTTCCTAGGCAAAGAATTGCGCATGTCCGAACTAGTCGCAACCGTATCGGATCCTTACGATCCTGAATTGATAAATTATCACCGTACTATGTACTGATGGATTTTGAGTCTTGACTGACTAGAGCTAGTATCAGTATCCGGCGGCGGGCACCGCGGGGTCGGCTCGTTGCTGTGGTCTTTTCGGTCAGGTAGCGGTGGCAGTCCAACCATCGACATCAAAGCTCCATGTACTCCCTCCGTTCACTAATCTAAGACCTTCTAGTTTTCTGGAAATACATGTATCTAGACATGTTTTATTGTTTAGGTTCATCCAGTTTAGGCCAAATCTAGTCTTACTTTGGTGAATGGAGGGAGTAACATATTTCACCTGCTGGGCTGGCTGGCTGGCTGGCTGGCTGAGTTGCTTTTCCTAGGCAGGGAATTGCCCATGCTCGAAACAGTCGCAGCGGTATCCTATCCATATGATCCCGACTTAACATATTAACTAACAAATATGCCCATGGGTTGCTACTGTTTAATCTTACTCATTCACTATCAGACGGAGGGAGTACATAACTGGGTCTTGTTATTAATTCACTAATCTCGTTTGAAAAAAAAAGAGCTACCATGCATGTATGACATTGTTACCCCAAATTCAGTCAAGCATACATCTTCTTAAAAGATATCAACAATTACATATCACCCCACAACTGATCTTTTGATCAAACTAAGTTGTAGTTAATGCGACATGTGAAGGAACATCTAAGATAAATCTGACATAGATATCATAATTACATAAAAGGGATATCTTCATAATCACCATTCCTGTAAGAAAAAATGCATTTGTTATCCAATCTGATGTAGTAGCAATTAATTAGAGCATACCTTCCTTTATCAATCATGTAAAAGCTATTAGGGCATAACATCATTGTTGTTTTTCTTAGACAGAGATCATAATATGAGAATGGAAATACATGTGCCCAAGGCCATATTTTCTACCTCCGTCAGATAGGTGTTCTTACCGTTTTGCTAACTCGAAGTAGTAAACGAAGCTTTTCTTCTTGTAGAAATACTGGCATAGGAGGCATTCTACCCATGATGCCAGGTGTCTCGCTACGAAATAAATGTAAACAAAGCATTAAGCATAAGCTAGTTAATCGGCATAGCATATTAACATTGCTTTAGAATTTAATACAAGCTAATATACTACATGTTCTAAATGATGACAGTGAAAAGGCCTATGAGCAATGTATAGAACATGGCACATACAGAGCTTCACCTGTCTAAAATTGTTTTGATGTTGTTACTCGTCCGAAGAAAGAGACCCATGTTGTCCTCTATCTGCAAGTAACTCAAAAATTCAGGCATAAAATAAGTTGTAGAGTGTGTGCCCCTGCCACGTTCATCATGTTCTTTAAAGTTACGAAGGCTAGCCATGAGTGTGACATGTTCCAACATAATTAAATGCTCATGTATTTGTACTCAATGGCTGATGGCATTTTCTACATGATATCTATAATTGATTTTTTTGCACCAGCCCTTCGAGGCATAACCAAAGTCCTGTCATATTTCTCTTGATCAAAAGATCAAGAATCGCTAAAGGATAAAGTTATCAAAGAAAGGAAGGGATTAAGGGAAACTTAGTGGCCACGGAGTACCGACAATGCATCCAGAAAAAATGACACTTCTTTATCATATGTTGTTGATGCATGAATTTTAATATGTAAGGCATCACTATATCAAGAATATAGGTTGTCAAATATGCTTACATATATCGCATGTTTCATTATTTTGTTCAAAAATCCAAATAGTAGTATACACTATTACTATAGCAGGGATATGATCATGTCCTTTTTTGTGTGGAAGCACTAGTTTTGAGCACACATGGTCATGAGGAATTTGATTTGTAAGATGTAGAACCAACAGTCACAATGAAATTCAGATGTTTGGCAGGCACCGTTTGCTCCTAGACTGACACTTGGGTGCTATAAAATGATGAATTTTAAGACCTGAAAATGGTTGGCATATAAACATACATACCTTGAATGTTTCAATATTTGTAGCAATCTGGCCAAGTAACTGATTATTTTGCTCCAGGAGCTGCTGGTTTGAATTGTCCAAGATATATACTGCTTCAGAAAGTGACAAAGTGGGTGTTTCTTAGAAGAATTAAGGCATGAGGTTGATGGTGCTATAGAATGAATAGAGATTAGCCTCGTCGGATGAAAAATGATCAATATGAGGTAATTCCATTCAACAACATTAAAGATGAAAACAAATGAAGTGAAAATCAATGACATAAAACAATTAAAGCAGGAGCATGCAATGTAGTGGAATCTTTGCCTCCTACAAGGACATACTAAGAACCTTCTGCTTCTATAATTTAACATTAGTAAATGATCTTGACAACCTTCAAGGCATTTCATATACAATAAGATTCTAGAAATGTGTGCGAAGTAATCAAAATCCTATGTTAAAAATGTGTAGCCTGCAAATGTTCTACTCGCTTGTGTTTTGTGCTGCTTATTCTTCACCTTTGCATTGTGATCTAGGAAATGACATCCAAATATAGAAACACACCAAGTGAAGTCATCACAAGGTTGCTTCGAGATGATGCTTTGTACCCAATACAAGCAAGCAAACCATCAAGACCTCAAGCAAATGAAGTGTGTTTTGAATTCTAAGAAATCACCAATTTTAACAAGAGTAGCCGAAGAAAGTTTTCAACCATTCACAAAATTTATGTTAATTCAGCAAAGCTGCCTTTTAAACCATGCGGGCAATGAAAATTACATAGAGAGATACACCGAGGATAGCTGGTTTCTAATAGTTTACGCCATTCAAAATCTAATGATATTTCTTTTTGATAATTTTGGACCAAACAACAACCAAAACTTAAAATATAAAGTGAGAACGATACATTACTTGTTTTTGAGAATGGATAATACAATACTAGGTACTACTAAACAAGAGCAGGAGAGCCATCAGAGTTCAAAGATAGGGACTAACCTCCCTCGGGAACTTGCCAATGCTGGTTTGGAATTCGTAACGGTATTAAGATTGGAGTCAAGTTGTCTATGGTTTCCATGTGAACCGTGTTGTCCTGTATTGGCTGTCCAAGAAGCAACATACTACTTAAAATTGGATAATGAAATACTTTAGGGGTTTCAGCATGGAGAATCTTTTAACACAAGATAATCACATACATAGAATCCTAGGAGTAAAATTCTTAAAATTTGCTTAGCAATTTATATTTTATTTTTGTTGAGAATGAAATAAAGCTCAGATTCAAAATATAAGTAGTTTAATATATTGACACATTCAAAGTGAACTCCCTTAAAACCACTCGCGCCGTTCAAAAGTATATGACTTGCTAGGAAGCGTGACGCTAAACGTATCTGGAATCTACCACTAAAATATTATGAAATATAATTTCATAATATACCACTTTTGTAACTTTACACTTGCATGTTCATATAAAAACTAAGAAGTTCTAATCGAACTTTCACATTGGAGACTATGCAAAATCTAAAACTTGATATATTTGAAAATGAAGGGAGTATGTCGTTTGAACTGACTAGTATTATGGACCAGAGGTAGTATGCAGAAAAAGGCTTTAGTGTCAAAACGGGTTACGGGTATGTGAGAGTGAAGCGGCTAGCGTCATGGGACTCCTACATGTGTTACCGGAGGACCAAACCCCATACCCTAGAAACTCTGAATCAAAGTAACAAATCCATAAACTCTCAAATTTTGAACATACCTGGACACTTTCCATCGCATGAAGCCTGCCAATTATATCTCGTACACTAGCCGGTCTCTTACTTGGATTGAAGTCTCTGCACTCTATAGCTATCTCGTAGCACTGTTGTATTTGTTCGCATTGTGTGTTTCGTTGTGATTCCTCCAACCTACCACTCCAACTTTCAAGTACCTAAAAATTGCAGTGATGTGATATGGTCTTGAGTGGATCAGAAACATTTTCCTATATAGGAAACTCAAGTATGTATAGTATATACCGACAACATACATTCAAGCATCAAAGTAACAACACAAAAATCTCTAAAATGTACAATATGTTCCTGTAGATTGTAGTCAGATCTATCAAAATGTACAATATGTTTCCACTAATAGGTGTGCTTTCAGAAATGATATTATGCAATATTTCAACTAAAACTAATGACAATATGCGACGTAGCGCATAACAATTATTTTAAATGCAATCCTTGGTCGAAAGATAATTTGAGTTTTTTAAATCTTTGTTACAATGGCACATATTGTTCTCACATCTCCAATAGCTCGATACCCCTTATGTCCGGTCAGTATTTCTGTGAGAATAACCCCAAGACTATACAAGTCCACGCTGCGTGCAATTATACCCCCTTCATGAACTTCTGGTGCTAAATATCCTCTGTATGAAAAAATAAAGCTCAGATCGATTAATGTACAGAGAGAGTGCAACTGGAAACACAACATAAAACACCGAGCTTCATGAAGAGTGAACTAGCTTACATTGATCCAAATATATTTTTGGTTATCTCTCGAGTTTGGTTTTCAGAGAAGCATCTTGACAATCCAAAATCGGTAATTTTTGGTATCATGTTGGTGTCAAGGAGTATATTGGCAGGTTTTAGATCCAAGTGAACAATATTATTCTCATGAAGGTACCGCAGACCCCCACAAATCCCTTTGATTATCTCATAGCATGTTCTCCACTCACGACATGGATCTAGAGAGAGAGAGAGATGTTATATGACACATTATGCACTCTGTACTATATGAAGAAAATAGAAGAAAAGTTAGAGGCCACATGGTCCTACCGATGATATACTTATCGAGACTCCCATTAGACACGTACTCGAAGCAAAGCAATCTTTGTTGTACATCAGCCATGACAAGTTTTCCATCGTACCTTTCCATACTTCCTTGTGTGTCAGCGCAGTACCCTAGAAATCTTACAACATTTCTGTGCTTTACCTGCATGAGGCATTCAACCTCTCGGTGAAATTGCTTTTCATGCATATAACTGTTGGATAACCTCTTCACGGCCACCGCCCTATGGCCAAGTATCCCCTGCATTAGGAGCATGCCTCCGCGTTAGCATGGATTTTAGTTTTCAGATCAAGCATGATTAATATTGGGACACTGGGTGTGATGCATGTATATACCACCTTTTAAACCACCGCAAATCCACCACTTCCAATCTCCTGGCTATTAGAGAAATCGCGTGTGATGTCCTCCAAAAATGATAATGGCAGGGCCTTGGGCTCTGCGGTTTCATCGACTAACATCTGCTCTAAGTCATGTCGTGCAATTCTAGCTTTCCGGTCCATTAATTTCCGGTCAGTATGTAATTAACCTAGAAACAGGAGCACACATCTTATATTATGGGATGGAGTGAGTAATATCGGTCGACATACACTGAACAAATTAAGATTATTCACCTGTGTTATGCAAACAGCAAGCAGTAATTTTGATTCTGACCCTCCTTGTACACTGCAGCAACTCGAACTATCCCGGAACCCGTGTGGCTTGACTGCGCAGCCGCTGCAAATCGCGGTGGTAAGTTGGTCTGCCAGAGAGCTGGGACGATCAATGATGAATCCGTGGAGGACAGGTCCTCAAACTGAAGCTGGCGAGAAGACCAGCTGTAATTTGTGACTTCTCAGTGAAACGAAATTGATAATTATAGAACCTGGACAAGCCTTGCTGCCGCTGTCGCCGCCTGGCGAAGTCGACGAATCTTCAGATTTACGTGCCTAGTGAAGTAGAAGGGGTATGGAGCTGGGGAAGAAGAACTAAAGGTTGAAGGGATGCAATGAACACGTTTCAGGATATTTGAGCTGTTTTTTCATGAACATGCGTGTGTGAACGTGTGTGGGGCTAGCAACATCCCATTCCCACAGAATGAATGGCACCATGGAGTGGAGATGCCCCGCGCGCGGTTGGAGGGATTAAAAGGATGTTGAAAATCGTGGTACATCGCCTAATATTCTCTAGCTACTTTGGCGCAAAAGCACGATCGCTCAGTCCCACTATGCACGGTCGATCATCGGAGTCGTCTTTTACTATCATCTGCTTACGTGAAGAAGACTCTCTAACAAGTAACAACCACACTCTTGATTCATAAACAACACACACAGAAGTACTAGCAACTAAGAACTACTCCCTCCGTTTCAAAATATAAGATGTTTTAGATTCGTGAAGCAAATGTATCTAGTCTACTTTTAGTATGTAGGTTTACTAAGGTTTGGAGTGAATCTAGACACTAAAATAAGTCTACATCCATTTTCTTCACAAACCTAAAACATCTTATATTTTAAAACGGAGGGAGTACTTCCTCTTGCAAACACACATAGCATGGAGTCCCTAGTTTTTCATGTGTAACAGATAAACATGTTGACTGGAGACTCGTAACTCTAATAACCGCACCTCACTCATCGTCAGAATAACTTGCAACATGATAGGTTGTAGCCACAAAGGGTCATACCAAATTTATATATCAGAACCTATCATCTACATGAATATTTGGCTAAGTGGTGTTTTGGCTGAATTTGCTAAACAATTAATGTGGATGATAGGTTCTAATATACACATTTGGTATCACTTGCCGATACTCCCTCCGTTTACAATTAGATCGCGTTCTAGGTTTAGTCAAAGTTAAACTTTTAAACTTTGACCAAATATTTAGCAAAACATAAAAATATCTAAAATGCAAAACCTATATTATTGGAATCGTTATAAAGTATATTTTCATAATATATACATTTGATATCATGAATATTGACATTTGTTCTCATATTTTTGATCAAAGTTGACAAAGTTTGACCTTAGTAAAACCTAGAACGCGATCTATTAAAAAAACAGAGGGAGTACATTCAATGTATCAACCCTCTCCGGCTGCAACCTATTATGTTGTAGGTTATTCTGACGATGAGTGAGGTGCGGCAACATGTTTGTCTATGGCACATGAAAAACTGGGAACTCCATGCTATGTTTTTCTCGTCGTGAACTATGAAATAAGCTACAAAGAGCTATGCAAATAGTAATGTACTATTTTATTTCTTGATATGCTATGTAATAATGACATTTATTTTTTGGTATTTATCTTAAACTGTAGGTGCTAGTGATTCGATCTAGGGACTAGCACTGCAATCACAGGGACCCTCACCTTACCGTACAGATGGTATCAGAGCATTGTGTTTCTTGTAGGTTCGTGACCCTACGAATTGGACAAAGACCCCTTAAAAGAATAGGAGGGCACTTTATTTCCAAGTTATTTACGCACATACTATTCTGTAATTTCTTTCCTTATTACCCTATTTTGTTTTTAAATCTCTTCCATTCGAACTTAAAGATGAAGAACTTCAGCTACAACACCACCGAGGACCTCAAGGGAACCTGCTTCAGAACTCGTCTTCTCGATACCATTAACATATTAGCTCTATCTATCCATACCATCAAGGGAAGCCAGTTGAAGAAGTTCTAGAAGGAACCTGGGCGCGAGTGTGAACCTCAAACTGAAGCCATAAAGCTAATCCACGACGAACAAGAGCCTCAACGTCGCCATGTGGGAACTGATACGTCGCTTTTGCGCACGCCACATCCCTGAGCTCAAGAACCACTACTCCTATTATCCCTTTGGAAGATGCGATGAGAATGGAGAGCCTTTTGAACTATGTGCCCAAGATGCTGGTGGTCCAAGGAGACCATCAAGCCTTTGCGACAATTTTCCCTAAAAAGAAGCCTATGCGACAATACTTACAGGACTTAGAAATTCTTATCAACGACCTTGATAACGATAGAATCAACGAACTACTTAGAAATTATGAACTATGTATGGAGAAGGACAACACATTCCGGGATCAAGGCCATGGAGGAAAAATCCGAAGAACGGGTCAAGAACCATGAGAAGAGATTTCATGAGAGGAATAAGAAGATGACGGAGATGAGGGAAGAACTAGAGAGCAACGACTTTGAACTAGATGCAAACCGCGACTTGATAGAGATTGCGTGCTGAGAAGAGTGATACTAACAGACTATTTTGCTGTGGTATTCTTACTCGCCAAGAGTGGTAAGACTATTTTGTATATCCACGTACCCTCTTAAGTCATTAAGCCAATCTTTTCGGTGCTTCCTAGCTGCAACATTTGATCTAATTATTGGATGATTTGGGGAATTTTAGTGTTAGGGATTGAGAGAAGATTGAGACATGAGCAAGAACTGTGGGGAAATTTCTGGATGGCTCTCACGCCCTCCTCTTTCTATCACTTATTTTTATCTTGTATACACCTTACACTTTAGTCCCTATAAAACTATATATTCCTAACCATAACACACACCAACACTCCCCCTCAAGATGGAGCAAATATATCATAAAGCCCCATCTTGCTACAGAAAACTGAAAATGTCCTCTCAGGCAATCCTTTTGTAAGGACATCAGCAACTTGGCTAGATGAACTCACATATGGCATGCATATTATCCCTTTGTCTAGCTTCTCTTTGATGAAATGACGATCAATCTCCACATGCTTCGTTCGATCATGTTGTACAGGATTATTTGCAATATCTATAGCTGCCTTGTTATCACAGTACAACATCAATGGCGTACCTTGAAGCAACCCAAGTTCCATGAGGAGGATCCTCAACCACAACACCTCGCATACACCATGTGCCATAGATCGAAATTCAGCTTCCGCGGTTGATTGAGCAACAACAGATTGTTTTTTGCTACGCCATGAGACCAAGTTTCCGCCAACAAAAGTGCAATACCCAGATGTTGACCGTCGGTCATCTAGTGAGCCGGCCCAGTCAGCATCTGTGTAACACTCAACTTGAAGGCTTCCCTGGCGAGTGTACAATAAACCTTTCCCAGGACACCCTTTTAAGTATCGCAAGATCCGTGTCACAGCATCCATATGAGATGATCGTGGATCATGCATAAATTGACTCACTACGCTCACAGCGAATGCAATATCCGGTCGAGTATGTGAAAGATATATAAGCTTACCGACCATCTTTTGATAGCACTCTCGATCTACATGTTTTCCTGTGCTAGCCATCAGTCGATGATTTTGCTCAATCAGAGTGCTAGCGGGTCGACATCCCAACATACCAAATTCACAAAGTAAATCTAGAGTGTACTTTCTTTGAGAGAGGAACATTCCTTTAGGCCCTCTTGACACTTCTATTCCAAGGAAGTATCTCAAGTGTCCAAGATCCTTCACTTCAAACTCTTGTGCGAGATGTTTTTTCAGATAAGCAATTTCTACATGATCATCTCCGGTGATCACAATATCATCCACATACACTATGATGGAAATTTTACCCATGTTGCGTTTGTAGAACAAGGTGTGGTCGGCATTGCTTTGACAATAACCTTTCTTGAGTATAGCTTGCCGAAATCTATCAAACCAAGCTGTAGGTGATTGTTTCAATCCGTACAAAGAACGATGCAACCGAAGCACTTTTCCATTGGTTTGATTTGTCTCAAACCCTGGTGGTATATGCATATAAACTTCTTCTTGAAGGTCACCATGGAGAAATGCATTTTTCACATCCATCTGATAAATTTCCCAGTCAAAGTTAATCGCACAAGATAGAAGTGTTCTCACGGAGTTCATCTTAGCCACCGGAGCAAAAGTCTCCTCATAGTCAATTCCATAAGTTTGTGTATATCCCTTTGCCACAAGGCGAGCTTTGTACCTATCCACTTTTCCTTCAGGGGTATGTTTAATCGTGAAAACCCACTTACAACCTACAGGTTGCTTACCTGGTGGTAAATCAACAAGCTCCCAAGTTTTGTTCTTCTCCAAGGCTCTCATCTCCTCAAGCATTGCTTCCTTCCACTTTGGATCTTCTTTAGCTTCTTTCCAGTTAGTAGGTACAGGTATAGAATCAAGAGAGGCGATAAAATTTTTAAAGGAGTGGCTACAATGCTTGTAAGACAAGAAGTTAGCAATATTGTTTTTGTATCCAACATAGTCTTTAAGGCGTGGTGGGATATTTGTGGATCTAGTAGTTTTCCTAAGAGCAATAGGCAAGTCACTTTGAGGATCGGAAGTAGATAAAGGATTATCACCTGGACATGTAGTGCTAGTAGGAGCAGCTGGACTAAGAGAGTATTGATTGGTACTTCGGTCCTCATGCATGGAAGACTCCACATCTGATGAAGATGGTGTTGAGTTCACGGTTGCATCTTGCATGTCTCCATGATTATAATTATCATCATTACCACCATTCTCATTATTTGTTTCATCTCCTTGACTAGGAGTTCTATTATCAATTTGGGGTACACCTGAAGTGGGAACAAGGATAGGTTCAATAGAAGTGCCTCTAATATTACTCTCCCCCTCCTGTTGCACTTCAGGTGGAGATAGAGTAATTCCAATGTCACCGGCTGAGCTATAGTAAGGCTCATACTCACGAAATGTAACATCCATACTCACAAAGAAACGACGCTCTGATGGACACCAGCACCTATAGCCCTTTTGGGAAGGAGAATAGCCCATAAAGACACATTTGATGCCACGAGGATCTAATTTCCCAACTGAATTTCTATAGTCATGAACAAAGCAAACACACCCGAAAACCTTTGGAGATACCACAAAAACATTTGATTTCAAGAGACACTCGGCAGGAGTCTTATAATCAAGAACACGTAGAGGCATACGATTTATCAAATACGTTGCAGTTTTAATTGCCTTACCCCAAAGAAATTTAGGAACATTCATTGTGAACATAAGTGAACGAGCAACTTCAAGAAGATGCCGATTTTTACGTTCTGCAACACCGTTCTGTTCTGGAGTGTTAACGCAAGTAGTTTGATGTTCAATGCCATACGAGGCAAGGAACTTTCCAAACTCCAGGTTCATATATTCAGTGCCATTATCAGTACGTAAAATTTTAATAGTTGATCCAAACTGGTTTTCAATGAGAGCATTCAAGTCTTTGAAAACTGAGAACACGTCATTTTTATGTTTCAGCAGATAGAGCCAAGTATAACGACTAAAACAATCAATAAAGGTTACGAACCACCTATGTCCAGAAATAGAGCTAACCTCACAAGGTCCCCAAACATCGGAGTGAATTACTTCAAATGGTTTTTCACTTCTTAATCCCCTACTGGGATAGGTTCCCCTTGTATGTTTAGCTAACTCGCATGCATCACATACAAGGGATTCACTAGGACAAGTTTTAAACAGAGATGGATAAATACGAGATAAAGTAGCAAAATATGGGTGACCAAGCCTTTGATGGTGGAGTAATAGCTCTTGAATAGGAGACATGCAAGTTGCAAAAGCGACTTCATCACTTCCTTCATCGAGATAGTATAGTCCATCATGCACGGTCCCAGTCCCAAGTAGTCTCCCTGTCCCCAGCTCCTGAAAAGCACAACAAGTAGGATCAAACCAACCAACACAATGAAGGGATCTCGTAATGGAACTAACAGAAAGAAGATTGACTGGGAAATTAGGAACGTGTAAAACTTGTGACAAGGATAATGTGTTAGTGCATCGGATGGATCCACGCCCTATGATTGATGATGTGGATCCATTAGCTACACGTACTTTATCTTTACTGGAACATGGTTTGTAGGTGGTAAATAGGCGTGAGTCTCCTGTCATGTGGTTAGTGGCTCCAGTATCAATAATCCAATATCTAGACTTGGTTTTGGAAGTGTGAGCCTGGGATTCCATACCTTCAGAAGTGATATAAAAACTGGAATTTGCTTTAGAGGAACCTTGGGAGGAAGACGAGCATTCAGAGAGTTTGAGCTTGGATTTGAACTCCTCAAGAGCTTGAACGTCTACCACTTGTACCTCCCCTGTAGGTGAAGTATGATTTGCTTGCTTCCACTTGCCACCTAGAGCTCCCCCTTTCTGGGATCTTCCCTTTTGCCAATTAGGTGGAAAGCCATGCAGCTGAAAGCAGTTATCTTTAGTGTGCCCTTTTCTCTTGCAATGGTCACAAAACGACTTGTTCTTATCAGCATGCACTCCTCTGCTAGAGGTATGGAATGACTGCAATGACATGGCTGCACGAGCATCTTCACTCTTTTGGTTGTCCCCATTTTCACTAGTGAGTCGTGTCTCCTCTTCCAACAAACTTGAGACAATATCTTCTATGGTAGGCAATCCTGGATTGGAAAAGATTATCTCACGGCGAAGATTAAACTTTTCATCCAATCCATCTAAGAAAATTTTGCTTACAATAGGTTCGAACCATTTGTGATGAATGGCCAGGTCCCTCTTATCAAGAGGTTCAAATGGGTGATAGTAGTGCAGATCCCTGTACAACCTCTTCATCTCACCAGCATACTCTGTTACAGATCTTGAGTGTTGCTTCAAACTACACAACTCATGCATAATACGATTAGCTTGCATCTTATTTGACTTTCCTGCAAATTGTGTCTCTAGTGATGACCATACTTCTGCTACTGATGTCATAGTCTCAACTTGTTCACGGACAGATGGCTCCATACTACCCAACATCCATACAAGTACTCTATCATTAATCTGTTTACTAATAGCGCTTCTTTCTTTCCCATCTTCCTCATCAGCAACAAGAAGGCCATCATGACCATGTGAACTTAAAATTAGCCGAGCATGACGAGCCCAACTAATGTAGTTTCCTGGCCCCGACAATTTAATCGGGTTAGGCTCAAGAGCATGCTTGAAGGCTTCAGGATTTGGTTGTAGCTGTTGTTGCTGCTCCAGCATTTTTCTAAGCATTTCACATAACTTGTCAACACTAGTCTCCCATTTCTTCTCTGTTTTTTTTTCTTTAAATCTTTCACACGGTTCAAGTCACAACCAGTTCACAAGTTTCACAAAAAAATATCCAAGTTCCAGGCACACACTTATACTGACAGCAAAGCAGAGATTGAACTGACTAATAAGTAGATCCTGAACTACACTAGTAGTGATCGCATGGAACAAGCACCAGAAAATAGTGTACTAGATACACGTACCACTATTGAACAACCTTCTTGCAAATAATCAAATATCCAGCTAGCCGGCCGGCCGGCTCCTTAGACAAATGCTGTTTACCGGAGAAGCGGCAGCAAGAAGCAATTTCCAGCGGCAGGAGCGCGCACAGCTGCCCGGCTCTAGACAGATCAGCAACAAACAGGAAGCAGCCGACACAAATCTGTAGGCATAAATCCGGCAGTCCTGTGTAGCAGCCCGCCGGACGACACAGTCGAGGGTCGACGAAGACAAAGCTCCCCCTGCGCACAGTTCAGCAGAGGCGACTCCACAACTCGCAGGTGACGGCGTCACAGCACCGTGCAATCGAATCACGACAGATCAAACAGGATTGACCCGCTCTGATACCATATTGGATGATTTGGGGAATTTTAGTGTTAGGGATTGAGAGAAGATTGAGACATGAGCAAGAACTGTGGGGAAATTTCTGGATGGCTCTCACGCCCTCCTCTGTCTATCACTTATTTTTATCTTGTATACACCTTACACTTTAGTCCCTATAAAACTATATATTCCTAACCATAACACACACCAACACTAATTAACTTCCAGTTCTCAATGCCCGCACATGCATGATTTTCTCCTGAATTTTCAGCTGGCAGATGCATAACCAAGTGGTGTTTTGGCAACTAAGTGATGACAAGTCCAACTGACGTTTACAAGTGGAGCTAGCGTACGTCGCGCAACATTCACTCCGCTGCTGAAAACAAGTTGCACACCCTGAGGCGGCGAATCGCGTGTAGGAAGAACATCTTACGTATGATAATCCTATTCTGTGGTCTGTGTGTGGGCAGATGAACCAAAAGAGGAATTATATATTGTTCTCGGCTTACTTAAAGAAGAGCAAAAGGGGATAGATCATATGGAATCCTAAACAGTGCAGCCTGTGGCAATTTAAGGGATTATAAACTTGTGGCCATATGGCACCGTTCTCACCAGTTGAACACTAGGATAAGTAGAACGAGTGTTCTTTTGGTACAATCCACACGTCTGGATCAGAAGAGCCCATGGATCGAGCTTGACAAAGTCGCAAGAAGATAGCTAGTGGCTCACAAACGACATGCCAATGATAGTGCTAGGGCAGTAGTACACACCAATTGTCGATCGGTTACGTGTATTTGCCGGCTGGGTGGATGGGCTAAAGGGGAATTTTGGCGCGCTTCGATCGGCCGGAATCCAGGCGCAAGAGGGGCTTGGAAGGCAGCAGATTCATCCGATCCGACCTGAGTGTTTGTCCTAAACCCTGGGAGCCGACCGATCATGGGTGTGGTGGGTCAGTGGGTGGGTGGGGTGAACGAACCCAACGCAGGAGGGATGCACCCCTAGTAACAAATTTCACCTGCTGGGCTGGCCGGCGGCCTTGCTTTTCCTAGGCGAGGAATGTCCCATGTTCGTATTGTAGGATCCTGACAATAATATACTCCCAAGTCCCAAGTAGTACTACTAGTACTCTATACTGGCTCCATTCATCCATTGACAAAAATCTTCCTGTGGGCGCGTGAGAGCAAGAATCCACGTGTAAAAAAACTTAGTAGTAGAATCTACCATGAGAGTACTATCTTGTCTTGGTTGCTTTTTTTTTGTTGGTACCAAACTCTAAAGTTCGGCGCCACATTCTTTTCGCTGATGAGGCTTGCTTCGGTATCTTCCCTTGGGGAAAAGTTTGATTGGAAAACCGGTTTTCGCGTGAGTTCTGGGTGAGTACCGGTTAAGGTTTGGGTCCATACACATCATCGGGGAAAAATAGATGCCGGTAAATCTCCTTGTTTCGGGGAAATTAAAAAGCCCTCATATGTTGTATCTGTATACGATTTGGAGGCGGTTTGTACAGGACGACTTCGGGGAAAAATAGATGCCGGTAAATCTCCTTGTTTCGTGTTGTCATATGTTCCGTTCGACATGATGAGCTGATCTCTCATACACATCATGATACGTACGACCTCATGCGTATGGATCAAAACGATCAGACTGAGTCCAGATCAAACCTGAAAACCACCCAAAAAATCGGTTTTCCCCTCAACGCTTCCCTAAAGAGGAAGGGAGGGGGGGGGGGGGGGGGTGTACAGAAGCAAAAGTGTTTGCTGATAATAACATAAGAATGAGAATTTCTTGTAGCAATGCCAAAACCGGAAACCCATCTCCACTACACTGCACTGATAGCCCCTCTTGCCGCGGGTTCTAAATATTTTCCCGCGTGAAAACAAGCATTATCCACACGTAAACCTCCATATATGTACCAAGCAGCAAACAACACCTACTTGCCACTCTTATGTGAGAGCTTCTGCCTGGTATTGCCATGCTATTTTTACTCTTTGAAGGGTGTTCACACAATTCTAGTTATCTACGTACTTATATTCTGCATGCTCCCTCTTGATGACAATTCTAAATATATCATTTGTCATTTTTTCTTCAGCGCTTCCTAGTTTCAACATTCGATCTAACTTCAGTTATCAACGAATGCAAATGATTCCTATTATATATGTTCTCATTAAGCTATTTTAAACCGTTCGATTCTCTTGGCTGAGATCACATCAGGGTCAACCGGTCAACCAACCCATACATACAAAAGTAGCTTTTGTTTGACCAAAGTTTACATATGTCAACTGCCTATCGTGCCACCGTTGATGGATAAAACTAAAATTGTTACGTCCTCATGGAGAAGGAAGTTGGCTGTTTGTGTGATAACTTTGTTCAGTTAACTTGCTATTTTCATGACAAGTGAAATTAACAAGTTGAAGTTGGAGATTATCTTCTTCTTGCAAGAGAAATATTCCCTTTTGCTTTCAATCTGTCTTATGCCACTCCAGTTTTCACTAAAGCCATTATTTTCCTGTCGACCCTCACTCTTCGTGTTGCTTCCTTGATCTCAAGCATAAAGAGAAGAGGCAGCGATATGAAGCATCGTTGGAGCAAAGACGCTTACTCACATCATGCCTTAGTAACATCATGCTAAGAGTCAGGGCATGAACAATGGTTTAGACGGTGGCCGTCTGTAATATGCATCCATGTCATCTGCAGATGGCAGTACAGACAGCGAATACAATGGGCTGTCAGCTTTCGGCGTCTATAAAGATTCAGCGGTTGCATAAGCTTGGGATCCAAGTTCGCCAAGCAAAGAAGAACCAAGCTCGGGAAACAATCAAGCTAGTGTCAGGTCCTGCAAGTTGCAAGCATAGGCGACGGCCGGACTTCCTTCACGCCATGACAGCCGCAAGAAGCTACACGTAAGTCTGAACAGAAGGCGGGAAAAGGGAACAAACAAGAAGCAGAAAACAAATCCATTGCAATTCTTTGCATGCTGCCATCTGAAGCTGGCTTGATTAATCGATCCACGATGAGGAGGACGATCTTCTCTTGCGTCTCCCTTCCGGTCCTCCTTCACCTCAGCGGTTCGGCTAGTACCTCGCTCCAGGACATCATTTGCATGCTGCCGCCAGCCGCTTCCTGTCGCGCCAGTCTCGCCAACGCCACCGATCTCCAGGCAGCCTCACCCCAGCTAGGTCTGGAGGATTGCTAGAGGCTATGGAATCCATGGAGATGAAGAAGAAAATAAATACCGTAAGTACTAGCAACAGATGCTCTCCGTACAACGCAAAAGATGCCGTCTGTTAGCAGCGATTTTTACGGTATTAGACCGTCTAGAACTTAACAGACGGTTTCTTCTCCTTTTATCTCTCCTCCATGTCATCTTATTTCCTACATGGTGGGTGTCTCAGACAGCTGACTGGATACCGATGTACATGCCCTAAGAGAGTAGGCTTGTAATTTGCAGCCTTGACTTTATTATGACAAGGTTTGGTTTGTAAGACATCTTTAACTTCTTCTTAAACTTGTGGCCATATGGCACTGTTCTCACCACTTGAAAATGAAAACTAGGATAAGTAGAACAAGTGTTCTTCTGGTACAATCCACACGTCTGGATCAGAAGAGCCCATGGATCGAGCTTGACAAAGTCGCAAGAAGATAGCTAGTGGCTCACAAACGACATGCCAATGATAGTGCTAGGGAAGTAGTAGTCACACATATCAAGTTATGTCAGTTACGTGTAATTGCCGGCTGAGTGGATGGCCAAAAGAAGAATTTTGGCGTGTTTCGACAGGAATCCAGGCGCAAGCAGGGTGAGCCCCGCTTGCCCGGGGCAGATTCATCCGACCCAACCCAACTGTCCTAAACCCTAGGAGCCGACCCAAGAGAAACAAACATGGGCGTGGTTGGTGGGTGGGGTGAACCAACCCAACACAAGACCAGGGATTTTTTTTGGAAAGGAGCATATATTAATATCGCGATGATACCAATTACACCCAGCATCTGCAACAACGCATTATCCTATAGGCATTACGGATGCACATAACAAAAAAAAGAATTAAAAAAAGAAAAGTCCCGCTACAGCGATAAGATCCCCGGTAGCAGCGACACTAACCCCATCAGAACAACATCAGAAGTACAACATCTCCAATAGCGATGCCTTCAAGAAGGAAACAGAGCACAAGCACCGTCTTCGCCCGATCAAAGACCATAAATTTTCACCCTGGAGAAAATCCCCGTTCACAAAACAATGCCTTCAACAAGGTCATTGCCAGACATAACCAATTAAGGCCAGACCTTGGATTCTCACTCTGCAAGGTAAGACTATGAACTCCTCCTGTGCTGCCGCCCCCATCTTCTGATGCCGCTGCTACAATTCACGAATCACCAAGCCAATTTCTAATCGTCACCAGGACTCGACACACCATAGCTAGTCCACAAATCTTGGATTTCATGACATTCTCCGTACACCGACATCACCATGAAACTAAAGACATGTTCCACGATGGCAACAAACTGCTGAGCTTCGCCTCGCTCCCTCTGAAACCATACGGTCAGAAAAATACCGGTTTGAGCGACCGAATCCCATCAATTTCAGCAATCACCAGGCATGAATCGTCCATGGGAGTTTGCCGGCGGAGCCTTTCGTAACACGACACTGCCATCAGATCAATGAAAACAGGCTGAAGGTAGATCTTCGTCTCGGCGTGAGAGAAACCCTAGGACTGTGCCCCTGGTAGCAGGTGCGACCCGCGCCGCCATCCGCCGAGAGAGAACCTTCATCAAAGCCCGAGGCCGCCGCCCCGGCTTCCAGACCCGCCGCCATCAGATCTCCGTCGGGGCGACAACCTTCGAACACCCAAAGGGGCTCCCTACGGGGAAGAAGCCAGGATGCATCTGATTTGTATACTACTAACAAATTTCACCTGCTGGGCTGGCCGGCGGCGTTGCTTTTCCAAGGCAAGGAAAGGAATGCCCGATGCTGGTATTGTAGGATCCTGATAATAAGGCTGGTCATAGTGGGAGTAACTTCATTAGTAACTTTGTTCGCAAAAAAAAACTTCACTAGTAACTAAGAGTCCAAGTCAGCATTTTTGCTTATGTGGCAATGATTTAATGAAGAGAGAGATGGATTGAGTAACTAGCTATGTTAGTGTAACATCACACATACCAAGACAGAGTGTGTCTACAACCTAATTAATGTGGCATTGCATGTTTTACACCTAAGTTATTTCTCATTATAAAGATAGTAACTTAGACTAATAATATATGCATGTTATTACCCTAAGTTACTCCCCACTATGACCAGCCTAATATACTGTCGTACCCGTGGCCTTCTCCCAAGTCCCAAGCTGTACTCTAAACTGGCTCCAGCTAGTATCAACGCCGACCTGCTTCTGGCTCATAGCCTTGGCCGTGAATCGGTAGTCTTGAACTAATGCACTAGCCAATTTAATTTCTCAAAAGTCTAAAATGACGAAAAGAGCTAGGCAACTTATTTTAACACCACCCTCATGTCTAGGGGTGAATGTACATGAAGAACTTAGACGTGGCATTGAGGTTAGATTTCAGCTATTTTTATATTAAATAGTGTGTTGGTTAGGATTTTTTTTTGAAACAATGCAAAAGAATTACATTGTCGTTAATTAAAAAGAAGTTTTAGAGGTCTTTTTTTAATGCAAGTTTTAGAGGTCTTAAAACCCATCATTGGTGAGCTTCCAAAAGATTGAATCCATTTTGGATGATCAAATCCCTAGACCTTGCAGGATCTCTAGACCTTTGTGACTCTGATACCATATTGAGTTGACGCACTAGTCAACTTTCTCAAAAGTGAAATTAATGGAAAGGACTACCCTAAGGGATGCAAGTGTCATCGGGTTGCTGCATCATGCACATCAGAGGATGGAAGCTATGGCAGCCAGCCCGGGTCGGTGGAGGGCAACCGTCGGCCGGTTCTCGTGCGGGTGGTGCGGCTGTCGTGCCCGAATAAGATGGCAGTCCTAGTTTTCTTTTCACACCAAGGCAACCATATACTTGATGTCGTTGTTTCCTAATCTGGCCCGCGACGAGTCTTGAAATTCTCCATCAGAGATCTACACGGATTGACACATGAGATATCTTGGTCGGATGGGATCCGGTCATGCGCAATCCATATTATAAGATTGTGCGCTACAAGATGGCGTGGTGCAAAGCTCCGATGTTGGTTGACACCATGTCGACATATAGATTTCCATGGTGTAGAGAAAGGCGGAGAATGTCATGGCCGTTGCGATTTGAGGACCATAAGTAATGGTGAAACTTGTTTTAGATGCGATGAAGACTTTGTTTCGTAGGTTGTTGTCTAGACATGACTTGCGGGGCGATGTGCCCATCCATTTCGGATATGTGATACATATGAGACTGGTGTTTGGTTTCTTGTAGTAGCGGCCTCCTCAAGTGGAGGCGACAGCACTGGAGGAGTTTATTTTGGTGGTGCTCCTCGAGTACCAAGTCTTGACTTCCAAGGTGTAAACCTAAGATCAAACCTTCGTTGATTGTATCTGCAATGCTGTGTTAAAGGCATTGTTTAGAGAGCTCGGACTTTCTCAAGGATGTGAACCTAAGATCTTTGATCAGGGAACGACTACGCTTATGCATTGTTCCTTTCTTGGAGGCGTCGCTTTTAGAAAACTTTTTTTTTATTTCGGGTGTTGTCTTTGGCAGTGGTTTAGAGATTGATCACCGTCTTGAAATATTTTATTTTTCTTCTTCTTTTTGTTATTGGTCGTTGGTGCATTTCTAATGACTTCCAGACATTTTATTGGTGTAGATGCTAGATGTAATTGCTATGTTCACGATATTAATATACTTTTTGTCAAAAAATATAAAATATTTTGTTAGGCTATGTTAGCCTACCAAAACATCTTATACTTAGGAACGGAGCTAGTTGGTAGGACAAAGTTCCATGTTTTGTACAGGGATCTCTCTTAGCGGAAGGTAGCATAAGCTTCTCCTGAATTTTCAGCTACTCTCTCCATTCACTAATATAAGACCTTTTAAATATTTTAAAGTGGACTAGATAGTGAACATACACACTAAACCATGTCTATATAGAATGTGTTTTAGAAACACTACGGGACGCGCGCGCTACGCCGAGGGCAAAAGGCCGTCGGCGTAGGCCAAAATGCCCTCGGCGTATGGTACGCCGAGGGCTGCCCTCGGCGTAGCCTCCTCGGCAAAGATCTTCCTCGGCGGAGCACAGTCAAGCCGTCGGCGTATTAAAATACCGTCGGCGTATAATACACCAAGGGCTTTGCCGTCGGCATAGCCTGTCGACCGGCTGCAAAAAAAGAAAATTTGAATTTTTTATTTATTTTTGAAAAATAGTAATTTTTTTATTATTTTTTCTCAACTTTTTTTATTCTTTGAATTGTTTCACTTGTTAATCTCCTACTTTGAACATTTTTAACACTAATTATACTTACTATTTGATTAAATTCTAGTCTTAGTCAAACTTCTCAGCAGGTCACCCATCCTAATACTACTCCAGCTTCAGCACGCTTAACTTCCTCGTTCCTTCAAAATTCGTTTCCGCAAAGTAATTCATACATTGGTGTCAATACTATGATATCAATCTTATTAACTCTTATATCATCATGTCACATGTTTGTATTTTTTGAAATTACAAACAATTATTTAAGTAAATATTAATAAATGAGTAAAAATATTATTGAATTCAAATAAAAATATAATAATTTTATTTTTTTTGTATTTTTCTATTTAATATAGAATAATTAATATCTTTAAATCTGTAAATCGAAATTCAACAAATAATATGTTTCATTTGATCAGAAAAATGAGAGGAATCCAAATATGATATCCATATCAACTAATCACAAACCCTCCGTTTTTGAATTAGCTATTTGGTGGTTGCTTTAGAAAATCCCCTTTTTGCGCTCGGATAATGAAAAATGCCTTTTTGGTGCGATGAAAAGGAAAACTTGCATTGGATCTTTGATAACATAGCATATTGTGAACCTAAAAATGATTTTTGTAAAAAAACATGAGCATCGGATCATGTACCTGTAGTTCATATCTGACCCACTTCCTACCGATTCGGCAGGAATTTGTCTTTTTCACCAAAGGTGGATGGAAAGGTTTCGGATCCCCCTGTTGGGACATTGTCCATATAAGGTGGTATAGTATTTTTGTAAAATTTAGTGGTAGTATTTTGAATTAGCCAATTGGTGGTTGCTTCACAAAACCGTCCGTTTTTATGCTCGAAAAATAGAAAATGGCTTTTTGGTGCGACGAAAAGGAAAACTTCCTCATGCAACATTGTTCGCCATCCCATGATTCATGTGTATGCATAATATGGGCACATTATCACAAACTATGACTTCATTCTAGCCATAACATTGGTCATTTGACCCGAAAGCCAAGAAACCTCAAATGAGATAGGTCATTTTGTGAAGGGTTTTTTGAGACATAATTAATATATCAAGTTTGCTATTTTTTCTTATAAATATGTCACATAATATGACACCACGCGAAGGTTTCGTATTGTTTCGATCGTTTTTTAGTTTTTATGCCCGTTTTAAACTATCGTCAAACTTTGTCGAACGACGGACATAAAGATTCTTAGCTCGGGGCAGAGCCTCGCTAAAATTTCATTAGATCTTTGATAAAATATCATATTGTGAACCTAAAAATGATTTTTATAAAAAAAACATGAGCATCGGATCATGTATCTGTAGTTCATATCTGACTCACTTCCTACCGATTCGGCAGGAATTTGTCTTTTTCACCAAAGGTGGATGGAAAGGTTTCGGATCCCCCTGTTGGGACATTGTCTATATAAGGTGGTATAGTATTTTTGTAAAATATGGTGGTAGTATTTTGAATTAGCCATTTGGTGGTTGCTTCACAAAACCGTCCGTTTTTTATGCTCGAAAAATAGAAAATGGCTTTTTGGTGCGACGAAAAGGAAAACTTCCTCATGCAACATTGTTCGCCATCCCATGATGCATGTGTATGCATAATATGGGCACATTATCACAAACTATGCCTTGATTCTAGCCATAACATTGGTCATTTGAATCGAAAGCCAAGAAACCTCAAATGAGATAGGTCATTTTGTGAAGGGTTTTTTGAGACATAATCAATATATCAACTTTGCTATTTTTCCTTATAAATATGTCACATAATATGACACCACGCGAAGGTTTCGCATTGTTTCGATCGTTTTTGAATTTTTTTATGCCCGTTTTCAACTATCGTCAAACTTTGTCGAACGGTGGACATAAAGATTCTTAGCTCGGGGCCGAGGCTCGCTAAACTTTCATTAGATCTTTGATACAATAGCATATTGTGAACCTAAAAATGATTTTTGTAAAAAAAACATGAGCAAGGATCATGTACCTGTAGTTCATATCTGACCCACTTCCTACCGATTCGGCAGGAATTTGTCTTTTTCACCAAAGGTGGATGGAAAGGTTTCGGATCCCCATGTTGGGACATTGTCCATATAAGGTGGTATAGTATTTTTGTAAAATGTGGTGGTAGTATTTTGAATTAGCCATTTGGTGGTTGCTTCACAAAACCGTCCGGTTTTTATACTCGGAAAATAGAAAATGGCTTTTTGGTGCGACGAAAAGGAAAACTTCCTCCTGCAACATTGTTCGCCATGCCATGATGCATGTGTATGCATAATATGGGCACATTATCACAAACTATGTCTTGATTCTAGCCATAACATTGGTCATTTGACACCACGCGAAGGTTTTGCATTGTTTCGATCGTTTTTTATTTTTTTATGCCCGTTTTAAACTATCGTCAAACTTTGTCGAACGGCGGACATAAAGATTCTTAGCTCGGGGCAGAGCCTCGCTAAACTTTCATTAGATCTTTGATAAAATAGCATATTGTGAACCTAAAAATGATTTTTGTAAAAAAACATGAGCATCGGATCATATACCTGTAGTTCATATCTGACCCACTTCCTACCGATTCGGCAGAAATTTGTCTTTTTCACCAAAGGTGGACGGAAAGGTTTCGGATCCCCCTGTTGGTACATTGTCCGTATAAGGTGGTATAATATTTTTGTAAAATGTGGTGGTAGTATTTTGAATTAGCCATTTGGTGGTTGCTTCACAAAACCGGCCGTTTTTTATGCTCGGAAAATGGGAAATGGCTTTTTGGTGCGACGAAAAGGAAAACTTCCTTCTGCAACATTGTTCGCCATCCCATGATGCATGTGTATGCACAATATGGGCACATTATCACAAATTATGCCTTGATTCTAGCCATAACATTGGTCATTTGACCCGAAAGTCAAGAAACCTTGAATGAGATAGGTCATTTTGTGAAGGTTTCTTTGAGACATAATCAATATACCAAGTTTAATATTTTTCCTTCTAACTATGTCATATAATATAACACCACGCGAAGGTTTCGCATTGTTTCGATCGTTTTTGAATTTTTTATGCCCGTTTTAAACTATATATAATGTTTTATATTTTACTTAATTTTTATTTATAAATGTGTAATATTTGAGTGTAGATAGATATGTCTTATTTTTCTGCAAATTTTGATATATTATTTGTATTTTTCCGAATTAGAATGATTTAGTTATGATTTTTCAAAGTTTAATGAGATAAAATAAAAAATAGCTACACCGAGGGCAGCATAGATTAGTTATGCTACGCCGAGGGCAGCATAGATTATGCTACGCCGAGGGCAGCATAGTTATGCTACGCCGAGGGCAGCATAGATTATGCCGAGGGCAATTTTACGCCGACGGCTGCTTGGCGGGGCTTGCCCTCGGTGTAGCTATTTTTTATTTTATCTCATTAAACTTTGAAAAATCATAACTAAATCATTCTAATTCGGAAAAATACAAATAATATATCAAAATTTGCAGAAAAATAAGACATATCTATCTACACTCAAATATTACACATTTATAAATAAAAATTAAGTAAAATATAAAACATTATATATAGTTTAAAACGGGCATAAAAATTTCAAAAACGATCGAAACAATGCGAAACCTTCGCGTGGTGTTATATTATGTGACATAGTTAGAAGGAAAAATATTAAACTTGGTATATTAATTATGTCTCAAAGAAACCTTCACAAAATGAACTATCTCATTCGAGGTTTCTTTGGCTTTCGGGTCAAATGACCAATGTTATGGCTAGAATCAAGACATAGTTTGTGATAATGTGTCCATATTGTGCATACACATGCATCATGGGATGGCGAAAAATGTTGCAGGAGGAAGTTTTCCTTTTCGTCGCACCAAAAAGCCATTTCCCATTTTCCGAGCATAAAAACGGACGGTTTTGTGAAGCAACCACCAAATGGCTAATTCAAAATACTACCACCACATTTTACAAAAATACTATACCACCTTATATTGACAATGTCCCAACAGCAGGATCCGAAACTTTTCCGTCCACCTTTGGTGAAAAAGACAAATTTCTGCCGAATAGGTAGGAAGTGGGTCAGATATGAACTACAGGTACATGATCCGATGCTCATGTTTTTTTACAAAAATCATTTTTAGGTTCACAATATGCTATTTTATCAAAGATCCAATGAAAGTTTAGCGAGGCTCGGCCCCGAGCTAAGAATCTTTATGTCCGCCGTTCGACAAAGTTTAACGATAGTTTAAAATGGGCATAAAAAATTCAAAAATGATCGAAACAATGCGAAACCTTCGCGTGGTGTCATATTATGTGACATATTTATAAGGAAAAATAGCAAACTTGATATATTGATTATGTCTCAAAAAACCCTTCACAAAATGACCTATCTCATTCGAGGTTTCTTGGCTTTCGGGTCAAATGACCAATGTTATGGCTAGAATCAAGGCATAGTTTGTGATAATGTGTCCATATTGTGCATACACATGCATCATGGGATGGCGAACAATGTTGCAGGAGGAAGTTTTCCTTTTCGTCGCACCAAAAAGCCATTTCCCATTTTCCGAGCATAAAAAACGGACGGTTTTGTGAAGCAACCACCAAATGGCTAATTAAAAATACTACCACCACATTTTACAAAAATACTATACCACCTTATATTGACAATGTCCCAACAGCGGGATCCGAAACCTTTTCGTCCACCTTTGGTGAAAAAGACAAATTTCTGCCGAATCGGTAGGAAGTGGGTCAGATATGAACTACAGGTACATGATCTGATGCTCATGTTTTTTTACAAAAATCATTTTTAGTTTCACAATATGCTATTTTATCAAAGATCCAATGAAAGTTTAGCGAGGCTCGGCCCCGAGCTAAGAATCTTTATGTCCGCCGTTCGACAAAGTTTAACGATAGTTTAAAACGGGCATAAAAAATTCAAAAATGATCGAAACAATGCGAAACCTTCGCGTGGTGTCATATTATGTGACATATTTATAAGGAAAAATAGCAAACTTGATATATTGATTATGTCTCAAAAAACCTTTCACAAAATGACCTATCTCATTCGAGGTTTCTTGGCTTTCGGGTCAAATGACCAATGTTATGGCTAGAATCAAGGCATAGTTTGTGATAATGTGTCCATATTGTGCATACACATGCATCATGGGATGGCGAACAATGTTGCAGGAGGAAGTTTTCCTTTTCGTCGCACCAAAAAGCCATTTCTTATTTTCCGAGCATAAAAAACGGACGGTTTTGTGAAGCAACCACCAAATAGCTAATTCAAAAATGGAGGGTTTGTGATTAGTTGATATGGATATCATATTTGGATTCCTCTCATTTTTCTGATCAATTTAAACATATTATTTGTTGAATTTCGATTTACAGATTTAAATATATTAATTATTCTATATTAAATAGAAAAATACAAAAAAAATAAAATTATTATATTTTTATTTGAATTCAATAATATTTTTACTTATTCATTAATATTTAATTAAATAATTGTTTGTAATTTCAAAAAATACAAACATGTGACATGATGATATAAGAGTTAATAGGATTGATATCATAGTATTGACACCAATGTATGAATTACTTTGCGGAAACGGATTCTGAAGGAACGAGGATGTTAAGCGTGCTGAAGCTGGAGTAGTATTAGGATGGGTGACCTGCAAGTTTGACTAAGACTGGAATTTAATCAAATATTAAGTATAATTAGTGTTAAAAATGTTCAAAGTAGGAGATTAACAAGTAAAACAATTCAAAGAATAAAAAAAAGAGAAAAAAATAAAAAATATTATTTTTCAAAAATAAATCAAAACAAGAAATATTTTTGCAACTAGTCGACAGGCTACGCCGACGGCAAAGCCCTCGGCGTAGCATACGCCGACGGCATTTTGATACGCCGACGGCTTGAGTGTGCTCCGCCGAGGGAGATCTTTGTCGAGGAGGGTACGCCGAGGGCAGCCCTCGGCGTATGGTACGCCGAGGGCATTTTGGCCTACGCCGACGGCCTTTTGCCCTCGGCGTAGCGCGCGTGTCCCGTAGTGCTGGTGGCAGTGGCACCGCATGCAGCACGCAAGTTGCGTCGGTTACGTGCGTTTGCCGGCAGGACCGATCGATGGATCATGTTGGCCGGAAAAGTGGATTTTTGGCGCGTTCCGGCCGGAGTCCGTGTGCAAAGCGGGAGATCGAGGCGAGGTGAGCCCCTCCTGCTCTGCCCAGCAGCTGCTTCGTCGTCTCCGCGCGCCCCTAAACCTGGGAGCGAGCGCACATGGGTGGGGTGGGTGGGGTGAACCAACCCAACGCATGCAGGAGGGATGTATCCGATCCGTATAACATATTTCACCTGCTGGGCTGGCTGGCCGCTGGCGGCGTTGGTTTTCCAAGGCGGGCAAGGAAGACTCCCCCGCGCAGGGTGCTGGGCATAATATATTGCCCTGGTGCCGGCTCTCAGCCGTGGTCTTTCCGGTCAGGAATCGGTGGCCGCCTGGCCGGCATCCATCGGAGAACTCCACCCTAATTGAGACAAATCTCATCGTGAGCGCCTGAAAGCAAGAATTCGACCAAGAGTGCTCTTTTTTTTTGAGAAAACCAAGAGTGCTCTCTGGCTACACATGTTCTGCATGCTTTTTGTTGGTACCAATCTCTTCGAGAGCACGGGTAAATTGTTTTCAACATAAGATGATAATAATATCCCCGGTACAAGCAAGAGAAGATACCTCCTTAATATCATCACTACAGGAAACAAATACGAGCTTTATCAAATATAACGCTTGCTGACGAACCTTAAAGCCAGCGGCGCAGGGCTCCAAGCTGTAGGCAACCCATGGATTATTAGGCATAATTTTCACGATTAATTCCAGAATATAAATTATAACAAAACCAGCTACTAGCTCATGTAACTCGAACATACTAGATGTAATAAACAACAGGATGATCAAAAACAAACAGCACCTTAACATGTACTCGCAGAACATGATGAATAACCAAACAGGATCACGTAGCACGTACCGTTCTGTTGTCATAGTAGAAACTTTGGGGAAGAGTGATCGCAGAAGATGGCGACGAATACGGCGGTAGGCAGCAGCGCCTGACTTGGATGGAAGACGACCCGTGATGGAGAACTGGAGCAGTCGCGCGGAGCGCTTCCCAAAAATCTTATTCACCCTCTCCCGTACAGGATCACAAGGGCGAGTGGTTCCGAAGACCTGCTCTCCCGTCGGCCGGTGCACGCCGGCAAGCGGAATGGAGTAGACTACGGTGACGGCGCAAGTAGAGAGGATGGCAAAACCCTAGATTGGTTTTCGGTCGTATTGTGGCGGTAGCCGCAGGACTTTATATAGAGCGGCTCAGGAAACCCTAACGGAGGCGAACGTGGGCCGAGTCCACGTTACACACGTTCGGGTCGGTTACAGTAGCCCACGATCCGGGAGCGACCCGAATAAGCTAACTATTTGACACGTCTGTCAAAACCTCATAGTTTTCCTGAGCAGCAAAATAAAGATCGGCTCGATTCCCGCAACCCGTGGCGCGCGCGTCGTGACGGGCGGGCCCACGGGCGGACGTGCGAGCGGCGGCGGCAGCGGAGGAGGAGCGGCGCGTGTATCTCTCTTATTGCTACTCACTTACAAAGTGGTGCAACACTCCACCTTATAAGGTGGTGCAACTCTCCTCCAACTTTCCATGTGGGACTAAACTTGAGCTTCCACTCCACTTTCATGTGAGCTGTCACAAACATGAGCCCAAACACATATGGGCTGTCACAAATTTGGGCTTTGAGATTTAGGGAAAATCTGAAATATACATGGGCCTAAATGGATTAGCCCCATTATTTCTAACAATCCCCCACCAGATCTCAAATGCCTATTTGAAGATTTGCCAATCCTTGCTACTTGTTTATATACCAGTGTTTCAGCAGAGACTGTTAAGTTGAACTTCCGCCTAGAATCTTGAACTACGTCTATCAACAACTTGAACAATGGACGAATCTTGAATTGCAAGTTTGGTGCCAATAGATTTCGCTCAAAATCATAACTGGTGCTTGGCTGTCAGTAGTCTATCCCGCGTGTTGGAGCATATGCGTCATACTCCCTGGTCTCTTCATGAGTTTACTAGAGATCACCCAAATCTCATAGACCGCGACGTTTACAGTCGAGCTCATATAGGTGTGTTCTTTCAAGAATGCCCTGTAGGACGACATCTTTGCTAATTAAAGCCAACATAAACACATTAAGGCATGTTGCTAACCTGCCTTATAGATTATGAGAGTCATGCATCTTCACATAGAGAGGGTTACAAAATACTCTCCTCTGTCAAACCACTAGCTTGTTCTTCCCAGGTCCTAATTCACGGGATCTCCGATCACATAGGTTGGGTTACCACTAAGGTGTGACATCAATGGGTCTCAACCCCATCTCCCTCGATGCACTTTTTATCACATTTCGTGATAGTACCTTTGTAAAGGGATCTGCCAGGTTTTTGTTTGTTTGAATATACGTAACAGTTATTACTCCGGAGTTTCTCAATTTCCTGACATATTTCAAACGTCTCTTCACGTGTCTTGATGACTTCGCGTTATCCTTAGAATTGTTTACTTTGACAATAACAGTTTGGTTGTCACGATTCAAAAGGATTGCCGGCACAGGTTTATCAACCACAGGCAAGTCCATCAAGAGCTCACGCAGCCATTCCGACTCAGCAGTGGTTGTGTCTAAAGCAGTAAGTTCTGCTTCCATAGTTGACCTAGTCAATATGGTTTGTCTACGAGACCTCCATGACGACACTGCCCCACCTCCAAGGGTAAACACATACCCGCTCGTGGCGTAGAGTTCATCAACATCAGAGATCCAATTCGAATCACTATATCCTTCAAGCATAGCAAGATTCCCTGAATAGTGAATCACATAGCTCATTGTACCACATAGATAGCGCATGACCCTTTAAAGTGCATGCCAATGATCAATACCCGGGTTAGACATGAACCTACTCAACTTGCTCACAGCAAAAGAGATATCGGGTCTTGTAGCGCTTGCTAAGTACATGAGAGAACCAACAACTTGTGAATATTTCAGCTGATCTATTGGTTCCTTCTTATTATTTCGTAATGTCAAACTGTGATCATAAGGTGTTGGAGAAGTCTTGCCATCATTAAAGCCAAATCGATCAAGACCTTCTCAACATAATGAGATTGCGTTAAAGTAATCCCATTCTCGTTCTTAATAAGCTTGATGTTCAGAATGACATCAGCCTCTCCCAGATCTTTCATATCAAAACTCTTTAACAGGAAAGACTTGACTTCATTTATCACTTTCATGTTTGTACCAAAGATCAGAATGTCATCCACGTACAAACATAATATAACGCTATCGCCCCCACCATGGCGATAGTAAACACACCTATCAGCCTCATTAATGAGAAAGCCAGCAGAAAGTAGAGTTCTGTCAAACTTCTCATGCCATTGCTTAGGTGCTTGTTTCAGGCCATATAAAGATTTTAATAACTTACACACCTTTGTCTCTTTACCTTTTACCACAAACCCATCCGGCTGATCCATATAGATCTCCTCTTCTAACTCTCCATTAAGGAAAGCTGTCTTCACGTCCATTTGATGAACGAGAAGACCATAAGAGGCAGCCAGGGATAGTAGTACTCGAATGGTGGTCAGTCTAGCGACAGGTGAATAGGTGTCGAAGTAATCTTCGCCTTCTTTCTGTGTGTAGCCCTTAGCTACAAGACGCGCCTTGTACTTCTCAATAGTACCATCAGGCCTTAGCTTCTTCTTGAACACCCACTTACATCCCACAGGTTTACAACCATAGGGTCCTTCTGATAATTCCCAAGTTCCATTAGAAAGAATCGAGTCCATCTCATTTTGGACAGCTTCTTTCCAATCATCTGCATCAGGAGATGCATATGCCTCAGTAATGGATCTGGGAGTATCATCCACAAGGTACACGATGAAGTCATTACCAAAGGATTTTGCAACCCTCTGTCTCTTACTCCTCGTGAGAGGTTCATCGTCATCCTTCTCAAGAAATTCCTCATGTGGTTGTTCAGAATTCTCAATAGATGCACTAGATTCAGGAAGTATTTCAGAAGAAATCCTACCAATGCTATGCATATATTTTATAGGAAAAATATTCTCAAAGAATGTTGCATCACGAGATTCCATTATAGTATCAACATGCATATCAGGTACCTCAGATTTAACCACTAGAAATCTATAGCCTACACTCCATGGAGCATATCCTAGAAAGATACAATCCACTGTCTTGGGTCCGAGCTTGCGTTTCTTGGGGATCGGTATGTTGACCTTCGCCAAACACCCCCAAGTGCGCAGATACGAAAGTGATGGTTTTCTCCCAACCCACTCCTCATAAGGGGTCTTTTCTTTATTCTTGTTAGGAACTCTATTCAGGACATGACATGAAGTCAACAAAGCCTCCCCCACCATGCCTTTGATAAACCAGCAGTGGATAACATGGAATTCACCAAGTCAGTCAGCGTGCGGTTTTTTCTCTCGGCAACCCCGTTTGATTGGGGCGAGTAGGGAGGCATCCTCTCATGAATAATTCCGTGTTCCTGACAGAATTCATCAAATATTTTGGGAAAATATTCACCACCACGATCCGACCTAAGACGCTTGATCTTTCTCTCTAGTTGATTTTCAACTTCGGCCTTATAGATTTTAAAGTAGTCTAAAGCCTCATCTTTAGTTTGCAACAAGTAAACATAGCAGAATTTAGTAGCATCATCTATCAACGTCATGAAATATCTCTTTTCACCTTTTTTTCAACACACTATTCATCTCGCATAGATCAGAATGTATGAGTTCTAGAGGTGCACGTTCCTTCGCTGCACGATCTTTTCGGAAGTAAACTTCAGATCCATCATGCCAACACCACGAACAGAAGCATGTGATCCATTCCCCATTAGGACGGAAGAATCCCGAGCGACCTGATAAGAAGTGGACATAGAGATGTCAGCACACACATGAACATTAGCATCCGTATCAAGCCACCAACACGGTGGTTGAAATACTGAAAGAACAGTAAATAAATTACCATACCCATTAGTATTGCTAGCGGTCACGACGTTGATAGTCTTGGCATTTTTCCCTCTGCGGTCTGCGCATTCTGGACAGTCCTTGGAAAAGTGGTCGGGCTCTCCACAAGTGTAACAAGACAGTTCACTCTTGTCCCTGTTCGTCTTCTTCTTCTTGAACGTTGTAGTCTTTACAGGCTTGTTAAAGGAGGGTTTGAAGTTCCCTTTGTTCTTGCCTACAGATTTGCCTTTCTGCACAAAGTTGGCAGTAGCATGACTCTCTCCTTTCTCAGTAGTGTCCTTAGCCCGAGCCTTCTCCTCAACATCAAGGGACGCTATCAGATTTTCAACTGATATCTTCTGTCTCTTGTGTTTGAGAGTTGTGGCAAAGTTCCTCCATGAAGGGGGCAACCTAGCAATAATGCAATCCGCCACAAACTTGTCGGGTAAGATACACTTAAGGAGTTCGAGCTCTTTGGCAATGCACTGTATCTCATGAGCTTGTTGAACCACAGGAAGGTCCTTTGTCATCTTAAAATCATGAAAGCTCTCCATGATATACAGTTCACTTCCAGCATCTGCAGCACCAAACTTTGCATCCAGTGCATCCTAGAGCTCATTCTCGTCTTTTATGTGCATAAACACATCACACAAACGGTCAGTAAGAATGCTCAGAATACATCCCACAAAGACAGTATTGGCATCCTCGAACTTCTTCTGATCCTCGTCAGATATAGTTCCTTCAGGTTTGCCTTTACTGATATGGAACACTTTCATCGTGGTCAGCCAAAGCTCATCCTTGTACTGCCACCTCTTAAAGTGCACACCGGTGAACTTATCCGGCCTCAGTTTATCGGTAAAACCAGCCATTATTAATTCAGGAAATTGCCTACAATAAGGTTTTTGGATTGATGGATTACTAGGCATAATTTCCACGATTAATTCCAGAATATAAATCATGACAAAACCAGCTACTAGCTCATGTAACTCGAACATACTAGATGTACTAAACAACAGGATGATCAGAAACAAACAACATCTTAACATGTACTCGCAGAACATGATGAATAATCAAACAGGATCACATAGCACGTACCGTTTGGTTGTCGTAGTAGAAACTTTGGGGAAGAGTGATCGCATCAGATGGCGACGAATACGGCGGTAGGCAGCACCTCCTGACTTGGATGGAAGACGACCCGTGATGGAGAACTCGAGCAGTCGCGCGGAGCGCTTTCCAAAAACCTTATTCGCCCGATCCCGTACAGGATCACAAGGGCGAGTGGTTCCGGAGACCTGCTCTCCCGTCGGCCGGTGCACGCCGGCAAGCGGGATGGAGTAGACTACGGTGACGGCGCAAGTAGAGAGGATGGCAAAACCCTAGATTGGTTTTCGATCGTATTGTGGCGGTAGCCGCGCATGACTTTATATAGAGCGGCTCAGGAAACCCTAACGGAGGCGAACGTGGGCTGAGTCCACGTTACACACGTTCGGGTCGGTTACAGTAGCCCACGATCCGAGAGCGACCCGAATAAGCTAACTGTTTTACACGTCTGTCAAAACCTCATAGTTTTCCTGAGCAGCAAAATAAAGCTCCGCTCGGCGAGATTCCCGCAACCCGCGCGCGCGTCGTGACGTGACAGAGCGGGCGGGCGGGCGTCGTCGTCGGAGGAGCGCGCGCGTGTATCTCTCTTATTGCTACTCACTTACAAAGTGGTGCAACACTCCACCTTATAAGGTGGTGCAACTCTCCTCTAACTTTCCATGTGGGACTAAACTTGAGCTCCCACTCCACTTCCATGTGATCTGCCACAAACATGGGCCCAAACACATATGGGCTGCCAAAAATTTGGGCTTTAAGATTTAGGGAAAATCTGAAATACACATAGGCCTAAATGGATTAGCCCCATTATTTCTAACAGCAATTAGCTATGCCGAGGGTTGCCCTCAGTGTTCGGTGGTCTTCGGCAAAATTTCCGGCGGTAACCTGCGCCTGGCTGTCGGCATTTAGGAGGCCGTCAACATAAATATGAATGCACTACCTCGGCCGTTGATAACCCGCAATCCAGAAAAAAGTAATGAGTCGTCCGTTAGACGGCGCCGCGACCTATGCCGACGACAAATCCCACGGCATACCTTGCAGGCGCGAGAAACTAGCCACCGCCACGTGTTCCACCTATGGCGAGGGATCGTCCGCTAGCGTACCTGGAGAGGTATGCTGGGGGCTTAGCCCACGACTTATCTTGCACCTGCGATAAACCAGACATGGCCACGTGTGCTGAGGGCTCGATCATCGGCATACCAGGAGAGGTATGCAGAGGGCTTAGCCGTCAGCATATTTGGAGAAGTGGCAGATGGTGGTAGCTTCCCGCGTGGCTTGGGTAGTATGTATGGGTAATGCCCTTGGCATATAGATTTACAAGGATTTTGTTTGTTTGTTTTGTTGTCATTCCTGCAATTTCAATTCGCTCAGATGCATGCATATACAATTTAAAATTTCTATACACATATGATTATCATCATCAAAATCCACACACGTATCATATGGATCATCAAATCCATAGGCAAGTTCACATATGGATCAAATCCATAGCAAGTATTGATCGGGTTCGGCGGGTCCCTACATGTTTGAGCAAGAGATAGTAAGTACAAATCTCAGTGTGAGCAAAATAAATAACTAATGATTGAGTAGTTTGGTAAATGACTGACCGGAGTCCCTGTGCCATGTCTATGTACCCAAGGCGGGCAGGTAGAGGAACTCCCGTCGCCACCAGCCCCGCTCGGGATTTGGGCTTTTCCCCGGCTTGAGGGAACTGAGGAGGGGAGGAGGGACGACCCCTCCCCCCCCCCCCCCTGCGTGAACGGTCGCTCATAGGCGTGGGTGGGTGGGTGGGGGGGGGGGGGGGGGGGGGCGAAGGGGTTTCTCCTTTCTAAGTCCAGACAAGGGAAGTTTCTTAATCATGAAAAGCCAATCAGCAGAGGGATCTTCTAACGAAAGCTACCGGAGCTTGCCCTGAATTTTCAGCTACGAGACCCATAACTAATATTCTTTTGGCAGCTAACTACCAAGCCCACACTGATATCTGACAAGTGATATTCATTCCACTGCTGAAAACAAGCTGCACCACAGGAGGCCTCGAACGTGTGCAGAAAACAACTTCCTACGATAATGCTATTTTGTTTTCCGCTTCCTCATGGGTAGACATGAACGATTCTCATCTTATCATGGAATCTTTAATCAGCACGGCTAGTGGCAATTTAAGGGATTAAACTTGAGGCCATATGTCACTGTTCTTGTCACTTAACACACTATACAATACACACACACACACACACACACACACACACACACACACACACACACACACACACACACACACACACACAGTGTTCTTGTAGTAACATCCACAGCAAGAAACCATGCGTCCGGATAAGAATAGCCCATCGGTTGAGCTTGACAAACCCACAAGAATATAGCTAGTGCTTCACAAACCATGTCCACGTAGAACGGACGGGTGGGCCTGAACGGCCAGAAACCTGATTAATGAAGCGAATCACACAATCGGTGCTATGTGTCATACACATGTCCATTTTCATTAAAGATGATGGTTATGTGACACCGCTGCTCCAAATGTGATGGTTTTTTTGTCAACGAGTTGCACCTTAATTGAGGCAGCTAGCGAACGTGTGGAAAAAAACTACCCCTCTTATGATAACGATATTTTGTGTTCCACTTCCGCATGGGTTAGATTGATCATAATAGAAATGATTCTCATCTTAATCATGGAAAGCTAATCAGTGCTGCATGCCAGTGGCCTGACGAAAGCTACCGGAGCTCCTCCTGAATTTTCAGCTGCTAGACCCATATATAATTGGTGGTCTTTTGGCAGAGCTAACTGACACTATCTCGACAAGTGATATGATGCTCATCGCTCCACCTCTGAAAATAATTAAGTTCCACCACGAGGCGGCGGACGTGTGCAGAACACAACTTCATACGATAATGCTATTCTGTGTTCCACCTCCGCATGGGTAGATGCATGGATCATAAGAGGAACGATTCTCAGCTAGCTAGCTTGATCGTGGAATCTTAGTCAGTACGGCCAGTGGCAATTTAAGGGATTAAACTTTGAGGCCATGCATATGGCACCGTTCTATCTCACCACTTGAACACTAGCATACACAATCAGCGTTCTTCTAGTACTACCATCCACGGCAGGAAACCCGTGCGTCCGGATAAGAAAGAACCCACTGGTCGAGCTTGACCACAAAACCCAGCAGAAAGAAGATAGCTACTGGCTCACAAACAACGCGTCAATGACCTACAATACACACTTCTCTACCAAGTTGTGTTGGTTACCTGCCTTCGCCGGCGGAATGGATGGCCGGAAAAGATGAATTTTGGAGCGCTCCGGCGTGCCGGCCGGTGGGGTGGAGGTGATCGGGTGAGCCTCTCCTGCCCAGCTTCGGCGGATTCATCCAATCCGGGAAACTCTTTGTATTGATGTGATTTAATCAATAAAGCGCGGAGTTGAGTCCCAAAACCCTCGGAGCTAAGCAAGGAAAGGAGAACATGGGTGCGGTGGGTCGACCCAGGAGAGGTGCATCCGATCCGATCCCATCCGTACGATAGTATAACATATTTCACCTGCTGGGCTGGCCGGTCGGCTGGCGGCGATTGCTTTTCCTAGGCAAGCAAAGCAATTGCCCATGCTCCAACCAGTCGCAGTCGTGAGTATCAGCATCCGGTGGAGTCAGGAACCGGTGAGGGAGATTATTCGGCTACTCGTACTACAAGCTCTTGATGACATCCCATCCGTTTTTACACTTCTGGATGCCTTCTGTTGTTCCATGAGATAAAAAATATTTTCATTTTCATTAATTAGGGATTTAAAAAGAGCGTGAGCTGCTCCTTCAATTCATAGAAAATTGCGCGCACATTGCAGACGCCATTTTTTTTCGTCGAAATGGGGGCAGATCATCACAGCCTCTACATCCAAAAGATGCACGCAACCTGATTTATTATATTATTATTTTTAATATCTTACAAGAGTGATTACAAAGATCAAAACAAATCTCACAAAAAAAAAGCAACAGCTCGCTAAACCTATAATACCGATGAAGGATTGTCCATGAACAAGAGCAATATCCCTAACATCACACCAACATTGCGGCTGTCATGGAACATGACAAGACCGTTGTTGTGCATCTCCACACACATTGTTGAGAAGAGAACGTCCATCGAGACTTTTAGCAAGATATGTATCATTGAATATGTGATTTAGTTATGGAATTATATATTTATATTATTCATACTACATTGTCCTTAGTCATCGAGTTTGTGCTGGACACACAACTTAGACTAATGTGAAAGTCGGCTGATAACTTGGTTCCATTTTTCATGGACATGGTGATGCTATTCCTATTTACACGAATTCGACTAAAGAGTTTAGCGAGTCGGACTAACCCATATTAAGATACAACGAGTAATTCGTCATTTGTATATATCAATCAATATAATCTTAGACCTAAGATTGTCGCACAATCCGAGTTATGGATAAACTCACTTAGGTTATGTCAAACGTTGTTCCTTCACAAGGAAATTATAAAAGGAATAGTTCGGGGCGGCTGCGAATCAAGCTGCGTGATGTGGATAACTGATATGAGATTTTCCCCCTCTAACTGGAGAGATATTCTCTAGACTCTCTCGGGTGATATGATTTGAAAAGCACGTAGTAGGATGAATCACATATCACGGATTGAGAAAAGAGTTGAGCTATTAAAGGGATGACAATAATTTTCTTATAGCTCGACAAGGTATATCGTGTGCGGAAGGAATTTGGACATAAGTCGCATTAAAAAAGGTCTGTCATCATGATTCTATGGCACTTGGGAGTCGTCACGTTCTACTAGGAGCGGTGTCGGTTTAATCGAGTGTGAGTCGGACTCAAATCGTTTCCAAGTCGTCATGAGCCTGTGGCCTCACACACTCTCATCCGACCGAGAAGTATGCCGGTTGGGTTGGATTGGACCTGAACCATACACAGACTGAGTCAATGAGTTGTACTCGTAGTAATCAGAATAGGGCATTAGTGAATGGGCCAAAAATGTTGTGTAGGCCACTGTCACTCCCTATATAGAGTGGGGAGCAGGATTCCCAAGGGACACGGTTATACACTTCCATGCCTTGGGAACCCTAGTCTCATCCAGTCCAGCAGCCGTACTGGACCTAGCAGTCCATCACCGGTGCTCCTCTTCATATATGTCCATACCGGTAGAGGTGATGTAGCGTTCAGCACTTCGATGATCGTGGGATCGGATCAGATCGAATCAGATCTTGGGGCTACACTAGTTTAACGTGCTTCATCGATAATCCGCACATGCGCGTCTAGTGGTAATCTTCATGGCATTCTACCTCGTCTAGATATTGGGAGTTCCATATAGAAAAGTGTTCGTTTATCTCTACGCGACCCAACAGCTCACCCTTCACATGTCGGTTCCAACTCTATAACAAACAACGAAGCACTAAAAGGCCCTCGAACATGCTTGCAAAGCCGACTATCAAAACCCATGCCTTGACCCAACTCTGCTCAATGTCGTCATCATTGCCAAGCACACCGTCCCACCAAAATGGATCAATGGAGGTCACGGGGTGTGTGACATGGAACTGTTTGCCATCCTTCGATCCTAGAGAAGACTAGGGTTTCCCCGGGATTGAGCGGATAAAAGGGAAAGCACAATGGCTTAGATAACGAAGGCGTGCCCATTCCACGCTGCTACCTCACTGTCCAAACTGGATCGGACGGCTTAGCTCTGAGGAGACTAGGATGTGGCCAAGCAGCGAGGAGGCATGTCAGGGCGAACCACTAAATCACTAGCAACATGTATCGAGCACTTCAGACGCCAGCTATATAGACCCTTTGCACCATCCCGCAAGGAGGCAACCCAGTCGCCACGCTCGCCATGAGGCCTTAGCCCATGGATATCATCTAATGCCGGCAAGGAGAATGCATGTGGAGCAAGGAGAGGATTAGGTTTTTCGCTCAAGTTGCCCCAAGGGGCCAGTCACTACCTTTAGATCGAAAGGAGAATACTATTTTCTAGCATCATAATGAAAAGATGTAACAATGGTATTTGATAGTTCTTTATGGCATAACTGCATAATAGGAAGCTCTCGGCCCCAGGGAAACAACGAGGGAGAAAATCCATCGCCGCCACCTCAGCCTCTCCATCCTCCCTCTCGCCGCTATGGTGGCAGTGGGGCCCACTTCCAATAGCAGTAAATGGTCCCCTTTGCTCGCTCGGTGTCGGTGGGTCCTCTTGCTCGCCCTGACATGGTTCCCAAGGGCGTATTCATAGTGGTCGGCTCGCGGCGAGGGGAAGTTGGTACAGCGGCGAAAGAACGCCGAGAAGGAGGCCTAGCGGTGTTTCTGCATGGTTCCTAAGGGCGTATTCATAGTGGTCGGCTCGCGGCGGATCTAGATCTCGTGCCCATACCTTGTGGGTCAACCCCTCGCCGGCGCTCCTGGTTGTGCGGGTGGTGGGGATACGGTGTGGATGTGGTGGTGTGTGGCCATTGGGGTGCGCGGGGATCGCCTGATGGTGTGCAGGTGCTCGTGCGATGTCCTGGTATGGCTGAGGCCGTCGGGCGCCTCGGCTCGCAAGGTGCAAGTATGTCGTGATGGCGGTCCTCGGGAGCATCTGCCGTGGCGGAGAGCACCATGGAGTGAGATGTTGTGATGTTGTTTCTTGCGGAGGTGGTGGTGGTGGGTGGCGGCGTTTTGCAGGGCATGCATTGCTTCAACGAGTCAGGCAAACAGGCTGCGACGACTTTGGTTTTCGTGAGCTGCGGGTGCAAGCCTTGCACCGACGTCACTCGATGCCGATGATATGGTTTCCTAGGACGCACCTCCGCTCCTTGGAGGCATGGTCGAGGATCCCCTCACCTCCCTCGTCGTTTTAGCCTCGGGCTCTTCACGTGAAAACCTAAGTTTTGGCCTTTGTCGAAGCGGTTTCCGTGTACTCCCTCCGTCCGGGTTTATTAGGCCATTAGCCATTTTAGAGTTGGACGGAAATATTAGGCCACTAGCAGTTTTAATTGCCGACAATTACTCCTCCCGTTTCCTCATCCCGTTGGACTTTCCTCCTCTCGTTGGACTTTCCTCCTCTCGTTTCATGACTCGTGTGAAATTGATCGGGAATTGTTTGCTTGCCTCTTCTTCTACCCATCCACCCACTTATAAATCAATGGATCCTGATCTGGGAGGCACCACGGCATGGAGAACGACAAGGGAGAAGGTGGAGGTATGGATTGGCCTCGTTGGGAGAGGGAGAAGAGAGGGAGTTGGATCGATCTTGTCGATCCAGAGATGCAAGATTGGATGGAGACCATGGAGGTGTACCATGGCCAGGAAGATCATGGCGAGGGCGAGCTCATGGCGAGGGCCAACGAGGAAAATCATGGTGAGGCAGAGGAGATCGTGGCCTTGGAGGTGGACCGAGGCGCCATGGATATAAAGACAACCTTGGCACCAGATTTCTTCGCGAAAACTTTCAGAATGGATCCGCAAACTCTCGGCGGGATCGAATTGCATCGGCGGGATGTGTGTGAACTCGAAATTTTCATGAATTTAGATGGGGGAAGCTCGGCGGGAGGAACTTTTGGGACTCGGAGTGCGCGGGGAAGAAGGAGCCGATCCGCGTGAAAAAAGGATCGGCCGGTGCATGCGCAAATCGTGGCCTCGCAATCCCATCTACGGCTTCGATCTTCTACATGCAAATACTCAGCTCGATTGTTCACCTCCTCGCCATTATGACAGCATAAATACGGACGGACGGAGTACGTTCGACAACGGCAAAATTTGAGCCCAATAGATAACTGCCTTGGCCGCGCTGCAGAGGGCTATTAGCCTAATAAATCTGGACGGAGGGAGTAGTATTTTGTATTATCTGGCCACTTCAATTCCGCTCCATGAAAAGCGAAGAGTTCCTACTGTGTTTGCTAAAAAAACAAAACTGCATAAAAAAGTTGCTGTTGTGCATCCCCAAGAGGAGCTGCCTTGTCAGCTCGCGGCAATTGCCAAAACCGGGAAACCCAGCTCGTCTCCGCTGCACTGCACCGCGGGTTCAGTTCCGCGGGGAGAAAACAAGCATTATCATCTGCCCAGCGCGAGGAGGGACGCAACTGGACGAGAAGAGAAAGAATCTCACGCACACACTCGCCCACAGCCCACAGCTGGTGACCACTACTGCCCGTGCGCTCATCTCATCTGGACAACCGGGGCCTGCTCCTGGACCGGAACCGGAACCTGAGCCGCGCGGCGTCGTACGGGGAAGGGAAAAGGAAATCCAACCGGTTCTGGGCTGTCAGAACGGGAAGCAAAGTCTACGTGCAACGGATCCCTGTCAAAATGGGCAGCGGCAGAATCGCGTCCCGTCGCGGTGCGGACGGTTATCTCCCATCCGCCATCCCTGCAGTCTCTGCTCTGCTGCTCATTGCTTCCTCCTTCATCTGCTCCTGCTTATTCTTCTTCTTCTTCTTCTTCTGCTGCTGCTCGTGCAGATTCATCAGCCTATAAATCAGATTCTTGGATTCCACATGGAACGCACCGGAAGCGTCTTGGAACAAGCAGCGGTGTCTGCACTCTGCAGGGATCCACGAGCGAGCGATTCGTCTACCGATCGATCGGCGCCTGTCCTGCCTGTCGTCGAGAGCTTGACGAAGGAGACGAGGCATGCCTGCTGCCGTCTCCGGGCGCCTCTTGGCCAGGAACATCAACATGGCGAGCAGCCACCACCACCAGCCGCCGCAGCCTCATCGAGTGGCGTCGCGGGGCGCATTGCCGGTGATCAACATTGGCCGGCTCGGCGACAAGGACCCCGCCGCGCGGGCGCTCGTCGTGCAGGACATCGCGCGGGCGTGCCGCGACCGCGGCTGCTTCCAGGTTCGTCCCATGCCCTGCTTGCTTGCTTGTTAGTACTCTGCATCCTTTTGGTCCTCGATCGACAGCACTGTCACCTGACACTGAACCAAACGACACCTCTGCGCCGTCAGTTAAAAAAAAGGACAGTTGCTGTTAATAAGTTACACACGTGCATGCATCACAATACCGACTAAGTTAACTGACGACACTAAGTTAACTGCACGCGAAACATAGCACACGCTACATGCTATGCTAGGATGGCAATGCTGACAGACATGGTATTATTAACCTACTGCAGGTGGTGAACCACGGCGTCAGCAAGTCCGCCATGAGCGGAGCCCTCGAAGCCGCCTGGGAGTTCTTCGACATGCCCGCCGAGCACAAGGAGGTGTTCGCGTCCGACGACATCCGGGGCCCGATCAGGTACGACACCAGCGCGAGGGACGGGATTAGCAAGTCCAGGTCGTTCCTCAAGCACTACGCCAATCCCCTCCAAGACTGGATCAACTTCTGGCCTACCCACCCGCCAACATACAGGTACCTGACCAACCTGCAGACACACATCCTGACATCCATCCCATTTTTCACAATAAATGTACTGCATATTGTACTAACTTGGGAAGAAATTATGTGTATATATCAGAAAGAAAATGGGAATGTATGCGGTGGAGATACAGAGACTGTCAGTGCAGCTGACGGGAGCCATCGTGCAAGGCTTAGGATTGGGGCCAATGTACCTGCAGGAGAAGCTCGAAACAGGACTGCAGTTCATGGCACTGAACCACTACCCTCAGGGATCATCCCAGCAAGGCGACACGGTCGGGCTGGCGCCGCACTCCGACTACGGCTTCATCACCATCCTGCTGCAGAGCTCTCCGGGGCTCGAGGTGATGCACCACGACGACGATGCCTGGACGCCGGTCCCGGCCATCCCGGGAGCCCTCCACGTCCATCTCGGCGACCACCTGGAGGTGCTCAGCAACGGCCGGCTCCGGTCACTTCTGCACCGGGCCATCCTGAACACCGACGAAGCCAGGATCTCCATCGCGAGCCTCCATGGGGTTGCCATCGACGAGAAGGTTGACTGCGCCGAGGAGCTGGTGGACGAGAACCGCCCGAAGATGTACAGGGAGAGCAGCTTCCATGACTTCCTCGACTTCCTGCCCACGAATGTCGAGACGTACAGGAGGTTCGTGGAGACCCTCAAGATCGACACGGCTTAGAAAAACAATAATGGTTATGCTCCAACAGGTCATTGCTGAACTATTTATTCGTGCCTAAATTACCTAGAGTATATTACTACTACAAATAAGGGAGTATGGTATCAGCAGAGCTGGATAGACGTGTGATTAGCAAGGTTGCCTTTTATTTTCCCTTTTCATTCTTTGGAGAAATGCAGCATAGCTGCATGTCTCTTCTATCAAAAGGAGGTTCAAAGGAACCTTGCAAGGTTCTTCCCCTTGTTTGGTCCTACACCATGTGTTGTGTTGGTCAGTGCAGTCCTATGTATCAGTTAGTTATTTTGTATTCGGATTTTTCCACATCAGATGTATTAATTGTGTTATTTAATACTCCATCTGTTCAGAAATATAAGATATTTTAGTTTTGTGAATCGAATGTATCTAGATGTCTTTTAGTATATACTAGGTTCGTAGAGCTATACACTAAAAGGTGTCTAGATATATTCATTTCACAAAGCTAAAATGTCTTATATTTTTTTGGAGAAATGCGGCATAACTGCATGTCTCTTCTATCAAAAGGAGGTTCAAAGGAACCTTGCAAGGTTCTTCCCCTTGTTTGGCCCTACACCATGTGTTGGTCAGTGCAGTCCTATGTATCAGTTATAGTTGTTTTGTATTTAATTATTTTTCCACATCAGATGTATTAATTGTGCTATTTAATAATACAATCTAAAGAATGACGTTCGTTCAGTTCTTATTTGTTCCATGGAAATAACTTGTGTCCAAACCCATGAGGGCTACTTTAGTTATTAGGATTCTCGAAAAGCCTGATTTGAGTGGTATGTCCGATTGAATCCTACATGGTTAGGAAACTATAGTAATTTGGATCAAGATGTGTTTGATACGCACAAAACTAAAGATATTCTAGCATGGGGTTGGAGCGGGTGAAAGTTTTCCTCAGTCAAAAATCATAAGAATTTCAATCCTGCGAATCGAACAACCATAATAGGAAAACATCCTAAGAATCCAAATCGTAAAAAGAAATCTACGAAATTTGTTTGAATCAAAGGAGCCCTAAAAGTGGATAACTTGTGTATGCCCGAGTTTGCCTTGTTAATCTATGAAATTTAAAGACAAGAGGTTAAGGGACACCTAAAACTAGTGGGTATGCTTCCTATGTGATTTAGAACACACAAATAGAAAAAAATACGGTATCAAAATGTTTTGCAGCAAAAGATGCAGGACATCTGAAACTAGTGAGACACTTCCTATGTCAATTTTGTACTCCAAAAAAATATTACTCAGAGTTTTGACTGGAAGGAATTTTCTATCTAAAATAGAGTGTAAAATGAATTACTAGGAAAAGTTTCTAACGATTAGAATCTTGCTAATCAGACCACCTCTAAAGTAAAAAATACTTAGGACTAAAATTATCAATCAAGACTCCATGATCTCTGAAGAGTCAAGGGCCTTGTTCAGTTATCCTCCTCCAATTGCCAAGGCAATTAGCTTCTACGGGGAATCTATTTGTCCTCTAGGTCATGGAAATTCACCTCCTGTACCGGTGCCTAGGCAAATCTGAATGTCTTTTTTAAGTAAGTAGCGATGAAAGTCTTGGTAGTCGGCTAGCGCAGAATAACCATCCACTTGGCACTCTCCTTCAGAGACTCCGCCTCTTCTTTCGCCATGAAAATCCCCACGATGTCCTCCCCTTTAAGGTTCAGGCTCCACATAGGGATGCCAATGGCAGTGTACCCGTTATCCATGTACCCACTAGGTAAAAACTCATTAGGAGTACGAGTGTGGGATAAAAGAATACCCATGAGTATGTAAATGGGAAAATACCATCCCATCGGGTAGAGCGGGGATGGGTATGTGATTATAGAACCCATACCCACATACCCATGTACCCATCAAAAAATCGAGTCTCCGAAATATTTTGTTGCACTTCATTTTCCCCTAATCACGCATTGATGGATGCTAGCTAGACCGAACCACACACTTCCCCATCAAGAGTAAATAAATGTTGTATCATGATATTTATTTTTGTACTATTGGATTTCACAAGTTTTATTTCGATCGAATTTTGTATGGCGTTGGAACTTTATTGTAATGCATATGTTGTATGTGTGGTCGAATTACCTCTACACTTTGTTGTAAATTAGTGAACTTAAAGTGTATGATTGTTTTGATGTTTATGATTATGTGTTGTTGTTCATTTTGTATGATATGTTATTATTTATGAGCAAGTGTTGTTGCTTATGAGAATGTGATGTTGTTTATAATATGTTGTTATTCTAAGTAAGTTTTACTGTTTATAATGTGTAGTTGTTTGGAAATTATGGTTATATATTATTGTTTAAGAATATTTTTTGCTCAATCTGATGCGTTATAAATGCAGATATTTTTACCCGTGGTACCCATTTACCTTGTGGGATGACGGGTGTGGGAAAAACTTATATCCCTTGAACGGATATGGTTATGGATGACAGGTAAGATCAGAAACGACGGAGAACGGGTATGGGGTGACTCCACCTGTACACATACCCTGCAGATGTCATCCCTAGCTCCGCAGCAGTTCCTCGATCGTCGGTTTCGCCCTGTCTTGGAACCCTTTGTCGTGTGTTCCATCCTTATTAGCTGCCACCATGACCTAATCTAAAACCCTAGCGCCGAAAGCAGAAACCAAGGGTGGGCAGTCGACCAGGTCAACCCCTTAGACCAAGAAACTAATCAACACCAGGAAAGAGGAGAGTCTGATTGTGGTAGAAAAGATTGCCAGCTGTTGGTGATCGCCGATGCCAGAGGTGTAGAAAATCCTAGTCGCCTACATAGAGACGCCCTCCATATATATGCTTGTATTGAGAAGTACTGTATTGAAATCTCTATATGGAGAGGCCTTGCATTTTAGTTCGGCCTCCCTTCCTCTTCCCCCCCCCCCCCCCCCCCCCCCCCCACCCCACCCACCCATACACACACACACCACGTGGAAATCTCAGGACTGGCTTAGCTCGACACCAACGGCTTGCGATGTCTTGGCTCTATGACGTTTGTTCCTTATAACTTTTTTTTACAGTGATCCTATAATCTTTTTCCTATTACTTTTTATGTTTGCTGCCTATAATTTCAGTTTTTTGTTTTTCGAGGCGTTCGAGTTTGGCTGGTCTTTTCATTAGACCAGCCTGGAAGGCCTCTACAGTAGTCCAGGCGGCCCGTCGTGTTAGCCTTCGAGTTCAGCACAGCACGTCTTTTCGGGAGTTGCGGGCGGCCATTGCGGGGAAAATCAGAAGCACTCCCGGCGCAGGCGATTCCAGTGGCACGCCGCGGGAAATGGCTCAACGGCCTGGACGGCGGCGGCCCGGGATCTCGCCGCCGGTACCGGTACGTCCCGATGAATCCCCATCCTGCCCCGCGGCTGGAACTGCTTCCTGGCGACGGCACGGCGCGGGTTAGTAGAAGCCGGCCTTATCCGCCCGCCGCCGCTTCTCAACCTCTGGCGCCGCCGTCCTGTAGATCTCCCCCCCCCCCCCCCCCCCTCCCACCGATGCCGAGTCCCCCGTCGACGGGTTCTTCTCGAAGCGCTGATACGGCGTTTGAGGCCGCCAACGCGAGGAGGACGAGGTGGTTGGTCTGGAGGAAGATGGGTGAGGGCGGGACGTGTTTGTGTTGGTGTGCAAGCTTGCAGTGGATCGCATGGTCCGCGAATTCTTTAATTTTCATGGTATATGTGCCAACATCTAACAAGTGGGGATCTCTGTAGACAGGATTTAGGGACCATCCCCGATTATTCCCCTGGTGAATAGTACTCCGGTCATTCGCCACTCTGATTGGACTCTTCCAGCGCTCGAATGTGCTGCTAAGGTAGGCTCCTCTTCGTCTTCATAATTCTCTTCATTTCCAAACAATACATTGGAGAAACCGGACTGCAACTGCATCCACGCTACTTTAATTCCGCATTCCTGCACCTGTTAATTGATGCAAGTTTAGCTATGCTCCTTCGGGCATTGGATCTGGTGTGTCACCAGCTCCGTTGTAACTGAATTTCGCTAGTGTGAAACCTCGGTGTTGAACTTTTGATTCTGTTCCCTCCGGAAATTCCATAAATTTGCAAATCAACTAAATTAGATGTGTCACAAAAGGAGAGACTGGCAAACTAAGAATTGGCGTTTTTCAATAGTGGTACTGGTACAAGTGTCATGCCTTGGAATGCCGATATTAAGAGTGGCATATATCTGTTAATGTGGCATCTATCTAGAGTTAAAATATTGAAAGAAGTGAGGAAGAACTCATTCATGTCGTATGGACTTCCCCTAGAATTTTCATTTGAAGAAGAAAAGAATTCATTCATGTGTAACACGAAAGTTTAACAATAGTACGATACATCTTACTGGATAAATTTACATGGTAGATTTTCTTTACCAGTTACAAACCCATTATAATAATATAGAATGATGAAAGGGAAAAACAACATGACAACACACAGCTAATACATCACGTAGAACTATTACAGATAACTAATCCGAAAGAGATAGAGGTGGAACTTTGTGAGCGTAGAGCTTATCATAGTACCTGCTTTTGGACTTCAAGTAAAGCTTATAGCCTTATACCCTAATTAGTAATTATGCTCCTCACATGGCAATGCTCTTAAGAAAGTTCCTGTCCTTGTTGTCCATATTATTTGTGAGATAATCTAGGAAGTCGTTGAAGCTGCTCTCTTTGTACTTTTCGGGATTTTGTTCATCCACCATCCCTTTGGCACAGGAGACTTTCTGATGCAGTGCAAAACCAAGGATGCTAGCTATAGAGATCCTTTCTTCTTCAGGATTCAGAAGTGCACGGTGCACAACAGTCTTTACTCGACCATTACTGAGAACTTCCATGTAGTCTCCTACGTGGACATGCAATGCATGTGGAAGTTGCTGTACCACTTTCCAGCTGTTGCTGTTGCGGTCAACAACCTCCAGACCCCGACAACTTGAGAGTAAGATGGTAAGGAATCCGTAATCAGAATGTGGTGCCAGCCCTATCGCCACATCACCTTCTGATTCTTTAGGGTAGCAATTCACTGACATTAGCTGCAATCCTTCCTGAAACTTCTCATGTTGATAACCCTTACCCAGTCCCAGGCCTTCAAGTATTGCCTCCATGAGTTGCAAAGCCACCCTCCTTATTTCAACAGCAAAATTTCCCATGTGTTCCCTATTTTCAGCAAACAAAAATGGAGTTATGTCGGCTCTTACAGACACACACATTTAGTTCTGTAGTTTGAGATTGTAAGAAGATTTTGTAAGATGGTCTTTTACCTGTAGGTTGGTGGCTTTTCTGGCCAATATTGCGTCCAATCACCCAGGGGATGAGCATAATGCTTTAGGAATGCCCGTGACATACTAATGCCATCCTTTGAGCTGGTGTCATATCGAACAGCCTGCCGAAGGTCGTCTGATGCAAACTCTTCCTTTATCTCACTTGGCAGTTTGAAGAAATCTAAAGCTGCTTCAAAAGCACCATCCATGACAGATTGACTGATCCCATGATTTATAACCTGCAAAATGGAGGAATCAGACTGGATACACAGATGAGCTTTCTATGTTTGCTTAGCACCTGCTAGTTAGTCTCCAACAGTCTCAATTTATGTTTTAGTCATTAGTCCTTGAGAACCTTAACATCGTTATGTTTTTTTATTTCCCTTAATGGAATGTCACATTGTCAGAAAACACACCCCAGTAATACTGTTTGCTTCCTTGTTGTGCCTACATGGACCCAAGAACAATAATGCCATAGTTCAAACCAGCCATTGATGAGTAGGCATAGACTTGGTTACAGGTTTACAGCTTTGACCAAGTGTTGACAAATAATGAAGAAAATTAATGAAGCTGGATTTACAGATAAAGAGAAATTTACATAAAGAGCAATGTTTTCAGGATATGTGCACACATAGAAAAAAATTAAGAATGGGACAAGGACTGGAAAATCAACAAATCATGAGTACTAAAATGAGCTTCATCTAGTGGTTTCTTCATTCCCATGAATACTGAACTACTGAAGGGTGAAATGGCTATTGAACTTCCCCGCTTCATGCCATTTGTCAGTTTCCCTGCAACCAAGGGACGTAAAGGAGCCGGTCGTCCTCCATTTAGTCTAGGTTCAGACAGTCAACATTGCCTCAAACAATTACGTGTGCAGCCTGTTATACTCTATATACACCTAATTATTCACACAGCTCAAACTCGTGGTTTTGGGGGCCAAAAGTGGGAATGGAGCTCATCAAACCATGTGGCTGAGTAGGAAAGACTGCTCCTGTCAGAATCTTCTGAATGTACTAACAAATACGATGCTGTCACATCTAGCTGCAGGATTTCAAAGAAGGTCCTCCTAGCCATTTCAGAATGTTTCTGCAACGACAATTCTATTTTAATTTTCTCATGTTTCCATGTACAGGACAGCTTCGTTAGTCGACATTCTAGCACAATGTGCACAAGTGGCGATGTTAACCATCGACATTTGGACAATGCTAGAAATGCCGAGGTAAAAGGAAAAAAAGAGTAGATGTTGTCAAGGAGCATACCTGGAAGTACCCAAGATCATGGCATGCTCTGGCGATATCTTTCACCACGCCAGACCGTGTCTCGGGTTCAAGGGTGAGGTGACCGAGGTTTATCACCGGCATTGGTAGCGGGTGGAGGTCGTCGGACGGCAGCTGACCCTGAGGGACACTCCTTGAGTCGTCAGACATGTTGACTGACTGCTGCGCAGGCACCAGAGTCCAACCTGAACCTCACTATGTGGAGTCAGAGCAGGATGTGAAGTTAGTGAGACCTATGGCCTATGGGGGTAGCATCTACATCTACTTATAGGCAGCAGCTCCATTCGAGGTACGCAGGATACCGCTTTTTTGCATCCCTCTGCAGGCACGGCAGTACGGTATTATGCAACCTTCTCACCTGGACAGTGCTCTGCTCGCTCCAAATGAGAGGTCCATTCATGCATGCACTTGGCAATATTTTTAATGGTCCAGGGGAAGCTGCCACAGGGGGCCTCCTACATTGGGAATATGCATGTCGCCCTGTGTGCCGCCGCATAAGCAAATTGGAGTATCTTAATACTACACCTCTTTCTTCACTGGTTTATTGTTTAGGATACAGCAAGGAATGGAAATAATATTATCATAGCGACACAACTTGTTTCTGCCAATGTTTTTGATGCTGTCCAGGGGGTGCTCATGGAAGCTGGAGTCCTCATCGGAACCGCGGGCTATATATTTGTTTAGTCCTGGTGATCGCTGCTTGCAAGTGCCAGGCCAGGTCCCAAAAAGTCCGATTTTGGCGGTTCTTGCCTCCCATTCGAATTCTCGTGCGGTGCAACTGGGATTTCCTCATGGTATGGGGAATAATGGAGGCAAGTGGTTTCTGCTCGTGTGTTTCTGGTGCCTGTCCAGGAGGGGCTCCCGGAGACAGGGCGGGTGCTGCTGGAAGCTGCAGCCCTGAATAGAAGATCCGGTGCAGAAGCTTGGCAGGCACCGAAAAAAGTTCTTTTTGGCGTGATGCCATGTTTGTATACTCCAGTTTGCAGACGGTAGATGTGAATGTGCCGCGTCACAGCTTATATTTTGGATAAGAATCATCCCTACTTCTATCAACGTGTATCAGATATTGTAGTCTGCCAAGGAAATTTTTGTAACTATTCCCTTCATTCCCGTATCTATGGCTTATTAGATTTTGTTAACGCGAAGCTTCGAGCGAGAATTACTTCACTAATATGTGGTTTTATATAATATTATACTGTATAAAACTTGTATCGCTAGATTCATTATAGGCCATTTGTTACTGGAGTAAAAAAAAAATGTCAAGTTTCTGAAGTACTTTTTAATTGTTGAAGCAGTTAAATTAGCAGCGCAAAGTACATACCAGTGTTTGAGATGTTTGCTGCCTGTGCGCAAGGCGTCAAAGCTTGTGGCAGAACTCCTCATTTCAGAAGGATATCACTTCTATAAACACGACAAAGCCAGTCTCAACGGTTTTTTACAACATGTTATTACTTTATTTTCATCTCCAACATTCATTAACAAAAAAGGAAACTAAAAAGAAATAGTAGTAAGTAAGAAACCAACTGTAATATGCTGACAGAAAAACAAACCAACATGATTCAAAACACAAGCCCAGACCCCTGAAGCTTCTGTCGTACGATGCTGTCCAACTCATCCCTATCGCCTGTCTCATGTGGTTCACCCAATCCCTTACCTCTCCTTTCCTGTAGAACGCTTTATTCCGTTGAAGAACGGCGCCAAACTGGTTAACTTATACTCCCTACGTGTCTTAAAATATAAGACGTTTTAGCTTTTATGAAGCAAATATATCTATTTAGTCTGTAGGTTCAGAATAAATAACACACCGAAAAGCGTCTAAACACATTCGTTTCATAAAGCTAAAATATTTTATATTATGGAACCGAGGGAGTACTATGCTAAGCGTCTCGAAACTGCACAGGCTCCTCACCACCTCTTAGCAACGCCGGAGCTCTCCTCCTCTTGAGTGAACGGTACATTGAGGAATTCTGCTAGCTTCCTCGCAGTTTGCACCGGATCTGTTTTGAGTTCTTCTTCGTGCTTCAAGAAGAGAACGCTGTTTGTTCTACCCAGGCTCTCCTTCCAGTACTCGAGGAAGTGGTCCCAGAAGGGAGGAGCCTCGGAGATGGAAGCGCCTCAATGTCGCGGTGGTCGTCATGCCACCACCGCCGACATCAGGGATATATATTGATGCATGGCACGATCTACTGATGTTAGACTTCGTCTTGTTCATCGTCGTACGGTGAAAACTGTCGTATGGGTATGGCAGACTATTATGTCACGATAGTTTTTTAGATGTTCATGATAGTTTCTATTTAGCGAATCATCAGATCCAAAATTTTATTGCAACCCCTCCGATGTATTCAATCAATGGTTGAGGCATTTATCTTTGAAAATTTTAAATGCAGAAAAAATTCACATTTTGTAATATCCATTGATTTCACATTCATGTTTTCAATATTCTATGAGGTAAAACCTTAATCATTTAAATTCAAGTGGTTACACCTAATACTTTGCATTCCTAGAGAGAGTTAACATTGTGAGTTACTACTACTAGTGTTATTTGAAGAAATCATCGGAACAAATATTTGGCATTCTAAGACAAATTTTTATTTTTAAGTACTCATTTTTTTACATTTGTATTTTTAAATGTGTACAAAATAAAGTTTTATGCATTTACTGGACCAGAGCTTTGTGGCTGAACCTTTTTTGCATAATGGACGCGCGCCACCGCTAACCAACGTGTACTCTCCGCAATGTTCATAGGACCAGATCATCGAACTCCTTCTCGTTGATCTCAAGCATATCGACAATAGAATCATTTCCAGGATGGTCATAAGATCCACTATCGCCGAGCCCTCCCTCCAGGATCCTTTGATGGCATCGCAATGAAAGTGTCTCCATTGCCAGATCCCACATTCTGTTGACTACCGGTTGATTTTGCCAACGAATCAACCTTCGACATGGCTATAGAAACCCCAGCAACGACACTTGTAGGGACACAGACCAGGCAAGCAGATTGTGGTTTGCCTATAAGCTGGAGAGGAACTGAGCGAGCGCATGAAGATTGACCAGGAATTGTACAAAAATATGATTGGAACACGGTGTGGACAAGGACACGCCACTAGAGCACCTCGGGGAGGACAAAACCCTAAAGGGCGTGTTTGGTTGCTCGTGCCTTTTACTCGCACCTAGAGATCATGACTCCACGGAAGCTGCGTGCGACAATGCAATCTCTCGGTCCAAAAGGGTTACTCGTTTGTTTTCTTCTATTCTCATTTCCCTAGGGGTTAAGAAGTCAAGCCCTAGTCGTTTGGTTTCATGCATTCATGGATTTCAGCAAAATGGTGCTTGTTTGGAGAGGTGCATTGTCCCTGCAAGCCTTGCCTTCTGGACTGTGAGGTGAGCTTACCCAACATCATCAAGCAAGAGAACAAAGTTCATAAAAGTGCAATTCAAAGAACTACTAGCTTATATTAATTCATGTTCGACACAATAAGTCATGGCGAGTGTGCTACAACACAAATTAACGAGCAACTGTCCGTGATACAGCACTAGTTCATCACATACGGAGGGGCTATAACTAAATACCACCTTCCAAAATATACAGACCAAAGTTCAGGGGTCACCGCAACCGTAGTCATCATCCTATCTACTCCCAGAATACGCATCACAACCATCATCACTAACATCGCTACTACCAACACATCCTCGAATAGCTGCTCGGAGGTAGTGCTTGTTCAGGAAGGCCGTGAACCAGTTTAACTTGTGCTTAGGAGTCATGACAAGATACCTGCTCGCTTGTCCGCTGTGCTCCATCAGGTGGGCAAGAGCACGGTGTATCGTGGTCACAAATACGTGCGTAGATGGAATGCGAGCACCGTAGATGATCTTCATCTGATCATAGTTCTCAATGTACTTTTTGATCATCTCGGCGTTCGATGGCTGAGCCTACATGACATGTAGTTCATATGTGAGCATTACAGAAACTGATGCAAATGAAAATATATCATACCTTGATGTACTTATAGTAAGCTTCATCGTCCATCGGATGGCAGAGGTATCATCAACCCATCGCATGTTTTCAAGCCTCCTGAGCTTCATCGCCCTAATCCAGCGCACTCTCCAGTGCCTCATGTGGTTGTACACCTGGTTCGCGATGACTGTCCGACCACAGAACTTGAAGACATCCTCTGCAACCAAGCGCATGTCTGCCTGTCTGAATCCCCGCTGAACCGCCTCTCTCGATCAGCTGGACCACCCGATTCAGGACGAAGGTGGACAGAGATGTTGGCCATGACATGGCATGCTTCCTCATGGCCATCGTATCAGGCATCAGCACATAATGCAGAGGCAGCACAGAGGTTGCAGACAAATCAGGGGACACAACCTTCTACGGCAGCACGGATAATAATGTGTTCAGTTCTACGGCAAAAACTCTACTCATAGCACTAATCCTACCTACAACACATGGCAATCCTCATAGAACAACATGCTCAAGTCCAGATCTAGAACACCATCTCACAGCTTAGAACTGTAAACTAGAACATGACAACAGATCTAAGCTTCGAGAGCTAGGGTTAGATGTTTCTTACCACGATCTCGACCTCGCCCGACGAGGACGACATGTCCGACATAGCCGAGGAGGAAGACTTGATGGAGATGACCTAGACTCGCCGAAGTAGGAGGCGCCGCTTACCTGCTCGTAGGTGAGGAAGAGGATTTGGAGGGAGAGCTCAAAATTGGGGGGAAATGGAGGCAGGGATTTTGGAGTCGGCGGAGGGGCGGTGTAAATAGGCGCGGCGAATCGGCGGCGGTAACCCCAATTTCTCCCACGGGATTCTGTGAGCTCCTGCCATCCCGACCTTGCACGAGCGCGTGCATCTTCTTCCCCCACGAGCGCGAGAAGAAGTTGGCTCCGGGGAAACGCCCGATTTCGACGTTCCTCCAGGGACTGGCTAAGGGGTCTTTAAGAATCATGCGATACAAAGATTCCATCCGCCACGCGGAACCAAACGCTCTTATTTCTTCTCGCCCTATGCGAAAAACGGGGGTCGGGGGCTCGGGGCAAGCAAACACGCCCAAAGGGTAAGTGTTCTACTACTTGCAATCGAAGTTTAGTTCCCCTCCATCCTTTTTACCACAACTTTTAATTTAACGGAATGGATAATTGCTGACATGATGTAAATTTTTATTGATTTTTAATTGACATGATCATTAGTGTATTTCTTTTTTATAAGATCAATTAGTACTCCCTCCGTCTTAAATAGATGTTAAAAGTTTACTAAATTTAAATATATTTATATTTTAAAGAGTATTTTTTGAGACGGAGAAAGCGGTAGGTATTTTAGAAGGAAACGGAATCGATTTTTTACCTAGGTAATACAAAACCTGCTTCACCAACCGTCGCAAGTCCATAGTTTGGTCCCACGGAAGCCAAGTTGTCCCCTTCACGACAGAGAGACGGAAAAAAAAACACGCCAGAAGAAAGAAAAGTGGGGCAGAAGATGGAGGCGTCCGCCGACGCGGCGACGGCGGCGGCGGGGCGGACGCTGCGGTGGGCGGGCCGCTCGGGACACCTTGGAGGCGTCCCGCGCGCCGCGGTGATCGGCGCCATCGGCACAGTCGCTAAGGCGTACGTGACGCTGCTCAATACCACCACCGTCCACAACGCCGACGCGCTCCACCGCGTCGTCAAGTCGCGGCCCCCCGGCACACCGCTCCTCACCGTCAGCAACCACATGTCTACGTATGTTCCCGCTCCGCCTCCGACTCTCCCCGCTACCCCATGTATTAGGCTTACTGTTTGTGCTCTGGAGCTAGATTTAGGGGGAGAGATCGGCTGTGCTGTGTTCCTAAGTACTTCTGATCTGTCCTTGTGACAGCACCTGGTTCCCACATCTTGTGCCAATTGCTTGGTCGGTAGCCTGAAATTGGAACCATTCACTGTTGTCATTTACTTTAGGATTGATGTCAAGTATTCAATCGTGTCTGCATTGAGGTTTAATGGTTTACATCATGTAGTGGATTTCTATCCACCATTAGAACTTACATATCTGTGAAGCACTGGAAGTCTTGCAAGACGCTGTTTCCACATTGTGTGCTGATACAGTTCGAAGTTGCCGACAAACCTCTGTCCTCGGCATGCTTCCGCGTGTTAGGCTTCAACTTTGAGAATCGTTGAAATTTTAGTTAAAGCAAAGTTTTAGCATTGCACGCCTGAAAAGCGTGTATATTCTCACTGTATTTTTGTACCTACCACATTGATTTAGTGTAGATTACTGTTTGCGTTAAATGAAACTGCATTTTTCTATTTGCCATGAAATGTGTATGCAAAGGACAAGACAGATCTATCTTATTTAAATGTGTTGTATTAGTATTTGTTGTATTGCACACATGTCCTGTAGAGGTGTTACTGGTAGTTAGTTTCAAATTAGTTAGGCATGTTTTGTTTGCTGTATACGATTCTTGCGTGTCCAGAGTTTCTGTAACCTTGAGGTTATCCTGTACTTGTTTGTACAGGATAGATGATCCGTTTATGTGGGGGTTCAAGGGTTTCCCTATTACAGATGCAAAGCTTGCAAGATGGGTGCTGACAGCTGAGGATATCTGCTTCAGGAATGCATTCATGTCTTACATGTTTCGTGTTGGTGAGACTCCTTGTGACTCTTTGTTTTTAGATTGCATATATGCACTGATTTGTATGGTCAAATGGTAGTCAATTTTTGTCACGTATTATCATGTAGGCCTAGTTATCTTCCTGAAACATCACTGTCACTAGTACCGCCATATGTTGTGGAGCACGCTCTGGCGTAGATTGTAGTCAATTTCAAGATAGGAAATGTTGCTTTGTTGGAGCCTATTTATGGCATCCTTTGGTTAAGTGTCTAATAACCCCATTTAATCCAGAGGCCTTTTTCACTTTCATGTATGTTGTGTGCATTTTAAATGCCAAGAACTGCCATAGTTTTGAGATTCTGCTAATAAGCTTCATAGATATTTTATTTACCTAAGAGGTCCTGATTTATCGCACTCACTACTAACTACTGAGACTAGCTTTAGAGAGTTGACTAAAAATCAAACTTTTCTAAGCATTTTGCTTGCCGTTAAATTACATGTCTCTTTTCAGTACCTCATATCAAATGATATGAGATGATACTTGCCTTGATTTGTGGTAGTAACACATAAACAATGATTAGCTATCTAACATCTATGTTATCTGATCTCTAGTTCAATTGCTTCTTTAGATGTTCGGGCTTGTGTTTTGTCATCTTTATTCTGGTGTTTTCCTTATCTTTGCATTTTTTAGGATTTCATTGCAATGCAGCATTGGTATCGCTGTGTATCACATAACCTACAATCTTGTTACTGAAAAATAATTGTATGACAGGGAAATGCGTGCCGATCACAAGAGGGGCTGGAATTTATCAAGAGCATATGAATGAAGCCCTTGAAGTGCTTAGCACTGGAGGCTGGGTATGGACATATTTTTTATTTCAGCATCAGTTAGTCTGTCATTAACTGACGGTGTGCTTATGTTTACAAATACTGGCCTTCATTTGATCGTAAACTTCGTCATGACATATTCAAACAGTTGCATTCATTCCCTGAAGGAAAAGTAGCCCAAGATCACCAGCCAATCAGACGATTGAAGTGGGGAACTGCCAGTCTTATTGTCCGGGCACCTGTAACTCCAATAGTTTTACCTGTCATTCACACCGGTTTTGAAAAGGTACATCGAAATCTTTGTGCCTCTGAGATACCATCATTTTAGTAGTTCTGGAAATCCGATTTGTTTCAGATGTGCGGTACTCTTAATGAAATATGAATATATTGCATAGAGTAGCGTATGTTGATCTTCATTTTTTCTTATTCAGTTGAAGTACCTGACTCACAGCACTAGTTCAGCCGTATCCCCTTTGAGAAAACTAAGATTTATTTGGTGTTATTGTTAACACCTGCTGTCTGTGTTGTAGGTCATGCCAGAGAAATCATTCTTCGGGCGCCGTCCACCATTGCCTCTCTGTGGCAAGGAGATACAAATCATCGTGGGAGAACCGGTAGAATTTGATCTGCCTAGCTTAAAGCAGGAAGCAGCAACGATACCCCAAGACACATCCTTCGAAAGGAAGGGCTGGCCGACCATCACGCCCGAGGGGCTAGACGAGTCCGCGCAGAGATGGCTTTACCAGAAGATGTCGGACAAGATCCGGTCTGTGATGGAGGGGCTGAGGAAAACGCTTGTGAACCAGAAGCAGCATTGATCTGTTTGTTCTTTGACGATGGGTGCCAGTGAGACGCCTCCAATTTTATAACCCAAAAAGCCTTGTTGAATTGGTTAGACTACATCTTTTTTTACTACACTAGCTAGTTTCAGATGATGTGAACAGAACGATACCCGTCGGGAGGCAGCAGCGAATGGGCATTAATTGTGGCTGCCTGAATGAACAATAGAAGCAGTTCAGGTTATCAGGTGCCGATGTTTTTTCTTTCTTTCAGTATAATCTGTAATTTTTGAAGCAGCTGCTTTCTTCGTTGTCGGGGCTGGTTTGCCATTTTGTTACCCATGCTATATTTCAAGAAATATACTGCGTTCTAGTTCTATAGGAATATTGATGGGGTATTGTGTCAAAATATGAATGAATGGTGCCTAGATATTTCCCCCATATGTAAATTCCTGTGATTACTGCATCAATCCTGTAAATTCCTCGTCGGTCGAAGTGCTTCCTATGTCTAACCTGCACGTTGCTTCATGTGAAGTCGCTGGTGAAGTCGGAGTCGCTGACCTGAAGGAGGGATGACGATGACGTTGTGTGGCAACCTCGACGCGGGTCTTGTGTGTCGTGTAGCGTGTGGGTAACCAAGTTGGTTGTGGTGGTGTGCCCAATGTGGTCGTGTTCCATGACGATATTGGTGCATTGTGCGGGTTTTCGGTCTGTTTGTTTCCTACAAATGAACCGGTCAATTCTCTTCGACATTTTAAAATAAAATGAGACAAAAATGCCCGTTTTGTTTCAAAAAATAAAAATAACCTGCACGTTTTCTGAACCTAGAAGGCCATATGGGTCTCCTTTTCCCCGTTTACCCTCCTCATACCTGACGTGGCCCGATCCCCTTGCCTGAACTATCTAGTAGTACTATCTACTAAACAGGTTTGGAGATTGATCCTGAGCTCTCTGAAGAATTGGGAGCTGATCTTCAAGCCTAAGATGCTGGAAAAGGTTGGCTTATTCCCCCCCCCCAGCGAGTGAGCAAAAACTGATCAGACACCCATTGCAATGCTGCCGGAGAACGTCTAGCCTGCTGGAACCCTGAAACCGCTGGAAATCTCAAGACACCAGGCGGCGCTGACCCTGCTGGTCCCTCTTCCGGCGCCGGAGCAGATGAGCCGAAACCACATGAAGCGAAAAGGATAGCAGACAACCTCCCACCATCAGCACTTGATGCACCTTTTGGCTTTGTAAAATTAGGTTCAAGAATTTCTGTTCTGTTCGCACTTCTAGCACTTGGAACCCTGTAGCTTTTGGCCGACGCTGGAGCTTTTGCTCGTGGCTAATCCTTTCGAAAGGCTTTGTTCGAATGTAACCGGCGGTGACAAGGTCTCGTGGTGTCGTTATCAGTTTTAGACTGAATCTACACATTAAAATAAGTTTAGATACATTTTTTTCACAAAGCTAAAACATCTTATATTTTGAAACGGATCGAGTACTAGCTAGAGCAGCGACAAAATTTGCTTCGCTTGGGGCGGATCCGATGTCGCTTCCTGACATCATCGTTCGCCTGCGAGACCTTGTAACAAGCTGCAGGGCAGGATAGAAAAAGCTCAGGGAAGGCTCGCGTTTCGTTGGCCATGGATGGCTGTAGATGCAGCGGAGGGGCCATGTACGAGAGAATCACACGCACACACAGGCACGTGACCTGACGGCTGCGGCGAGCAGCGCTGTCTCCTGCTGGCTGCTGCTGTAGTGCTGCGTGGTGTAGTTTTTTTTCTCTGAAAGTGACGCAACGCACGACACGGCACTGCACGGCACGGGAGTCCAGCCCAGCCCAGCCCAGCGCCCCAGCCTAGCGCGGGAACTGTTCCCCTGTCCCTGCCTCCTCTCGCCAGTGCCACAGCTTCCTAGCCCGTGCTTGCCTGGCACCGTCAGCGGAGACCCGAGCCCGATTCTGTTTCACGGCCAAACTACGTGGCGCCCACTAATCGCCCCCGATCGATCGATCGAGCCCGGCCGACACGCCGTGCCGTGAGATGAGCTCCTGCCCTGCCCGGCTTGCCGTGCCGAACGGTTGTTGGGCCAGCCGTTGAGAAACCACGAGTCCGCGCCCATGATTAAGCAGCAACGTGCGACGGTCGCGTCATCCGTCGCGCCCTTAATCCCTGACGGACCCTTGCTGCCATACTTACCGCACTAATTAACTCGCCACATCCTTATTGTCGGCTACGCTGCCCGACCGACATCAATCCCAGGCTAGTAGCTTACTCCATTTGTTTCAGATATATAAGCACCTGTAGCACCACAATTAATACGCGAGAGCATCGCTCGAACAACCAAAATGTGCAGCTCATCTCATCATCAGATCTCCAAAGAAATGCATGTCATCGAGCGTGGAACCTGAGCTCTCTGATAGTCCGACGCGGTGTCGCTGTCGGCGCATCTTGGCTTCAACTCCTGGGCTCCGGTCGGGCTAACTGATGATGGCACGCGCCACGTCGCCGTCAGCATTTCCTGTGTCCGAACGTCCGTCCGCCAGTCCCCGTCCATGCCATATTCCGGTGCCGATGCAATGCGATGCCGCACTTCCATTTGGAGAGCTACACGATGAACTGCCACTACTAGAGTAGCGAGAATTTAGGTGTCGTGGCATTCCTAGCACTGCAAAAGCGACGCGCATGTACACGCCTTATTTCTTCGTCCAGTATAACCAATTAGCAGGTCGCTGCGGCGACGGGAGGGGATGGGGACCTCGGACCTGCGCTCGGCGTTGTAGAAGGTCACTAAAGTTAGAGTTTGGTCAACCGGCATCGACGTTATGGTGGCTATGACAGCATTGAGCGGGACAAGAATAAGATATACCCGTCTCCCGCTTCCACCTCGTCTGCGACAATCTTACCGCTGACGTTGAGGAGGGCAGGGTTCGTCTGATCACCGCTTTCATGGAGTGGTGGATCTCGTTCAGTCTACGTGTGTTCTAGGTTTGGTGTTACAAGTTTTAGATCAATCCAAAGGTTCAATGGCGACTGCTTCAGCTCTAGGGCGCTGGTTCTTAGGGGCATGTGCACGAAGACTTTCCGACTGTCATCAACAACGTCAGGCCGGCTCCGGTAAGGGAGCGGCGACAACGGCGCGTCGGCGGTTCACTCTGGCGGCAGTAGTGGTCGTTAGGTGGTCTAAAGACCTCAATGTAATTTTTATTATGTTTGGGACGCTTTGTACTTATTGTGAACTCATGAAATAGATTCGGATCTTTTCCGGAAAAAAATGCAAACACGTATCAGGTAAACAGTTATAACTAATAATGCATGAACGAGATATTTGTTATATTTCCTGCGTTCTCAAAATAGATGTCTCAAATTCGTTAAAATTTGGATAAATCTAGACACTGCTTAGTAGTATATAGATTCATCTAAATTTTTAAAAAACTAATACATCTATTTTAAGACGGAGGGGGTACTATATAAAACAGATCATTCAAAACTTTGCTTGAGGATGAAGAATTTAATGATATAATTTCTACAGTATAACAAATATTACTTCCTCCGTTTCAAATAGATGTCTCAAATTTATCAAAATTGGATGAATATAGATGCTATTAGTATATATATTTATTCATTTTTTTTAAAAAAATAAGACATATATATTTTAAGATAGAGGGAGTAACTCCTTAAATTACTAGTCAATGCTTTGCACTACTGTACGATACATACCAAGGTCTCGCCCTAGCTCTGCCATGCATGCAGAGATGACCGATAGACCTCATATAATCTACTTTCTCTGTTTTAAAATATAAGATGTTTTAGATTTATGAAGAAAATGTATTTAGGTATAAATTCGGGCAAATTTATACCTAAAAGGGGTCTAGATACACTTCCTTTACAAACCTAAAACATCTTATATTTTGAAACAAAGGGAGTAACTTCGAGGTGCAGATATCATACATGTACAGTCGTAGATGTGGCAACATATAAATAACCATAACTGTATTAGACGGATCGCAGTATGTTATGTATAGTACTCCCTGGCTCCGTTTAAATTTTTAAAAAATAACTAATCTGGGTTTGTCTAAACGTATTTTAAATTTTTAATATATAGATACATTCAAAAATAAGGATTAAAGTTTAAGTGACCCTCCTGTAACCCTCCTCGTAACCCTCCTGTGGCAACCCCTAGGCACCGTCAGAGGGCCCCAGATTCCGTCGCCGCCGACCTCCCTCCTCTAGATCCAATCCCTCCGCCATTGCCGCTGGCGTCGGTCACGCTGGCGGCACCCCCTAGTACCTAAGGTGCTAGGGGTGGCGGATGTGGCGGTCTTCTTCGAATGGCCAGCTGGTTCTATAGTGATCCTAAGTAAGCGAGTAGTATAGGTACAGTGCTTACGTGTGAGACTCTGGCGCATGGCTTAATAGAATTGATAGTATACTCATACTAATAAGTTGTAACTTCTTTTTCGAAAGCTCATCTAAAAAGAACTCTAAGATTAAGCGTACTTAGCCTAGAGTAATTTAAGGATGAGTGACCGACCGGAAAGTGGGTACCGGCGCACGAGTAAAGACAAAGTGCGTATAAAAAACTAGTGTTGGTCTATGAAGTTAGTCTAGAGATCCTATTGATTTACAGGAGTGACAGCCGCTGGTGCGGAGAGGGCGCAGTGTTACATTCGGTTCATGTAGTCATGGTGCCATATATAGGTGAGTATGCACTAAATAGGATTAGAATACACTAATATCGATGGGGCTAATAATGTGATACGTGTATGGCTGGGTCGAATGCAAAGTGGTATGGCGCCGTCGGCCGAGGAGCCATGCTTGATAGCATGCGCCGTCTACCATGGAGCCACCCTATCAACGTGGGCCTGAGCCTCATGACGACCGCCACGTCGGATCGATAAATGACGCCGTTGACTGAAGCGTCATGGGCACCATGGGGCCGTTTCAGACGGCGGCGGCCTACAGACGGCGGCGGCCTACCGACCAAGGAGCCGTTTGGTAGGGCGCCAAAAAAATAGGTTAAATTATAAAATCTTTCTTAAAAACAGGTTATTTTGTGTTTACTTTTCGTCATTAGGTTAACTCTGTGTTTTTTTGCCGCTACACGCTGAGCCGATACTACTACTCGTAGCGAGAATTCAGGTATCGTGGCATTCCTAGCACTGCAAAAGCGACGCGCATGTAGTACTCCGTATTTCTTCGTACAGTATAACCAATTAGCAAGTGCAAGCACGTACCAGGTCAACAGTTAACTAACTGAATAATGCATCAACGAGATATTTGTTATATTCCATGCGTTCTCAAAACAGATGTCTCAAATTCGTTAATTTTTTTATAAACCTAGACACTATTTAGTATATATAAATCTATCTAAATTTTAAAAAACCTAAGACATCTGTTTTAAGACGGAGGGAGTACTACTATATAAAACAGATCATTCAAAACTTTGCTTGAGGATGAAGAATTTAATGATATAATTTCTACAGTATAACAAGTATTACTCCCTCCGTCTCAAAATAGATGTCTCAGATTTATTAAAATTTGGATAAATCTAGACGCTATTAGTATATAAATTTATTTAATTTTTTAAAAAAAACTTAAGACATCCGTATATTTTAAGATAGAGGGAGTACCTCCTTAATTACTAGTCAATGTTTGAAACTGAAATGCGTCCTGCGCCACATCATTTGGAAAAGCACGGAGGTCGTACTGACCGAAATATATATCGGTGCTTTGGCCGGTCGTTGGGTTGGCTCTTGTACAGCTAGGAGCTATAGCTGCTGCCTTGGCAAAACTTGAAGTGAGGTCCCAGAGCTGTCTCGGCGGGTTTGGGTTGAGTAAAACTAAAACTTGAAGTGAGCTCCGGAGCTCCCGTGGTAGCAGCTGTTGATGATGACAGCGTACGTGACGCTGACTTGGAAGTAGTTTGATCCGTTTCCGGTGATGACGATGCACTGCACACCTTTGTTGCCCGATAGCTTTCGCTCTCAATGCGCCAGGGGCATATAGGTCTTCTCGTCCGGCTTTTCACGTGGTAGGCCTGCCTCCAATTCCAAAAGGACAAGCCAGCGGAATAAAAATAAAAAAAGAGTTCCTCGCGTGGTGACCTACACACAGACCGTTGCATTGCCTCGATAGATAGATCTCTTCCTGTACTTTTTCCTAATATCCTAATTCGTAGCGAGAGCATCTTCATTCGCTTATCCAAGATGCCGATTTAAACGTCGAATTTAGGTCCGGACGTCAAAAATCGGTCCAGTCGGGTTTCAGGACCTCTTTTTGTCCGGATTTAGGCCAACTTTGGTTCGGACTTAACAGGCCAGGTACGTCTTGGGAACGCCGAACGAAGCAAATTGGCCGAGTGGACCAGCCTGTCAGCGACAGAAACCGAGTCGTCGTCATCCTTCCCGCCGTTTCTCTTTTTCTGTCCTCGCCGCTACACCCCTCCCGCCCTCGTCGTCGACCTCGGCCTATAAAAGGCGTACATCTCGCCGTCCCCTTTTACACTCTCTCACACCGCTCCCAACTCCGGCGAACTCCAGACGCTCGCAACTTTCTACCTCCACAACTCCGCCGAAAAGCCATGGTCGAGAGATTTTCCGGCGACATCACGGGGGCGAACGGCCGACGCACGCTGCAGACGTGGGAAGCCCGGCTGCTCCACGACACGGGCTATACGGCGCCGCCGGACTTTCGTCTCCACATCGACTGGCAACTCATCGCCGGCGGGATCCCAATTCCGCTGGTGCCCGCCGACGAGGACATCGCCGGAGAGATCCAGGCGGCTATCGCCGCCATGCAAGACCCGGATCTCGCCAAGGATCCTGACAACCTGGTCTTCTGGAGGCAGTTCTTCGCCGACAGACTCCTCCAGGATCTCGCCCGACACGAGGGACCGCCGGACTCGCCGCCGCCGCGTCAAAATGCGGCTTTTCGCCGCCGCTGGTACGGTGGAGCGTTCCAGGGCGAACTCTCGCCACCACCATGGAGCACATCCAGGCCGGTAACCACCCTCGCCTCGGTTTGTAGAAACGGCATCCGTCGTCAACCACGGCGGCGGCGGCCTTTTCCTAGTTTGAATTTGATATTTCCTAGTTAAATTCGATGTAATATGTGCGTCCTTGCACTAATTAATAAAATCCGTATATATTCGCCCAAATTTCGCCATGTTTAACTGAATTTCGCCGAACGTGGGAACTCGGCCTGGGAACGCGAGTGGGAAACTCGGCGTTTCCAGGCCGAAAACGGGTTTCGTCCGGCCAAAAAAGGTCCGGATTTCGTTCTGGGTTCGCCCAACGAGTGTGGATTCTCTAAGACCTTGTTTACTTCTAGGTATTTGAGGGGACGGGAAGGAATTATTTTGTATCCTAGAATTTTTCCGACTATGCAGGGTTTAGAGGGAATAAATATCCCCACAAATCCACTCTGCACTAGTGTATTTTTGACTAGATTATAAACTATTCATCATGGTAGACTATTTTTAAGAAAGTGCATTTTAGAGGATTTGAAAGTATTAGGTAAATACCAAATACCTATATATTCTTATATCTTTTTGGAGATAAAAATAGCGAAGAAGTAAAGGAGGCCTAGCCGAAACCGAGCACTGATCTCGTTTGTGCAAGCTAGCAAAAGGCAGAATCTTGCAAAGCCACGGACGCTCGCTGGCTGGCCACAAAGATCTTCTTCACTTCACCTGGCTTTACTCGTGCTAATAACACCGTACGTCTTGCGTAGGAGTACGGGAAACATTTTTCTTCATCTTATTACGGTCCAAAACAGTGAACACTAATTGCGCCCGTTTACTACTGCTGCTGCTACTACCAGGGCCCAAACTAAACTGAGGGAATCCAACGCGTTTGGGAACGGAACAATCTCTGTAGATGGCCGTACCGTGCGAGGGACCGTTGTTTTTATTGGCGTTTCACGTGTACGTTCCCCGTTTTAGCACGTCCGTACAGCAGCAGAACAGTGCGCCGCCCGTGCTACCGTGACACGTACATGGCGTACATAGGTGACGGTGTGTGTTGTAGCACGGGAAAAGCCTAGCTGGCGGACCCGCGTCGATGCGCAGGATACTACGGCTCCATCTCGTTCATCCCAAAAAATCGAGTTAATAACGTAAAACCACCATAATTATAACTTAATCTCTATTCTAATACCACTTTTCGTTTTGGTACTAAAATATAGTATCCGTCAATTTTAAAGTCATCTTAAAAAGCACCAATTTATCTTCAATTGGACATTGATCGCGAATTCACGACGATTCTGACTAGTAAGACCCACCTATTGGCTGACGTGGTAAAATTTGAGCAATTTCCTAAATACAAATGTTTAAATATTTAAAGTAAATCAAAATTACATATAAAAAATAAAGAAATGCCGGGCCCTCTACCGTGCCGCCGATCACTCCTCTACCGTGTCGTCGGCTACCCCTCCATGCCCCGTCTTGCCCCGCCGCCGCCCCCGGCCAGTCCCGACCTGATCCTACCCCTGGCGCCGCCCCGACCTGCTACTTCCCCTGGCTCCCCGACGATCTGCTCCTCCCCGTCACGGCCTGCCTCGCCGTCGCCCCGTACTAGCCTGTCCCGCCCCAGCCTGCCCGCCATCGGCCCCGTGTGCTCCACCTCTGGCGACGGGAGGCAGCTCACCGGCGATGGACCTCCTCGCTGGAGACGGGATGACAGTTTGGTGAGGGAAGAGGAAAGAGAAGGGAGATGGCAGAAGATGAATCTGACAAGTGAGACCTGAAGGGTTTCGTAGCATAGTAAATCAAAATTTTCTACGGATGCGAACGGGAAAGCGAAGATCTAATCTACGAGATGCAAACAACAAGGGGGGATAGATGAGATCTTCATACCCTTGAAGATTCGCACAGCGGAACGTTCAACAGAACGTGGTTGATGTATTCGTACTAGTTTCTCCTCCTCGCGATCCGATCCGATCCAACACCGCAAGTGGCGATGCCTCCGACAGATGCACACGTACGGCACCTCGACGTCTCCTCCTTCCTCGGTCCAGCAAGTGGGGTGGAGAGATAGATTGAATCTACAACACGACGACGTGGTGCAAAGGTGGAGAGTTTCTACGGCAGGGCTTCGCCTACGCGCAGTCGGGAGAGAGAGAGAGAGATCTGGAGGGCAGCAGTATGGCGGCTAGGGTAGAAGGAGTGGGGGAGGAGGGCTGCGCCCCTGCCCTCTATATATAGGGGGCTGGCCGGCCCCCTTGGCCCCTCCTCCAAGCCCTAGGGCCGCGGCCCCAAGGGTTGGAGTGGGGGGCAAGTTTTCCCCCTCCTTCTAGAAGGTTTCCCTAGGGTTTTGGCCGGCTGGGCCTATGGGGCCTTGTGCCCCTGGCCCAATGCGGCCAGGGCACTCCCTCGTAGGCCCACGCCCCCTCCCGAAAAGTGGGGCCACGTTTGTCCCACTCTGGAAGGTTCTAGAAGCTTCTGGTACAATACCGAACAATCTGAAACAATTCCGAAATCTAAAAACTGCTTTCCCTTATATGAATCTTATTCTCCGTACCATTCTAGAACCTCTCGTGACGTCCTGGATCTCATCCTAGACTCCGAACAAAAACTCATAAACCAATTATCCATTCTATCATAGCGTCGAGACACGTTAAGTGTGTGACCCTACAGGTTCGAGAATATGCAGACATGATCTTCTATCAATAATCAACAGTGGGGTCTAGAAACCCATATTGACTCCCACACATTCATCGATGATCATATCGGATGAACCACGATGCCAGGATTCAGTTAATCCCATATATATATATTCCCTTCGTCACGTGATACTTTACTTGCCCTAGATTCGATCGTCGGTATCGGCATACCTAGTTCAATCTCGTTCAGAGCAAGTACTTTACTCGTTCCGTAATCCGATATCACTTTGTGATTAACTCCTTAACCACGTGCTTGCAAGAGGTGTTGATATCGATTACCGAGTGGGCCCAAAGTATATCTCTCCGACTTGGGAGGGACAAATCCCATCTCGATACATACAACCCAATAAGTATTTTCCGATCACCTGAGAGACACCTTTATGATCACCCTCTCATAGGATGACGTTTGATGACCTCAAAGCTCTCTTCCGATACCAAGGAGTTGCATTATCTCATGGTCTAAGGAATACAATATTTGACATAAGAAAAAGCTTCACAAAGATGAACACGATGACACGATCTAATTGCTCTGCTTGATTTGGGTATGTCCATCATATCATTCTCCCAATGATATGATCTCATTATTAATCGACAACTCATGTCCATGGTTAGGAAACCTTAACCATCATTAATCAATGAGCTAGTCCATAGAGACATACTAGGGACACGGTGTTGTTCATAAACCACACAAGTATCAAAGTTTCCGCTTAATACAATTCTAGCATGGAACATAAACTTTATCATGAACAAGAATTATAATAATAACATCTTTATTATTGCCTCTAGGGCATAATTCCAACAGTCTCCCACTTGCACTAGAGTCAATAATCTAGTTTACATCTGGCAACAATCTCACACCCATGGCACTGAGGTGTTGATCATGTTTTACACGTGGAAGAGGTTTAGTCAATGGATCTGCGACATTCAGATCCGTATGTACTTTGCTAATCTTCAGATCTCCATCTGCTATATAATCTCGGATTATATGAAACTTGCGGTTGATATGCTTGGTCTTTGGATGATATCTTGGTTCTTTAGCGAGTGCTATGGCGCCAGTGTTGTCACACAATATCTCCAGTGGGTCCAATGCACTTGGAACCACGCCAAGCTCAGTGATGAAGTTTCTGATCCAAACTCCTTCACTTGACGCTTCTGCAGCAGCCATGTATTCCGCTTCTACTGTAGATCCTGCGATCACGCTTTGCTTGCAGCTTCTCCAGCTCACAGCTCCTCCATTCAAAATATAAATGTATCCTGTCTGAGATTTAGAATCATCCGGGTCGGTGTCGAAACTAGCGTCGACGTAACCTTTTACGACGAGTTGTTCATCACCTCCATAGACTAAGAACATTTCTTTAGTCCTATTTAAATACTTTAGATGTTCTTCATGGCTGTCCAGTGTTCCACTCCTGTATCACTTTGGTATCTGCTCGTCAAACTAAGAGCATTGGACAATTCTGGTCTAGTACACAACATGGCATACATGATAGAACCTATGGCCGAGGCATAAGGCACTTTGCTCATAGCTCCTCTATCGTTTACCGTAGCTGGACACTAAGCCTTGCTCAATATCTTATCTGACAACATAGGCACTGAACCTTTCTTTGCCTTATCCATTCTGAACCTTTTCAGAACTTTGTCTAGGTATATACTTTGGCTTAAAGCTATTAGACGTCTTTGTCTATCTCTATAGATTTTGATGCCCAATATATAATCAGCTTCCCCTAGGTCTTCCATTGAAAAACATTTGTTCAAATAACTCTTCACATCGTTAAGCATGTCAATGTCATTTCCGATAATCAATATGTCATCAATATATAGTACCAAAAATGTCATTGAGCTCCCACTCACTTTCTTGTAGATACAAGCTTCGTAGCAATTTGGAACAAATCCAAAGCTCTTGATCACTTGATCAAAACGAAGGTTCCAACTCCGAGATGCTTGCTTAAGTACATAAATGGAACGCTGAAGTTTGCACACCTTATCAGCATCCTTAGGATCGACAAAACCTTCGGGTTGCATCATATACAACTCTTCATCAATGTTGCCATTGAGGAACGCAGTCTTGACATCCATCTGCCATATTTCATAATCATGAAACACAGCAATTGCTAATAAAATCCGAATGGACTTAAACATTGCTACGAGAGAGAAAGTCTCATCGTAGTCAACACCTTGAACTTGTCGAAAACCTTTCGCGACAAGCCGTGCTTTATATACAGTAACATTACCATCCGCGTCTGTTTTCTTCTTGAAAATCCATTTGCACTCAACGGCCTTTCGGTCGCTAGAAGGTGTAGGGTTTCGTAGCATGGAAAACAAAAAATTTCTATCGCATACAAACAAACAAGCCAAGATATATCTACTAGATTGTAGCAACGAGTCGATGGAATAACTTACCCTCGAAGATTCCAAAGTGTTTAACGAGAGCGGATTCGCGTGGGTGATGTAGTCGTACTCTTCCCGATCTCAAGATCGCGTAGACGATCCTTCCGGCGCTGCGTTCCGGCAGCGCTCCCGCAGTTGGTCACACGTTCGGTACTCGACGAAGACCTTCCTCTCCCTTGTTCCAGCAGACAGCGGAGGTTGTAGCACTCTCCTCGCGATTCCGGCAGCACAACGGTGTGGTACCGGAAGTAGAGGGGAGATCCCGCAGGGCTTCGCCTTAAGCCGGAGCGAGTATGGTGGAGTATGAGAGAGAACTATTAGTGGTCTAGGGTTTAGACACACCAATTAGAAGGCTCTAATCCGAAGGCTAGGGCAATTAGAAGCTCTAAACCAAAACGGCTCTAAACCGGAGTCTAGGGCTAGGATTTAGATTAGAGGATAGGAACTTGTGTGTCTAGAGGAGGAGGCCCTTCCCCTCCTTTTATAGGTGGGAGGGGCGGCCAAGGGGAGGGTGTCCCTCCCCAAGTCGGCCTTGGGTGGCGCGCCGGCTTGGAGAGGAGGTACTCCTCCCCCAAGTCGGTTTCAACCTCCTCTTGCTTGTTTCCCACAGTTTCCTGTTTTAGCCGTTTGACTTTCAAACTGGCCATTTGACTTTTCAGTTTTAGGATTCAATTTAATCCTTTATTTGGAACAGCAAGAACACTTAGTACATGATGCAATCATTCCAATATGTAATGACACATTCATGTACCCCTTCCCCTCCAGAGTGCCGGACATTCCGGAACCTTCTAGAACATTCCCGATGAAAACACCGGAATCATTCCCGAACTTCGAAACGGGACTTTCCTTATATGAATCTTATTCTCCGGACCATTCCGGATCACCTCGTGATATCCCGGATCCCATCCGAGACTCCGAACAACATTCGGTCTCTTTCTCATAATACCATAACTACTCAAACAACGTCGAATCCTTAAGTGTGTCTCCCTACGGTTCGTGAATTATGCGGACATGATCGAGACACTTCTCCGAACAATAACCAATAGAGGAATCTGGAAATTCATATGGCTCCCACATATTTCTACGATTACTTTGCGATCGAATGAACCACTTACATACGATACCAATTTCCCTTTGTCTCACGATAGTTTACTTATCCGAGGTCATGATCGTCGGTATCTCTGTATACCTAGTTCAACCTCGTTACCGATAAGTACTCTTTTCTCGTTCCCGTGATATGTGATCCCTTGTGAGCCAGTCACATGCTTGCAAGCTAATTGGATGACATTCCACCGAGAGGGCCCAGAGTATATCTATCCGTCATATGGATGGACAAATCCCACTCTTGATCCATGTGTCTCAACCAATACTTTCCGAACACTCAATGCCACCTTTATAGCCACCCAGTTACGGTGTGGTGTTTGATGTCATCAAAGCATCCATCCGGTAAAGGTGATATGCATGATCTCATGGTCGAAGGAATTAGGTTACTATGTATCAGAAAGCATATAGCAATTGAACTATTGAAATGACTTGATCTTTATGCTACGCTTATCTATAGGAGTATGTCCACCATATCATTCTCCTAACGATATGATCTTGTTGTTGATAACATCTCAATGTTCATGATAGGGAAACCACAATCATCTATCAACCAACAAGCTAGTGAAGTATAGAGGCTATACTAGGGACTTCAAATTAAGTTTACAAATCACACAAGTATCAATGTTTCCTTGTTAATACTATTATAGCATGAATGTAAACATTTATCATAAACACAAAGATATAATAATAACTACATTTATTATTGCCTCTAGGGCATATCTCCAACAGAAGGGTCCACCAAAGTCCATACTTGGTTTTCGCTCATGGATCCCAATTCGTATTTCATGGCCTCTAGCCATTTCTCAGAGTCTAGGCTCATCATTGCTTCCTATAGTTCACAGGTTCACTGTTGTCTACTAACAAGACAGTTAAGACAGGGTTGTCGTACCACTCAGGAGGGGCACGCGACCTTGTCGACCTGCGACGTTCAGTAGTAGCATCGTCCGAAGCTTCACGATCCTTGTCATTAGCTTCCTCTATTGTTGGTGCAGACGACACTGGAACAATTTCAGGTGTTGCGCTACTCTCCAACTCAAGAGAAGGTTCAATAACCTCGTCTAGCTCAACTTTCCTCCCACTCACTTCTTTCGAGAGAAACTCCTTCTGAAGAAAGGATCCGTTCTTTGCGACAAACACTTTGCCTTCGGATCTGTGGTAGAAGGTATACCCAATCGTTTCCTTAGGGTATCCTATGAAGACGCATTTCTCCGCTTTGGGTTCGAGCTTGTCCGGCATCAACTTCTTGACGTAAGCTTCGCATCCCCAAAATTTAAGAAACGACGACTTAGGTTTAGCACCAAACCACAGTTCATACGGTGTCGTCTCAACGGATTTAGATGGTCCCCTATTTAAAGTGAATGCAGCGGTTTCTAATGCATAACCCCAAAATGATAACGGCAAATCTGTAAGAGACATCATCGATCGCACCATATCCAATAAAGTTCGATTCCGGCGTTCAGACACACCATTGCGCTGTGGTGTTCCGGGTGGCGTGAGTTGCCAAACGATTTCGCTTGCTTTAAGATGCGTGAGAAAAGCATAACTCAAATATTCACCTCCACGATCGGATCATAGAAATTTAATTTTCCTGTTACGATGGTTTTCCACTTTGTTCTGAAATTCTTTGAACTTTTCAAATGTTTCAGATTTATTTTTCATTAAATAGATATACCCATATCTACTTATGTCATCAGTAAAAGTGAGAAAATAGCGACAACCACCGCGCGTCGAAACACTCATTGGTCCGCATACATCGGTATGTATGATTTCCAACAAGTCCGTTGCTCGCTCCATTATTTCGAAGAACAGGGTTTTGATCATCTTGCCCATGAGGCATGGTTCGCATGTGTCAAATGATTCAAAATCAAGAGACTCCAAAAGTCCATCAGAATGGAGTTTCTTCATGCATTTTACACCAACATGACCTAGACGGCAGTGCCACAAATAAGTCATATTATCACTATCTATCTTGCATCTCTTAGCCTCAATGTTATGGATGTGTGTTTCATTGCTTTCGAGATTCAGAAGAAATAAACCATTCATAGCAGGTGCATGGCCATAAAAGATGTTACTCATATAAATAGAACAACCATTATTCTCCTATTTAAATGAATAACTATCTTGCAATAAACACGATCCAGATATGATGTTCATGATCAACATAGGCACATAATAACATTTATTGAGGTTTAAGACTAATCCTGAAGGTAAAACTAAGGAGAGCGTGCCGACGGCCATCACATCAACTCTTGATCCGTTGCCAACGCGCATCGTCACCTTATCCCTCGCTAGCCGCCGTCTATTCCGTAGCTCATGTTTCGAGTTACAAATATTAGCAACGGAATCAGTATCAAATATCTAGGCACTACAACGAGCGCTAGTAAGGTAAACATTAATAACATGTATATCAAATATATCTTTGATGGTGCCAGCCTTCTTGTCCGCTAAGTACTTCGGACAGTTGCGCTTCCAGTGACCCATGTCCTTGCAATAGAAGCACTCAGTGTCCGGCTTAGGTCCAGACTTGAGCTTCTTCTCTGCAGGGGCAACGCGCTTGTCGCTGCCCTTCTTGAAGGGCTTCTTTGCACCCTTATCTTTCTTAAAGCTGGGGGGGCTTGTTGACCATCAACACATGATTATCTTTCTTGATGTCCACATCCGCAGCTTTCAGCTTAGCGAAGATCTCAGTGATCGTATCAGTGGAACCAATCTGATTGTGAGTAACTACAAAACCTTTGTAGCTAGGAGGGAGTCATTGCAGAACACTGTAAATCTTGAGCTCCTCTGAAATCTTGCAGTCCAGTTGCTCAAGGCGTTGAGTGTATCCCGACATCTTAATGGCGTGCTCACTAACGGAACTCCCTTCCTCCATCTTGCAGTTAAAGAATTTCTCAGAGATCTCATATCTCTCAGAACGGGCCTGAGTCTGAAACATAGTTTTCAGTTCCTCAAGAATCTCAAAGGGGCCGGGGAACTCCTCAAAACGATTTTGAAGGTCCGATTCCATAGCAAACAACATGGTGCACTTAATCACACCATAATCATCCTTGCGCGACTGATAAACAACTTTCTCATCAGCCGGCGCATCTACAGCAGGGGCGTCACCTAGCGCTTATCTCAAGGACATAGTCCTTTTGTCCGTCGGAGAGAATGATTCTCAGATTGCGGAACCAGTTGGTGAAGTTAGACCCATTATTCTTAAGCTTTTCTTTCTTAGCAAAAATGTTGAAGTTGAAGTTGGACTTAGCCATTTGATATACAAAATTTGCAAATACAATTTAGACTATGTTCATGATAACTAATTCAACTTAATCAAATTACTAGATGAACTCCCACTAAATTCAACATCCCTCAAGTTGTTTAGTGAACATGGTCCAAATTCACCACACCAAATCCGATCTTCACGAGAAGATATGTGGTTTCAATGGTGGACAACAAAGTGTCGATCATATCATTCATATGACTCATGCTTAACCTTTCAGTTCGTGTGTTCCGAGGCCATGTCTGTACATGCTAGGCTCGTCAAGTCAAACCCAAGTATTTCCGCGTGTGCAAAACTGGCTTGCACCCGTTGTATGTGAACGTAGTGTTTATAGCACCCGATCATCACGTGATGCTTGAACACGACGAACTTTCGCAACGGTGCATACATGGGGATAACACAGTTTTAAATTGATCTTTAAGTGAGGAATCATCTTATAATGCTACCGTCGCGATCTAAGCATAATAAGATACATAAAAGGATAAACATCACATGCATATAATTTTATGTGACATGGTATAGCCAATCTCCGTGCAATGATCTCCATCTTATGCGTGCCAGCATGATCTCCATCACTCCACCATGATTGCCTCCACCACGAATAGCAACTACAACTATTGCTTACTACTTAGCGATAAAGTAAAGCTATTACATGGCGTATAAGAAGTTGACACACAGGTCATACACAACTATAAAGACAACCATATGGCTCCTGCCGATTGTGTACTCATCGACATGCAAGTCGTGAAACATTACAAAACATGATCATTGCATACAACATACATATCACATCTTGGGCCATACCATATCACAGAAACACTCCCTGCAAAAACAAGTTAGATGCCTCTACTTTGTTGTTGCATGTTTTACGTGGCTTATGGGAGTAACAAGCTAAGAACGATTCTTACCTACAGAAAGCCACAACGGTGATATTATGGTTGCCAACATCCGGTGTAAATCCCATGACAACTATAGTGAGAGAAACGGGCATCCACCAGCCGCATGTGTGGAACAAGCCACACGTCAAGTGCGGAGCCGGTCTCGCGAACGAGGTCGCATAAAGTTGGCCTGGACCACTTCGATCTCACTATCCCGCGTCATAAGAAGTACACAAACAAGAGGCTTGCAACATAAAACATCAACGCCCGCAACAAGCATGTTGCGTTCTACTCGTGAAACACATCTACGCATAGATCTAGCTCTGATACCACTGAAGGGTTTCGTAGCATAGTAAATCAAAATTTTCTACGGATGCGAACGGGAAAGCCAAGATCTAATCTAGGAGATGCAAATAACGAGGGGGGATAGATGAGATCTTCATACCCTTGAAGATTCGCACATCGGAACGTTCAACGGAACGTGGTTGATGTATTCGTACTAGCTTCTCCTCCTCGCGATCCGATCCAATCCAACACCGCAAGTGGCGATGCCTCCGACAGATGCACAAATACGGCACCTCGACGTATCCTCCTTCCTCGGTATAGCAAGTGGGGTGGAGAGATAGATTGGATCTACAACACGACGGCGTGGTGCAAAGGTGGAGAGTTTCTACGGCAGGGCTTCGCCTACGCGCAGTCGGGAGAGAGAGAGAGAGATCTGGAGGGCAGCAGTATGGCGGCTAGGGTTGAAGGAGTGGGGGAGGAGGGCTGCGCCCCTGCCCTCTATATATAGGGGGTTGGTCGGCCCCCTTGGCCGCTCCTCCAAGCCCTAGGGCCGCGGCCCCAAGGGTTGGAGTGGGGGGCAAGTTTTCCCCCTCCTTCTAGAAGGTTTCCCTAGGCCGGCTGGGCCTATGGGGCCTTGTGCCCCTGGCCCAATGCGGCCAGGGCACTCCCTCGTAGGCCCACGCCCCCTCCCGACAAGTGGGGCCACGTTGGTCCCACTCTGGAAGGTTCTAGAAGCTTCTGGTACAATACCGAACAGTCCGAAACAATTCCGAAATCTAAAAACTGCTTTCCCTTATATGAATCTTATTCTCCGGACCATTCCGTAACCTCTCGTGACGTCCTGGATCTCATCCTAGACTCCGAACAAAAACTCATAAACCAATTATCCATTCTATCCTAGCGTCGAGACACGTTAAGTGTGTGACCCTACGGGTTCGAGAATATGCAGACATGATCTTCTATCAATAATCAACAGCGGGGTCTGGAAACCCATATTGACTCCCACACATTCATCGATGATCATATCGGATGAACCACGATGTCAGGATTCAATTAATCCCATATATTCCCTTCGTCACGCGATATTTTACTCGCCCGAGATTCGATCGTCGGTATCGGCATACCTAGTTCAATCTCGTTCAGAGCAAGTACTTTACTCGTTCCGTAATCCGATATCACTTTTTGATTAACTCCTTAACCACGTGCTTGCAAGCGGTGTTGATATCGATTACCGAGTGGGCCTGAAGTATATCTCTCCGACTTGGGAGGGACAAATCCCATCTCGATACATACAACCCAACAAGTATTTTCCGATCACCTGAGAGACACCTTTATGATCACCCTCTCATAGGATGACGTGTGATGACCTCAAAGCTCTCTTCCGATACCAGGGAGTTGCATTATCTCATGGTCTAAGGAATACAATATTTGACATAAGAAAAAGCTTCACAAAGATGAACACGATGACACAATCTAATTGCTCTGCTTGATTTGGGTCTGTCCATCATATCATTCTCCCAATGATATGATCTTATTATTAATCGACAACTCATGTCCATGGTTAGGAAACCTTAACCATCATTAATCAATGAGCTAGTCCATAGAGGCATACTAGGGACACGGTGTTGTTCATAAACCACACAAGTATCAAAGTTTCCGCTTAATACAATTCTAGCATGGAATATAAACTTTATCATGAACAAGAATTATAATAATAACATCTTTATTATTGCCTCTAGGGCATAATTCCCACAAGACCCACATCCAACTCAGCATTTGTCCATATTAATTGCCGCATCAGCCTGACATATGGGCCCGGTTGGTCAGAGATCATGTCAATTCAGGTTTAAAGCACATTGGTGCTTTTTTTGCGACGATCTCAAAATATTGTGGTAGGTTTTGGTACCCAAAACGAAAATTGGTACAAAAATAGAGATTTAGCTACACTTTCTGACCCAAATTAGTTGACTTAGAGCATCTCCACTTGGTTTCGCAGGACGCCGATCCTAGGGCAAAATTATGGTCCGGACGGTGAAATTCGGTCCAGTCGCGTTCTCAGGAACCCAGTTTTGTCCGAATTTGGGAAAACTTTGGTATGGACTTTCCAGGCCATTTCCAGTATCCCGGGAACGTTCTAGGAACGCCGGACGAAGCAAAAACGGGCGTGAGCCAACTCTGTTGGCGACACAACCCCATTTTCCCACACCCACTCGCCCAGTCTGCGGCGAAGTGCTGCCCAACTGCCTCTGCCGCCGTGTCTTCGCCGTTGGAGCTCCTCCACGTCGTGACATGCCCACGCCTCTAGATAGGCTCGCCATAGTCGCCGCCGCTTTCGCTGCCCAAGCTTCGCTGTATCTCGGCTTCGCTACGAGCTCCCACCACCTCGCCCGCCAAGTGTTCGACATTTTTCCGGTTCGGCCATGGACTCCGACGACGAGAAGATGCTCGTCGTGTTGCTGGAGGAGGAGGAGAACGCCGATGCCACCGAAGATGCAGAGCGCATGGAGATCCTCACATCCCTCGCTTAGTTGTACCTGCAGACGGCAAAGTCGAAAGGCGGAGGTTCGGCGAAGGGTCGCCGGAAGTGCAAGGCGAGGCAAAGTATAGAGGTCTACTGCTTGTTTATGCCGACTACTTCGCCAACGAGCCGCTCCATGGAGAGGTTGTGTTTTGGCACCGTTTCAGAATAAGGCGGAAGCTCTTCCTCAAGATCATGCATGCCATCCGGGAGTTCGACCCCTATTTTATTTGCAAGGACTACACCGGCATGGTTGGGTTTTCCTTACTGCAAAAGTACATAGTGGTAATGAGGTTTGCTTGTATATGGAGCGTCGGGTGACACTGTCGGGCCGAACAATGTTCTGTGTTAAGCCGTACTATGCCGAAATCTGGACGAATTTAAGCCAAATTTGGGTGGAAAAAGGCGTCCCGGGAACTCGGCCTAGGAACGCGAGTGGGAAACTCGCCGTTTTCAGGCCGAAAACGAGCTTCGTCCGGCCATACTTTGTCCGGATTTTGGTCTGAGAACGGCCAACGAGCGGGGATGCTCTCCGATTTGTCTAGATTCGAGTGTATCTAGACATGATTTAATATTAGATACATCCGTATCTTGACAAAATTAAATCGGAGAAAGTATAATTATGATGGTTTTATGCTATTAACTACTCCCTCCATCCCGGTTTAAAGGACACAATTTGTAATTCTCTGAGCCCTAGGTGTCATCTAATTGGTCCATTTAATAGTATGGGGTAGAACATGCATAAGGAGAAAAAGAGTTAGAAAGTGTTCACATTTGTTCACATATGTGCATGCAAACATTTTATTGTTTTTACACAGGAGCAATTAGAGATATTAAATGCTTTTGTAAATTAGAGATATTAAATGCTTTTGTAATTGGTCCATTTTATTGTTTGCAAATTGTGTCTTTTAAACCGGGACGAAGGGAGTAGAAAAAATCATATGTTTTCTTAATTAATTTATTACCGCTACTAGCGCCGCTTGTACTACCGTCAAAGGAATAGCGCCACGTCGCTGTCTGCATTTCCTGTCCGAAAGTATGTCCGCCAGTTCCATCCACGCCATATTCCTGTGCCAATGCAATGCAACGCCACACTTCCGTTTGGCGGCTACACGCTGAACCGCCGCTACTAATAGCGAGAATTTAGGGTCTCGTTTGATTTGAAGATATTTCAAACGATTTGTTAAGGATTTAGTTTTATAGGAATTTGAAGGAATTTCAAACGATTTGTGTTTTAATTTTATAGGAATTTGAAGGATTTGAAGGAATTTCAAACGATTTCTTACATTGATCTTTTGATTCAAAGGATTAGAATACTTAAGATTTTTTTCAAATAATTCGTTTGCCTCTTTTTCATAGGAAAATTCTCATCCAGTCAAACCTCAATTTGGAATTCCTTTGCTTTTCATGTGATTCAAATGCATAGTTGAACCAGATTTTTGTAGTTTTTTATTTCTGTAGAATAATGCCACTCCAATCCTATGGTTTTTTAATTCCTCTGTTTTGAGATATTTCCTAGCAGTGCAAAAGCGACGCATATGTACTACAGTACTGTTTTTCTTTTTCCTCTAACTAATTAGCAAGTACAAGCACGCATCTGATTATAAGACTTGGGCAAAACAATGCTATCCCCGTGGTTTCTTTGACCGAACAGTTAACAAATAATGCATGGGATATTTGTTATACAAAACAGGTCACTCAAAACTTTGTTTGAATTCGAGTTCGGTGATATAGTTTCTACAATACAAAACAAATACTCCCCCCCCCCCTCCCCCTTCCATATTAATTGACTTGGATTTGTCAAATTTTGGATGAACCTATGTAGTAAATGGTGTTTAGATTTATCTAAAATTCGACAAATTCAAATCAATTAATATGAATTGGAGAGAGTACTACTTTGCAGTACTAGTTAAATTACTGGTCAAAATTGGACATGCGTGGCTCACTTCATTTGTAACAGAGGTTGTACTGACCAAACTATCGGTGCGCCCGGTCGTTGCTGGCCAGCGGTTGGCTTGTACAGCTCATATAGCTAGCTGCTGCCTTGGCAAAACTTGAAGTGAGCTCCCGAGCTGTCTCGGCGGGTCTTGCTGGCTTGCTACCCTACCCTACAAGCCGTGGATCGCGACAGCGCGACGCTGACCTCGACCTAGTGCAGCCAGGGACGGAGGGGGCGTCGTCGTTCGCCCCCCTGTGTCCGTCAGGTAAAAAGCCCTTCCATGGACCAATCGTACATGCCAGGCCAATCCCAAGTGCTAAGTGGTAAGCGACCAAGTCCATCTTACTTAACTATTACTAATTAATTAGGCCATATGTCCATATATAGACAAATTTTATGGCCCAAGTAGCTGAGCAGACAGAGCACGTACATTCCTTGGCGTACGTTTCGTCTGGCTAGTGGAAAAATTAGATCGATCGGATCGTCTGGCTTGACGCGACGAGGGTTTCCGGCTGCCTGCCGACTTCCCAGCTGCCAGCAAGGAGCGATCCAGCGAACGCACGCAGAGCCGCAGTCCGGCAGTCCGAGATCGCTAATCTTTACGCCTGCCGACTTTCCGGCCGCCAGCGAGGAGCGAGCGTTGCTTGTATGAGGTTGTTAATGCGCCAGGCATGTCCCTTTAGAGGAAATGACGAATCTGAGGATTCCAAAAATCAAGGTAATTTCAAGGAAATACTCAAGCTAGTGGTTCTTATAATAAGGAAGTACAGGAAGTTATGCAAAATGCTCCAGGAAATGCAAAGTACACCTCACCAACTATTCAGAAGGAAATTGCTAGCATATTTGCACGGAAAGTTCAAAATTCAATTAAACAAGAGATTGGCAATGGCAAGTTTACTATCATGGTTGATGAATCTAGAGATGAGTCTAAGAAAGAGCAAATGACAGTAGTTCTTAGGTTTGTGGACAAAGATGGGGAGATAAGGGAGCGCTTTCTTAATCTTGTTCATGTTAGTGACACTTGTGCTTTGACTCTAAAAAACTCAATTATTGTTGTTCTAGCTGATATTGGATTCAATGTGCAAGATATCAGAGGGCAAGGCTATGATGGAATAGTAACATGAGAGGGGAATTTAATGGTCTTAAGGCTCTAATTCTCCAAGAGTGTCCTTATGCATACTATATTCACTGTCTTGCTCATCAGCTTCAGTTAGCCCTTGTTACCGCTTCAAGGGAGGTACATAAGGTCCACAACTTCTTCCAGAATGCAAATTTTATTGTAAATACTGTTAGTGCATCTTCCAAACGAAATGATGAGCTACTGCAAAATCAAGCCACCGAAATTGCAAAGGAGATTGAACTAGGAGAGCTTGACACAGGAAGAGGGTTAAATCAAATAGGATCTTTACAAAGGGCGGGAGACACTAGAGTTCCCACTACAAGTCAGTAAAAAGTTTGTTAAAATTGTTTGGTGCATCAGTAGCGGTACTAAGAAGTGTTCCGTGGAATTCAAGAGGAGATGCCGAGGGTGCCTTGAAGTTTCTGGTTACATTTGATTTTGTCTTCATTCTACACCTCATGGAAAAAATTATGCAGATCACTGATGTCTTGTGTGTCAAACTTCAAAATAAATCTTTAAATATTGCAAATGCATTGGATATTGTTTCTAATACAAAAGTATTGCTTGCTGAATTGAGAGAAGGTGGATGGGAAAGTCATATGGAAGAAGTCGAAGCCTTTTGTTTGAAGCATGAGATTGATACCCCGGATATGAATCAGAGGTATGTATCTTTTCATATGTCCCTACATTTTTACACTTAATCTTTAGATATGTAGTTACTTAACCACTTACAAACCCACTCATTAGGTATGTTGATGTGAAGAAATCTTGGAATAAGCATGACAACACTACAGTACTCCATCACTATAAAATAGATGTATTTAATGCTGCAATAGATCAACAACTGACGGAGTTGAATGATCGATTCAGTTCTCAAGTAACCGAGCTTCTAGATCTTTGTACATCCTTAGATCCGAGACATGATAATTTTGACAAGTCAAGGATATGCAGCCTAGTGGAAAAATTCTATCCCGCTGATTTTTCTGGTCAAGAGAGAGATAGATTGGAGTGCGAGCTACCACATTTTCAGCTTGATACATCCAACCATCCAGAGATCAAAAAGTGTAAAATCACTTGCTGATTTAACAAAAGGAATCATCAAGACCCGCAAATCATCTGATTATCCAATGGTTGAGAGATTGTTACGACTAGTGGTAACTCTTCCGGTATCAACTGCGACAGCAGAGCGAGCATTTTCTACTATGAAACTAGTCAAGACACGTCTTCGCACTAAATTGGGAAATGACTTTCTCCGTCCGTGACTGTGTGATAGTCTACACAGAGAGGGAAATAGCAGAAAAGTTTAGTGTAGAAGAAATTATTGAGACCTTTGATATCGGTGCACGTAAAGCCGAGTTTAAATTGATAGATATATAACTTTGTTTATAGTATCACCACAACTATCATATCTTAATTATCTAGACCTTATAATATTTGTTGTGTTTGACAAAAATATTCTATAATTTCGACGTTTATACTCTTTGCCCCTCCCCCCCATCTGTGATTCCTGGCTCCGTCCCTGCTTGCAGCTCGATTCGATCTGTTCTTCCTTCCAGGATAAATAGATAATAATGGTACTCCCTCCGGCCCACGCTCGATTTTATTTAGATTTAAATAAATTTAGACACTATTTAATAATAAGGTTTATTTAAATTTTAACAAATTAAAATTAATTAATATGGATCAAAGAGAGTACTAAAATCTGACGACCGTTGTCACGATTTTCTGCATTTTTCTTTCACGGGAAAACGACTCTTTAGTATGGAGCAGTATCATGTCGTTGCCCGATAGCTTTCGCTCTCAATGCGGGCATAGCATAGGTCTTCTCGTCCGGCTTTTCACATGGTAGGCCTGCCTCCAATTCCAAAAGGACAAGCCAGCGGAATAAACAAAAAGGAGTTGTGTCATCTCTACAGATCGTTGCGTCGCCTAGATCTCGTCTAGTACCACTTTTTCATATCCGAGCCGAGGTGGTCGTGTGGAGTAGAAGAATCTTGTGAGGCACGGAGGCTCGCCGCGGTGGACCAAAGCCCCCCACACAGGATCTTGCTTTCTTGCGGTTACTCGTGTCGGAATCATGGATGGGCTCGTGCTCATGCAGATAATTGGCCCCTCCTCACATGATCTTACGTACGGAAACTATTGTTTCTCACACATGGTTCAAATAGTGGATGTTGCAGACAGTGCGGAAATGGAGAAGCTAAAGTTTAGGCTTTACTAATTATAAGAAATGCAGAAATCATATTTACAAGCATCAAATCTTTTGGAGAAAAGTTTGAACGTGGACGATGATGTACGTATTCCAACGAGATTGCAGAATTTCAATGCGAAATTATTTATACATTATAGTCTACGCCAAACATGACGAACTCAGGCAAGTTTTTATAGTTTTGAAACGTGCACTTTTCGCTGCACTTGGATCCACACCTTTATCATTTTTATGTAGCCTACACAAAAAATGTACTACCTTAAAATACAATTTATTTCATATTAAAATCTTATAAGTTTGTGTAATATATATATATATATATATATGTTAGAAAGGGTCTCTAAGAGCATCTTCATCCGCGAGCCCTAAACATCCTCCGACAACAACGTCAGATCACTCGTTTGGGGCGCGCTTCTCCCCGGCCGCGGTGCCCATCTGTCCGGCGGTGCCACCGTCTCGGCACGTATAACATCAGCAGCAGCAGAACACAGTGCGCCGCCCGTGCTGCCACTGTGACACCAACATCTGCCGCCCGCTCGTCTGGAGCTTGCAATTTCGAGCTCCGTATATGCTGCTGGGAGGACCGCTATGCTAGGCACGCTTGCACATGAAGAAAGAAAGGGTGGCGGACCAGGCCCGTGCACCTTGCACGGCACCACAGGGTACTCGTGCCTGCCGTGCCGACCGACCTGGTTCGCCTAAAATTATTGCCCTCTGTTCAATACTGTCTCTTGCTGTTGCTACTCACCAGCCTGCACCGTCGAAACCTAACTCGAAGCTTTACGCCGCAGCAACGCAGCAGTGCATGCCTGGTTTAGTTTAGTTTAGTTTAGCAGGAGATGCTATAGGATAGGGTCTAGAGCGAGGAGGTTATGGTGGATTATCTGCTGAATTTTAGTGCAAATTAAATTCTACGTGCTCCATTTGGACCAGCAGCAGATCGAGCACGACGGCGTCCTGCCCAAAAGTCACGTTCACGTCGATAGGCTGGATGGCATAGCGCGTGCAACAACAGACAAATTGAACCGGCCGGTAGGACAAGGATACGGTGCGACGGAAATTCGAGAGCGACCGTTTCCATAGGATACTATCCCATGATCGCCGTTCGTCGGCTTGCCGCTTCGCTAGGGGCTACATGTGGAGCTTGCAGGGACCTGGACGGCTCGGTTCCAAACCCACCAGGTTTTTTTTGGCCAGACTAGCCGAGGATCGTGATGGTGTGCTTAGTTAGCGAGCTTCCGTCTCACACGTGATTGCCATAGTACTGATATGGAATTGTTGGATGTCTAATTTATCTTAGGGGAATGTGATGTAAGCGTGGAACAAGCGAGCATGAATCACTTATTCACGAATCAACTAGAGTCCCCTTGCATATAAAAACTTCTGGTCTAAATAAGTGTCGGAGATGTCATACAAACTTTGTAATAAAAAATAATAAATCATTAACACCTATTATGAATCGGAGGCAGTATTTGCCAGCATAATATTGCTTTATAGTCAATCATTAAGATCCCGAATTGGCCATTCCAGTTACTAGAGGTGTGGGCAATGAGTCAAGCAGACTCGACATATGTCAAATTCCATGGGCCAAGCTACATCATAGTTTCGGCAAAAGCAAGTTGAAATTGTTCATATTCTATTGGACAATCTTTAGATGTTTTAGGCAGTATGACGTATTAAGGTCACAACAGTCATATCTTAGCACCAGCACCGTCTCATCTTGACCTAGGCCAAAACGAATCCGAGCCTTCAAAAGGCCATAGGAATTGCGTCTAGCATGCCCCAGGTCATGTGCATGAGGGTTTTAGGCGGTTGATTGGTGGCCAACGTCTCGCCGGGCCGAGAAGATGACTGAGGTTCACTCTTGAGTTGAGGCGAGAAATCCAAAGAGGGAAGGAAGGATGTTTAAGGACCGGGAGATGGAAGTATTTGGGGTAGGGAGCAAAGAGGAGGGGGCGAGAGACCTAGAGTTCTATCAATATAGTTGGCTAAACAACAAAAGAAAAATAGAGCACACAATCGACTCATATAGGACCCCACAGTGCCGACAGAACTCCAGGTATTCATCTTCGTCTTGTCCCCGCTCCAATATAGTTGGAATTATGCCCTAGAGGCAATAATAAAGCTGTTATTATTATAATTCTTGTTCATGATAATGTTTATATTCCATGCTAGAATTGTATTAAGCGGAAACTTTAATAATTGTGTGGTTTGTGAACAACACCGTGTCCCTAGTACGCCTCTATGGACTAGCTCATTGATCAATGATGGTTAAGGTTTCCTAACCATAGACATGAGTTGTCAATTGATAATGAGATAATATCATTGGAAGAATGATATGATGGACATACCCAAAATAAGCGAAGCAATTAGATCGTGTCATCGTGTTCGTCTTTGCGAAGCTTTTCTTATGTCAAATATTGTATTCCTTAGACCATGAGATAATACAACTCCCTGGTATCGGAAGAAAGCTTTGAGGTCATCAAACGTCATCCTATGAGAGGGTGATCATAAAGGTGTCTCTCAGGTGATCGGAAAGTATCTGTTGGGTTGTATGTATCGAGATGGAATGTGTCCCTCCCAAGTCGGAGAGATATACTTCGGGCCCACTCGGTAATCGATATCAACACCGCTTGCAAGCATGTGGTTAAGGAGTTAATCACAAAGTGATATCGGATTACGGAACGAGTAAAGTACTTGTTGTGAACGAGATTGAACTAGGTATGACGGTACCGACGATCGAATCTCGGGCAAGTAAAATATTGCGAGACGAAGGGAATATATATATGGGATTGATTGAATCCTGGCATCGTGGTTCATCCGATATGATCATCGATGAATGTGTGGGAGTCAATATGGGTTTCCAAACCCCGCTGTTGATTATTGATAGAAGATCATGTCTGCATATTCTCGAACCCGCAGGGTCACACACTTAACGTGTCTCGACGCTAGGATAGATTGGATAATTGGTTTATGAGTTTTTGTTCAGAGTCTCGGATGGGATCCAGGACATCACGAGAGGTTCCGGAGTGGTCCGGAGAATAAGATTCATATAAGGCAGTGCAGTTTTTGGAGTTCGGAATTGTTCCGGGTTAATCAGTATTGTACCGGAAGCTTCTAGAACCTTTCGGAAGGGGACCAACGTGGCCACACCTTCCGGGAGGGGGCATGGGCCTATGAGGGAGTGCCCTGGCCGCATTGGTCCAGGGGCACAAGGCCCCATAGGGCCCAGCCGGCCAAGAGGGTTTAAACCCTAGATAGAGCTTCTAGAAGGGGGGGGGGGGTTTCCTTGCCCCCCACTCCTCCTCCTTGGCCGCCGACCTTGGCTTGGGGGAGGGGGCTAGGGTTGTCGCCCCACCCCTCTATATAAAGAGGGCTAGGGGCGCACCACCCCCCACACCTTCCCCTCCAACCCTAGCCGCCATGCTGCCCTTCCTCTCTCCCTCCCGACTGTTTGTAGGCGAAGCCCTGCTACAGAAATTCTCCCCCATATACACCACGCCGTCGTGTTATAGATCCAATCCGTCTCTCCACCATACTTGCTGGACCGAGGAAGGAGGAGACGTCGAGGTGCTGCACGTGTGCATCTCACGGAGGCACCGCCACTTGTGGTGCTAGATCGGATCGGATCGCGAGGAGGAGAAGCGAGTACGACTACATCACCCACGTTCCGACGAACGTTCCGTTGTGCGAATCTTCAAGGGTATGAAGATCTAATCCAATCTCTCTCGTTGTTTGCATCTCCTAGATTAGATCTTGGCTTTCCCTCTGTTCGCATCCGTAGAAAATTTTGATTTACTATGCCGCGAAACCCTTCAACGTCTTGCCGGGCCGAGAAGATGACTGAGGTTCACTCTTGAGTTGAGGCGTGGAATCCAAAGAGGGAAGGAAGGGTGTTAAGCTACCAGATACAAAACCACCTCTACTACTCCGATACTCGATCCACGATACTCCTAGAAAAAGATTCAAGAAGTTTAAGGACCGGGAGATGGAAGAATTTAGGGTAGGGGGCAAAGAGGAGGGGGAGAGAGACCTAGAGTTCTATCAATATAGTTGGCTAAACAACAAAAGAAAAATAGAGCACATAATCGACTCATATAGGACCCGACAGTGCCGACAGAACTCGAGATATTCATCTTCGTCTTGTCTCCGCTTCCTTCTGGCTTCCTTGGACCTAGGGTTCGTAACAAAGGATGAGCTATGTCAAGGTAGAAAGATGGTTCATTTTTAAAAGATAGAAGAGGGTTCTTGATAAGATAGGCCTCAATGGAGTGCATTGGCCGTGTACGACCGAACCGCTACGTGTGCTAAGCAGGAGGCCAGAGACGGCGACTCCTCAAGGAAAACCTATCTAGGGTTCACATCCCTCCATGCATCGGCGAGGTTGCCGGTCCATTCCGTCTCCGGTGGCCTTAGGGCCTTGGAGGTGTGGCGGATCACGACTCTCATTGGCGGGAGGTTTTTGTTCTTCGTTTAGTCCGCCTTTTCGTGTTTCTTTCGGAATGGTAAGGCGATGACTACATACTGAAGTCGAAATAAGGTTCTCCCCCGCTCTATCCTCGCTACGGTGGTACGTCTAGTGCCGACGGTGAGCGCGTGGAGTCGTGTGTCCGGCTGATCTCCTGGGATCTGGTTGATTTTCGTGTTAGTTGGTGCAATTCCAGGTCAGTCTCTTCCAATCTACATATGTCATCATTGGCGGCGGTTGGTGCTCTTGTGCGCTGGTTCTTTGAGGCCTTATTACAATGACTTTTCGTTTGTCTACTTCAACAAGCTCTACTATGACAAACTTTGTCCGCCTTCTGTGATGGAGGGGCGAGAACGGCGGCGCACCTTCGGCTTGTGCTAGTGTTTGTAGTCACGCTAGGTGGTCCATCGATCTATCTGTAATTTTTATTACTTTTAGACTTTTTATACTATTGTTGATGATTATTAATAAATCTCTGGAATTCGAAAAAAAGAAAGAATGAAGTGCGTTGGCCTCTTTTTTTGTCCTGAGACGTGCATTGGCCTCTTGAGCACGTTTAGTCTTCACTAATAGTACAGCTGGTTGACTTAGCGGGTTTATGTAACCAAAAACGAGTACCTGACCGACCGTCCCTACACACCGCACCGCCCTCCTCGGCGCTGTCCCTCCATTATTATTTTCTTCTTTAGAAATGACTGAAGTCGAATTCTTAAATTCCGTTTCTCAGCCGCACGGCAACACAGCGCGAAAATCAAAACGCGAAATGGAGGAGTAAATTCCCTCTTCCCCCTCCGCGTGATTTCTTTAATCAGCCTCCTCCTCATCCTCGCCAGCCACTACTACTCCCCTCCCCCGTCTCCTCCTCGTGAGCCCCCTCTCCTCTCCGTCCCCACCTCCTCCTCGCTCCCCTCCCTCCCCTCCCCTCGGATCTCGCCCTGCCGGCCGCAGCCGGACGCGGCGGCGACCCGGTCCTCGACCCCAACCGCGTGCCGCCGCGCCTAGTTATACCGCCGCCCGCCCGCCGCAGGCATTGCGGGAGGGATCTGCTCCATTTGTCGCTCTCTGCTCCTCTTTGGTAGGTGCCAGCGCGCACTTGTCCCTCTGCACCTCTCTGGTTAACCTCACGCTGGAGCTTGGAATCGAAGCCTCTGCTCGCCATTCCCCGCGCCGCTGGATCTGACTGACTGGCTGACCGGAGCTCTCGCTGCTCCGCGCCTGTGGGGGGTCAGAATCGGCGATTAGTGCTCGCTGGATGAGACGAGCTGAGGCCGAGGTCTGACAGGCACCGTCTCACCCCTGCTGCTGCGGAGGCCGAAGGGCTGAGAAGCGAGATGGCGGCCGGCGGCGTGGGCCCCGCCGCGCAGCTCGGCGGCTCCGGACACAACGGAAGCAACGGCGGGGCCGCCTCCGCCGCCGCCACGCCGCTGCACGGCTCCGCGGCCGCCAGCGTCAACGGCGACGGATACGACAGCGACGGCTACAACTTCGCGCCGCCGTGAGTACCAGCCCCACCTCCCCCCCGCCGTCTCACGCGTGCTTCGCAGAGCTGTCCCGAATTCGTGCTAGCCACCGACCAGATTAGATTTCGTGTTGCTGCTTCTGGTTCCGTATGCTTCAGGCCTCACGTTTTGAATTTTTCTATTGTTGTTCCATAACCGAAAAGTTTTCCCCGCCTGGTCTAAAAAGTAGACGAAAAGTTGGGTTCAGACTCAGATTTTCGTCATCAACCTGTCGCTATAGTTGGTTTTGCTTGTTGCTTTTGTAAATTGCAATCCTGGCCTACCTCGCTGCTTGTTAAATGGTTTAGTTACCAGCTCAATGGTTATTTCGAATCAGAGACATTTTGCATGCTCCCATTTCATCATTACCTGATAATAACTCGTAGTGATATCTGCTCTCTGGGCTACTTTTTTTCAGTACTCCGTCGACTTTGTCCATGTCCATACCTCCGGAGCTTGCTGGAGCAATCCCGCTCATTGATAGGTTCCAGGTACGCGTCTCCTTCATTCTAGCTTACCCAGTGTTGTGATGTATCTCGTGCCAATTCCAAAAGGAGGAGAGAAAATCTCATCGATGTCCTCAAAACAGTTGGTAGCTATGTGGTGCATGTGCTGGTTTACGAAATGCGAAGACATAACACATTGTTCTATTGATGTGTGAGACGGCTACAATTTTTGTTCTCTCTGGAAACTGAGGGTAGGTGGGGGATTTGTAGACTAAGGTTGCTGGGCAAAAGGAGTTTTGTCTATTTCCTACTTAGTCCTGCTCTCTCCATCCATTTACATAGACAGTAGCAGTTATCCTTTAATATTTGGTTTGGTCTCTTACTCTATCACAATGTCAAGTATTGTTAGTCAATCTATTGATGCACCGAAACATTTCAGTAGAAGGATTTGGTTTATTAATTTACAATTATTCATCATCAACTAGTAAGCATAACTATAGTTCCCATAGTCACACTGTACCTTGTTAAAAGTAGTGCCAAAATATAACAGGTGGAGGGATTTCTCAAAGCAATGCAGAAACAGATCCAATCATCTGGGAAGCGTGGATTTTTCATTAAAAAATCTGTGGGTCCGCAAGTTCGTGAGAAGTTCACTTTGGAAGATATGTTGTGCTTCCAGAAGGTAATATTATTGAACCCCATTCCCCTGTATGAGATTGTTTGGCTGCAATCTGATTCCTAAACATGTTTTCTTACTGTGTTTTTAATATCATATGCAATCTGATGTCATTTTGTTTTATTTATTTAATGCTTCTTTATTCTCTCTTTGGCAGGATCCTATTCCAACTTCCTTACTAAAAGTAACTAACGACCTTGTAAGCCGCTCAATCAAATTATTCCATGTCATATTAAAGTACATGGGCATCGATTCACCTGCAATAATAAGTTTGGAAGAAAGAATCGAACTTGTTGCAAAGCTTTATAAGCATACCTTGAAGCGTTCTGAACTTCGAGACGAGCTCTTCGCACAGATTTCTAAACAAACACGTAACAATCCCGATCGGTAAGTGATGGGGATCTCATGTATGACAAGCATCTGTTAATTTCAGGCTTATTTTAGGAATCATAATTTTATATTTTTACAGGAGTTGGTTGATACGAGCTTGGGAGCTAATGTATTTATGTGCATCTTCCATGCCACCAAGCAAAGATATTGGGGCATACTTGTCTGAGTATGTTCACTATATTGCTCATGGAGCCACAACTGATTCTGATGTTCGAGTTCTAGCATTGAACACACTGAATGCATTGAAACGCTCGGTTAAGGCCGGCCCACGGGTCACAATTCCTGCACGGGAGGAGATAGAAGCTCTTTTAACCAGCCGAAAGCTTACGACAATTGTATTTTTCTTGGATGAAACATTTGAAGAGATCACCTACGACATGGCAACAACTGTTGCTGATGCTGTTGAGGTAATCCACATTTCTCCTAAGCTATGGGTTTGGAACTGATAGGTATCAAATGTCCCTTTATAAGAATGTACCTATTCAGATCTGGAGCATTAAATTGCACTGGGAAACTCCCCCACTGTTCATCTTTAAAAAAGATCTAGATCATTGTTTGGTGGTGTATAAGTTGTCACTTCATGTATAACGATGATGATATTAACGAAGTAATGGGCCTGGGTAGTCGCAACTTATAGAGTTACCACCTATGTGCACAAGGTTCATTTAATTGTTTTTTAGTTTTGTTATTACTTTTGTGCTCATGACTATTTTCTTTCAGATATATTCTTAAAAGTGCTATAAACAAGGATGCATTTAATGCAAGTCATCCGTTCATAGATTGAATGTACATTTGGCCGGAACCATTCAACTATAGTCAAAATAGAACTTGTGATACAGCATCTGTGGCTGGATTCTTTTGTATGTAGCTCATTGCTACTAGGTGTGTATCTACATGTTGCTCTATTCAGAATTTCAGATACCTCATGACTGAGCCTAACCCACCTTGTAGAATTAGGCTCTAGGTAGGTTGTCAATATGAACTTTGACCAATTCTAAAAAAAGGGGTTTGCCCCTTTCTGTCACCATTCAATACTCTGGGAAGTTAGTAGTCGCAACTCACATGCACCTTCTTCTACTCCCATAGTTACAATGATGAATGCACCGCTACTCAGCCTTGCAAAGGTGTTGACACTTTCTACTCTGGCATACTACATATGAGCGGTTGCATACTTACTTTCCTAATATTATGAACTCTACTAGTAAAGCTTTGTTATCACTGAGTGGATCATTAGTTGACTTCAGTTCATTACATCTAGTTTCTGGTCAACCAAATAGTGGATAGTCAACCATACTATCACATCCCAGTATGGCTCCAAACTGGGTTGCAGCGTCTCATTTATTTACTTGGAAGTTGTAAGTTCTAAGTAAACAAAATATGCTATTATTACAGGAACTTGCTGGCATCATCAAACTTTCAGTATATTCCAGTTTCAGTCTTTTTGAATGTCGAAAGATTGTTAATGGATCAAAGTCTTCAGAAGTTGGCAACGGTATTTCTTTTCATTCTCAAGTTGCATGCTTCCCCCTTCATTCTGACTTAGTGCATATGGGCTTGATATTGCGTGGTTGAAGGAAATATATGAATCAATGAAGATTTTCACATAGCACATGCTTGGCATGCAGAGGAATACATTGGATTAGACGATAACAAATACATTGGTGACTTGCTATCTGAATTCAAGACTGCCAAGGATCGCAACAAAGGAGAAATTTTGCACTGCAAGCTTGTATTTAAGAAACGCCTCTTTCGTGAGTCTGATGAGGCTGTGACTGATCCGATGTTTGTTCAGCTATCATATGTCCAGGTACTGGTTTGCGTAGCCAGTTGAAGAGCTTACAGTGACATGCAAGTATTCTTGCTTTGCACTAACTAATGTCCTTGATCTGCAGTTACAACATGATTATATTTTAGGAAACTACCCAGTAGGCAGGGATGATGCTGCACAACTCACTGCTCTGCAAATATTGGTTGAGATTGGATTTATTGACAATCCCGAGTCCTGTGTGTACGTAATTCAAAAGGCTCTGTCTGATCTCTTATTTTGTTTGTCAATGTAGTCTTTTTCAATAATAATTCATCATATCTCTTTGCTGAGATGCCATTTTTCTTCTTGCTAGTGAATGGATATCTCTTCTAGAGAGGTTTCTACCTAGACAAGTTGCAATTACTAGAGCAAAGCGAGACTGGGAGCTCGACATCATCTCACGATATCAGTTAATGGTATTCATCTAGCTGTGCAACTTTATGCTATTACATAGCAACCTTAAATGCATCATAAATCATACAATTTACTATTGTTTACTTGATTTTCAAATTTCAACACATCTGTCTAATTTACCTCCATGTTGTGCACTGATTATAACAGCGAGTGTATTTGTAGATGCATCACACATGTTACTAACATTCAACAAAACAATATTGTTTTTAATTTGAAGTTAATTTGAGTTTTCTCAAGATAATAGTTTTGATGCAAGTGCTGACAAAATATTAAATTGTATGATCTGAATTCACATTTGCAACCACATGTGATACCTCAAACACCTAAATATTTCACATTTGCATCCAGGAACACTTGTCAAAAGATGATGCAAGGAACCAGTTCCTCAGAATCTTAAGGACTCTTCCATACGGCAATTCAGTTTTCTTCAGCGTTCGGAAAATTGATGACCCAATAGGACTTTTACCTGGAAGAATCATTTTGGGAATCAACAAACGAGGGGTAGGATGTATTATCATATGGTAAAAATAGTATATTTGTTCTACTAATGGAAGCTAATCTTGTAATTCTGCTTTGATGCAGGTTCATTTTTTCCGTCCGGTTCCCAAGGAATATCTTCATTCTGCAGAGTTGAGAGACATAATGCAATTCGGGAGCAGCAATACTGCTGTTTTCTTTAAGATGCGAGTTGCCGGTGTCCTTCATATCTTTCAGTTTGAAACTAAGCAGGTAATTTTTAAGCCTCACAGGAGATAGTACATCAGCATTTTTGCCATCTTGATGTTGTTATATCATATAAAACTGTTAAATAACCATTAATTTACCATGCCAAAATAACCAAGTGCTTGTATTTTTTAGGGTGAAGAAATATGCGTAGCACTTCAAACACATATAAATGATGTGATGCTTCGCAGATATTCAAAAGCGCGCTCTGGCTCTGCTACCAGCACGGTTTCTCAAAATGATGTTTCTCTAACAGATAAGTCACCAACTGGTGAAATGTATGATAAACGTGTCCTAGAACTTTCAAAAGAAGTTGACGAGTCTCAAAAGAAAGCAGACCAGGTTAGTTACTTTATTCATTAAAAATGAGTAATGGTGTCGCATGGTGATTAGAGTTCAGAAATTTATGAGCAATGACCTATTACCGAGTAAACATTGTTCTAGCACGCTAAAATTTTCTGTCTTAGTGTAACACTAAATCCAAATCATTTCCTTACCAATTGGATTGCGAAATATAGTGAATGACCGACTGGTAAAAAGTTTTATTCATGTTACTATAAATATCTGATATTTTTTAGCTAGTTATTACAATTAGCTTTTATGCACAAGTTTATAGTGTGCCCAAGTGTTTTTGCAATTTTCAGTTCATGACTTCTTTCATAGAGTTAAAGACTGAAATTGCAGTACTCCCTCTGGTCCATATTAATGGCCTCGACTTTATCTAGATTCTGATGTATCTAGTTAAGTATTTAGACTAGATGCATCCGAATCTAGACAAAATTGAGGCCATTAATATGGACCGGAGGGAGTAATAATTAGGTGATGCTTTTTGAATCTGACTATCGTCTTACGTTATATTGGAAAATGTGTCATTATCTTGTTTAGCCATCTATCTAAGTACATGATTCTCCTTTTTCATTGTTAGTTACGAGAAGAGTTAGAAAGGAAGACAAAGCAACAAAGAGAGATGCAAGAAGAATTGGAAGGGCTAAGAGATACCTTACAATCTGAACGACATATCATTAAAGAAGTAACAAGTGAGCGGGATAATCTAAAATCTCTATGTGATGAAAAGGATTCTTCTTTGCAGGTATGGTGATATGCAATTTGCATAGTTAAAATTGCTTGAATCATCTAACTCTTATTTTATTAGGTTGTGTTGGTGGAGAAAAGTAGACTGGAGACCAAATTAGAAGTGTCTGGAAACCACTGTGAAAGAGATACTTTGACAACCGTAGGCAGCGTCAACAGTAGCATTGAGGTATTTTATACAATCATGTACATCCAGAGTTGAGTTTTGCAGGATGGCCTGCTTCTACCTTCTGTGGCGAAGCTTATATTTCCAAACTTTCCATTGTTCATTGATTTATCTTATATTTGAAAAGATGCTAACTAAGCTTGAGGAGGAGTTGAAATCATGTCAAAAAGAGCTTGATGCCACAAAAGAAATTTCAAAGAAGTTGATGATGGAAAGGAATATGCTCGAACAGAAGATTCAAAGGCTTGAAAGAGCAAAAATTGAAGAGGTTTTTTGTTAATCATCAAACATTTTCTCTTTCCTGTTCTGAATTTTCACAGAGAATACTTTACTCCCTTCATATTTCTGAAAAGATGGTTACTTTTAACTATGCAGAAAAGTACAATGGAAAGAATCTACGAGGATGAATGCCGTAAGTTAAAAGATCATACAACTAAATTGGAGCTGAAGTTGGCAAGTACAACACACTCCTTAAATGTCGCTGAATCAACTCTTGCCTCGAGAAATGCCGAGGTGGATACATTGCAAAATACTCTCAAGGAGCTTGATGAGTTAAGAGAGTTCAAAGCGGTATGTGTAATGCATAATAGCTACACTCAGTTTTTCTTAGGTTCTATAAAAATTCACATACTTCTGTTTTGCATCATTTCAGGATGTCGACAGAAAGAACCAACAGACCGTTGAGATTCTTAAAAGGCAAGGAGCACAGTTGGTTGAGCTTGAAGGTCTTTATAAGCAAGAACAGGTTTTGCGAAAACGTTACTACAATACAATTGAAGGTAAAATATATTATTCACACACTATTAGGTTACTTTGCCAATAACTTGATTATGAATCGAGTTACAATTTTTCACAGATATGAAAGGAAAAATAAGAGTTTTTTGTCGATTGCGTCCTCTAAACGACAAGGAGCTTTCCTTAAAGGATAAGAATATTGTGTGCAGTCCAGATGAATTTACAATTGCACATCCGTGGAAAGATGATAAGTCAAAACAACATCTATATGACCGTGTATTTGACGCACACACTACTCAAGAAGATGTATTCGAAGACACGAAGGTAACATATTTCTGAATTTAAGTTTCATTTAACTGTTGTGATGTAAATTGTGTTCCTGAGAATGTTCACTGCTGGTTTTCATATGTTTTTGTTGAATGTGCTGCAGTATCTAGTACAATCAGCTGTCGATGGATATAATGTCTGTATATTTGCTTATGGCCAAACTGGTTCTGGGAAGACCTTTACTATATATGGTTCAGAAAACAATCCTGGTCTTACTCCAAGGGCAACGTCAGAACTTTTTAGGGTGATAAAGCGTGATGGGAACAAATATTCATTTTCATTGAAGGTAAGAAATATTTTTCATGTTCATTGAATGATTTCATATGGCATAAATACATCTATTCTCTCTGGACTAAATATAAGTATAATTTTGAATGTTTATGAAATGATTTGTACTGTTGTCTGTTGGCAGTTCTGTGTTGATTATTACATGGTTTGGGAAGCTTAGCAGATTCTTACTTGATTTTTTTTAACTTAATTTAAATTACGACTTTAGTTATCTTCATTGACTGTAATCACTAATCTGTATCATACAATTCCCAGGCATATATGGTGGAACTTTATCAAGATAATCTTGTGGACCTGTTGTTGCCGAAAAATGCCACGCGACAGAAATTAGAAATAAAAAAGGACACCAAGGTATAAAAGCTCATTCCTCGTATGCATTTGACTTCACATTTTTCATACAGTTCGCTAGACTTAATGATCATCCACTCAGCCTATAATTCTTCTATATTTGCATTTAGCTCTTCAAAAAGACAAGTTACAAATTTTCCTGTTTGACTTTTCTTTAACATGTGGAAGCGTTTCTTTCATGAATGGTAGATACTCCCTCCGTTTCAGGGCTTAAGGCGTCCTCGTTTTGCGTGTTTTTTCTTTGACCAAGAATTACTCTAAATACGCAAAGAGTTTTGGTATAAAACTAGTATCACCGGAAGGTATTTTTCAATATGAATCCAACGGTACTAATTATGTATAATTTAATCAAGATTTTGTTGCTCAATTCTTTGGGTCAAACTTTGCTTTGGAAAGCGTGTGCGCCTTAAGCCTTGAAACGGAGGTAGTATGTTGTATTTCTATGGAGCTACTTAACTTATGGTTTTCTTTCTAGGGTGTTGTTACTGTTGAAAATGTTACAGTTCTGAACATTTCAAGTTTTGAAGAATTGAGCGCTATAATCACAAGAGGTTCTGAGAGAAGACACACCGCTGGAACAAATATGAATGATGAGAGCTCAAGATCTCATTTAGTCCTTTCAATCATTATTGAAAGTACGAATCTCCAAACTCAGTCTTATTCAAGAGGAAAGGTAAGATAAGATGAACTTGAAAAGTTCACATAAAATTTTGGTTGAGTCTAGTAAATAGCACGTTTTCATTTGATCTATCATTTCCCAAAAAATGTTGGTCTACCTTAAATTATCAACCTGCATAAGATTGTTCACCCACCATATTATTGGCTGTACATCAATTTACTTGGCCTTATGTTTTTGCAGTCATTTGTTTTGACTATTCCTAGTTTAATAGAAGTTGTTTTATTTTCCTTCTGAAAATGTGGTGTCTTGACGTACTTGCCTACTTTATCTAGCTGATAAGCAAGCCATGTTTCATAAGGTTTATCTTGTTTTGTTTGTTTGATACGACTCATCAACTATAAAAGGTAGCATTTCAAGGTGCTAATTTTTTTCTTAATAAATTATTAACACTGACGGTGTTATTCTGTATGTGACAGCTAAGCTTCGTGGATCTTGCTGGTTCCGAGAGAGTGAAAAAGTCTGGTTCAGCAGGAAAACAATTAAAAGAAGCACAAAGCATTAATAAATCTCTTTCTGCATTGGCTGACGTTATTGGTGCTTTATCTTCTGATGGACAACATATACCTTACCGAAACCATAAGTTGACAATGCTTATGAGTGATTCACTTGGAGGCAATGCGAAAACCTTAATGTTTGTGAATGTTTCACCGGCAGAGTCAAACTTGGAGGAGACTCACAACTCACTCATGTATGGATTTCCATTGCTTTTATTTACTCTTCGCATTTTTTACATAGCTGTTGCCCTCTGCATCGCTCCGATTTGTCTTCTCAGAAACGTTTGACTGAATTTTCTTGGGTCATGTGATAATTTATGTCTTGCATCATATGCGTACCTTCTGTGATAATCTAAGTTTCTCATATCACATATGATAATCTATTTCAAAGACCCTCTGAAGTCTCTTCTATCATACTGATAATCTAGTATTTCATATGCCTTCTATGATAATTTATGATAACTTCGTTTGGTTCCATTGTTTTGGGACTTCACCTTTTAAAATTCCATTCCAGTTTAGCCCTTTCATATTAAATCAATTTGTGGCCTTGTAGGTATGCTTCACGAGTGCGTTGCATTGTCAATGACACGAGCAAGCATGTTGCCCCAAAAGAAATCATGCGGTTGAAGAAGTTGATTTCGTATTGGAAGGAGCAAGCAGGTAAGCGGAGTGAGGGTGATGAACTGGAGGAAATACAAGAAGAGAGGATATCAAAAGAGAAAGCAGACACTCGGTTGACCACTTGAGAGTGATATATCATCTCTAGGGTGACCTCCCCCTGTTTTGCATTCTTGCGCTATTCGCAGAGGCGATCAACGATCTTGAGAGTGATATATCATCTCTAGTGACTTCCCCCTGGTTTGCATCCTTGCGCTACTCGCAGAGGTGATCGGTGATCTCGAGCACTCGTGACGCCGGAACACCTCTCTGATGGCCATCCGGCGGGATATTCACCAATTGTATAGTTTCATATTAATATTTTGGCAGCGGTGCCTGTTTGTACAAAGAGATTAGTACACATTCATAGGAGAAGGGAGTAACAGAGCTTAGGAGTAAATCCCTTTGTTTTTTTGGCCATCTTAGCAGAGATTACCAGTGTTACTGTATTAGCATCGATGATGAAATGGCTGCCAAGTGTTGTAAGCTCGTGCATTTTGCACATTTGTGGAGATAAAAAAAAATAGTAGGTCGCCTCTGATATAAGCCTACATATGTAGTGTTAGGCATCTGTCCCCTTGGATTGCCTGGTTCTGTCTTGGGGCGTGCAATTGCTGATGTGTGGCGCCATCTAATGTTAGTACTCCCTCCGACTCATATTACTTGACTTGGATACATCCGAATCTAGACAAATCCAATGTCAACTAATATGGGTTGGAGGGAGTATATGTTGGTTATTATGTTAAAAAATCAGCTCAGAGTAGTTCAAGCGCAAATTGCGGAACAGGTAAACTAGTGGTGTAATCAATTTCACAGACTAAATATATAGTCGATTTGTAATTAACACCAGAGCAGAACGGGCGCTATTTGACAGTGTAGAAACCCATCTCTGTCAGAGAACTGGTAAGCATAACGATGACCTTCGTGGACCTTGAACCGGAGGCATGTTGTTGTTGCCCCAAAAGAAATCATGCAGTTGAAGAAGTTGATTTCATATTGGAAGGAGCAAGCAGGTAAACGGAATGGGGGCCATGAAATGGAGGAGATACAAGAGCGGATATCAAAAGAGAAAGCAGACACTCAGGTTGCATTGCATTCCTGCAGCATCCTCAGTAGAGATCAGTGCAGAAAGAGTCCCCAATAGCCTTTGAGGAGAATGTTTTGATGTGATTGACAATGTTGCACACCAGTTGTATAGTTACAGATTATATTATGGCAGCAGCGCCTGTTTTGTACAAAGTGACACCAGTACACACTCATAGAAGGGAGGAAGAAGAATTCTTAGGAGAGATCATTTTTTTTTGTTATCTCAGTATAGATTCTTCTGTCGGGGTGGTGATCGCCAATGCTAGCATGCACTATGATGAGGCTGTTCTGAAGAATTTTTTGTCATCTCGGTAGAGATTCTTCTGTCAGGGTGGTGATCACCATTGTTAGCATGTTACTCCCTCTGTTTCAAAATATAAGATGTTTTAGCTTTGTAAAAGAAGTGTGTCTAACCCCTTTTAGTGTGTAGGTTTATGTAGGTTTGGAATGAACCTACACAGTAAAATGAGTCTAAATACACTTTTTTTATAAATCTAAAACATCTTATATTTTGAAACGGAAAAAAGGGGTTCTAATACCACTGGTGATCTCACATACACGCAACCCAACAAATAGGGACCAGTTTCCGCCGAACCCTCGATTTTGGCTCCTGGTTTGAGTATCCTTCGCAGCATCAGCTGCCTGAGTACTTCTCTGTTTCTTATCACTTACCACTAGGAACAGCATAAGCATGCCAATTTACACACTTGCAGGTAGATTTCCGAGTTATTGCATCTTCCCTTACCGTGCCATGCCTGGATACGTTACCATCCATCAGGAAAAACGTGCACATGCAATGAACTATCTGCGGATGATAAAATACAGCCATGTCCTGGTTGCCCACACTATGGTTCAGTTTCGAACTGGGAAAACGAGAACTATTGGTGGTACAAGTAGATTCTAGACAAATAACACCATAATTAAGCCGGAAGAATTTGACAGCATAAAACAAGATACAATGACTTGCATTTTTTGAAACACAAAGATTACACTAACTTGGAACAAAAAAGATTACAATAATTTAGTACTAATAAACAAAAAATTACAAGCACTGCCTTGAAAAAAGAGTGCCACTTCCATAAGTGAAGAAATGATAAACAAGTTTATTAACACTCCCCTTCTCCATGGGACAAGAACCATCTAGGCCTACCAACAGAGCAGAAAAGCAGATGTCAGATCAGTGAGTACTAAACTACTAACTAGATAAATACGATCAAAATAGAGAAGAAAAAATATGATCAGATACAGAACAGAAAGATATAGTTAACGGGCTACTGAATCAGCAAAAAGAACTGTCTTTGTTTTCTTGACCTAATATGTACAAGTTCACAAATGGTAACAGTTGACAAAATTAAGTCCACCACAATATCTGCTAGTTACTACTCCCTCTGTTCCCTTTTTATAGGACTTTTTGGCAACCATATGCATTCTTGACCTAATATGTACAAGTTCACAAATGATCACAGTTGACAAAATTAAGTCCACCACTATCTTTGTTAGTTACTACTCCCTCCGTTCCCTTTTATAGGACTTTCTGGTAACCAATTAAGCCTGCAAAAACGACTTACAAAAAGGAACAGAGGAAGTACAATACGGTCTGTAGAAGAACTTCGTTAGCAATAGGTGTGTGTTTGACTCCCCAACAATACAAAAACCTATGCACACCTTGGCAAAATCACTTGCATTTTCTCTTCTATAACAAAATTCGACACTCGCGCAAAAGTACCGCAGATGATAAAAGTGATCATATTGCAGTGGCGCTATCAGAACAGTGTCACATGCATGCTAATTACAAATAGAGCAAGGAGAAACTTCCTCGCGGGGCTGTGATTCTCGGACAACTGGCTGACAAGACAGTAGATGCTAACAAGAAGGATGCTCTAGTGTGGATCTGGAACAGAGAGGAGACATCAAGGCAGTTGTTTCTTGTGTATGCCTTCAGCAGCACCTGTTGGGCAATGATTTTGGTGTTGCTTGGCAGCTACAGCTTGGCATGACAGAGCAGAGATGCATCAGGGGAAACGGAATTTCCCCCTGCAGCATTTACTTTGAGGGTTTCACACTTGATACATGCCTTGTGTATTTGGAAGCAGAGAAACAGCAAGTTATTCAACAACATGCTGCCCTGCCAGGTATTCCTGGTTCATCCAATTAAGAAGGACCACAAAATTATCTCTTTCAGATTTTAGACAATTCAAACTGAGTTCCATTTAGCCAGATTGCAAGTTATAACACCTCCTGTTGTAAGTATTTTTCCCCGAATATATACTACAATAGAGGAACCATAGCAGCTCTATAGTTGTAACTACAGTGTTATTCACAAGTTGTAAATACAAACAGAAATTGCAGCAGCTTATAAAGACTTGCACATCTCAACCCTGAGATGTTTGTGCACCCCGAATGGTATGTTTGTGTATATCAAATATAATCAAAGGTTAAAAGAAAAAAGGTTGCCCTACTGATACTATATTAATTGTCAGTTTGTAACGAGTGTCACTGTGATGGAAAGGTATTCCAGGTCGTCATACTCACCCCCTGTCGCCACTTTCTCTTCACCTTCCAATCAGGTTGCAGCTCCCCCTGATAAAGAAGTGCCCCTTTGTTCCTACAAGCATGGGAGTAATAACAATTAGCACAAAGGCCCAACTAAGTTACAACAAAACAGGGAAACAACTCACTCACCAAGTAGCACGGTGGCAACAGGTGAAGATATGGTAGATGAGGCTACAAGGACTTGGTACACCACCGTTGTCTATGACGCATCCATCCGCTGTGGGCATCCATGTTATACTGCCCAGGTGGTATTGCCCAAGGTAATACTCTTTGGGATGGAGAAGTACAACAGAGTCACCCACAATGGTAGGGTGCACTCTACTGCTCACACTCAAGACCCTTTCTTCAACAAAGAGAGCATTTCCTCCAATGCTAGTTACCGGGACAATTCTGTCGAGGATAATATCAGCTAGTCTGTAAACCAGGACATGTGAGGAATGCCTACCATTACGGCCGATCACGAGGATCTCTGAATCACATTCTGCAAGGTGGTAAGGGACCTGAAGTTTTCCTGCCGGACATGTGGCAATCAACTTTGGCTCCGGCAGAAAACACAGACCACCTGAGCCTGCCATGTCCTCCTCGTCTTGGGGCAGATCGATTTCAAAAATCTGCAGCTCGCTGTAAAATGTGTGACAGCGCATCATGTATATCTTGCCTCGGAATGACATTGGCCTCCAAAGGTGTGATATGGACCATGTTGAGAGCTTCCATTGCTGGTCAATGGTGCTGGCACAGGCTACCCGGGCCAATTTGAAAAGGGCAATCATGACAGTGACAACTCCATCCGCGCTCACTCTGAATGAGGTAGCACTGACGGTCCTGTGAAAAGACCAATTCAATATCTGAAGCTGGATGGGGCTCAACCCTGTTCTGAGTGTTGCGAGTGGCGGGAGCTCTACAATGTCGCCGGTGAAGGGGTGGAGGAGGCGGACGGCAGTGTCCTGGTCCCGCTGCAGCAGCAGGAGGCCGTCGACTGAGTCAAGAATGCAGTGGCTGCTGAAAAGTGGGAGCCGGGCGCGAACCAAGGCGCCTGTGGATAGGCTGAAGAAGCGGACGTACTTGCGCAGCTTGCCATGGCCGGGGTGGAGGCCGTGGCCCTCGGGCAGCATCATCCACCTACGCGGGTGGAAGCGCGGATCGAGGACGCCGCGGCCTCGTGGGCAGACGGTGCTGGATCGCCAGTGAGGGCAAACGGCGCGGAATCGGACATAGTCAAGCAAGTCACTAGCCAGTACCCGCCAACCGATCAGGCGGACCAAGTCATCGTGCAGAGACGCCCACGAAGATCCGTCGGATTGCAAGGTGGAAGCACCGTCGGTGGCGGCGTGACGGCGCTTACTGCTGCACGCAGCCATGGCCGAAGGGCGCTTCCGATTCATCGATGATGACCTGACTTCACTCACCCGGATAGCAGATCTCGTTTGAAAAAGCAAGAGAGATCGAAGAGAAGTAGGTCAATCATACCCTGGAAGAAGAAAAGAAAACAAATTGTTTCGGCGCACCAACGGGCTTGAGGTCCGGTTAACGGCGACGCGAACCGTCGCAGATCCACCACAGCCGGTGGCTAGTGGAGGAAGAAGAAGTGGAAAGCGGGGACTTCTATTATTTTTGAGTGAGAAAGGGGAAATTTTAAATTAATATATGAACGAAGGGACTTTTAATGCTGATATAGTGGAAAGTAACTTAAAGTAGTAATATGTACATATACGTTAATAGTTTAAGTTACTATTTTTATAGTGAAAAGTAATTTAGCTATGGTAATATGTAATGCCACGTTAATTAGACTATAAACACACTTTGTCTTGGTATGTGTGATATTATAGTAACATAGCTAGTTACTCAATCTATCTCTCTTTTCATTAAATCATTGTCACATAAGCAAAAATGCTGACTTGGACTCTTAGTTACTAGTGAAGTTACCCCAACTATGACCAGCCTTAACAATATCCAGGACGGGCTGCCGCACCGCCACATAGGACACGAATTCCTCGCATCAGCCAATAAGGACAGCGGGCCCGACGCACACATGATTCAAACCGTCCATTTTGACCCGGATGGTTAGAAATCTTCACCGGGTCGACCCAACCCGTTCGAGTGTGTCCGAAATCATCCACGCGGACGAGTGGGACGTGTGCGGCGCTCCAGTGGCCCTATCCATCCGGACAAATGCGTCCAACTCGACCCATCTGGGCAACTGTTGCGGAGGCCGGGACGTGCGCGGACAACGCGGGTGTCCTGCTCGTCGGTCACTCGGGACACATATATTAAGCCTTGCCAGTTACAAAAAGGTCGTTTGAACAAAATAGGGGGATGCTACTACTGCTATTGCTATGGCTGCTGGAGGAGGACGTCGCAGCGGCTATTCGCCGCCGTTGCCGCGACCACCATTGTCGCGGCCATCGGCCCCGTCGATCACCGCCCTAGTAGACCAGATGGCTCGCTGCTGGACGCGTTCGCGGTTACGGTCGCGAGGCACCGTCTTGCCCGCCACCTTCCTGAGTCCTCTGCCACCCGGTACGTCAGGGCTTTGTCCATCTCGGCGGTCCAGTGGTCCCTCGCCTCCTGTTCGGCGAGCTCCTTCGCCACATCAGTGGCAGACGCCTGGCGCTGGAGTTCTGCCTCAGCCACGAGCAACTCCGCCGGAGAAGGAGCCGAAGCCGGAGCTCCATTGGGGCCAAAGCCTAGCGCCTGCGCGAGCGATCGCCGCCTCCCTCTCCTCCTCCAGCTGGTCCACCTCCCCCCTCCTTGTCGTCGTCCTCGGCCACCTCCGTCTCATCGCCCTCGATGAGATCCCATGCGCCCGCCACCTCAGCGGCCATAGCCACACGCTCCTCCTCCGCCGCCGAGTCAGTGACGTGCTCGCGCCGCGCATCTTCCGCGTCGCTGCGTGCTTCGGCGGCGTGGCGAAACTCACGGATGGCGACCTTGGCGTCCACCTTGGGTACCTCCTCCAGCGTGGTCATGGCCGCTTCGTGGCGGATCTCGCGGAGAGCCGCTGATACGGCCTCTAAGTCCACCGCCTCCTTGGCGGCGACGTGGTATATGTCGCGCACCCCCCATTGGGCTGTCACCGCGGCAACCGCCTGATGGCTATGAAATATAGCCATCCACATCCACATTTAAACTAGATATTATTTATATATTTGATGAAATATCTCTCTATTTCCCGCCACTAATGCCTAATGATCAGAGGGGTATGCAATCCTTTCTTGCTATTTTTGCCTACGCAGATATTGACGTATTATGAAGGGAATCACTATATAAATGCCAAAGATACGAGATTTCCAACACGCCAAAGAAACCAGGAGCCGTGAGGAGACATCTGCAAGTTTAACGACCAATTATACGGCCCGCCGCCTTATAGTTTGCACCGATCTCCTTAGGTCAAACAAAACAACTTTCGTGAAGGGACCCCTATATAAAGAGACTTTAGACGACGAGAAACAAGCCCCCGACTCCACAACATCGCTTCTTTCATCCCCAACTCTCCCTGCCGCCACGCCGGAGGAATAGATCTAGATATAAACCTCTAAACCCTTCTAAAATGGACCGTATGGGCAGCTAGAGAGAGGGTGAATAGGTGCTACTCAATTTTTAGTTCTTTTTCAATTTTAGGCTTGGCATAAAGTAAATTCTCTAGATATGCAACTACAAGAATTTCCCTATATGCAACCCTAGCTACTAAGCACGTAAAGAGAGGATCGAGGGAATCATAATAGAGCGCGCGGAGACACATGGACTTGTTTTACCGCAATTCCTTCCTTGTTAAGGGAAGTACATATGCGTTGGAGGGGTGGGAGGTTCTAAGGCCACCACGCCACAATAGGCCTCACCCTATTCTTCGATGGATCTCGCCACGAAAGGCCTGATCAACCTTCTCCACTATTGGTACCCTTCTAGGCGGGAACCGATGCCTTTACAACTCTACCGGGGCACACACCCACAACTGAATTGGGGGCTCCCGTAATGACAACAAGCTGTCACAAGAACAACTATTATCAATATAATCAAAAGCAAGGATCTAGATATTTGTAAGAAATACTAGATCGGAGATTCTACAAACGAATGGAGAGGAGATGAAGCGTTTGATTGCAGTTGTTGAAGATCGAGTCCTCCTCCTTCGATTCCCCAAGGGACGGGGCCTTTGGGTGGATCTAGGTGGAGTTCTCTTGGATGAAGGTTGCAGATCAGATCTTGACTTTTTCGAATGAACCAAGCAATCTGGCAGGAAGGGGAAGGCAGACTTAAATACCCCCTGCCCAGATCTGGCCGTTGAAGAAGTTTGGGGGCGGATTATCCGCCCTGGGGAAAAACTCCGCCCCCAGGACGGAAACTCCGGGGGAAAGTCCGCCCCCCATACAGAGAGCGAGGCAGGTCCAGACTTGGCGAAATTCCTCGAGGGGCGGACTATACGGCCTAGGGGAAAACTCCGCCCCCGAGCCGGAAAGTCCGGGGGAAAATCTGCCCCCATACAGAGAGCGACGCAGGTCCAGACTTGGTGAAAATCCTCGAGGGGCGGATTATCCGCCCCCCTTAGGGGGCGGACTATCCGCTCTTATCGGAAAATCCGGTTGATTCTCCGCCTCCTCTATGGGGGTTGCGCCCTTCTGGGTATGGGGAGGGTCGGATTATCCTCCCCCAAAAGCAGATTTCCTTTTCCTTTTTCAATTTGAAGATCTCAGCACTTCAACACACATTAAATAATCCTTGATATTGTTATCTAACACACAAAACACTAGGGATTATAAAATGTTCTTTCAATCTCCCCCTTTTTGGTGTTAGATGACAATACCAGGATTTGCAAAGTAACCTACTAACGACACCTTAAACCAAATGAAAGAGGCTCCCCTAGATGTGTGCATATTAATAATTTTCATTTGAATACAAATGCACACACTAGAGAGTACGCAACTTTCATAGCAAAGACAATTAAAACAAGGTGAGTTAGGAAACAAGGTCATACCACCGGGATGTGAAATAGCCAAATAAAATAATGAGATTGTCAGGCTCCAAGCACATCCCACAATATTGATGCATACACTAGATGATCCCATGATTCCATATGCCATCAAATAGACTACCCGACTCCATAGATAAATCCAGAATTCCATAAGAGTAGATCTACAATATAAATCTAGAATTCCAGAGGTCCATACAGAGTAAAGCACGACAGAGTCTTACATAAACCAAGAACAAATAACAAATAAGTTCACGCTAAAAGAGCACAAGCAAGCAAATAAACAACTGAAAAAGAGACAAGTGCTTGCGCCCGACCCATGCAAATCCGAGAGACCTAATAGAACTACTTCTCCCCCTTTGGCATCGAAATGCCAAAAAAGGAAGAAGAGCGATGCTAACGTCCCATAAGATCATGCCTCCTCATCCTCGTCGTAGTCATCCCCGTCCCCTTCCTCTTCATCATACTCATCATCATCGTCATCAGCTGGAGGAGTAGGTGCCCTCGGAGGTGGAGGAAACAAGGAACTCTCGAGCTCAACATAGTTGATCCATGAAGTGTTCCATCGAGCATATGGTTCCGGAGCAGTAGGAGGAGGTGGATGGCCAGTGGCACCGGACAGGTGATGTAGAATGAGCTGCTGAGTGTGTGCCATCTCATGGCTCCTCCGACATTCCCCATACTGGACCTTGTGTGTATCTATGCCCATGCAAAGGATGTTCCACTGGAATCAATTGAGCTGCTTGACCTCGCGTGCCATTGGGGGCACCGCGGAACGACGACCACTAGCCCTTGCATCACGCATGAAGGACTCAGGAGCAGAGGATGGGTGATGGGTCTTCTAAGCTTTGTTGTAGATTTTCTTGGGCCTGTGAACACCATCCAAATCAGTGCCAAAGTCCTCAAGGGGAAACATATGCTTGATGAGCATCATAATGAAAGGGGCATATGGGATAGAGAGCCTGTTGATCATAGCATCCGTCATCTCATGATATATATAGTCCATGACATCTAGTTTGTAACCTATAGCTGAACCAGAATTAGTGGCACACTCATGAGCAAATGCAAGGAGAGGAACCAGGTGACCGCGGATCTTGTCATTGTTGCCCCCACTAGGAGATATGCTTTCCCTAAAAAGGCCAACAAGGGAGGCATACAAAGGAGAGATTCCAGTGAAAGTGCCAACAATACCATCAGATGTCATACATGGAGCGAGCACAGTGTCCTTCGATGGCTTGAGTGGAGAAATGATGTGGTGGCCAGAAGGAGTGTCACGACCATGGAAATCATACCCAAGAACCTGCCAAAAAATGCAGAAGTCCGACTGAATCATTGTTGTCCCGGTCATCCACTTCATTGTACGACGCTCATCACCGCAAATCACAAGTGTCGAGAAAAACTGCCTCACCACAGAGGAATCATAGTTGCATTGGAGAGTCATAAGGTGGTGAAGCCCCATCTTGTTAGTCACATCCAAAGCTTCAAGGAGTCTTGCCTTGGATTGGGCCTCAGTCATATTGATGGGGTGCATGGGGTGAAGCTTGAGAGTGGCATACACATCATCATGAATAGCCCGAAAGTGTGCATTCCAAAACATCGAGTCCTCAGGAGGACCATCACTGTCAGCCTCATCATAGTAATCAGTTTGGCGAATGGAGGCATACTGAATACTGTCCATAGCCTTGTAGTTGGGACGCGACTATTTTCCCTTGCGAGATGCAGTCCTCTTGGTTTTCTTTGTTGCCTCTGCCATCCGTTCAGCCTCTCTTTCTGCTCTGCGAACTTCTGTTTCTTCAATGAAGTCCCTTCTGCAGTGGGCCTGAGATAACAGGCACGGGGACGACAAGTGAAGGTCTTAGTAGCCTTGGAACCACCTGTGAAAAGCATGAGAGGGATAGCATGGAGATAAGCACACACACAAGTCCAGGAGAAATGTTAGAAATAGTAGAAAAGCAATCCATGAGCCAAGGGTGTGCATTGCGGAAATCAAAACCAAACCAGACCAGGTTTTGATCTCCAGGCCGGATTATCCGGCCCTGGCAGGGGCGGATAATCCCCCCCCCCCCCCCCCCCCGCAGAAAAATTCTGGAATGGCCCAGATTTACCAAGGCAAAACAGATCTGGCACTAGGGTTGCAATACTACTGATTCTAAGAAGTAAGGGAAACACATAGGATCTTGTACAACAAGATTTCCACCAAAAAAATGAATCCCATAAAAAAGGAGAGAGATGAGGGCGTTACCCTCACTCATTGGAGGAAAATTGCGGAGGAGAAGATACCCGGAGGCGAGGGCAAGAAGATCCGATGGTCAAATCGACTCCGGGGAGGGGCAGAAGCTCTGGCGGCGGCTGGGGGCAGAGCTAGGGTTGGGGGAGGGCTGGCTACTCTGTTTGAGCCTGGCCTCCCCGACCCATCCCTTAAGAGGCAGAATTCGCCCGGGGCGGACTATCCGCCCCCTCTGAATTTTCTGTAGAGACAGATTCAGGCCGGAGCATCCTTACAAAACCCCTCGATGGTGTATAGAGGACTTGTGTGCAAGAATATATGGTTCAAGGAGGGAAAGAAGGCTTGGGTTTAGAGCAACAAACTGAGATGGTACTACACACCCAAAGTTGCAAGAACAAATCAAACAAAAGCCAAAGTTGGGTGTGTTTTCCATAAGAACAAGAGATATGCAAGACAATCCAAAGAGAGCCATTAGAAACCAACTCTTCTCAAGGAAGAGAGCGGTGGCCGAAGCCACCATGTTGGAGCGCATGGCATGACACCGCGAAGATGTATCTTGAGTTCAAAACCAATGCTCATCAATAACCCACATATCACAAAATGATATTAAGGGAAATGATTTTGTATTGCTTTCGGCATTATGAGGGGAGGGTTAGCCTAATCAATTAGGACCACAACCCCCCTATGTCTATGCTCGCATCTAAAGCAAATACATGAATAAGAGCAAGTGAGTGTGCAAGGGTAGTCAAGCCAAGCTCCTTGAATCTATGATATTTAGCTTATTCCTCAAATAACAAAATCTTGCTTCATCAAGAGGCTTCATGAAAATATCAGCAAGTTGGTTCTTCGTGCTCACAAAGGATAGTGCAATATCACCATGAGCAACATGATCCCGAATGAAATGATTGCGAATCTCAATATGTTTTGTTCTTGTATGCTGCACTGGATTGTAAGCAATTTTGATAGTACTTTCATTGTCACATAAAAGAGGCACTTTGTCACAATTGACACCATATTACTTTAAAGTTTGCCTCATCCATAATAATTGTGTACAAGCACTTGCAGCAGCAACATATTCAGCTTCGGCGGTTGAGAGTGATATGCAATTCTGTTTCTTTGAAGACCAACACACTAGAGACCTGCCCAAGAATTGACATGCACCATAAGTTGATTTTCGATCATCTTTGTCACCAGCCCAGTCTGAATCAGTGTAACCACATAGAGAGAAACTTGAACCTTTGGGATACCATAACCCAAAATTTGGGGAATGAACCAAATATCTGAAGATTTATTTGACTGCCACTAAGTGGCTTTCTTTAGGAGCGGCTTGGTACCTTGCACACACTCCTACACTTAACACGATATCGGGCCTAAATGCGCAAAGGTAAAGGAGAGAGCCGATCATGGATCGGCATACCTTTTGGTCCACGTCTTTACCCTTGGGATTAAGCTCAAGATGACACTTTGTTTGCATTGGAGTAGCAACGCCATTGAGATCCGTCATCTTGAACCTCTTTAGCATGTCTTGGGTGCACTTAGCTTGATTAATAAAAGTTCCCTCTCTAAGTTGTTTGATCTCGAATCCAATAAAGAACCTCAATTCACCCATCATAGACATATCAAACCTGTCAGTCATAAGCTTTGAAAATTCATCGTTAAAATCTTAGTTAGTAGATCCAAAAATAATGTCGTCTACATATAGTTGGCATACAAAAAGCTCCCCATTAACCTTCTTAGTAAAAAGAGTGGGATCGATTTGCCCAACTTCGAATCCACGGTCTAACAAAAGCTCTTTAAGGTGCTCATACCACGCACGTGGGGCTTGTTTAAGGCCATAGAGTGCCTTATCGAGTTTGTAGACATGGTTCAGAAATTTGGGGTCCCCAAAACCCGGGGGTTGCTTGACGTATACCAACTCATGTAGTGGACCATTAAGAAATGCACTCTTAACATCCATTTGCTGTAATTTAAAATTATGATGAGCAGCATATGCAAGAAGGATACAAATGGACTCAAGACGTGCCACAGGAGCATAAGTCTTGCCAAAATCAATTCCTTCCACTTGAGAGAATCCTTGAGCCACGAGTCTTGCTTTTTTCCTCACAACAATGCCATTTTCATCTTATTTATTCTTGAAAATCCACTTGGTGCCGATAACATTGCGACATTCTTTGGGTTTCTCAACGAGCTTCCAAACTTTGTTGCGCTCGAAGTTATTTAATTCTTCATGCATTGAAACTACCCAATCGGGATCTTCAAGAGCATCAAAGACCTTCTTTGGTTCAACCATACAAATGTGAGCTTGATGATCACAAAAGCTTGCAAGTTCTCTTCTAGTAGACACCCTTCTTTGTAGATCACCGACAATCTTGTCAAGAGTGTGACCCCTTAGCTCAAGGTTCCGATCAGCACGAGCCTTGCGACGAGCCTCAATGTCCTTATTGTTTATAGAAGGAGTTGATTCAACATCTGTATCCTTGTCTTGTCCACTACCTTGCCCTTGATCTTGATCTGAGTTGATAGCAGGAGCTTGCTGCTGAACATGTTCTTCAGGGCCGGATAATCCGCCCCTTGGTGAGGCCGGACTATCCGGCCTGGGATATGTGGCTACAACTTCCTCTTCCTGAGAATGCTTGACAGATCTGGGAGATCCAGGGCCGGATAATCCGCCCTCGGGGGCCGGAGAATCCGGCCTGGAGTCTTCTTGGCTGTTCTCTTCTTCTTCTGATCCCCTGGGACGAGTTGGAGTGCCAGGGGCGGACTGTCCACCCCTTGGAGGGGGCGGATAGTCCGGCCTAGGACTACCATTTTGTCCAGGAGACTGGTGAACTTCAAAAGGTTGTGGTGTTGGTGCAGAGTTTTCTCCAGCAATAGGAGCTTGTTGATCTTGTGTAGATGAGGGCTCCACTTGAGTGGAGCATTGTCCTTCCCGATCCGCCACAAGGGGTTCCTCAATGGGGCGGAAAATCCCACGCCCATTCTTCTTATGGCATCTTGGGGTATTTCAACATCTGCATCACAAACATCAACTTGCCCCACATAGGAGCCGTTATTTTCATCGAACTCCACACTACAAGATTCTACAACAGTCCCGGTGATCTTGTTATAGACTTTATAAGTGTGGGATTCGGCACCGTAACCAACAAAAATACCTTCTAAAGCCTTGACTCAAATTTAGACAAGCGGACACCTTTGATAAGAAAGAAACACTTACACCCGAATACCCTGAAGTATGAGATGTTGGGATTTTTACCGGTAAGTATTTCATACGGAGTCTTGTCCAAGATTTTTCGGAGGTAGAGCCGGTTAGATGAGTGACAAGCGGTGGATATGGCTTTAGCCCAAAAATTGTAAGGAGACTTGAATTCAGCCAACATTGATCTTGCCATATCCATCAAAGTGCGGTTCTTCCTCTCGGCTACACCATTTTGTTGAGGCGTGTACGCAATGTAATATTGATGTTTTATCCCCTATTCACTTAGAAACTCATTCAAAGTGTAGTTATTGAATTCGGAGCCGTTGTCACTTCTTATTGCCAAGATAGGAACATTGTGTTGACGTTGAACTTCATTGGCAAAGTCAATGACCGTTTGTTGAGTCTCACTCTTTAGCTTGAAGAAACAGACCCATGTATATCTTGAGTAATCATCGACAATGACCAAGCAATATTTCTTCCCACCGAGACTGACATGAGATGGAGGACCAAATAAATCCACATGAAGTAATTCCAAGATTCTCTTTGAAGACACAATAGTCTTCTTCTTGTGGGTAGAGTCATGCAATTTGTCTTCAACACAAGCCCTGCAAACATGATCTTTGGCAAAGGAGACATTGTCTTTTAGTCCAAGGATGTGGCAACCCTTGTGGAGACTTTGAAAAGTTCTCATGTTGACATGGGCTAAACGGCGATGCCATAAGCAGCCCACGTCGGCCTTTCCGAATAGGCACATCGGACCCGAAGTGGTTTTCCACGAAAAGTCCACCACATATAGGTCATTTTTTACGTACCCAACAAAAGCGACCTTTAGAGACTTGCTCCACAAGAGTACCACCAAATCATCATCAATGAAAACAACAAAACCCATCTTGCCAAGGGCACGAACAGAAAGAAGGTTGTAACCGAGGGTCTCAACAAGCATGGCGTCCACGAGAGAGATATCGTGGGCAACCACAACCTTGCCAAGACCCAATACCTGAGATTTAGACTTATCACCATAGGAGTCTGTAATATTATCATGATTGGGATGCATCTCCGTGATGATCTCCTTGCTTCCGGTCATATTACTAGTGCATCCACTATCCAGCACCCATTTCGACCCACCGGAAGCATAGCCCTGCAAGAGAATTACTTCTTGGTTTTAGGTACCTATTTTTCAATTGGTCCTCTCATGTTAGTAACAAGGGTCTTTAGAACCCAAATAGACCAAGCAACATATTCATCAAAAGGAACGACATAATAAGCATAAACATCACCATAATAATCACAAAAGAGTTCATAATTTGGATTGTGAGACCCTGCAAAACCAATATTGTTAGTTTTGTCTGTTGTGACATTCTTCTCAGCGGTGCTTGTCTTTGATTGTACATTCTTGGTCTTCTTCTTCTTGTTTTTCTTCTTCTTGGACTTGGTGACATACCCAAGTCCCTCTTTACCAAGATTTGACTTTTGCTTTCCAAGAACCTCATCAAGAACACCCTTATCTTTGGGAGTGATGTCCTTGACAAATCCTTCTTCCACACTAGCATTTTCCTTGTGAATATATGTTGACTTAGATGTTCTAGGAACATCATACTTGGACAATCAAATTTGGAGCTGATCATGTGACTCATTGAGAATGGAGAAAGCACTTTTCAATGCCTTGTGAGCGATGTCAAGTTTCTCCAATTCCTCGGAGAGTCTATCATGAGCAGCCACAAAGTCAATCTTTTCCCTCTTTAACTTCTTTGCTTTGGCGGCTGCATTGTCACGTTCCTTAGCAAGCTTAGCCACTATTTCTTCATGTGACTCCTCAATGGACTCAAGCCTCTCTTCAAGAGAAACCCGAGCCTCTTCTTCTTCTAGAGTGCCCTTTTCTTCGAGGAGAACTTCATTTTGGGCCAGCTGGTCCATAAGAGCCTCAAAACGTATTTTGTGCTCACCTTGCAAGTTAGTGAAGAAATAGTCCAAAGCAATAATCTCTTCTTTAACCTTAAGACTAGTAGGATCATCCATGTCAATCATAGCCTTAGGAAAAGAAGAGTTAGAAGTAGTTACCTCGGAACTTCTTGCCATGAAACAAGTAGCATTCTTATTGATGACGTTTTCGTTCGTGGAGTCGAAGAGTGATGTTGATGTAGATGTGGTGACTATAGCGGCCACCTCTTGAGAGCTATCATCCTCGTCCTCAACTTCACTTCCCGAATAATATTCTTCTTGAGCCACTAGAACAATCTTTGGTTGCTTCTTGAAAGGAGCATTCTTCTTTACAAACTGTTTCTTGCGTGAAGCCTTTGACTTTTCCTTGAAAATAATTATTCCTCCATTATCTTCCCTACTTTGATATGGACACTCAGCTACAAAGTGCAGCCGGTCTCCACAGTTGAAACACGTTCTTAGCTTGGGAACATTTTCCTTTCTTCCATAAGCTCCACTCTTGCGTTCTAGTTCAGCTTTAGCCTTGGTCGGGTCTTTCCAAAATTTCTAGCATAAAAGGACAGGTATTGTCCATGGATACTTTTTACATCCCCGAGACAGTCCATACCTTCTGTGACATCTTCATCATGATCAATCACACTAGTCTTCAAGGCCATGTTGATCCCCTTTTGCATCCCCATAGCTCGTGCACGAGCATCTTCGGCATTCTTGGCAGCCACTTTGAAAGCGGCCATTTCTTGCATTACCTCATTGGATGACATAAGGTGGTAGTTATGCCTACCTTGGAGACTTTTCAAATATGTGGGCTCAAATGGCATAAGAGCACTAACATACTTGCGCTTGATCCATGCATCATCAACATGAGAGGCACCATGATTCCGGAAAGTGGTGGCTATTGACTTGAGCCTCCTATACATGTCCTTGTGGTTTTATCCATCCAACATATAAAATCCTTCAGCTTCATTGCTCAAAGCATCATATCTATTCCTTCTCATACTTTCATTTCTGATGAAGAGCTCGGTGAGAGCATCCCAAGCTTCCTTAGCTGTACTAAGATGCTGAATGTGTGGCATGTCTTTGTCACCCACACCAAGCTGGATCATGTGTAGAGCTATAGCATTGAGTTGACTATCAACAACCTCTATTCTTGTTAGATTGTTGGGATCTCCAACATGAAGACCATTCTCGATGATTTTCCACAACTCAATGGAGGAACTTCACACATGAGACTTCATCAAAAATTGCCAGTGAATGAAAGTAGATGCTGAAAGTTTGGGTGGATGTCAACACCCGGATTTTTAATCCCAGATGCCTGTTATGCCATACATCGCAATCCCAGGATTACCATTTTTGACAGACATAACAGAATTGGATACCACAGTACATCATCCATTACAAACCATACATAAGGTCTTACACAAATAAGGATCTCATGATCCAGTTCTTAATACAACTCAAGCAGCGGAATACGTAATAATAACGGTAGCGTAGGCGAAGCTCCATCTTCGGGGTCACAGGCAATGCTGACGATGGGAGATGATCCTAGTTGTCGTAACCTTCCTGGGGTCCATCATCCTGGTACTCCTCTTCATAGTCTGGCCATGGGAATAGCCAGGGACAAAGCCATGAGTACTCTTTAAGTAGTCGCAAACTAATACTAACAAGTTATGGGGGTTTTTGTAGTAGGACACTAAGCTCTAGGGCTGTTTTGCAAAAAGCCAGATTTATCTCTACTAAGTTCAGAAGCAAGAAAAGCTAGTTGAAATTTTATAACACCTAAGTGGGAACTTGAATTTCATATCACAACTCTATTGTGGTCAAGTCAAAATCTCAATCCATTTCACAAGTCATTTTGAAAACATCTGACGGGGGAACAGTATGGCCACTCCAACTGTCCATAATCGGGGACGCGGCTATTCGAATAGTTTGACACTCTGCAGAGATTGTACACTTTCACCACAACATTCGATACATCCGTCAGGAACAAATCCTGAATTCACCATACTCAGTATGCGGATAATCAATCCTAACCTTTCCATTACACGCCCTAGTATAAGCACCTCTCCTGTGAGTTTGGCCTCCCAACCATGACCATCTGTCATCTTGGGTACTACACAGGTGGACAATCTTCACAAGGTAGCCTCAGCTCAGACCTTGGCCGTGAGGGAACCCATACTAAGGTATATAAGTTTCCAGTCAAGCCCTACCCAATTTTCGGGATTAAAGCCTTTGTCTTATTGATTTTATTTTTAGAAAAGTAATTTTTACTCATTGAAAAACTACTTAAGATTTAATATTCTCCAAACCAAACATGGGATCATGTTGACACATGTCATCACCACACATTTCAGTACATGGGAATGTGATTTAAAGTGGTGTCACAATTTAATAAGGTTTAACCTTTTTATTTTACATCATTAAAGTGGCTAGAAATGCCTATGTGGCATTATTTTATTACTTGAACATTATTTCTGTAAGTAAACCCATATATTTTTATATATTCTGAAAGGTATAATAAATTATGATTTTTGAGAGTTGGAATTAACTCAAAAGATATTATGGTTTAAATTTAAAAAATGTTTGAATGCAGAAAAGTTTCTGCCTTGTTATTTTTACCAAGGTTGATCTATAGATCCAAATGATTTGAATCCAACGGGCTTGGATTAAGCATTTCAATACCTTGCTAACAAAATTGATTTCATTCAATTTGGTTCACTGAATCAAGCTGGGTTGATTTTTGAAACTAGGTATAGAACTATGTTTGAACTTAAAAAGAAAAGGCTAAATTCAAACGAGTGGGCTGCGCGGGAGGGGTTATTGGGCCGACCCAGTGTCACTCCGCAGCGCGGGGCGCAACTGACAGGGGGTCTACTGGTCAGTGGCTCTTTAAACGCGAAGTGGTACGAGGCGATATGGTGCGTTGGATTAGAATGAAGATCGACGGCTGAGGGTCGTCGTCGACGATAAACAGGTCACCGGCGAGCTCGAACCCTAGCGGCTCAGTGGGGGTGCATAGGGGGCATACCGGGGCTCCAGTGACGACGGCGAGGCGGGCAAACGATGAAGTCGTCGACGGTGAACTCAGGGGTGGCCGCGGCAGCTCCGGGGGAGGACGAAATCAACGGCTCCTCTTCTCCTCTACAGCGGCGAGCTCCGGCCAAATTCTGGCGATGCGCTGGTCGCCTTGCTCCGGCTAAGGGGTGGAACAATCAGTGAGGTGAGGGGAGTGAGATGGTGTGAAGAAATCGAGCTGGGATTGTCTCCTTTTATAGGCTCGATGGCGAGACTGAGAGGGATGGGCAGGCGACGGTGGCGACACGGCTAAACTATGCATATGAAATAGATTCAATTTCCCATATGAAATAGATTCTGTGGGTGCTTGGGTTTTGAAAATTGAGCTTGTTTGAGTGGTTTTTGAAATAGTGGGATCTTCCCATATGAAATAGATTCAATTTTAAACTGTCATTTAAACTATGCATTCAAATGTTTTTGCATGATCACAAAGTGGGCCTTGGTACCTTATTATGAGTACTATCAAGGGATGCAAAGATCCATACATTTTTCTGTTAAGTTCTGAAACTTAGAGATAGCCAAAGTAGGCATGGGAGTTAAATTGGCCAAAGTGACCATTCACTTAATTTGTTTGTTTTGATTTGTTTGTCTTTGGGAAAAGTTTGGGGATTGTTTCGATGATGTTTATTTCACCTAAGAATCATTTTACAAGCAAAGAAACACAGAACCATGGCAATTCAAAAGAATCCAATTTTTGATACATACACATATGAATGCTTTCATATTTTTAGTTGGAAAAGTTTTTATTAACCCTAAATTTGGTGATTAGAGTTTGATGATTCTAGTTTAATATTTTTGGGATGTTACAGTGGATCACCCCTATTATGTATATGTGGGTGTGGGATAGGTGGATCAGGAGAATACACATGGGAAACCTCATTGTATCCTTCCTTACCACTATCCTTTTTCGAGGAGGAGCTCTTGCTAGTGCCATCACCAACCACTTCGTTATCTTTGGAATCGGTTTTACCCGTTTCCTTGGATTACGGAGTTGTAGCCTCAGAGTTAGATGGAGGTGATGCTGCGGATGTGGAGAGACGCATTATCAATTGACACATATCTTCCATCTTATCCTCCATTGAACTCACCAAGGTTGTTTCCAACGTCTTGAGATCGTTCATGGTGACTACCTCCAGAGCATCACTCCCATCTCCCTTGGAACCCATACTTCCCTTAGGAGGTTAAGCCCGAATTAAGAGCCGGGGCTCTGATACCAATTGAAATGGACAGTATGGGCACCTAGAGGGGGGTGAATACGTGCTACTCAATTTTTAGTTCTTTTTCAATTTCAGGCTTGACATAAAGTAAATTCTCTAGATATGCAACTACGAGAATTTCCCTATATGCAACCCTAGCTACTAAGAACGTAAAGAGAGGATCGAGGGAATCATAATAGAGCGCGCGGAGACACATGGACTTGTTTTACCGCAATTCCTTCCTTGTTAAGGGAAGTACATATGCGTTGGAGGGGTGGGCGGTTCTAAGACCACCACGCCACAATAGGCCTCACCCTATTCTCCGATGGATCTCGCCACGAAAGTCCTGATCCACCTTCTCCACTATTGGTACCCTTCGAGGCGGGAACCGGTGCCTTTACAACTCTACCGGGGCACACACCCACAACTGAATTGGGGGATCCCGTAATGACAACAAGCTGTCACAAGAACAAGGATTATCAATATAATCAAAAGCAAGGATCTAGATATTTGTAAGAAATACTAGATCGGAGATTCTACAAATGAATGGATCGGAGATGAAGCGTTTGATTGCAGTTGTTGAAGATCGAGTCCTCCTCCTTCGATTCCCCAAGGAACGGGGCCTTTGGATGGATCTAGGTGGAGCTCTCTTGGATGAAGGTTGCATATCAGATCTTGACTTTTTCGAATGAACCAAGCAATCTGGCAGGAGGGGGAAGGCAGGCTTAAATACCCCCTACCCAGATCTGGCCGCTGAAGAAGTTTGGGGGCGGATTATCCGTCCCCCACTAGGGACGGATTATCCGCCTTGGGGAAAAACTCCGTCCCCAGGATGGAAACTCCGGGGGAAAGTTCGCCCCCCATACAGAGAGCGACGCAGGTCTATACTTGGCGAAATTCCTTAGGGGCGGATTATGCGCCCCCTCAAGGGGCGGACTATCCAGCCTAGGGGAAAACTCCGCCCCGGAGCTGGAAAGTCCGGGGGAAATCCGCCCCCTATACAGAGAGCGACGCAGGTCCAGACTTGGCGAAAATCCTCGAGGGGCGGATTATCCGCCCCCTCAGGGGGCGGACTATCTGCCCTTGCCGGATAATCCGGCTGATTCTCTGCCCCCTCTCTGGGGCTTGCGCCCTTATGGGTATAGGGAGGGGCGGATTATCCGCCCCCCAAAAGCAGATTTCCTTTTCCTTTTTCAATGTGAAGATCCGCAACACTTCAACACACATTAAATAATCCTTGATATTGTTATCTAACACACAAAACACTAGGGATTATGAAATGTTCATTCATCTTCTCCACCACTTGTAATAATAGATCTCATCTCCAATTGGCGACATTGTAAGACTATTTGTTATCAACTCTATGATCTCTATTACAATGTTTATGATTGTCGATTTCATCTCTATGTGTGAGTAATTCTCCTTGGGCTAAGGGCTTCGGCCTAGCCATGTAGCTTTTGTGCATGTTATTTATCATAGATGTGATCATGTATTAGTTTGTATGACTTGATGATTGTAGTACCCTCTCTTGCATCAATCTAAGGATTTGTTAGGTACCCATGACCAGAGGATTGATCTAGGTAAAGGGAGTGTGAGTAACGACTGATCTGCAGGATAGGAACCCGAGTGACAGAAAGGGTAGTACAGTTGTATGTGAGGAACTTACTTAGGATTAACGGCGACATCACTATGCACATCATTATTTATCTTCTTCCATGGATGAGACTAGTAGGTTACTACCATAAGCGGTTGCGGAGGCGTTATGGATGCACTGTCCACATATAATTATCTTCCTCTAACAATTATATGAGTACTTTATTATTATCTATTATTCCCATCATATGGTTTGCACAGCTACTGGTGAAAACCGAAGACCCTAGGCCCTCTCTCTACATTGTCAACAACAACAACAATAAGATCGCAAACTCTTGGTCCGGTGAAAACGCAATAGGAATTCTAAAACTCTCGACGACCCGTTTAAGTAATCTCACTTTGCTTTCTGCTTCTCGAGGATTTGATAAACCTTGGTCTACTAGGGAAACAGAGCTACACTACATCCGTAATCTGGATCGAAGGTATCATACCTTTTTCTGGCACCGTTGCCGGGGAAGCAATAGCTACCCTGGTGAGGTTAGTAGGAACCTTGCTAGTTTTAATTCTCGTTTTTAATTTTGTTAGTTTGATTTTAGTTTTTATTTGAAAAACCAAAAAAAATAGTTAGTCTTTTTAATTCTTGCTTTATCATCATTAGTACTTGTTTAAGAAATACAAAAACATAGGAAGTATGGCTGAAAAGAAGCTTGGGGAGTTTGCAACTCCTAACAATAATTATTTGTGTACTCCTATTACTCAGCCAGTAATTGCTGCTGAACATTATGAAATTAAGCCCCACTATTTAATTTTGGTTCAATAGAATCAATTTGGAGGCTCTGCTGTAGAATATGCAGGTATGCACTTAAATACTTTCACTAAAATATGTGATATGATGCACATTAAAGATGTTGACCCCGATGCGGTCAAGTTGCGCTTATTTCCTTTCTCTCTTAGAGGAAGATCAAAAGAATGGTTGCTATATTTGCCTAGAAATACTATTGCATCATGGGTAGAATGTACTTCTTTATTTATCTAAATTCTTTCCACCTGCAAATACTATGCAACTCAGATCTAATATTACTGGTTTTAGACAGGAAGAGCGTGAGCCACTAGCGCTTGCATGGGAGAGAATGAAAGAATGCATGAGAAACTGTCCTAGCCATGGGATGGAAGATTGGTTAATTCTCTAATTATTTTATAATACTCTTAACCCTGTTTCTAAGTCTATGCTAGATACTGCAGCTGGAGGAACATTTATGGGTAAGCAAATTACCGAAGCAAAGCAGCTGCTAGACAATATGCAAGACAACCATGCCCAATGGCATGTGGAAAGATCAAATACAAAGAAGGTGAACTCCGTTACACCTCAAGAGAATGAAGAACTCAATGCTAAGTTGGATGAGTGATATATTGGAAACGTATCTATAATTTTTGATGCTCCATGCTTGTTTAGTATCTACTTTGCTTTGCTTTGTCTACACTTTGGGGGTGCTTTTTACATGTTTTCTAGTACTAACCTACTAACAAGTTGCAACAGTGCCACATGCCTGTTTTCTGCTGTTTTTGGTTTCAGAAAAGTTAGTAGAAAAATATTTTTGGAATTGGATGGGACAAACGTCAAAGTCAATTACTTTCCGTGGGGAACAAGAAATCCAGAGGGGAGCCGGAGAGGCCGGCCAGACCCACCGTAGGCGCGGGTGGGCCCTGCCCCGCGCCTGGGAGGGGTGTGGGGCCCCTGGCCACCGCCACGGCCTCGCCCTTCGCCTATAAGAAGCCCCCGATGCAGAAATCCTAAGCACCCAATCAAATCTCCACGAAATCGTCTGTAGCCGCCGCCGCCATCGTCCCTAGATCGGGGGGTTTGAAGTTCTTCCCGGCACCCTGCCGGAGGGGAGATCATCCCGGAGGCCTTCTCTCCGATATGATGCGTGAGTAGTTCCACCTTGGACTATGGTTCCATGTAGTAGCTAGATGGTTCTATCTCCTCCTTTGTGCTTTCATGTATAGATCTTGTGAGCTCCGTTTATGATCAAGATCTAATCTATTTGTAATCATGCATGTTGTGTTTGCGGGGATCCGATGGATATTGAGATTATTATGTTGGTTTGATTAATGGTTTTGTCTTTATGATTCTATCATGTATGTGTTGTTTGTGATCTTGCATGCTCTCCGTTGTTAGTAGCTATCTTGGCCAAGTAGTTACTAGTGACTCCAAGAGGGGGTATTTATGCTCGATAGTGGGTTTATGCCTCTAGTTTCCAAGGGAAGTGACAATAATCTCTTCGGTTGTAGATGTGATATTGCTACTAGGGAGAAAACAACGGTATCTTGTTCATGGAACATGTTGACTGTTTACCTTACACACTTTGCTTAAAGCAGTTGTCTGTTGCTTGCAACTTAATACTGGAGGGGGTTCGGATGATAACCTGAAGGTGGACTTCTAGTCATAGATGCAGTTGGATGGCGGTCTATGTATCTTGTTTTATTGCCCAATCGAATCTCATAGGATCTTTCTGACTAGTAATTGCATTGTTATGCCTTGCTCGGTTCCTGTCAATTGCCCTGCTGTAATTCGTTTACCCATCATGCCATGTTGTTTATCTAAGGAGAGCACCTCTAGTGAAATATGGACCCCGGTCCAATCTTTACCATTGATACATCTTCCACTATTACTTGTTTACTCTTGCTGCGGCCACACCCCCCCATAGATGTAGTTGGATGGCGGTCTATGTATCTTGTTGTATTGCCCAATCGAATCTCATATGATCTTTCTGACTAGTATTTGCATTGTTATGCATTGCTCACTTCCTGTCAATTGCCCTGCCGTAATTTGTTTACCCTTCATGACATGTTGTTTATCTAAGGAGAGCACCTCTAGTGAACTATGGACCCTGATCCAATCTTTACCATTGATACATCTTCCACTGCTACTGTTTACTTGCTACAAACCACCATTACCTTTCACACCATACAGTTAATCCTTTGTTACAACAAACCGGTGAGCTTGACAACCTCACTGATTCGTTGGGACAAAGTCTTGAGTTTGTGTTGTGCAGGTCTCTGTGTTGCTTGCAACACCTTTGAGACGTTTCCTTCCTCCTTCAGGTTCGATAACCTCGGTCTCTACTGAGGTAAACTTGCTGCTGTGCTCATCACACCTTGCTCTTGGGGTTCTAACGAAGTGTCCCACGTCAACACTGGGTGCATGCACCAATGAGCTTATATTAGCCGTTAAAGGTAAGGAAACCCCGGTAAGAACTACTCCCGAACCAACTATTGAAGAAGTAGACTTCATAGCTCATAATGATTATAGCCTTGCTCGGAAGAAGAATTATAACCCAAATTTTCAAAAACATTATTATAGTCCAGCAGGTAGCTTTAATAATAATATGGCATCAAGCAATACTAGTCTCCAAGAAACTCTTAAAGCTTTTATGGACTCACGGAATGAGCAAAACAATATTCTAGTCAAAATTACGGAGAATCATGATGCTATGCTTGGTAAATTATCTAACCAAGCTGTTAGTTTCAGAAACGATTTGCGGGCCCTCCAAGAGAGAACAAGGATTCTTGAGGCATAGAAAGGTAAGATAACCGAGAGTCAAACTCTCATTCTAGCAAAATTTGCATGTAAAGCAGAGCCTAATCCAGTCGAAGAGCTCAAGATGATAAGAATCCAAAGGGAGGAGCCCGAAGAACTTGATTATAGCAATGCTCCTTCACCAAACTATACTATTTAAGATCTTGTAAAAAGGATCAATGTCAAGATTCCGGTAAGTGAAGGAAATGAAGAAGCCATGTATCAACACTTCGTTAATCAGGTAGCAATAAAGGTACGTGAGCTTGAAGAAGAATACAAGAAAATTGCTGAAAAATTACCTGTTGAGCTAGATGATATATTTGAGCCTACTATTAAGATTAAAATTGGGACTAATTAAATAGCTGCACTACGTGATCTAGGTGCAAGTGTTTCAACAATTCAAAAGAGTCTTTTTAACAAGTCAAATCTTGGCTCTTTTGAAATTACCGAATTAAAATTACATCTAGAAGATTCTAGTTATAACAAGCAGTAGGCATAAAAGAAAATACTTTAGTTTACATTAAAGGTTGTCCTGCTCTTATTGATTTTGTTATTGTTGATATGCCTGAAGATGTTATTGCCCCTATCATAATAGGTCGTCCTTTCTTAAGAACTATTAAGTCTTTGATCAATTTGCATGAAGGGAACATGAAGCTTCAATTACCTTCATGGGATCCTTTTGTTATTAATTTCCACAGGAAAAAGAAAGTCAAGCAAGATGATAAGGAGGCAATCACTTTGAAGACCAATTACTTCGGAGTGGGTGTTCCACTCATATGGCCTAAGTGAGCAATATCAAGGTCAAGCTATTGACCATAAAAGAGCGCTGCATGGGAGGCCATATGAAATAAAGGTTTGAGTTAAGTTTATAAGTTTTAGTTTAAGTTTTATATAAATAAGGAGAGCTAGAAAACTCCAGTGAGAGGAACAGATTCAGCGGTACTAAAAATTCCTGTTTTATATATGCCATCATTGGTTGAAATTTTATTCTGTCTCTTTTCAGTCAAAACAAGGTGTTTCGGTAAGTTTCGGTCTAAAACGTAATTCTTGAAGAAACAGATTTTTTTATGCATACAGAAAGGTTAACGACCAACTATACGGTGGGAATAAAAATTCCCGCCGTATAGTTGCCGCCATATAATTATGTTACCCATCGACAATTTTCATCCCAGAGTACAGAAGGTTTGACGACCAACTACACGACAGGAACAAAAGTTCTGGCCGTATAGTTGTCGCGTATAGTTACAACCGCCAAACAGAAACCCTAGGAAACCCTAAAATTTTGCCGTCAGACCAACTATACGACCAGAACACCTTGTTCCCGTCGTATAGTTGCGGCTGACCACTTAAACGCTCGGGGAGGTACCCAAAACATCAAAAACACAATCCTTTTTCTCTCTTCTACCTCCAAATTCTCTCAAAACCTCAAGGGATCTTCACCCCTGCACAATTTCGTTCGAATTCCTCGCACGCAAGTGATCTACGGTATGTTTCTCCTCCGATCCTCCAATTACTTTTTGCAAATTCATCTCTGATCTATTGTCATTACCAATCTAAGATGAGACTTATATTTGAACAATTGCCATGATTATCTTGCGTAGATTAATATATTGAGGAGATTATTTAGTGTGCTATGATGAGGATTATGCTATGACTATTACTGTTGGATCAAAAAGTTTTATATTTGTCTCTTTTATTTTAGAAGATGAAGACGAGGAGCTAGACACGTGCTTTTGCCGCAGCTAGTTCTTCTCGGGCTGCAGTTCAGGAACGCATGGGTATTCGATTCAAGAACGAAGCCCATCATGGTCGTTTCGACAGGATCAAAAACCGAGAAGTCAAAGCAACCAAGTGGGCTTTCCCCGTCACTTTGAACCAACTCGGTATTTCTCATAATTTTAATTTACTTTGCAATAGAGTTGGCCTGCAAACCTTTGTATTCCATGATGTACAAACCTATCGTCCGGTTAACCATTGAATTTCTTCGCTCTTTGAAAAGCACCGTTAAGGCATGGCATGGGGAGGATAAGATTTCTTTCCGACTCATGAACAATAATTATTCTTTAACATTAGATGAATGGTGCAATTCTTTTGGTTTACCCAACAATGATCCTAATGCTCTGTGCGCAGCTTTTACCAACATTGAACCTTCCCCTGAACTCTATAATGATAGAATGAGCCTTACTTCTAGAGTTAGAAGAGGGAAGAATATTCAACATCCTGCTATTCATTATTTGTTCTATGTTATTGCTAACACCTTGCAGGCGCGCAGTGAGTTTACGAGACTCAATGAGGAGGACATCTTAGTCCTTGCAAAAGCTGCTTTCAACTATGACAACTTGTCACTTCACATGAGCGCAATACTTGTGCGCTACTTGGAGTACCAATTCCACCAAAGCCAAGGACCAACCACTTGTGGAGGCATCATCACCGTGCTTGCCAATGCATTGGGCATCGACCTAGATGAGTTACATACGGTGCTAGGTGAGCGACATGTTGTTTACTCTACTTTGAGGTCTTGTGGAATGCTTACTAGGAGAGGTGGTGTTTATTATCTGCATATTACTGGAGCTTGGCGTATCTACCCTGCTTCTTTGCCTAATTATCTTTTCTCTATCGAGGAAGGAAATGTGCTTTATGACTTGCAGGTTGAGCAATACCAACCCGAGGAGGATATTTCGGAGGAGGATGAGGACCAAGAAGAGGAGTAAGAAGTCTCTCATCAGGAGCAGCAGCCACCAAACCGGTTCGCAACATATCAAGATTTCCAAGAACTTGGAGGAACAGTGGAGAGAATGCACAATATCACCCTGAAACAACAAGTAACCTTTCAACTCAATTTGCGGACTGAAGTTACAACTTTTGCCCCCCACCACAGTGATTTGAAGGGCTTGCAAAAGCCTAAGCTTGGGGAGGTTTTCTATCTATTCTATCTTTTGGTTTTCATTTGCTTTATCTTATTTGTCGAGGTTATGCTTTTATTTGAGTTTATAAGCACTCATGTTGGTTTCCCCAACACTTTATCTTAGTTATTTTATTTTGTTTGAGATTTTTAAGCCGAGCTTTGACCCCAAATTTCTATTCTTTAAACCCCTTCTCAAAAACCACAAAAAGATTTATCTGTTTATTTTTATTTTCCCTCTCTCTTTTTCTTTTCGCCTCGAAGTTCTCGTTAATTTGCAGGAGAGTGATTGACTTCGAGTTTCCAAGGAACAAATAAAAAGGGAAGAGAGAAGTGGAACCAAACATGAGAGGTATGCCTTATGACTCCCCACTTTTGAAGTTTGAGAAACCCATGCTAGTTTGTAGTAATGTTGAGATGTTATATCGGTGGAGTGAGTCACTATAGTGTAGTAAAATTTTGTTTGCATGGGTATTTAATTGGGTACATTTTGTTCCAGCTCTTGTAGTTAACCAAGTCTTGCCTAAATTTTTTCTAAACAATTGAAATAAGAAAAAGTCTCAAAAATTGAAGAGTTGGGTGTTATAGTGTTTAGTCTTAAAAGCTTATTCCTAGAGACACTCAACACCACAGAAAATAATTGACTTGATAGCTCTCTTTGAAAATATTTGTTTAATTGAATTTATGTTTAGCGGTTTTTATGAGCATGCCAAAGTTTGACTTGTAAATCATAAGAATGATATAGCTTTATGCGTGTCAAATTTCATGGGATGCCAACAACTCCGCTAGCTTACGGACGATCTTCATGGATAAACTCCTAGATTTTGGCTATGAGTTGATTAAACATATGCAGCAACAATGTTATAATGGGTAAGATTCTTGGCACTCTCGGGTAGCTTTAATATGATGGAATCACTCCTCTAGCTTATATGAGTAATCATTATGCAAAAGTAACAAAAACCTTAGTGATGCTACAAGTGTCCATCTCAGCCTGATAAACTAATGATTTTTTTGGCATGCTCTCGGTTACTTAAGAACTGAAATTCTTGAAGGACAATGAATAGAAAAGTAGTGCTTGAAAAGTCTTGATTTATTGATGTGGGAGAACTGATACACTTTAGTATATATGCTTTTTCTTGACAAACTCTCACACTCTTAATTCTACATGATTACACTTTATTGTTCAAAGGCAAGCCTATGAGTTAACTACATGACATAAAATAAAGTTTACTCTTTTGAATCATCCATGCTTACTATAATTTTGTTGCGCTATAAGGATTCATGAAACCCGTATAATATGCTTGCCATTACTCTATCTATGCTAAAAAAATTATATTAATAAAATGGAGGAATCATGAGACAACCAATCATGAGTAAGATCATCATATCGTTATTTCAGTTTAAATGTCGAGTTCCCTTTTGATTTTGGTTTTCTTGCTCGAGGACGATCAAGTTTAAGCTTGGGGAGGTTGATGACTGTGAAATATAGTCATCCACGTCCACATTTAAACTAGATAGTATTCATATGTTTGATGAAATATCTCTCTGTTTCCTAACACTAATGCCTAATGATCAGAGGGGTATGCAATCCTTTCTTGCTATTTTTTCCTGAGCAGATATTGACATATTATGAAGGGAATCACTACATAAATGCCAAAAATACGAGATCTCCAACACGCCAAAGAAACCAGGAGCCGTGAGGAGGCATCTGTAAGTTTAACGACCAACTATACGGGGGCCGTATAGTTGTCGCCGTATAGTTTGCACCGACCTCCTTAGGTCAAACAAAACAAATTTCGTGAAGGGTCCCCTATATAAAGAGGCTTCAGGCGACGAGAAACAAGCCCCCGACTCCACAACATCGCTTCTTTCACCCCAACTCTCCCTGCCACCACGCCGGAGGAATAGATCTAGATCTAAACCTCTAAACCCTTCTCCACCACCATAGCCATCTTCCACCACTTGTAATAGTAGATCTCATCTCCAATTGGCGACATTGTAAGACAATTTGTTATCAACTCTATAATCTCTATTACAATGTTTATGATTGTCGATTTCATCTCTATGTGTGAGTAATTCTCCTTGGGCTAAGGGCTTCGGCCTAGCCATGTAGCTTTTGTGCATGTTATTTATCATAGATGGGATCATGTATTAGTTTGTATGACTTGATGATTGTAGTACCCTCTCTTGCCTCAATCTAAGGACTTGTCAGGTACTCATGACCCCGAGGATTGATCTAGGTAAAGGGAGTGTGAGTAACGACTGATATGTACGGCTGTATGTGAGGAAATTACTTGGGATTAACGGTGACATCACTATGCATATCATTAGTTCTCTTTCTTCTATGGATGAGACTAGTAGGTTATTGTCATAAGAGGTTGCGGAGGTGATAACATTTATGGATGCACTGCCCACATATAATTATCTTGATCTAACAATTATATGAGTACTTTATTATTATCTATTATTCCCATCAAATGTTTTGCACAACTACTGGTGAAAACCGAAGACCCTAGGCCCTCTGTCTCCATCGTCAACAACAACAACAACAACAAGATCGCAAACTCTTGGTCCGGTAAAAACGCAATAGGAATTCTAAAACTCTCGAAGGTCCGTTTAAGTAATCTCACTTTGCTTTCTGCTTTCCCGAGGATTTGATAAACCTAGGTCTACAAGGAAAAAATAGCTATACTACATCCGTAATTCAGATCGAAGGTATCAACCCTTTTTCTGGTGCCGTTCCCGGGGAAGAAATAACCACCCTGATGAGGTTAGTAGGAACCTTGCTAGTTTTAATTCTCGTTTTTAATTTTGTTAGTTTGCTTTCAGTTTTTTATTTGAAAAAAATTAGTCTTTTTAATTCTTGCTTTATCATCATTAGTACTTGTTTAATAAAATACAAAAACATAGGAAGTATGGTTGAAAAGAAGCTTGGGGAGTTTGCAACTCCTAATAATGATTATTTGCGTACTCCAATTACTCAGCCATCAATTGCTCTTGAAGATTATGAAATTAAGCCCCACTATTTAAGTTTGGTTAAACAGAATATTTTGGAGGCTCTGATGTAGAAGATGCAGGTATGCACTTAAATACTTTCACTAAAATATGTGATATGATGCGCATTAAAGACGTTGACCCCGATGCGGTCAAGTTGCGCTTATTTACTTTCTATCTTAGAGGAAGAGCAAAATAATGGTTGTTATCTTTGCCTAGAAATACAATTGCATCATGGGTGGAATGTACTTCTTTATTTATGACTAAATTCTTTCCACATGCAAAGACTATGCAACTCAGATATAATATTACTGGTTTTAGACAGGAAGAAATTGTCTCAGCCATGGGATGGAGGATTAGTTAATTCTCCATTTATTTTATAATGCACTTAACCCTATTTCTAAGTCTATGCTAGATACTGCAGCTGGAGGAACATTTATGGGTAAGAAAATTACCGAAGCAAAGTAGCTGCTAGACAATATGCAAGACAATCATGCCCAATGGCATGTAGAAAGATCAAATACAAAGAAGGTGAACTCCGTTACACCTCAAGAGAATGAAGAACTCAATGCTAAGTTGGATGAGCTTATATTAGCCGTTAAAGGTAAGGAGACCCTAGTAAGAACTACTCCCGAACCAACTATTGAAGAAGTAGACTTCATAGCTCGTAATGATTATAGCCCTGCTTGGAAGAAGAATTATAACCCAATTTTTCAAAAATATTATTCTAGTCTAGTAGGTAGCTCTAATAATAATATGGCATCAAGCAATACTAGTCTCCAAGAAACTCTTAAAGCTTTTATGGACTCACAGAATGATAAAAACAATATTCTAGTCAAAATTACGGAGAATCATGATGCTATGCTTGGTAAATTATCTAACCAAGTTGTTAGTTTCAGAAACGATTTGCGGGCCCTCCAAGAGAGAACAAGGATTCTTGAGGCATAGAAAGGTAAGATAACCGAGAGTCAAACTCTCATTCTAGCAAAATTTGCATGTAAAGATAAGCCTAATCCAGTCGAAGAGCTCAAGATGATAAGAATCCAAAGGTAGGAGCCCAAAGAACTTGATTATAACAATGCTCCTTCACCAAACTATATTATTGAAGATCTTGTAAAAAGGATCAATGTCAATATTCCGGTAAGTGAAGGAAATGAAGAAGCCATGTATCAACACTTCGTTAATCAGGTAGAAATAAAGGAACGTGAGCTTGATGAAGAATACAAGAAAATTGCTGAAAAATACCTGTTAAGCTAGATGATATATTTGAGCCTACTATTAAGATTAAAATTGGGACTAATTAAATAGCTGCACTATATGATCTAGGTGAAAGTGTTTCAACAATTTCAAAGAGTATTTTTAACAAGTTAAATCTTGGCTCTTTTGAAATTACCGAACTAAAATTACATCTAGAAGATTCTACTTATAAACAAATAGTAGGCATAAAATACAATACTTTGGTTTACATTAAAGGCTGTCCTGCTCTTATTGATTTTGTTATTGTTGATATGCCTGAAGATGCTACTGTCCTATCATATTAGACTGTCCTTTCTTAAGAACTATTAAGTCTTTGATCAATTTGCATGAAGGGAACATGAAGCTTCAATTACCTTCACGGGATCCTTTTGTTATTTATTTTCCCAGGAAAAAGAAAGCCAAGCAAGATGATAATGATACCATCACTTTGAAGGCCAATTACTTTGGAGTGGGTGTTCCACTCATATGGCCTAAGTGAGAAATATCAAGGTCAGGCTATTGACCACAAAAGAGCGCTGCATGGTAGGCAACTCATATGAAATAAAGGTTTGAGTTAAGTTTTTAAGTTTTAGTTTAAGTTTTATATAAATAAAGAGTGCTAGAAAACTCTAGTGAGAGGAAGAGATTCAGCGGTACTAAAAATTCTTGTTTTATATATGCCATTGTTGGTCGAAATTTTAGTCTGTCACTTTTCTATCAAAACAAGGTATTTTACTAAGTTTTAGTCTAAAAAGTAATTCTCGAAGAAATAATTTTTTTGATGCGTACAGAAAGGTTAACGACCAACTATACAGTGGGAATAAAAATTCCCGACGTATAGTTGCCGCCATATAGTTATGTTATCCATCGACATTTTTTCATCCTAGAGTACAAAAGGTTTGACGACCAACTATACGGTGGGAACAATAGATCTGACCGTATAGTTGTTGCCGTATAGTTATAGCTGCCAGACAGAAACCCTAGTAAATCCTAAAATTTTGCTGTCAGACCAACTATACGGCTGGAACACCTTGTTTCTGTTGTATAGTTGCGTCCGACCACTTAAATGCTCGAGGAGGTACCCAAAACATCAAAAACACAATCCTTTTTCTATCTTATACCTCCAAAATCTCTCAAAACCTCAAGGGATCTTCGCCCCTGCTCAATTTCGTTTGAATTCCTCGCACACAAGTGATCTACGGTATGTTTCTCCTCCGATCCTCCAATTACTTTTTGCAAATTCATCTCTGATCTATTGTCATTATCAATCTAAGGTGAGACTTATATTTGAGCAATTGCCATGATTATCTTGCCGAGATTAATATGTTGAGAAGATTCATTAGTATGCTATGATGAGGATTATACTATGACTATTACTGCTGGATCAAAAAGTTTTAAATTTGTCTCTTATTTTTAGAAGATGAACACGAGGATACAGACACGTGCTTCTGTCGCAGCTAGTTCTTCTCTGGCTGCAGCTCAGGAACGCATGGGGATTCGGTTCAAGAATGAAGCCCACCGTGATCGTTTTGACAGGATCAAAAACCGAGAAGTCAAAGCAACCAAGTGGGCTTGCCCCGTCACTTTGAACCAACTCGATATTCTTATGATTCTAATTTAATTTGCAATAGAGTTGGCCTGCAAACCTTTGTATTTCATGATGCACCAACCTATCGTGGGTTAACCATTGAATTTCTTAGCTCTTTGGAAAGCACCGTTAAGGCATGGCATGGGGAGGATAAGATTTCTTTCCGACTCATGAACAATAATTATTCTCTAACATTAGATGAATGGTGCAATTGTTTTGGTTTACCCAACAATGATCCTAATGCTCTGCGTGCAGCTTTTACCAACATGGAACCTTCCCCTGAACTATGTAATAATAGAATGAGCCTTACTTCTAGAGTTAGCAGAGGGAAGAATATTCAAAATCCTGCTATTCGTTATTTGTTCTATATTATTGCTAACACCTTGCAGACGCGCAATGAGTTTACGAGACTCGGTGAGGAGGACATCTTAGTCCTCGCAAAAGCTGCTTTCAACTATGACAACTTGTCACTTCACTTGGGCGCAATACTTGTGTGCTACTTGGAGTACCAATTCCACCAAATCCAAGGACCAACCACTTGTGGAGGCGTCATCACCGTGCTTGCCAATGCATTGGGCATCGACCTAGGTAAGTTACAGCCGATGCTAGGTGAGCGACGTGTTGGTTACTCTACTTTGAGGGCTTGTGGAATGATTACTAGGAGAGGTGGTATTTATTATCTACATATTGCTGAAGCTAGGCGTATCTATCCTGCTCCTTTGCCTAATTATATTTTCTCTATCGAGGAAGGACGTGTGCTTTATGACTTCCAGGTTGAGCAACACCAACCCGAGGAGGAGATTCCGGAGAAGGATGAGGACCAAGAAGAGGAGCAAGAAGTCCCTCATCACAAGCAGCAGCCACCAAACCGGTTCGCAACATATCAAGATTTTCAAGAACTTGGAGAAACTGTGGAGGGAATGCACAATCTCTCCCTAAACCTCCGAGAAACAACAAGTAACCTTTCAACTCAATTTGCGTACTGGAATTACAAATCCCCCCCCCCCACCATAGAGATTTGAAGGGCTTGTAAAAGCCTAAGCTTGGGGAGGTTTTCTATCTATTTTATATTTTGGTATTCATTTGCTTTATCTTATTTTTTGAGGTTATGCTTTTATTTGAGTTTATAAGCACTCGTGTTGGTTTCCCCAACACTTTATCTTAGTTATTTTATTTTGTTTGAGATTTTCAAGCCAAGCTTTGCCGCCAATTTTTTATGCTTTAAATCCCCCTTCTCAAAAACCAGACAAAAAATTCTTCGTTTATCTTTATTTCCCTTTCTCTTTTTCTTTCCGCATCGAAGTTCTTGTTAATTTGCAGGAGAGTGATTGACTTTGATTTTCCAAGGAACAAATAAAAAGGTAAGAGAGAAGTGGAACCAAACATGAGAGGTATGCCTTATGACTCCCCACTTTTGAAGTTTGAGAAACCCATGCTAGTTAGTAGTAATGTTGAGATGTTATATCGGTGGAGTGAGTCTCTATATTGTAGTAAAATTTTGTTTGCATGGGTATTTAATTGGATACATTTTGTTCCACCTCTTGTAGTTAACCAAGTCTTGCCTAAAAATTTGCTAAACAATTGAAATAAGAAAAGTTTCAAAAGTTGAAGACTTGGGTGTTGTAGTGTTTAGTCTTAAAAGCTTATTCCTAGAGACACTCAACACCACAGAAAATAATGATTGACTTGATAACTCTCTTTGAAAAGATTTGTTCAATTGAATTTATGTTTAGCGGTTTTTATGAGCATGCCAAAGTTTGACTTGTAAATAATAAGAATGATATAGCTTTATGCGTGTCAAAATTCATGGGATGCCAACAACTCCGCTAGCCTACGAACAATCTTCATGGAGAAAACTCCTAGATTTCTGCTATGGGTTGATTAAACATATGTAGCAACAATGCTATAATGGGTAATATTATTGGCACTCCTGGGTAGCTGTAATATGATGGAATCACTCCTCTGGCTGATATGAGTAATCATTATGCAAAAGGAACAAAAACCTTAGTGATGCCATGAGTGTCCATCTCAGCCTGATAAACTAATGAATTTTTTGGCATGCTCTCAATTACTTAAGAACTGAAATTCTTGAAGGACAATGAATAGAAAAGTAGTGCTTGAAAAGTCTTGATTTATTGATGTGGGAGAACTGAGACACTTTAGTATATATGTTTTTTCTTGAAAAACTCTCACACTCTTAATTCTACATGATTACACTTTATTGTTCAAAGGCAAGCATATGAGTTAATTACATGACATGGAATACAATTTACTCTTTTGAATCATCCATGCTTACAATAATTTTGTTGCGCTATAAGGATTTATGAAACCCGTATAATACGCTTGCCATTACTCTATCTATGCTAAAGTTTTTTAGATTAATAAAATGAAGGAAACATGAGACAACCAATCATGAGTAAGATCATCATCTCGTTATTTCAGTTTAAATGTTGAGTTCCCTTTTTGATTTTGGTTTGCTTGCTCGAGGACGATCAAGTTTAAGCTTGGGGAGGTTGATGGCTCTAAAATATATCCATCCACGTCCACATTTAAACTAGATATTATTTATATATTTGATAAAATATCTCTCTATTTTCTGCCACTAATGCCTAATGATCAGAGGGGTATGCAATCCTTTCTTGCTATTTTTTCATGTGCGGATATTGACTTATTATGAAGGGAATCACTACATAAATGCCAAAGATATGAGATTTCCAACACGCCAAAAAAACCAGGAGCCGTGAGGAGGCATATGCAAGTTTAACGAACAACTATACGGCTCGCCGCCATATAGTTGCTGCCATATAGTTTGCACCGACCTCCTTAGGTCAAACAGAACAACTTTCGTGAAAGGACCCCTATATAAAGAGGCTTCAGGCGACGAGAAACAAGCCCCCGACTCCACAACATCGCTTCTTTCATCCCCAACTCTCTCTGCCGCCACGCCGGAGGAATAGATCTAGATCTAAACCTCTAAACCCTTCTCCACCACCATAGCCATGTTCCACCACTTGTAATAGTAGATCTCATCTCAAATTGGCGACATTGTAAGATTATTTGTTATCAACTATATGATCTCTATTACAATATCTATGATTGTCGATTTCATCTCTATGTGTGAGTAATTCTCCTTGGGCTAAGGGCTTCGGCCTAGCCATGTAGCTTTTGTGCATGTTATTTATTATAGATGGGATCATGTATTAATTTGTATGACTTGATGATTGTAGTACCCTCTCTTGCCTCAATCTAAGGACTTGTCAGGTACCCATGCCCCCGAGGATTGATCTAGGTAAAGGGAGTGTGAGTAACGACTGACCTGTACGGCTGTATGTGAGGAAATTACTTGGAATTAACGGTGACATCACTATGCATATCATTAGTTCTCTTTCTTCCATGGATGAGACTAGTAGGTTATTGCCATAAGCAGTTGTGGAGGCGATAACATTTATGGATGCAATGCCCACATATAATTATCTTGATCTAACAATTACATGAGTATTTTATTTTTATCTATTTTTTCCATCAGATGTTTTGTACAGCTACTGGTGAAGACCGAAGACCCTAGGCCCCCTCTCTCCATCGTCAACAACAAGAAGAAGATCGAAACTCTTAGTCCGGTGAAAACGCAATAGAAATTCTAGAACTCTCGAAGGTCCGTTTAAGTAATCTAACTTTGCTTTGTGCTTCTCAAGGATTCAATAAACCTAGGTCTACTAGGGAAAACGAGCTATACTACATCCGTAATTCGGATCGAAGGTATCACCGCCTCCACCACCCGCTCTAGCGCCAATTTGGCGATATGGCCTTCCTTATCGAAGGCCAAGACCCGCGCCTCTCTCATGTGCCTGGCCAGCAACGTGGCCTCGAGGTGGACCTCGTCAACCTCCACCTCTGGTAAGTGGGTGCGGCACATCTCCCAGATCTTGGCCCATGTGGAGATCTTGTGGCGAGGCATGGCTGCTAGTGGCTGGAGCTTTTTCGGCTGCTGGTTTACTCTTGATTTGGGTCTACTGTCTCTGCCGCACCGTCGACCATCTTTTATAGACCGCAGCGAAGGTGGGAAACGGCCGGGGATGCGCGGGAAGTTTTCTAGCCACGGAAAGCAAGGCGCACGCGAGAAACGATGAGAGAAACACCGGCCACGCGGGAAGCCACCAACGATGATAGCCGACGTTTCGTCGCCATTGATAGCGGGAGGGAGGCGGACATATGGGTCAGGCCGCTGGGCGCGGTTGGCCGGATAGGCTGGACCACGACCCCAAATCGACCACGCTCCGATCCAACGGACAAAAATGGGCCATTTCGGGCGACCCGATGCGTTGGCCCGGTGGAGATGCCCTCACGGAGAGAACTTGTGTCACGGTCTGGACTGCCTGGTCAGGACGGCTAGTGGCGCAGATCAGTTGGTCATTTGACTAATTATTTTCAAATTTTAGCACAAAAACATATACAAACATACAAGTTGGCAAGAAAATAAAGTGTCAAACATGTGACATTGCCCTGTAGGCATCGCCAACAAGTGCCAGTTCGTTCCATATATCCAAAAGAAGACAAATAACATACAATTTTTTTTCAAAAAGGGCAATTTTCTCCCAAATGGAAAACGTCCATATCATTGCCTTTCAAGCATCACGTGCCCAGATGAACTTTTGCTTCCTCTCGATCCAAGACCTTTCGTTCGGGGTCGGTGATGTTGTTCAAGTCGGTATGCATGATGACATTCTCCTCGGCTATGATCTTGGATTTGTCCTCCAACAACCTAGACTTGGCATCGGCTTCCTTGGCCTCAGCCTCCATGATTCTAGCCTTGGCATTGGCCTCGTCCACCATAATAGATCTCATTTGGAGATCAACAAAGTTATTGGCAGTGGCCACTTTCTCTTTGCATCACTTTTCTTTGTCGTAGTATTGTCGAAGAGTATGCCATGGAGGGGTTCTCGTGGAGGGTTGAGAGAGAGGTGGGATAAGGCGGTGAGTTGGCACGTACGAGGTAACATAATTTACCCAGGTTCAGATTCCACGACGGTGGCAGAATCCTAGTCTTGCTTCCAATCATTATAACGGAAATATACCAGGTTACATATATTGTAGTGTTCGAGTATGCAAAGTGGTCTATTGCTTATAAATACGCCAAAACTTAGGGTTACAGGGTAAACTCCATACCGAAAAGGTTATAGAGTCGTACACTAATATTAACTAGTCTTCATGTCTTGCACTCCAAGGCTCCGGCTTCGTCTACGACGGTATCATAGCCTTTGTGTTATTTTGGCATGGGTCTCCGTTTGGATCCTTCTAACTAGGCCGCCTAGTAGGCTATGGGCCGTGCTACCACCGTGAGCCTCCCGGGTTATCCTGAATAAAGATATGCTATGCTGATACTCATTATGTATATCCCCAACAGTAGTCCCCGGAGAACTTTAAGATCTATGTTGTCTTGCTGCTGATTCGTGAAAGCCCCGTCTAGGTGATGTCGGCAATTCTGGCAGGCAGTATCTTGAAGTCCTCCCGAAAAGTACTACAATTCTTTGCTTCTCTAGATTCAGCAACGTAAGCCAGAGGAATGCCAAGTCTTGATCCTTCCCTCATGGTCGGATAACTTCCGGCTATCTTGGAGAATCTTCATACATTCCCTATCTCCTTCATTTGATAGGAGGATGACGTAGGGTACAACCTAACGTTACCTCGAAACACACAAATGGCTACGCAAATCATCATTGTGATTTTCCCGTGCGAGAATCTGAAGCATTTGCGATGGACATAGAGACGTGGCGAAATCACCGTGTACGCTCCTCAACATGTTGCACACACTTACTCCCTTGGATTCCCACCTACACGAATCTTGATGTTGGGTCTTTATAAATTAACACACAATGGTTAATATTTTCATTCACCTACCTTCTCTCCCACTTCATATTCTTCCTCGCGACGGGCACCATTTCGAGCTCCCGAGTGCAAAAACCTAAACCTCAATCTTCCTCTCCACCTTCCCTTCCTCCAATGCCCTAATGGGGTTCGTTGCATAAAAAACAAAAATTTCCATCATTTTCGTTGAAGGTAAGACATACTTCCGGAAATGTCATTTCATGGAGCTACTTAACTTATGAAATGATTTGTTTTGTTGTCTGTTGGCAATTCTGTGTTGATTATTACATGGTTTGGGAAGCTTAGCAGATTCTTACTTGATTTTTTTAAACTTAATTTAAATTACGACTTTGGTTATCTTCATTGACTGTAATCACTAATCTGTATCATACAATTCCCAAGCATATATGGTGGAGCTTTATCAAGATAATCTTGTGGACCTGTTGTTGCCGAAAAATGCCACACGACAGAAATTAGAAATAAAAGAGGACACCAAGGTATAAAAGCTCATTCCTCCTATGCATTTGACTTCACATTTTCCTACAGTTCGTTAGACTTAATGATCATCCACTCAGCCTATAATTCTTCTATATTTTGCATTTAGCTCTTCAAAAAGACAAGTTACAAATTTTCCTGTTTGACTTTTCTTGTGTGCTGTTGAGGAACACCTTCTGTAGGTGTTAACTAATGTTTGCTATCTTGGTTTACTTGTATATGGATAATAGCCAATGATGACCACTAATTTGGTATGCCTCCATAATAAAACTGTATTATTTCAAATAACTATGGCTGGAGAATAGTACTGCATCCGTTCCAAAATTGGCTGGAGAATGGTAGATATGTTGTATTTCTATGGAGCTACTTAACTTATGGTTTTCTTTCTAGGGTGTTGTTACTGTTGAAATTTTTACAGTTCTGAACATTTCAAGTTTTGAAGAATTGAGTGCTATAATCACAAGAGATTCTGAGAGAAGACACATCGCTGGAACAAATTTGAATGATGAGAGCTCAAGATCTCATTTAGTCCTTTCAATCATTATTGAAAGTACGAATCTCCAAACTCAGTCTTATTCGAGAGGAAAGGTAAGATAAGATGAACTTGAAAAGTTCACGTAAAATTTTGGTTGAGTCTAGTAAATATCACGTTTTTATTTGATCTATCATTTCCAAAAAAATGTTGGTCTACCTTAAATTGTCAACCTGCATAAGATTGTTGACCCACCATATTATTGGTTGTACATGAATTTACTTGGCCTTATGTTTTTGCGGTCATTTGTTTTGACTATTCCTAGTTTAATGGAAGTTGTTTTTTTTTCCTTCTGATGAAAATGTGGTGTCTTGACGTACTTGCCTACTTTGTCTAGCTGCTAAGCAAGCCATGTTTTCATAAGGTTTATCTTGTTTTGTTTGTTTGATACGATTCATCAACTATAAAAGGTAGCATTTCAAGGTGCTAATTTATTTTTCTTAATAAATTACTAACACTGACAGTGTTATTCTGTATGTGACAGCTAAGCTTCGTGGACCTTGCTGGTTCCGGGAGAGTGAAGAAGTCTGGTTCAGCAGGAAAACAATTAAAAGAAGCATAGAGCATCAATAAATCTCTTTCTGCATTGGCTGACGTTATTGGTGCTTTATCTTCTGATGGGCAACATATACCTTACCGGAACCATAAGTTGACAATGCTTATGAGTGATTCACTTGGAGGCAATGCGAAAACCTTAATATTTGTGAATGTTTCACCGGCAGAGTCAAAATTGGAGGAGACTCACAACTCACTCATATATGGATTTTTATTGCTGTTATTTACTCTTCGCATTTTTTTACATAGCTGTTGCTCTCTGCATCACTCTGACAGTCTTCTCAGAAAAGTTTGACTGAATTTTCTTGGGTCATATGATAATTTATGTCTTGCATCATATGCGTACCTTCTGTGATAATCTAAGTTTCTTATATCACATTTGATAATCTATTTCAAATACCCTCTGTGATAATCTAATTCTCTTCTATCATATATTATGATAATCTATTTCATATGCCTTTTATGATAATTTATGTTAACTTTGTTTGGTTCCATGGTTTTGGGACTTCAGTATTTTAAATTTCATTTCAGTTTAGCCCTTTCATATGAAAACAATTTGTGGCCTTGTAGGTATGCTTCACGAGTGCTTTGCATTGTCAATGACACGAGCAAGCATGTTTCCCCAAAAGAAATCATGCGGTGGAAGAAGTTGATTTCGTACTAGAAGGAGCAAGCAGGTAAGCGGAGAGAGGGTGATGAACTGGAGGAAATACAAGAAGAGAGGATATCAAAAGAGAAAGCAGACACTCGGTTGACCACCTGAGGCCTTGTTCGGTTGCTGATGGTTCGTTTCCACGTGAAACCAACCCCTGCAGGGATTGGGGTGATCCTCGCATGTCACCCAAACCCCACCAATCCCTTCTCTACCAATCCCTATAGTAAAACTCTGTTCGGTTCTGGCTAGTAGCATAGAAAATTGATAAACCCGTGTTTCAGAACGTTGTGCCTGCCTCAACTTTGAGCAGCCTAAAATTTGCAACACTGCCAGGAAATCACACATGCTCATAAAACATGAGACATAACGAAATACAATGTCGTCGATATACAGTAGATGGAACATATGTATCTCAAAAATTCTATATTTCAAGCTGGAGTCTGACTTGTTTTCAGAAAAAAGTGACACAACAACAAATAAAACCCAGCGAAATAATATGCAGTCTTTCTTATGAAGCTTCCTCATGTAGAACTCTAGTTCTTTACCCTACAACATGCCATCTGAGCTCGCACGCTGCACCTCCAGGTTGCCGCCTATACACTTCACTGCAGAGTCACCTCCAACTAGCAAGGGATCGGGCGTGGAAGGAGGGAGCACCTCACAATCTAGGACCCTCGCGGACAACGACGTTTGCTCCACCACTCGAGATGAGCCCAAAAACATAAAATGCAGGAGGAAAAAGCAGATCAAGATATCCATCGCGGTGCACCTTTGCCACAAGGAGCCAAAACAAAATAGCCGCCGAAAATGTAAGCACAAGGCTCAGCTAGAAAAAAATGGTATCAATGTTGAGCATGATATCACATGATGTAGGCACACAAAAATCGAATCACTCAACTCCATACACCCATAAATTTCTCAAGGAATACGACTGACCTGGCTAAGTATAAATTTACAAAATTGAAGTAGCCACACAAATATGAGATACCTCAAAATTTCTTGCATTATACTGAGATGATACTGGACACACATACCAAATGTGTTTCACTCTGAACCTTTAGTTCTTGTAATAGCCAAATCTGTCACATAGCCTTAACCGACAGCACTAGAAACCATACCAAAGAACATCAATTAAAAGATGAATTAAGCATACAAGTACACATGAGAAGACAAAGCTGGTGAAAGCAAAATACCATGGTAATATGTCATCAATCACCATAGACAACAAAATTGAGCTGGCATCTCAATGACGATTAAAGATCTGGATAATTAAACACAAGTGCTATATGATTTATGTAATTTTGCACAAATACATATATGACTAAATATTACATGAGCACAAATGGACAACACATTAGAAACTGAAGCTTGCTATCCATACATTTACACCTACGTTTACTGATTACATTTTATAACCAGATAATTACTGAAATAAAATTACCTTGTGAAGGTGGAAAGATACCTCCCTGACCTTAGAGGTAACATGGATGAGAAATCTAGTTGTGCAGAACCTGTAACGCCCACCAGAAAATGGACATCAGCCAATCACCATCACTGATTTTCTTCTTCTTTGGCTTGCATAGTTTTAAAGAAAACACCTGCACTATTCTGGCATTTGAGCTATACCAAACCTTAAATCTGGTCATGTACATCAATGCTAGAGGCTACAGCAACCAAAGCGTTCCATTATTCAGTTGGCCAAAAAACACCAAATGCATGAAGCAACTGTTCCTCAATTATTATTACTCCCTCCGTCCCAAAATAGATGTCTCAGATTTGTCAAAATTTGGATAAATCTAGACATTATTTAGTATAGATTCATCCAAATTTTAAAAAATCTAAGACATCTATTTTAGGACGAAGGGAGTACTAAAAGTGGTGCTCTTCGAATTTACAATCCAGCTATACATAGAATGAAGGCCTGCACAAGATTTGAGTGCTTCGTTTTCTTTATGTTTAGCCTTCAATCTTTATGCTGACATATCTATCTTGTCCATTGCAGAGAAACAGCAGCGATGCACAAAAATAGTACAGATCTTCACAAGATCACCAAATCTCCAATAGAAAGAAAAAACTAAAATTCTGGCATCAAGTTTTCTGAGAGTGAAATTGGAGGCGTACTGGAGCACTTACAGCACAAAGGCCGGAGAAGTAGATCCAGCATGTTGCGGACAGAGGCTGCGGACGGACGGAAGAAGCGGTGGCGGTACAGCATGTTGGACGGTGGCGGGGGAGGGGGATCAGAGCCGCCGCCGTCTCCTCCGGGTGCACCGTCATCTTCTCCTTCGTTCGCCCTGTCCCCGCTGGCGCGTTCGCCGCTGCCGCCTCGGAATCGCCCGTGAGAGAGGGAGGTAACAATTCGGGGCGAGATTCCGGGAATACTTCCACGGGCTCGGACTAGATGTTTTTTACCCTCCCAGAATGGACGGTATTGGCAGGGAATTAGTCGGGATGCAAACCCGGCGGGGGTTAACGGAATGCACTTTCTACCGTATGCCGGGATTAAACCCCGGTCGGACTGATCCCGGCAGACCCGCGTGGATTGGAGTCTGATCCCGGCCGGGGTGGGAATAAACGAACAAGCCCTGAGAGTGATATATCATCTCTAGGGTGACCTCCCCCTGGTTTGCATTCTTGCGCTATTCGCAGAGGTGATCAGTGTGATCTTGAGAGTGATATATCATCTCTAGTGACTTACCCGTGGTTGACCACCGATCAGTGTGATCTTGAGAGTGATCCTAAGAGTGATATATCATCTCTAGTGACTTACCCGTGGTCCGGCATCACGAGTACTCGCAGAGGTGATCGGTGATCTCGAGCACTCGTGATGCGGGAACACTTCTCTGATGGCCATCTGGCGGGATATTTACTAATTGTATAGTTTCATATTAATATTTTGGCAGTGGTGCCTGTTTGTACAAAGAGATTAGTACACATTCATAGGAGAAGGGAGTAACGGAACTTAGGAGTAAATCCCTTTGTTTTTTTTGGCCATCTTAGCAGAGTTTACCAGTGTTACTATATTAGCATCGATGATGAAATGGCTTCCAAGTGTTGTAAGCTTGTGCATTTTGCACATTTGTGGAGATAAAAAAATAGTAGGCCGCCTCTGATAAGCCTACATATGTAGTGTTCGCCATCTACTGTTGCTATATGTTGGTTATTATGTAAAAAAATCAGCTCAAATATAGGCCCGAATCGCTCAGAATAGTTCAGGAAATACGAAACAGGTAAACTAGTGGTACAATCAGTTTCAAAGCCTAAATTATATAGTCGATTTATAAATAACACCAGAGCAGAACGTGAACTATTTGACAGGGTAGAAAAGCATCACTGTCAGAGAACTGGTAACAGAACAATAAACATTCATAGGAATTAATCTGCCACTGCCGCTGCCATGAGGAAACTGGATGAATAAACAAAGTAAACAATTAAGACCAAATATCCTTTCCGTGTCGTGTCCGATAGCACAATATTCATTTAGTCTTGAAAAAAGTCAGCTAAAATAAGCAGATTGTCAAATCAGTGAGTACGAACTAGTAAACCGATATTATGATCAAATGGCAGAACAGGAGAATCCATGCACAACCAAACATCTAGACATGGAATTTGGGTTCCCTCACATTGTACTCCCCTCAAGATTATCTTTGCTACAACAACTGAATATCATCTGTGCAATATGTGTGTTTGACACCCCAACAGTATAAGAACCATGCGCACCTTGGTGAAATCACCTTCATTTTCCCTTCTCAGACAAGCTGAAAAGGCAGACTGCTAACAAGAAAGACAAGCTCTCCTGTGAATTGTAGTCTCGAATACAAACATACGTACAAACGGTGCCCGAGGCAATTTGCTTGGTTGCTTCTATACAACATTGAGCACCAGGAACATGATTCGATGAAGACGTCCAAACATTGGCGGTACCTTTGGGTGCTTGTTATGCTATCCTAACACAGAGGAGACGTCGAGGCACTAGTTCTCGGAGTGTGCCTTCAGAAATACTACCTGTTGGACACTGCCTGGCACCTCCAGCTTCGCATGATACATCATGAAAAGCAAACCTTCCAGCGATCCTTTTACTTCGAGGTTTACACCCCTGCTCATGCCTCTGGTGCATTTGGAAGCGGAGAATCAGCCTGCCAGCTAGGAGTTCCTGACTTGAACGCTTCAAAATAGATCTCAGCCTGCCACTCCATGTAGTCAGGAAGGACCACTCTAGCAAAAATTCAAAATGAGTTTCATTTCAGCCATAGAGGGGCGGGGGGGGGGGGGGGGGGGGGGGGGGGGACGTCGTCTGTTCACAGTTCTAATATTTGGCCTGGTTGCATTCAACCGTCTTCTATCATTTTCTTGTAAAAATATGTTATGGGAAAATTTTCCATCAGCTTTATCACATCACAAAGAGTGATCACGTTATGATATGGGATTAATTTTAACCACTGTCACTAGCAAATTAATTAGTTAGCTATAGCTATAAGAAGCCTGAGTAATGTATCATCAGCAAACTAGGAAGATGCATAAAGGTATTGCTGTAAATGAAGTCATGGGAAAAAGCTAAGAGCCTCTACTGTTGTTTTCCTGTAAGAGCATCTCCACTCGGGGCCCTAAAGCCCCCTAAAAGTCTATGGGAGGTGCCGACGCTTAAAATCGCGTCCAGTCTGTCTCTATAATTCTTTTTTTGCACCGGCGTCTCCATGCCAACCCTACCTATAGGAGGACAAGCGGGGGCGCCAGATGGAGGTGGAAACGACACGGGCCATCCCTGGCAGTGGGAGAAAGCTTCGTTTCCGTCCTTTCCGCCGTTTTCCGCTTCATCTTCCCGCACTTTTCCCTGCTATATCTAGGTGCCACTCCCTCCCTCGCTCCCCCTCCCGCCGCCGCCAGGGAGAGGCCCAACCTCAATTTTTACGAGGTTGCGATGTTTGCCCACTATGACATCCTCGCGCCGCCGCGTGCGAGGCTTCCGGCTGGCTTCGAGCTCAGCTAAGACGGTGTGCCCGTGGCACCGCCCTTGCGTGGCAACTAATTGGCGATGCAGATTGAAGAGTGCCACCACGAGCTGCCGGAGCGGAAGAGGGCAATGGCCCGGTACACGCCCACAAGCGCATACTGGCCGAAGCGGTTCAAGGAGCTGGTGGTGGAGCTTGCGCTGTGCCGAGCTCACCGGCGCCAACTCCACTCGGATCTGCGCAACCTTGAAGGGAGGCAGCTCTTCTGGGAAGTTCCCGGGCGTATGATCTACACCGCCATCAATGCGGCGTGCCGTGAAGAATTTATGAGGAGGGCGGAGGCCGCCAGGATCGCCGACCTCGATTCTGACACGGAGGAGGAGGACGGCGACACGGTGGATGGCGGCGATGAAGAAGACGGCGACAACGGTAGTGGAAGTGGCATAGTCGATTAGGATGGCGAAATACCTTAATCGCCCTTTGTTTATCCATGTATGATGAATAAATATGCGTGGCTGGGAACCCCTCTCCCCCCTATACTAAGAAAGTAGTCGGCGCCTCCCCGTATGGGCTAAAAATTGCTGTCGCCGGAGTCCATATAGATGGGAAGAGTGGAGATGCTCTAAGCTATGCAGAAAGTACTCACCCCTTCTATTCACTCTCTCTTCACCTTCCAATTAGGTTGCAGGTTATACCCTAAAAAGAAGTGCCCCATTGTTCCTACAAGCACAGGAGTAATAACAATTAGCTCACCAAGTAGAACAGAGGCTCCAATTAAGTGACAAGAAGGAAACAACTTGCTCACCAAGTAGAACGGAGGCAATTAAGTGACCCTTTCTTCAACAAAATGAGCATTTCCTCCGATGTTAGCTACCGGCACAATTCTGCCTGTAAAGCAGGATGTCTCAGAAAAAATTATTGTTACGGCCGATCACCAGGATCTTCGCCGCGAGGTGGAGCCGTAAAAAGCGCGCTAAAATCGTTTTGGGCACAGGTTTTAATGTTTTAACGTGCGCGCCAGGCGGCTGCAAATTCAGACACGATAAAATACCACATGCGACAAGCAACGCTGCACCAGGCCATGTAAAATGCAGCATCCGCAAACACTTTTCCCACAAATATGCACGAAATAAAGATCAAACAAACCTAATAAGAGACTAAAAATATAGTTCCTAGCCCGACAAATACAACGATAAACATAGTTAATAGTATGATAATAAAGACTAACTAAACTAGAACCCGTCATCGTCGTCCTCCTTCTCCATTGAGGTCTCGATTTTGGTCGACGGGAATAGGTTGAGTCATCGCTCGTCGTTGTCGTCGATCGTCGATGTACCAACTTTCCGCGCGAGGATCAAGGCCCTCTTCACCGCCCGAGCAACCTTCCTTTCCACTATCCTCGCCGCGAAGAACTCCTTCTTTGCCTACACGCCCTTCAGGTACGTGCTCTTCCACACCTCGCTTGTGTGCTCGCCCTCCTCGGCGATAAATTAGTCTTATGATCTCCCACTCAAGCCTTTTACTTTGCTTTAAATTAGGGTCTTTTTGAATATAAACATTCAAGGGTTTGGCATTGAAGGCCCCAATGCAAAATATGTTGGAGATATGCCCTAGAGGCAAATAATAAAGATGTTTTATTGTCATATCTCAAATATTCATAACGACGCGGATTTGCTAAACACAGGCGTAGCTACGCATAGGCTTAGGACCGTTGGATAAAGAGATCACATACAATGCTAGTTTAGATGGTAGTGGCTGGCTCTTGAAAGGAGTAACGGTTTTTAACGGCGTTTGCACCACACCGTGTGTGTACATGCATGCAATGCCTAGGGGCTCGAGCAAACCCTAATTTTTTAGCTCGCTATTTGGCAAAGAAACTTTTAGCATCTAAAATGGAAAGATAAAGTGAACAAGGCTTAAAATGAGTTCTGCATGCAAACGTTTTCTGCTATGCATCACGTGACTCTTAGCGTAGCCAAGGATTACAAGGGTACCAGAAAATTATTTCGCAATTATTTATTGGACTGTGCTATCGGTGAAGACATAAGAGATGACATTCTACTTACTGATAGATAAGTGACTTGGTTAGGGTTTAGTTTGGTAAGGGTTTACTGCATGTAGTATATTAGGGTTTGCCTCACCTAAATGAAATTTGATAAGCTTTGTTTTGCTAGGGCTTCATGCATGCATCAAAGGAACTGAGTTCAACGCAATGAAATAAGGCTTAGTTTGGTTAGGGTTTACCGCATATAGTATATTAGGGTTTGCCTCACCTAAATGAAATTTGATAAGCTTTGTTTTGCTAGGGCTTCATGCATGCATCAAAGGAATTGGGTTTAACGCAATGAAATAGGCTTAGTTTGGTTAGGGTTTACCGTATGTAGTATATTAGGGTTTGCCTCACCTAAATGAAATTTGATAAGCTTTGTTTTGCTAGGGCTTCATGCATGCATCAAAGGAACACTAACGGCGTTACTATTGAGCCAACGTCGTGGGTCTCGAAACATGTGCTCCCTATATCAAAAGGGGAGATAATTAACGGTGGATATGCTATGCGCACATATTCCTGTGTGTAGCTGGCTATTTCCCATATTCATAATAGGTTTTATGTCATAGTATAACTGTATGAAGCAGAAACATTAGTACATGTGTGATATATAAACAAACTAAGTCCCTAGTAACCTCTGGTCAACTAGTTCATTGGTCAACTAATGATCAAGGTTTCTTGATCATGAATATTTATGTCAATTGACAACGGGGTTATGTCATTGAGTGAATGATATGATGGACACACACCTAACTTATGTATTGCAACGAGATCGAGTCACAAAGTTCAATATGCGATAACTAGAAAAACACAGTAACACAATCCTTTGACCATGATATCATATCTAATCATTATCACCGAAGGTTGCCTTGACTGAATAAACTATCACTCTGTAACAGGGTAATCATAAAGGTGTCTCTCAGCTATTCCGAAGGAATAGGTTGAGGCATATGCATCAAGATCAGAATTTGTCTATCCACGTGACGAACAAATACTCTAAACCCAATCAGTGAGATTACATCTAAGAAACTTGCAAGCATGTGACTAGGTCACGAAAATGTAATATCACGGGAACGAGTAAATGTGTCTGTCAGTAACAAGATCAAACTAGCTATAGAGATACCAATGATCATATGTTGGACAAACCAGGTATCATGTAGCAAAGGGAATGAGACTTGATGTTTAAAGGTTCTAGCGATCAAGTTAATTCGTGGAATGCGTAAGGACCATCATGGATTTCTAGATCCCGTTGTTGGTCATTGATTAGAGAGGTGTCTTGATCATGTCTGTACATTCCCGAACCGTAGGGTGGCACGCTTCAGGGTATACGATGCTTAGGGTTTTATTCAGTGCCATTGGAGAAAAGAGAGAACTTCATAATTGTTCCCGAGAGATCGGAAAGGTTCCAAAGTCAATGAAATGTTCAGGGACAAAATAATGTGTTCTAGTATTTAATAAAATGAATTAAATATTAATTATATATATGGCTGACCCTAAAATTCACCGCCGGTAGTGAGATGTTTCCATCGGGATACTAAAGAACTCTTCATTGGTGAGTCTAAAAGTCTATTATGATTTGATCCTCTAGGTTTGTTTGCAATGATGAAGATGAAATTTTTACTATTATATGTGATGTTGCTTTTTTGGAGTAAATTTATTTAAAAATATCATGTTGTTCCAACAAAACATACCTCAATAATTAATGCTAGAACTTGCATGGAAAATTCTTATCTCTTCTAACTTTCCACTTAAGGTTCTTATAGTTACTTTAAAACATTCTTTGCATTCTTATGTGGCAGCTAACCATCATCGAGGCTGTCATCGCTTTGTCACCCTCCCACATCCATCTCACTATTAGTAGTGAAATTCATCTTTATTTTTTAAAGTCTTTTTTCTTATTCAAAAAGGTTTTATTTTTGTCCCATCCTGTCTTTCATTGCATTATGCAAAATAATGATTTTCAAACACATACTCTTGAATAATGATCTTTCATACACATATTAATGATATAAAGCACATGTTAAATGATCTTATTTTGAATCAAAAATAAATTCATTGGCAAGAAAAAATAGCGTGCATTTTTCTTCAGGATCAAACTAAAATTCTTGCATTCTTGGAGAACATTAATGAACAATGCAAAAACAATAGTATGTAGTTAATATCACAATAACCAAGGTTTTCTAGGAAACAAGTGTCACTCAACATGCTCTCTAAAAATATTTATAATCATTTGACACTTAACGTGTGATCGTTTAGAGTCTTAGTGATTGAAAAACTTATTGTTAGGCTTGTGCAAAAAAAAATTGTAGAAACCGTACAAACCGGTTTATGCTGGGTTAGTTCAGTTGCCTTCACAAACCCATTTCTCATTTCCGAGCTAGTGCAAAAAAATGAACTAACCCAAACCAAACTACTGTACGAACCATGAGACCTTTTTTTGCACATGCCTACTTATTGTAAGTTAATTAAGTTACTACATTTAGATTGATTGAAGTATACTAGTTTCTTAAATTTAGAGCCGAGGTTCTATGAATCCATACATGTTGATAAACCTTATTTAATTTGTTACCCTTTTTAATCTAGCAATGACCTAAATTCATGCCAATCGAGCAATGGCATACTTTCAACCACATGTGTACTTAAATTAGGTATTTTATCCTAAATGGGATCAGTTGTTGCAACAATATAATTCACCTAGAAAGTTCTGATTTAGTATCAAGCTTGACATGCTGGTACAAGATGAGGAGTGAAATATACATTTTTGTAGAAAATCGAAGCTTAGTTCTACTAGCAAGTTAGAAAATTATTGTCACGACTTGACAACCTAAAAATTTATGGAGACCTTAGAGACCACACACACAATTTGGCTATACAAGACAACCTGTTGTTTAGTGCAATCCTCTACTATGGTACATTCATGGACATATCTGAGCATTGTACCTAATAGCTCTTATCTTGATTTGCTGCTTGTTTGGTCCTTAGCTGGACCCTATATCTACACTAGATTTTTTACATCCATCAAGATTTTATACATATTTTTATATATTATCTTGTATCTAGAATATTTTCTAAAAAAAATCCAAATCTAGATGTGTTCCTTGTATATGGTATAAAACATACCTCATTAACCCATGGTAAATTCTACTCTCTTACGACTTCCCACTCAACTCTCTTGCTTTGCTTTACGTAATTATCTTAGATTCCCCCATGACAGATAACTAGTTATTCAAGACGGCTCAAGTCTGGGTTGTTGATTTCTTAATAATCTGAAAGCAAGATGTTCAGAGGTTGATTTTGTGTTGTTAGACTGATGATGAAAAAGGGGATTTCTCTGAACCTAGCCACGTGGAATTATTTTTAGCGGAGTTTCTCACGGGGAGTTGAGGTGGTGTGCCCTGGGCCAACGGCATTGGACCAACAAGGCCTTTGCAGACCGTATGCTTTGCCTGGTCCGGCCTGCTGAAAGGTAAAAAATAATCGTGAAGACTGAAGAACACGGACATATTCCTCTGAATTTTCCACCTACCGGTTTGAATACCTGATCGAGGTGGGCACCAGGGCAGGGGAGGCGGCGAGAGCAATTCGGTTCCTCCCAGCCGATCGGAACTGCATGTGGATCGATCAAGTCGAGAGCCATGCGCTGCCGCATACACCAGAGAGAGGCAGCCGGCGGTGGCCAAGGCCAGGGCGGCGGCACCTGAGATGCAACGCCTTCTCGTCACCTGCCCTGATGACCTCTGCTTCGCTGATGCTGCTGGATATATACCATTATCAACAGACATAATCAAATTCGCTGCGATTGTATATGATCGAAGAGCAAAAACACACATCTAGTGACGATCCAAGCAGGCAAGATCGAATTCGAAAGCAAACCCACAGAAATACTGATAACCCGTGGACAAATTGGATGAAATCATGCCAAAATAGTAAACAAAAACGACGAACATGTAGAAAAATAAAAACTTGGACAAATTTCCACATGGTTTTATAACAGTACTGATATTTCAAATATATGTACAGGTTGTTCGGAACAAGTTGTCCCATTTCTGCAGATGCATCAGCAATTCTAAGTTCTAACTAACGTCGGTCCCTAATATGACTGAAGAATTTGCAACTAGCACTGAATGAATGAACGAAACCGATTCAATTCAATTCATTCGTACCTTGCGCGCTTCCGCGAGGTCGCTTCGTCGTCCTCGCCAGCAGCAAAACCGTCCTCCTCGTCCCCCTCCTCGTCATCGTCCGGCGAGGCCGGATCCACAACGCCGGCCGCCGGTTCGGCGCAGGCGTCGTCCGCAACAGAGAAGTCGTCGAAAAAGAACTCGTCGCCGGCAGAAAGCTCCTGAACCAGCGCCACCGGCTCTGCGTCGCCGAAGCCGTCGTCCACAACATAGAAGTCGTTGTCGAAGAAGTAGTCTTCGGCGGCAAGCTCCTCCTCGGCTCCCACCGTCTCGGCATCGTCGGCGGCGGCGGCATCCGCCCCTGGCTCGGCGCAGCCGTCGTCAGGAACATAGAAGTCGTCGAAGAAGTAGTAGTCGTCGTCAGCGGCAAGCTCCAACTCCTTGTCGTCCGCAACACAGTGATCACCGAGGAAGTAGTGCTCATCGGTGGCCAGATCCAGATCGTCCTTCGCCGCCGCCGTCGGTACAGGTCCAACGGACTCGTCGTCATTGTGGCCGTCCTCCATGAGGAACCTCTCCAGCTCGCTCACGTACCCGGACATCTCGCGCCCGTCGTCGCCGCTGTCCCCGGCCGGCTCCGAGGAAGGCGCCCCGTCGTCGTCGGTCACCACGGAGTCCGGCGAGCTCTCTCTCCCGCCGCCAATGCCGTCGCTGACACCCAGACCCGGACCGACGTCCTTGCCGGCAGGCACGGCGAGGAAGGACGCGACGTCGGCGCCGTCCCAGAACTCGTCGAGGTCGAGGTCCATGTAGCCGAACCAGTCCAGGGAGCCCAGGTCAGAGTCAAGGTCCGGCAGGGCGGCGGCGAACGCGTCTCCTGATGAGATGTCCATGGCCGGCGATGCAAGGTGCCGCGCGCGCTCTTGGGAGTTTTGAAATTGTGACGGGGGCGTCGATGGAGTCGAAGCGGAGGGGATTATATATATAGGAGCGGCCGAGCGGGGGAAAGGATAGAAGCGTTGGAAGGAGAGGTGACGTGGCCGGGGTCGGTTCGTCTTCGTCGTCGTCATCGTGCCGCGCGCGGTTTCTTACCGCGCAAGGCTTGGGTTTACGTACGGTTCCGTCTCCGGGAAGCTTCCGGCCGCTGTGGATGGAAGGAAGGAAAAATTAAAGCGCGCACGTCCCCGGTCGGGACGCGCGACGTGGGGAAACGGAATTATTGTGTTCCAAATTTTCGTATGGCGGTTTGATCGGGGCGGCATCTGATACGGAGACGGGGGAGGCGTCGGATGGGGATCGATCGGCTCCCGGCCGGATCAACGGTGGCGGTGCCCCAGAGATCCGATTTTCTCTAGAGTTTGAACGTGACGTGGGACGTTGCGCTGAGCGCGCCGCGTACAGCCTGGAGTTCTTTTCCAGATGGAAACACGTACCGGTGCGCACCGACTCGGCACGACGGCCCGCGCAGCAGAGTGCTACGTGAAAAGTTTTCAAACTTCTCTAGCGTCGGTTCTCAACGTTACCTTTTTTTATTCCGAACAAAACATACGTGGATTAGGACTCGCGTGGATTAGTCAGTGCTAATAAAACACCGCGTAGGCGCAACGTACTATATGTTTATCAATGGTGATTTATCATGGACGTACGTACTATATGCAACGTCTACTACTGACTAAAACCCAGAGTCATCATGGAGATTAAACGTCGATTTTGCTTTGAACGGGAGATTAAACGTCGATGAAATCACCATTGAGTATCAACAAGAATTTGTCTCATAGGCGCATAGCGTCGTATCTGAGATGTGATCCTATATAGAGGCTGCAAGTATAATGCCCCCTCCTACCCATGCACCCAAACAATTGCATCAACTGTATTGATTGAAAACTAAAACAATTGCAAAAAAAAATGGATCTCCATGAACACGGTGAAAGGCTGAGTTTGACACGTAGCATTTTTAGGGGACTGATTTCAGACTGAGGGAGCACGCGCCCCTCGCTCGCTCAGCCGCCCTCTCGCTCGCTCCGCCAGCCGCTCCGCGGCATCGCTCCCCTACTGCGCCTCCGCTCCTCCGCCGGCGACGGGTGGTTTTCCTCTCCGCAGTTTTCCTCTGTTCCTGTGTTTCCCTCCTCGAGGATCTCGTTCCTCTCACCGATTTGTGGGGTGTGGAGGCCGTTCCTTTGTCTCTCGGTGGTGCTTGCTGTTTGCTGAGCTCGGGTTCCCTCATGGCTACTTCGTTTTCATCGCATTCGTGTTTTTCTCAATCGATTGCTGGTTTATTTCCTATGAGCTCTGAGATTCCTGTGGCTCCGCATGTGGATTCCTTGGATCATGATGTGGTGCTAGATAATCGGAATGGACGATGATTTTAGTTCGAGATTTTCCTCTTCTGGGCCGAATCGGTGGAGATTGTTTGCGATGTGTGATTCTCGGAGAGATGGAATCCTCGGGTCGGGTCCTACGACTACTGTTGCGAATCCGTTGCACTCTGTTAGCTTTTCCGTTAGTCTTCCTGACTGTCTCGTTATGAACACGTGTCATGATCCTGGAGGAGGTCGAGACTATCGTGTGGTGGATCCTGATGGCTCCTCTGGAAACCCTAGATCGAATGCTACTTATTGCTCCGGACTGTCCGCCCCCTGGTCTGGTCTGGAATCCCTCTTTGGGCATTTCTGGTCCTCTTCCTCTGCTTCCACAAGTCGGGTTGGTGGCGAATCCTTTGGCTGGTGGAAAGGGAAGGTGGCCGGTGATCCTAGATCCTTTGCTCAAGTTGCTGCTTCCTCTGCTATGAAGGAAGGTGGTGGCCGATTTGGGGGTCGGGGCAATTTTGCTCTGAACCGAGGTCGGGGCCGCATGGTTTGGAATCGGGAAGATGCGCAGGACTCTTCGAGCGTTGGGCCTCATGGATCTGGTTCTGGGACCGTTGGGAGATAGCTGCTCGTGAATCTGAGCAACGTCGTCACGAGGCTGCCTCGCTGGTGGATGTTTCTGGGAAGAACAATTCATCTGGTTCGCCTGCTGTTGTAAGTGATTCTATTTGCTCCAACTGCAAAACTAAAGGTCATCTTGCTGTGCTCTGTCCTACGGCTAGATGTGAGCGATGTAAGAAACTTGGTCATGTTAGTCATGTGTGTCAGGTTGTTCTTCCTTGGGAGTCTATTCCTCAGATGTGTGCTTTTCAATCTCCTAGCATGGGTTTCTTTTACATACCTGATTCTAGTACTTCCAAGAAAAACAAGGAGAGATCCAGTAGTGTTGTCATCTCTGTTATTGAGGGTCATGCTACTGCTAGGGAGCTTGAGATGGAGTTCAATATTGTGTTTGGTGATAGTTGGCGTTGCACTGCTAGACCAATTGGGCCAAATCAATACATCATGCGTTTCCCTAATCCTAGAGAGGTTGAAAGGGCTGTCTACTATGGGGCTTCTATGCGACTCAAATCTATTGATGCTACTGTGAGATTGTCTACTTGGACTGCTTCTGTGGGGGCTAAAGCAATTCTTCAGAAAGCTTGGGTGAGGATAAGCAACATTCCTTTGGACAAGAGAACTGATTCCATTGTTTTCTACGTGGGATCCTTGGTGGGGGTTTCTCTAGATCTGGATGCTTCCACTCTACATAAATCTGAGTTTGCGAGGGTGCTTATTGGGTGCAGAGATGTTGATCTTCTTCCTGCTAAAGCTGAGGGCTGTTTGGGAGACAATTTTTATGACTTCTTCTTTGAGATTGACAAAGTGGTGGTTGGGGGACCTCCCAAACAGTCAAGCAAGATTCATGTTGGAGGTAACAGTGCACCTTCTCCAAATAGAGCTAGAATGCATCAAAGTTTGACTACAACAGCTACTGCAACTGATGAGGCTTCTGGAGAGCAATTTTTGGCAGTTAGACTGATTCTGTTAGGCAACAGGGAGTTCAGGATGTTGGGGGACCAGGGCTGGACAATGAACAGGTTTCTGATGATGACAGTACTATGTTGGGGAATGAATTACTCATTGAATCCATGGCTAGGGAGCGTGAAGCTTCAGATCCTATGGATTCCCCTGAAGCATCAAACAAATGGCTCGTTCCTTGCTCCTTGTCTCATCAGGCTCATGATACTTTGGGAGATCCTCTGTCGACTGCTGAATGGCCTTCTCTTCTAGTCATCACTGATGTTTCTGTTGATGCTTCAACTCCTTCTAAGGGTCTTCCATCTTACATTGTGCAATCTCTTGACTCTGCTTCCGCGGAGGAGGTAGTGGTGATTGAAGATAATTCTGAAAGATTCAGTCAGAGACTCCAAGCCGAAGCAAATGTACATGTGATGGAAAAAGTGGCCAATGTTTCCAAGAAAAGAACTCTGGAAGGTAATGAGCATCTTAATTCTGACCCTTTGATTGGAAAATCTTTTGCTGTCTTGTCTGATAGTGATATTGTTACTACAACATCCATGATGGGTGTTAAAATTCATGATAATGATTTTTCCTCTATCAATCTACTTAGAGAGCTAGAGCATGCTAGGAATGGTTTGCTTGAGAAGAATGAACCTAAAACCATTCCTCAACAATTATATATTGAAAACAATACTGGAGTTAGTACTCCTTTATCCATGTCTTGGGCAGACTCATCTGATGTTGATGATTCCTCCTTTACTCTGGTTGAGAGCAGGAAAAAAAGGAGTGCAAAAAGGAAACCTATGTGGGGATTTCTAGACCCCTAACTAGAAGTCAAAAAAAGAAAATGGAGAATGTTGACATTTCTGCCCTGCACCCTGGTGGAAATGTCAGGAATAGATCCAAACCACATAGATATAGATGAAAGGAGCCTTCTTTAATGTTAGGGGAGTGGGTAAAAAAGGTGCTTCCTATTGCTTGAATGATATGATGACTAGTTATTCTTTAGATTTCATTGGTATCCAGGAAACTATGAAGAAGGACTATAAGTTGAGCTTCTTTAGAAAACTTGATCCTAGTAATAAATATTTTTGGAAGTGGTCTCCTTCTGTTGGGAAATCTGGAGGAATTCTGTGTGGTATTAATTCTGATACTCTTAATGTTAATGCTTTTAAGATTGGCAGATATATACTTCATTTTGTCCTTTGGGATAAAGTTAGAAAATGCAACTGGGGGCTCATTGTGGTGTATGGAGCTGCATAGGAGAAAATAGAGAGGAATTCCTAACTGAGCTAGCTTCCTTCTGTCATGGATATCTCATGCCTTATATTGTAGGTGGTGATTTTAATGTGCCGAGGCATAGTGGTGAGAAAAATACTATGTTCATTGGTTCTCATTCTACTGATCTTTTCAATTCTATAATTCACACTCATGGGTTGAGAGAAATTTTTATGCATGGGGGCAAATACACTTGGTCTAATAAGCATCTCTCCCCCACTCTAGAAAAGTTGGATAGGGTTCTGATGTCTCTTGATTGGGAGGATATCTTTCCTCTGGTCTCTGTCAGGAAGTTGGTGAGAGATATCTCTGATCATAATGCTTTACTGCTGGATACTGGTTCTAGTCCTGCTTCCACTAATAACAAGAGAGAATTTAGGTCTGATGTTTCCTGGTTTAAGAATGAGGAGTTCCTTCCCTCTGTTGATAGAATTTGGAAAAAAATGTCCACAGTTCTGATCCTATTGATGTGCTTAACATTAAATTGAAAAGATTCAAAAAGTATTTCAAAGGGTGGGGTCCTAATTTGTTTGGGCATAATAAGAAAAGAAAAATGGAACTCAAAGAGGAGTTAACTTCTATTGAAAATTTGGAAGAAGATAGTGAACTTCCCTCTGATGTTAGTTTGAGAAAAACTGTCATTTTAGTTGAATTAATGAAGTTGTATGCTGAGGAGGAGTCCCATTGGTATCAAAAGGCTCATGCTAGGTGGCTCCTGGAGGGGGATTCTAACACTAGCTACTTTCATAGGGTGGAAAATGGGAGGAAAAGGAAAAACTCTATTCTTTCCATTGCAAAGGATGATGTCAATATTGAGGGGACTAAGAGCATTCCTAAACATGCAACTGATTACTACAAGGATCTTTTTGGGCCTGCTCCTGGGAACTTATTTCCTATTAATTTTGATATGTGGGGGCCTCATGAGAAACTTACTGAGGAAGACAATAATAAGCTAAAAAATCCCTTTTCTGAGGAGGAAATTAAGCAGGCTTTATTCTCCATGGCTAAAAATAAAGCTCCTGGTCCAGACAACATTCCCATTGAGTTCTACCAGCATTGCTGGGACATTGTTAGGGATGATATCATGAGAATCTTTACTGCTTTCCATGCTGGTAACCTTGATGTTAAAAGATTGAACTATGGTACTATTATTTTGTTGCCTAAAATTTCTGAGGCTAACAAGATTAGTCAGTATAGGCATATCTGTCTTCTCAGATGCATTTACAAGCTTATCACTAAGACTCTTACTATTAGAGTAGAACCCCTGTTAGATAAGTTGATTAGTGTTTATCAAAATGCCTTTATGAAACAAAGGAGTATTGTGGATGGGATTATGTCTCTGCATGAGATTATGCATCATACTCATGCCAAAAAGCATGTGGGAATCATTCTGAAGTTGGACTTCGAGAAAGCTTTTGATAAAGTAAACTGGAATTTTTTGGTGGAGTGTCATGAAGCTATGGGTTTTGACCTTTTTTGGAGAGATATGTTAAAGAAAATCCTTTATAATGGTACTGTCTCTATCAAAATAAATAATACCAATGGTCCTTATTTTCAAAGTGCCAAAGGGGTTAGGCAAGGTGACCCTCTGTCTCCTTTCCTATTTAACTCTGTTGTTCAATGTTTAACTAAGATGGTTCTTGAGGCTCAGAAAAATGGGTTGTTATTGGGTTTGGCTCCTGATCTGATTGATAATGGTGTTGCTATTATGCAATATGCTGATGACACTGTTCTGTGTCTTTCCCATGATCATGAGAAAGCTTTGAATTTGAAATTGCTTCTTTATATGTTTGAACTCATGTCTGGTTTGAAAATTAATTATCAGAAGAGTGAGGTTTTCACTATTGGGGTGATAATGATGTTGCTGCATTTTATTCTGACATGTTTGGGTGCAAAGTGGGTCTTCTTCCTATGAAATATTTGGGGGTTCCTGTTACCTTTCGAGCTCTTAAAAATTCTGATCTGGATTTTGTTGATGTTAAATTTGTGGTCAAGTTGGATGCTTGGATGGGGGGTTCTACTTATTATGGTGGCAGGTTGACTTTGGTGAATGCCTGTTTATCTAATATACCTTCTTATGTGATGAGCCTTTTTCTTTTAAACAAAACTTTCATAGCTAAGTTGGATAAACACAGATGTAGATTTTTTTGGCATGGGAAAAAAATTAAGAAAGGCTATTATATGGTGGCTTGGAAAAGAATTTGTAGGTCCAAAAAGAAAGGTGGTTTGGGGGTTAAGAATTTAAGAAGGCAAAATATTAGCCTCCTGCATAAATGGTGGTGGAAACTGGATAAATTTGATGGCCTATGGCAACAACTGGTTAAAGCTAAGTATCTTAAGAAGCATAGTGTTGTCACTGTGGTGGAAAAAAGTACTGATTCTCCTTGTTGGAAATCTCTTTTAAGGATTAGGAAAAAATATTTGGCAGGGAGAAAATTTTCCTTGGGTAATGGGAATCTAACTAGACTGTGGATTGATCCTATTGAAGGAAATTTACCTTTTGCTGAACAATTTCCTAGCATGTTTGATATTTGTTAGGATCAGAACATTACCATCAAGAAATGTGTTGAGATGGACTTTGCGATTCCTTTTAGGAGATCCCTTCGAGGTGTTATTTTAAGTCATTGGAATCATGTATGTGGGGTTGTTAGATCTTTACATCTCTCCCCTGACGATGATAAGGTTTTCTGGGCTTTGACTGCAAATGGAAAGTTCTCCACCAAGTCTATGTACCAGTGGTTGGAGAGGAACCTTGCTGGCTCTAATAATAAATGGATTTGGAAAGCTAAATTGCCTCTTAAAATTCAAATCTTCATGTGGCAGTTGTGTAGGGATGCACTTCTCACTAGACAGAATATGAAAAAAAGGAACTGGTCTGGATCTCCTATTTGCTCCTTTTGCAATCATGTGGAAACAAACGACCATTTGTTCTTCTCTTGCTCTGTTGCTAGAGTGGTTTGGGGGTGATGGGAACTACCATGGGGACTAATCTGGTTCCTGATAATTTTTGGCAAGCCATGGCTTGGTTTCATTCCTTCCTCCCTCATCATGAAAATTTTTATGTGATTCTGATTGCTTCTCTGTGCTGGGCTATCTGGCTCACTCGTAACAAAGTTGCTTTTGAAAATCACAAACTGCATTCCCCCAATGAGATTTCGTTTTTTGCTGGTTCCTTACTCTTGTACTGGGCAGGTTTACACAAAGAGGATGACAAGGTGGCTCTTACTCAAGGGGCGTCCCAGTTGATGCATGTGGCGTCTAGGGTGTACTCCAGATCTGCCTCCAAGGTTTCTCCTGTTCTGATGATCACATGCGGCCCTTGATGCTTATGGTTCTACTTATCTTGAGTTGTTGTCGCTTCCTGAGGGTTTATGTTATCTATGCTCTCATGCTTTTGTTGATGAATGGTCGAACTTCTGTTGAACTGAATATTTGTGGTACCAGGTTTTTGCCCTACAGTGACGTCTCGATGGCGAGCGTCTACAGTAGGTTTCCTGGTACTGCACCAACTCGCTTTCGTTTCTCCCTCCCCCTTTCTTACTTAGCTTGTAATAGCAGACAATGAACTTGGTTATTTCCGTTTAATAAAATGGAAAGGGGTGAAAGCCCGATTGGAAAAATGAACACGGTGAAAGAAATATTTAAGTTAATGTGTGTACTTGCTTTACATTTTACTTCTTGGTAGTCTACCATGACACTTACCTAGGAACCTCAAACATTATCAAAGGCTAATGCAAGTTCGTCATTCTTTCACTGCCATGCTATCGGGACAGAAGACCGAGAGTGCACAAAAGAGAGAATCTCTGCCATAAAACACTTGGCACCCGAATTGAGCTTACTACCATTGAGACGAGGGTACTATTGAGCAAACGGTCCGATTTGTATCCACCGTTTCACGACATCAAAACAACACTGACCTAGGCACGTGGATCGTGATAGCCATTTGTAGGACAGAGAAAAAGCCATGATAATGTTAATTCTTTGTTGTGACCTTATCTCTGTCATCAAGTCATCATCGTTAGATACAGATAATATCTATGATGCAAAAATGCTAAAACCTCATTCTTGGAGTCCAACTATGGCGCCTAGGCCGCCAGGAGTTAGGGGGGAGGGGGGCTACGGTCTCATCCACCGATCGCTAGGTATTTATCTCATTTTTCTTCGGCTGTCTCTAGAAAATTACAATATTGTGTCACGGAAGAATAAAGAGTTTGAAAACCTAATTTTTTTGCTAATTTCTTTTAGATATATTTTTGTAATCGCTGAAGACAGCTTCTGTATCTCAACCATATACTATTTTCTACTATAAATATATCATGGTATTGACTATCAACAAAATATTCTAAAACCACGCTCTTATGTAGAATCTGCCAAAGGCAAGGAGAACAGAGAAAAAGGAAATTATAATCTATAGGTTTTCTAGGATGATTGATCCATCATCCATGCATTATGTATTTACTCCCTTCTCGCAACCGTTGCGCCCTCCGGAGAAAACGACGGTGCGACGACAACGACAATAACTCGCAACCGTTGCGCCCTCCGGAGAAGTACCACCACATGTCTAGCCGTCCAAAGTGTCGCGTACCAAGCAGCACATCCAAGAAGGAAAGTGACGATGACAACACTGCTGCCCGGACTGGTCCTAGGGTTTCCCACAGTATGCCTTGGGAGGCAGGAAGAGATACACCCGACGCCCTTCAGGAAGGACGACGATACCTGCAGGTGATACGTCGGAAACATATCTATAATTTTTGATATTCCATGCTTGTTTAGTATCTATTTTGCTTTGTTTTGTCTACACTTTTAAGGTGCTTTTTACATGTTTTCTGGTACTAACCTATTAACAAGTTGTCACGGTGCTAGTTGCCTGTTTTTGGTTCTAGAAAAGCTAGTAAGGAAATATTCTTGGAATTGAACGGGACAAAAGCCAAAGTCAATATTTTATCGTAGGGAACACGGAGTCCTGAGGAGAGACATAGGGGCGCCACAGGGTGGCCACCCCCCAAGACGCGGCCTAGGGTGGGCCCATGCCTGGTCAGGGTGTGGGCCCCCCTAGCCGCCTCCCAACCTCGCCTCTTCGCCTATAAGAAGCCCCCGATGCAGAAACCCTAGGCACCCGATCAAAACTCCACGAAACTGTCTGTAGCCGCTGCCACCATCATTGTAGATGTGTTGTTGCCTTGGACTACGGGTCCATGTAGTAGCTAGATGGTTGTATCTCCTTCTTTGTGCTTTCATGTATAGATCTTGTGAGTTTCGTTTATGATCAAGATCTAATCTATTTGTAATCATGCATATTGTGTTTGCGGGGATCCGATGGATATTGAGATTACTAAGTCAGATTGATTAATGGTTTTGTCCATTTTGATTCTATCATGTCTGTGTTGTTTGTGATCTTGCATGCTCTCCGTTGTTAGTAGCTATCTTGGCCAAGTAGTTGCTAGTGACTCCAAGAGGGGGTATTTATGCTCGATAGTGGGTTCATGCCTCTAGTTTCCAACAGAAGTGACATAAATCTCTTCGGTTGTAGATGTGATGTTGCCACTAGGGAGAAAACAACGGTCTCTTGTTCATGGAACAAGTGGATTGTTTACCTTACACACTTTGCTTAAAGAAGTTGTCTGTTGCTTGCAACTTAATACTGGAGGGGGTCGGATGATAACTTGAAGGTGGACTTCTAGTCATAGATGCAGTTGGATGGCGGTCTATGTATATTGTTCTATTGTCCAATCAAATCTCAGAGGATCTTTTTGTCTAATATTTCATTGTTATGCCTTGTTCAGTCCTGTCAATTGCCCTGCTGTATTTTGTTTACCCTTCATGTCATGTTTGTTTATCTAAGGATAGCACCTCTAGTGAACTATGGAGCCCGGTCAAATCTTTACCATTGATACATCTTCCACTGTTACTGTTTACTTGCTGCAAACCACCATCACCTTCCACACCGTATATTTAATCCTTTGTTACAGCAAACCGGTGAGCTTGACAACCTCACTGTTCATTGGGACAAAGTCTTGAGTTTGTGTTGTGTCGGTTTCCACGTTGCTTGCAACACCTTTGAGACGTTTCCTTCCTCCTACTGGTTCGATAACCTCGGTTTCATACTGAGGGAAGACTTGATGTTGTGCTCTTCACACCTTGCTCTTGGGGTTTCCAACGAAGCGTTCCACGTAAATAGTGTTGCCGTCATCAGCAGGCGTCACCGCGTCGCTGTCAAAGACAAGGATTTCTCCCGACCTCTCAAAACATACTCCCAGACACTTTGTAATGCTCCACCAAGCTCGTCGCCCACGTGAAGGCGCCACCACGGTCTTGAAGTCACCACCGCCGTCTCACCGTGAGCCATGAAGCGAGGCCGGTAGGACCGAGAAAGAAGAAACTTCGGCAGGGGTCGCCCTGCCATCAACACACGGGAGGGAACTACCTCTGTCGTGAGAAGGCGATAGTCAACCGGATGCAGCAGCAAGACAAACCATGCCCTCTTGGCCCGACCAAGCCCGAATAGGCTCGTGAGGTCCCGCCGACGCACTGCGGCAACGGTGCCACCGTACACGCCATCCACAGCACCAGGCCCCTACTCCTCCACCAGGGATCTGTCACCTCGACAAATCCCTGTTGCCAAGCAACAGTCTGTCGCCATCGAGCTCACCCGGGCCTACCGGACCGTCGCCGGTCTGAGGGTCACCATTGCAAGCCACCTCCTGGAGCCGCCTCCGCCGGAGGGTCGCCCTTGTAGTCTACCTTCCGGGGCCGCCGCCCCGACGTCCAAGATCTCGCCTTTGACAAGACTACACCCAACGACACCTACACCAAAACAAGCAAGAGGAGCCCGGGACAACCCTCTGGCACTAGGACGGGGATTCGACGAGCTGGACACTCCGGAAAGTTAAATCCATAGACGCCAATGAATGGGACTACTAGGTGGACGCCAGATCTAGGCCATACGGGCCCCGATCCGGCACACCGACCATACCATGGTTAGGGGTTGGGCTCCTAGACCCGCTGGTAACCCTTGAAACCCGAATAGGCTGCTAGGACCACCAACCCAGACCGGGCCCGAAAGGGTCTAGATCTGGGCCGAGGCAGGCCCTGTACCAGCTAGGCCAGCTCCACCAGCCGCCTTCGACCCTTGCGGTCGTACCAGCCCGCCTATGTCCTGGTCCCGGTGTAGGACGCCGCCTAGGGCCCAGTCGTCGCCGGCAGACGATCTCCCGAAGAGGCCTCAACCGCCAAGGTCGTCTTCCTCGCGAGAAAACCATCCCCGCCGCCTCCAGCACTCTGATCCTCCACGGCCACGGCTCGCCGTCCCATCGCGCCTTGAAGGCCTGGATCAGAGCAGCAGTCTGCCGTCACATGGAGCCGCCCCGCCGCCCGATGTGCAGGCGCGAACCAGGGGAGTCCACTGCCGTCGGCACCGCACAGACTTTGCCCAACGGCGTGGGACGGCGGCGGCAGGAGGGAGTGGAGAAGAGGAGGTCGGGGGCCGGCGGCTAGGGTTGGGCTCCTGATCGCCCGTGGGGAACGACCGAGGAGCCTCATGTTTTCGCTTGTATGATATCTCACCTCCTCGAGCTTTTTTTATGGGACCAGTCTGTATTTGCTCCCTCTGTCCTAATATTATGAAGAATATTTTTTAAAAAATCATAAATAAAATTTCAAAAATCATGAACTCGAAAAAATAAAAAACATAAACAAAAATTCAAATATCATGAACCCAATTTCAAAAATCTTGAAACAATTTCAAAAAACCACGAACCAAAACTTTGAAAAAGTAATTATTTTTCAAATAATAAACTATTTTACAATATATAAACAAAAAGAAACATAAAAGAAAAACTAAAAAATAGAAGAAAAAAACTAGATGCGTACTGGGCCGGTCCAACGTGGGTGTGGGCTGTGCGGCACTAGCTGCTCGGCATTCGCCCTCCTGGCCACGCGCTCTCCGCGCGCAGCTGCTGATGCAACAACGGGGAAGTTCTTCTTTGTTGGGTCGATCGATCCTCACAGGATCTGAACTTCTCAAGCCATGGTGGGCAGGTACGTGTGGACGCGCATGGGCGCATGGGATACCCGAGCACGAGCTTCGGGCCGCTAGCTCTCGAAGCCCCACCCCACCCCGACCAACCACCTCGTACGTACGTACCGCGGGCAGACGGACGGATTCCTCTCCTCCCCCGCACGCTCGCGCGGTCGTCAGCTCCGCTAGCTAGGCCGCCACCGCAACGCCCCGGCCAGACAGCCAAGCAGGCCCGTGGCGGAGGCAGCTCGCGCGCTTGCACGTACTATACCCGCGCGGCGCGTACGTCCGTCGGGTCACACGAAAAGGTATGCCGCGCCTCGCAACGGCCGGCCGGACGGCTTGCATCACCGGCGGGACAACCGAACCGATCGATCGAGGGCCAGTGTCAGTGCGTGTCAGCCTAATTGTCGCGCGCCTCACCTGCTGCATGCCCATGGGCCAGGGCTCGCCTCCCCCCTCACCTGCTCCGCTCTCGATCGCCCACCGCCGGACGCACGCACGCACGCACGCACGCGCACGGTGAAGAAGAAGAACAGAAGCAGCCCGATCGCCGGGATACCGACTCTGCCGCGCGCGTACGAGAGCCAGCTGGAGCGCAGTGCGCGCGCAGAGAATCACTCACGCACTACTCGTTACCGGTAGAAGATCGATGAGATGCCAATGCAGAGTCTTGCAGCCTGGAAACATGGCGACGACGGACCCACATCTTGGAGGCGCAAATCAAACTAGACATGCATATATGTATGTATGCTCCATTATTGTTCGTGCATGCACTGCGCTGCGCTAAACGAGGTCTCGGCCGTGCACGTACGGTGCGTCCAACTTAATTAGCTACTCCTCCAAACGGATTACTAGTCTCCATTAATTATTATTGCTCGTGCTGTATCAAAAATAGGCTTTCCTACGACAAGTCAGAATATTATACCGGGGAGAGGCTAGTAGCTCCTGGCTTCGCCGACCGGAATACCGCTAGCATATACTACCACCATCCTACTGTATATTCTAATCCAGCAAAAGATGGTCACATCAATCCTCTGCTACCTGACATCGACGACTCACGCGCGCTGTCACCATAATCTAGTCCATATATATAACCGCGAGGATTAATATCAGCTAATCGCCGCCACTTGCATGCAACACGGCGGGCCCTGTCATGCCGACTCACAACTACACGGAACGGAACCACTGACAAGGACACGTACGCCACCCAGAGATTAGCAAATGGACTCGTCAAAGAAAACGAGGGAGCCGATCGTTGCAGCGTCGTCACGTCTAAAATTATACAGATATAGTACAGGGTGTCGACGTGTCGTCGGCTCGTGTAGTGTTCTTCTAATCTCAGCGCGCTCTCGTACGTCGTGTGTGTATCCACGAGGCAAGTATGAAAGCGTGCGAAGCCATATGCGCTCGAAATGGCTTGATTTGTTGATCAATTCACGGTGTAACATTAGTTATTCTTTGGATATATATATATAAGGGTTGTTCGCCTGCTCTCGTCCTTGGACCAACCCGGTGAAAAATTCAACCGTATTGTTTTCATACCGAAGTAAAAGTCAACCACATTGCTCTCTTTTACTACCGATAAAAAATTGAAGTCAGCCATAATCTTAATCAAAAACAAATTAGCTAGCTAATTAAGATAACTTGCTCGGTCTTTTCAAGGGCTGAACGTCCGGGATAACCAGCTACTCCCTATGTCCACAAATAAGTGTACGTTTAGGTTTAAAATTTATCCATAAAAGAGTGTACTTTTACCCTTTCAATACACTTTAAAGTAGAAATAATTGTGTCACGGAAATCAAGCCCAATAATATTTAGCAAATGATCTCTTCATTTTATATATGCAATTATCTCATTGGAGGTTGAAGAATTAAAGATGAGAGAGAACATGGCTAACATATTTTCAATGAACTTTTTACTCCATTCCATAATTTGTCTTAAAATTTCTAAACGTCCACTTATTTGCGGACGGAGGGAGTACTAGTATATATTGCTGTGCAGGCACACATCACAGATTAGTGTACACTTGCCTAGAGTTGCCTGTCCCTCGTTTTAAAAGAAAAGTTTGTTGTCCTTGGAAAATATCTCAGTGTACACTTGCATGCAATATTGATTGTCCAAAAGTTTTCCCATATGAGAGGTCCTTGTCACCTCGATTATGACTTTGAGTATGTACTAGTCTTCCCATCAATAGTATTTCTATTTTTTTCCAATTTTTTTGTCAACTTGACCCCTCTAGGTTTAAAGCATATGTCACTCACTAAGGACAAAAATCATTACCCAGTCGGTCTTAAAAATGTATGCTGACTGCATATTTCAGACCCAACTCTGACTATCAATTAATTAAACCTGCAATATTGTATGTTAGTATGTGCTACGTATAAAATTTATATCATCGAATTTGGATTTGAGAAAAAAAATATGACTTCAACTTTAACTATCAACCAGAACAATATTATTGTATGTTATGTGGCATAAAAAAAATATATCGTCGGGTTTGAGTTTGAAATAAGGCTATCGTTCTTTTTTTTTTTGAGAATATAAGGCTATCGTTCTAGAGTAATACTCTCTCATTTAAAAATAAGTACTCTCTCCGTTAGGGATTATAAGGCCCGAGAGTTTTTTAAAAATATTAGAAATTGTAAGTCTTCTCTTATTTATTAGTCTCTCTCCTCCAATGCATGTTCTTCTTTTTTTTCTATCTTCTCTCATGCATGTGTAACTATTGGTGCATGTAGTAATAAAGAGGACGAGTTATTAATTTTCTTAATCCTATCAAAATGGTCCATAGGCCGTATAATCCCTAACTGAGGGAGTGGTATCGTACTAGTTTAACTTTTTTTAAGGAATGTATTAGTTTAACTTCTATGGGACGGTACAAAAAAAGCAATGAAATATAGAGGAAACCCAATACAGTCCAGGGGTGCAAATGAACCTATTGTTTAAAAATATATTTTAAAATATTATAAAATTTAGAAGAAAAAAAGCACGTCCATCCGGACATTTTTTGTCCGGACACAAGTTTTAGAGAAAAAAGAATATTTGTTGTGTTTCGTGTAAAAAGACATTTTCGATGCTCCAGCATGACTATTTATGGCCTTGTTTTGTGCTTTTATAAAAGCCATATAAAATGTTCTTTTCTCTCAAAAACTCGTACCAAAACATAGAATGTATGGATGACCATGCAAAATTTTCTTTCAGAATTTTTTGACATTTTGAAATTTATTTTTAATAGGTTTATATGCTCCCATGATTTTTTTGATAGGTTTATATGCTCCCGTGATAATCGGCACAGCGTATGCCCATTTGATAGGTTTATACATTGACATTTTGAAAAAAAATTAATAATAGGTTTATTTGCTCCCGTGAGTCAAACTCTCATTAGAGCCTTTCCTCGCAGAAAAAAACATATAATTTTAGAGCATTTATAAAAGTGATGCTACTAAGAAAGATACAACATTAAATCGTAATATTTTACCTACGATCTTATCACCGAATATGCAGCATTGATTTCAGATAGCGCGAGATCTCAAAAAAAGATTTGCTATGGCATGCATGGACGTGTATATCTGTTCCGATAGCAAAGAAAGAAAAAAACAGCTTCCTGTAACGGTAGAAAAAAAGGAAGGCCTATTTCAAAATAGGAAACAGTACAACGAGAGAAATTAATTTAATTGAAATAAATGGATTTTTCAAGAACGATGTACCTCCTGATTTGGATATGGATCAATCCCTTTAAAAGGGGCAGGTATATAACTAGGACGGATTTGCTGCTTCTAGGTTCATAGCTTTTTTTTCGAAAAAATTCTAGGTTCATAGCTTTTTTTTCGAAAAAATTCTAGGTTCATAGCTGCATCCCTGATTTTTTTATTTTTTTGTTTAAAAAGAATAAATCAGAAGTAGTAGCACCTCCAAGTTCAGGAAGATCTGAAGAAGCACGGATGCACATTGTACCATTGTGTTAAAACAAGACAAAATTCAGCGTAGCACACGAAGATTATATGTTCATAAAATAAATATATATGTATATATTTTAATTCAAAAGAATATTCCTAAACAGCATTCGAGTATTCCTCAACATGTGCTGCATCTTAGGAAGCGGTTGGCTTGCACAGAATTTCAGAATGCAGAATATCAGTTGAACACGTGTGTAGAAAAAGAATTGACAGGCATTAAATCTAGGCAAATCTTTGTAAATATGGTAAACATACTAAATTAGTGCGGAAATTATACACTACCACGAATTAATTGTAATAATTTATATATCCTAAAATAAATGACTTAGATTTGTTCACATTCGCATGTACTAGACACGTTTTAGTACGTGAATACATAGAAATCTATAAAAAAACAAATAAGTTATTTTGAGGCGTAGAGAGTATATACATCTCTATGAAAACCGTTGGATGGAGGTTGTCACAGCATCCGACGGCTGAGAAACCCGGGCGAGTCTATATAAACTTCCTCAGGCAGTCAGGCCGCAGCCTCCTCTTCAGTCCTTCCTAAAGCCACCGTCTTAATTCCTCGCATCTCTGGAGGATGGCACCGCACTCCTCCGCCGTGAAGCACCCGTCCCGCGCGGCGCCGCCACCGGCGATGGGCGCCATCGCGAAGGGCCCGCCGCGGAAGATCAGGATCGTGCACGTCGTGGAGCCTACGGTGATCAAGACGGACGCGCGGCAGTTCCGCGAGCTCGTACAACGGCTCACCGGGAAGCCGCCGAGCGGCGTCAGGGGCGGAGGAGAGGGAGCGTCTTCGTCTTCTTCGGCCGAGAGTGCCTCCGCGGATTCGCCGTCCCGGGAGGCGGCCCGTGGCTCCGGCTCGTCGCCCGACCGCGCCGTCGTCGCCCCGGCGGCCGTCAAGGCGGAGGTGAAGGAGGAGGAGGAGGACATCGCGCCGCAGGAGGAGGAAGTGTTCGCCCACGCGTTCGGGGAGGGGCTGGGGGACACGAAGGACTGGGGGATGACGGAGACCGCCAAGGCTGCGGTGAAGGAGGAGGTGGATGGACTCGCCGGCGCGTTCGGGGAGGTGGACGACAAGTACGAGTACGACGCCTTCTTCCACGGCCTCGACGACTTCCTTCTCAGCAACTTCCAAGAGGACGGCTTTTGTCTCTGATCCATCAGCCGCTTGCCATTAGAGCTAAGTCTGAAATTTTTGCCCCCAGCCTCTCTGTCTCTGTAAGTTGCTATTGTATTTAAGATGAGGATGATGTTTGCCTCGATCGACCAGTGGAGATCTCCCAGGAAGAAGCCTTAAATTAAACTAGATATTTGATGATCCCACCCTTTCCTTGTTTATTTTTTCTTCTCACTGAATTTGAGGGAGGCACAAGCTCTGATCTGACAGTTAGGATATGGCAGAATTCTTTGCAATGTCAGTGGTTAGGTGCAGGGGTAACCTTGCGCAACAAGTCCCATGGGGAGAATTAAAAGATCAAGATGCGGTGATTCAGAAAGCTCTTTCAGAAATAACATGAACTGAACATTTTTAGTTCAGGTAGAATGTACAGTACGTGCGCACTCTCTCTGTACCTCCTCTGATTAGTTCTACTACTGAATTTCCCGTGCTAGAAGTCTTGAGGAATGGCGGCGTTTTAGTGTCACCCCAACTTATTGTGGTGTGAATCTGATGCAAACAAGGTGAAATTTGGACAAAATGACGGCAGATCACCAGTACGGAATAACCATACAATGTGTCGCTGCCATGTGGCCCCAGGACCAACATTTTGTTCCTGTTGGATGTTTCTATTTAAGATAGTGACCAAGCTGATGTGCTCCAGTGCTATTGGGAAGGTAGAACTTGATGTCATTTTCTTTTATGCACTGATGCGGGCTAGGTACACGGTACTCGAATTATATCAAGCAAAATTTACAGTCTTCACATTTTGCAAAGTATTGGGAAGAGTCGAGGCCAGTTAAAAGCTAGTACCTGCTCCTCATTTTTGCAAGTCAAAGTTTTCATCTTATTTCAGTGCTGGATGGCCATAGAGTATTGCTCTGCTCCAGAATTGCAGTACCTACTATAGCCAGCAACAAAATTGAGCTCAAGTTTACACTCGAGTGACTGCTATCATGCACTACAGTTTTCATGTATGTGCAAACCTGAAATATGGTCAAACAGTATCTCTGATGGTCCAGTTTGGTGAGAACATTAGGTGCTCCAGCAGCATCTCTAATAATAATCTTAATGACATACTGTACAACACAACCATGGGAAGTTGCAACTTCTCCGTTTCTTTAAAAAAATTAGCAAGGGGGATAGTGTGAGATGTGAAACCATCCATTCTGTACTTATAAATTGACTTGTTAAAAAAAGATTCAGAACAAAACTTTCTCCAGAGAAATTTGGTTGATACTGAAGGCATTGTGAGTCACATCAAGTTGGTAGGCTGAATCTATTATCAGTGTCCTAAACTGCAAATGATGTTGCCATAAAGCAGACACCTTATGCATCATTTTTAACAAAAACATTGACATGTATGTGAAATTTTCTTGCGGTCTCGCTTACCGGATACATCCATTCTCAAGAAGATACAGTGAACTGGCACTTGAGATGACTCTGAACCTCAAATTGAACTGTGTGAAGAATGATGGTATGCCTGTGCAGCATTCCCAAGTCGGTTTGTCATCAGCTTTTTTTCCCCCTGGAATCAGTGTGTTTATGAACCAAGTATGCAACCATGAATCGAGCTCGAACAGTTGACTGAGCTCAAACTTGTTTTCTCGGATGCCAACTTGTTATCGTTATTCAAAACACAATATTGAAACAAGACACATTTTGGCTACGTCTACTAGTCAGATCTGAGTTTTTTTTCTTTGATAACTATTTGCATGATTTCTAAAAAGAATTCTATTTGTGGAACTAAAAAAATTCTGGAAAAACACACAAACAAATCCACATGTAATATATGACGTAAGTTTTGTCGAAGTATATTCATATTTCATCCGCACCCAAAAAAAAATACAAATGTGAGGATCAAAATCGTGCATTTTACTCCCTTTTAGATCCACATTTTCTTTAGCATTTTTTCTTTGTTAATAATGGCTCCAGTTAGCCCAGGCTCTAAAACGACGTGCTCCGTTTCTGGGCCTCGTTTGTTACAAAAACGAGATAAGGACGGGGAGAAGACCTGTGTGGGCTGGGCGCTCATTATTGGACTCGATTTCAGAGTATCGCGTGTTTGCGGGCTGGATACATATTGATCCAGACCTGCTTGCGGTCCGTGTCTATGTTCTTTTTTTTTAATCCTACAGAAAGTGTCATTTTCTAATAAAGTTTAGACTCCGTTTGGCATCTAAGTATTTATAAAACCAAAGTATTGTAATACTAGAGTATTTTCTTGTCTGGCTAACAAATACTTCAGTTTTGGAAAAAAAGTCTTTTTTCTATACTTCAAAATCAGTGTTATTCTGCCAAAAACGAAGTATGAAAAATTGCAGTTTTTGCTGAAACCAAACACCTCAAAGTATTTAAAACCATGGTATTTTTAGAAACTAGAGTATTCTTGGAATACTTTAAAAAAACGTTGGTGCACCTAGATGCACACTTTTATCATTTTTTTGTGTCTCATAATACAAATATTTTAAAGTGGTATTTTACACGTTTGTGAGATAAATCATTGTCTATGTCTTTTTTAAAGAATTTTTTAAAGCTTAAAAATATGATTTCTGATTTTTTTAAACCAGGATCACTGGTGTCAAATGTTTCCTCAGAATCCTATGCCAATGTTCCACTTGCCTCCCACACGGGCACACATCGTTGCATACTCGCTAGCATGTATACGATTATGGATGGCAATGGGTACCCGATACCCGCGTACCCGATGGGCCCCGCTTTAAATGGGGCGGGTATGGTAAAAAATAATACCCGTGGGGCTAGTTAGTGGTTAGAAATCATACCCACCGGGTCTAGTGGAGGCGGGTATGGAGGTGCCAAACCCGAACCCGCATACTCGCGTACTCGCATATGATAAGTGGACCCTACATGTAAGTATCAGTTGTCAAGCAAATCCCATGCTAAATGTATTGTTTGTTGTTGTATAGTCTATTTTGCTATAAAACTATTGTCAAAAATATCTAATTATTGTCATTTTTTGGCAGGTTAAAATACCCGTTGGGGCCCCGTTTACCCGGCGGGTGACGGGTATGATGGGGATCTATACCCGCCAATGTAATCGAGGGCGGGTCGTGCGGCGGGGAAATAAGGCGGGTGCGGGTATGGGGGAGGGGGGGCAGGACCCGTAGCCGAACCCGGTGGGTGCCACCCGGATATACGATCGCACCCTGATCCGACGCACGGACGCGAACGGGCTGGCCAAACCGGACGTACCTGCATGACACGTGGGCCACTCAATTTTGGTGGGTCCCGCCAGCCGCGTAGGGAGAGTTTGCCGCTTCTCCAACTCCGTTCTTTCCCGCTTCGCCCGGTGCTCCTGCTACCGCTCGTCTGGACCTGGTCCGCATGAACCAAGGTCCCGCGCCTAGATGGTATGGCCCGCACGGCAGCGAGGCAGGGCGCGCTCAACGTCGGGCGTACGGTACACCGCCACCACGAACCACGTGAGGGAGGCGCGATAGGAAGGATCCGATGCTGGCCCAACGTCTTACGCGATCCGATCCAAACCGTATGGGAAGTTTTTATTTTCTCCTGTAGTACAAATTAATAGTTTTATTTTTCAATCACGTGCTGCAAACGACCGTTTGGGACACAATTATAGCAGGCTGCTGCTGCTGCTTCGAGAATCCAACCCTCTAAAAAGAGTATACTCTCTACTCACGAAACACTCCAAATCCGAGCCAGTGTACGATCCACAAAAGAAATTAAATGTTTTAAAATATTGTACACATGGTTTATGTAACGTGTACATATAATACTTTTTTTTGGCACATGAGCACAATGTCAACATATTGTCCCGTGTTCTCGCGATGACACAAAGGGTTTACCTCGCCAAGATCGGCACACCTAAGACATGTTTTCTTTCCGTTCCACGATTCATCACGCATTTCTCAATATGCGTAACCGTGTCTCGAGAATCCAGATCTCAAAATTTATTCAATCGACTTGTCAGATTGGCCGTTCGGATGGTCTTAATGCGATGTGCTCGATGCTTTCCCTGTTTCGAGAGATCTCTTAGCTGTTCTCCGTTGATTTCATTATCTGTCCTCCGTCGATTTCATTATCTGTCCAGCGGGTAAGATTTTATGACTTCCAACGGTAATATTGCGGGAGTCTTTTTCAACGGTAAAATCGTGTGAACACATGCCACAATACGCATCTCCAGCTCACATCCATGGCTATCGAATCGCCGCGGATAGTTTAAGATCTTGACTATTCCAATTTGCAAAATCTATAGATTATTTTCTAAAACAAACAAACTGCCTAAATACAAGCCAAAAAAAACCCCTATAAAGCCCCCACAAAAAACACACGAGGTAGAAGGAGGAGAGAGAGAGACTCGCAGCGGCACGAGTTGTTGTTGAGTTGGTTTTCCCTCTTCGCCTTTTCCCTCTCTTCTTCCCTCCCTCCCTTCCCCCGCCCCCTCTCCCCTCCTTGTCCCCAAAGCCAAAGCTTCCCCCCGCTTCCCTCCTCCCGCCCCGGCTGGGCGAAACCCTACTCCCCGCCCGCTCGCCGCGGCTCCTCCGGGGCGCCATGGACGGCTCCCCGAGCCTCCCCCTGCCGCGCCCGGACGCCACCCATCCGCCCCCTGTCCCGCAGCAGGTCTTCATCCGAAGCCCCGCGCCGCCGCCGCAGCAGCCGCCGCCGGGCGCCGTTCCCGCGCCAGCTCGCGTGCACTACTACCGCGCCCCGTCGCCCATCCCCCTGTACTCTCCGCGGATCCCCGGGCCCCGCTACATCGCCGCAAGACCACCGACGCCGCCCCCTCCTGCTGCCGCCGCCGCCGCCCCTTCCGTGGCGCCCCCGCGAGCGCCCCATCCAGCTCAACCCGCCTCCGCGCAGCTTCCTCCGATACCGCCGCAGACATCACACGAGGCCGGCATGGCGCCACCTCCGCCGGCGAGGAGGAGAGGGAGGCCCAAGTCCAAGGTGCCGGTAAGTCAATGGAAAAGCCTATTGCTCATTGTTGTTCCGGTCAATCTGTAGCTAATTGCGGTGATTGTGTGCCCTGGAATAACGTGGATTCTAGTGTTCATCTACCGCATTCGATCATTCAGTTCTGGGCGCACTGAATCATTAGACTCAACAGGGGACTGTATCTGTATGTTTGCTGGGTTGGGAACTTGGGACGTTCAGCTTTAAGTTTACTCCAGGAAGAGTTTCTGGCAAATAGCATCTCAATCGATTGCGCTCACAGGATCATACAGTCCTTGAATGGTCCTTGTGGGTAGTTGTGATGCGTTTGTCAACTCTTCTTCCATGACTAAAGGGCAACAATGTTATGTTCCGACCGATAGCTATGCGATTAATATCCACACTTATGGTCTAGGTAATCCGTGCTATATTGAGCTCTTACCGTGTTCTAAGTAAACCTGCACTGCCGATGGTGAACATCAAATTGCTGTCTATCTGTGTTAGTGCGAGGGATCATCGTAGGTTGAAGGCAATTTAGTAAATCAACCATGCGTAGGTGAACTTTAGTTTACGTATGCATCCCCATTTACTGTTCTATTCAGCTTACCTGTGTCTCTGGCTTAGAAATTGTCGTGTGAATGTGTTCAGCATGAGTATGTTGTATGTAATGTTGGGAGTGTTGTAACACTCGGACTGTCTGGAATTGTTATCCAGCTTGCCTAAGTGTAGTTATATTGATGGGTTTAGTCTCACTCTCACTGTAACTTGTAGTAACATATAATGCCTGCTGAGTCTACACCGCACATAGCATATCCAGGTTAATGTCGGTGCAGGAAGCAAGACAAAGGGGCTAAGTATTATGCTATGCATTTTTTAGCATGCCCCACAGTGTGTTGGTTATTGAGTGATTTTGGGCCCTGGGTGGTACAAGGATGCATAAATCTCAAATTCTGCTGTGATAGAATTTGGATCACCTTTACTACTTAGCCATACGAGACATACACTTTCATGATATTAGGAACTTATATGCACATCCATTTTTTTTAAAAAAAATTTGTATCCTAGTAAGGGTTTTATACTTGTTGAATCGCTTTGATCATCCCCTCATTTAAATATCTTTTTTCAATTTAAGTAGCACGTTATATATCATTTCAAGGCTCATGGATGTCATAATTGATCTTTAGAAATGACATAGTATTCCAATGAAATTATGTAATCTGTTGATCTTCGTTATCTACTTAGCCTACTATTATGATATGAGTGTTGCCAACATCTTCCCGTAACTGCTTCACACGTTTTAGGAGAATGAGCAGAAAAATGGAAGGAAAAATGCCCAGCTCGAAGCCAGCAAAGCACAGACTGAAGAAGAGCATCATAAGGAGTGTACCACCGGACCAATAAAAGGTATCAAGCGACTAAAACCACTAAAGGGTTCATCACATAGTCATGGAGCAACTGAAGGTGCGCTCTTGCTTACATTTTATTTTATTTTACATAATGTCTGATGTGCATCACTGTGGTCAATTGATGATAAAATTCCAGTTTGCCATTTAACCAAATGGGATCATATAATGGTCATTTATTGTCGGCTTCATTTTTCCTTTCAGGATTTTCGGCAAACAGCTGCCGCTATGACAGTTCACTAGGTAAAGTATGTTATGATTCTTCCAAAGTAAAAAAAGGAACGTTTGTTTGTTACTTATTATTTGCATGTCGTTAGGTCTGCTGACGAAGAAATTCATCATCCTGCTTAAAGGAGCACAAGATGGAAACCTTGATTTAAATAAAGCAGCCGAGACATTGGAGGTCTGATTTAATACACAGGAATAGAAAAATGCTTTGCACTATCATAGATCTTGCCTTTTGTCATTGTCTGGAGTTCAGTTTCTTAATGTCCTGTTGTTTTATGTATCTCTGTAGGTGCAAAAGAGGAGGATATATGATATAACAAATGTTCTAGAAGGTATAGATTTAATCGAAAAAGGCCTAAAGAATATGATTCGTTGGAAGTAAGTGTCACATATTTCTGCTTTTGATTCATTTTCCCGGTCATAGCTTTTTACTGATGAAATAAGTACATCAAAAGGGGATTTGACATGGTACTGCCTAAGGAGATGGAGCGCCGAACTTCTGCACTGAAGGTACATTATATCTTTGGTGCTAGTTTCATGCTATATAAACATGCCCTGTGTATGCATAATTATGCTTTACTTTATTTTTCATTATTGTAGGGGGAGGTTTGTTTTCTCATTTTTCTGCTGTTACCTGTATTCCCTGATCTTAAATTAGTTATGATGTCAACGATTGAGTTGATGCAACACGCTCAGCTTTGTAAATATCTTACCCTTAGGAAATGTCCAAGTCCACCTTAACATATCATAGATCTGAGTTAACCAGAAGGCATAAAGCCTGATATCAGATTTTCAATACTCCATCTCAAGCACAGTTTCGGACTAGGGGCTTTCTGCCTTTAATCAAAGTCCAAAGTACTGTCTACAAAATAAAGTTCTTTTTCCATGTGTAAACAAAATATAAATAAGCATGGCCGTCTTCTGACAGCATGTCAGTCAACCTGAACTTAGCATTATTATCCTACACTTCTCTACAAAGTTTCATGTGACTATATATCTTATAACTCTTTGTTGAATCGTGGTATTTTACAGGAAGAAATTGAGTCATCATACGATGAAGATTGCAGGCTGGATGAGGAAATACGGTAAGTTCTTTCCACGGAAACAATCAAAACACATGATCCATCCTCCTTTGACGAATAGTTACTGGTTTGGCAGGAAACTACAAGAGAAAATGCATGCCCTGAAAGTAGATAAGGACAAAAGAAAGTAAAGTTCTCGCCTCTTATATTCACAAACAATCTTTTATGTTGCTATGATCATTTCAACTGAGTCTTTGTGTATTTTTGTTTAGGTTATTGTATCTTTCGAAGGAAGATATTTGTAAGATTCCTCACTTTCAGGTAAGGAAGTTTCTGGATTCATCTTTGTTTCTTCTTCCTATATAATTATAAAGACATGTCAACAACTTACCCAATGAATGCAGGAATCCACTCTTATTGCGATAAACGCTCCTCATGGAACCTGTGTTGAAGTCCCAGATCCTAACGCGGTACGCAATCTATAGTTGCATTTAGCTATGTGATTGTAACTAATGGATTTGTGTGGCTGCTGACACTACTTCATTTACTAGGATATGGACATCTGCATGGACTTGGAATCTCAAGAAAAGCATTACCAGGTTATCTTGAGAAGTTCGATGGGTCCCATCGATTGCTATTTAATAAGGTAAACTGCTGTCTGTAGCTTATAGTAGAATTCATACTCAATCATTAACTAAGCGGACATATTTGTACCAGTGACCATCTGAAGAAATCCAACCCAGAGCAGATGGCACCGGACAGTTCAGATTCCACGTTCGCTGCTGGAAGTTCTCAAGCTCCTCAGCAGGTGGATTCTCATCCAAGTCAGGCTCCCGAAAATGGACAGAGCAACATTGACCACGCACATTCATCAGAACCGTCGACAGTGTCCGGCATCCTGAGAATCGTACCACCAGACCCTGATGTAAGGAATGCTACTAAAACATCATCACAAACCAACCAATCAGATCGATGATGATCACTGTTCTTCCTTTTGCAGATTGACGCTGATTACTGGTTCGCTTCTGATGTCGATGCTACTGTGACTGATATATGGGGCAGTTAGTTGACAGACCATTGGTCTGCCTCTTACATAGAGAAACAGCAATGGCTCTGCGATGCACAGTTTTGCATTGATGGAAGAACCTGAGCCTGGATCAGTAGGCCACCTTCGGCGGTGGAAGTTCTGTTCCAGACTTTCGGTTGGTCGGTGAAGGCAAAGAGAAATACAGTGTAGGAAGTAGATCTTGTACATTGGCAGGATGGTTTTAGCTGGTACCTTCTGGTACATCCATACTTTTGCGTTTAGGCTCAGCAACCCTGCAATAGGTTCGAGCCTTTCATTATACTGGCATTCATTAGAGGAACTGTGTCTGTGTGTATACCAAATTAGAAAGGCAACACAGTTCAGAAGAAGGCCAACACCGGTTGGTGTATGTTATTTTATATTCATATGGTCTTCTGCCCCCTGGAGGAGCGGCATTGATGTATATCCTGACTCCTGAGTGGCAACCTTGATTAATGATTACACATAGCATATCAGTAAAGGTTGCTCAAAATGTTTATCACTTGGTAGGTGTTTTATTTTTGGTAAAACCTTTTTGTGCCAAGTTTGGTCATTCTCAGGCAACTGAACATTTTGCAAATCATGGTACTTCCTCCAACTCATGTTAGATGACTCAAGTTTATCTAGATTCATATATATCTAATTAAGTATTTAGTCTAGATGCATCTAGATAAAGTCGAGTCAACTAATATGAGTCGAATGAAGTAGTACTCTCTCTGACCCATATTACTTGACTTGGATGTCTAGATTTGAATGAATCTAGACACTATTTAGTATATAGGTTCATCAAATTTTGTCAAATCTAAGTCAACTAATATGAATCAGAGAGAGAGTACCATTTTATGGATTTATCTATGATCATACGACGGCGCAGAATGCTGATCAGATGGGAGGCTTTGACGTGATGACACGGTGGAAGTGGCCGTGTAGTCATGGAGACAGGAAAGGTGGAGAGGGAATGGGCGCTGCCGCCAAATAGAGTAGTGTGGGACTCTGGGGATATCGGCCACGCTTGGCTATGTGTGTTATCTTGCATATAATGGAACGAATGAAGTTGTACTCTCTCAGGGTTTAGGGTTTAGGGCCGAACCATATTAGTTAACTCTAATTTATCTAGATTTATATATATCTAGTCTAAATACATTTGTATCTAGATAAAGGTAACTCAATTAATATGGGTCGAAGGGAGTATTTGAAATAAAAATACCTTTGGATTGTCTATATTGATGTCCAACTTGAAGGTGCAGTTTGATTTCTTCACTGCAACTCTACAATTCTGTGATCACCTGAGTTTAGCATGATATTTTTTTTTTGGAAATTATGGGTTTGAGGATAGTGGCGTATGCTGAAATGCCACTCTTTCATGTGCATATGATTAATTGGAAAATGTCAATTTCATCATACATGTATTCCATATTTCCCATATTGCCTCGTGATCGAGTAGTGACACCGAGAAACAGGTTTCATATGTTTAATCAAGTCAAGATCCACAGGAATACATACCACCTATCAAGAGAAACACAATGTGCATATGATTAATTGGAAAAAGTCAATTCAAGATCCATATGATACATACCACATATCAAGAGAAATACAATGTCCGTTGGCCGGAGTTCTTTATACCTACTCCGGGGGTCAACTGCTCGTTCGTCGAGAGGATTGACCACATGGCCGAGGAACAGCACCGTGCTGGTCATCTCCTCAACAATCGCGAACAAGAAGGGCCGATCCGCCACGAAATCCACCGGAGGCCGTGGTAAGCTTCCACTCTGAGACATCACCACGGCCGTCGCTGTCGCGGCCACGGTTCCCAGCTCGTCCACCTCGATGGTGGCCTTGTGGTACACCCCCGAGATGAAGAGCCCGTTCCCGCCTCTCACCATGCCCGAGAAGTCGCCGCCTCCGAAAGCTCTCTTGACTCCAAGATTGCGCATGTCGTCCGATGCCTCGAACTTGAAGGTGAACTTGAACTTCGGGACCATGAACCGCCCGACAGGAACCTGTGTTAGTTTAATCTTGGTAAGAGAGTCCGAGTGGTACTAATCTATGTCCGAGTAGCATTAGGACTATGTGGGAGGTTTCCTAGTTAGGCAAGTGTATGTGTGAGTCGTAGTATTAGTAGTATCCATACGTGTGTACGTGATGGTTTAGGTTTAGTATTAATCAGGTCTAGCTTGCATATATAAGCAAGGGTAGACCGTGAGTCTTGTAACACATTGAGTGAGTTGAGAAGAAAATAAAGAAAAAGAACGGGCACGACACGTGCCCTTGGCCATAAGATTTTTCGAGCGTGCTTGTTTGTCTAGTTTAATGTAGTCGATCGGTGGGCAATTCCAACAATTGGTATTAGAGCGAGGTCGAAGATTTGAAGCCACGCTTGCCCCGGGGAGGCGACCTGACTAGCGCCTCGGGACGGGCAACCTGATGGAGGCGGTGAGCATGCCGTCATCGGTGAGGCGGCGGGCGATCGTCGCTCGAAGGAGCGACAAAGAGGAAGATAGCGGGTGAGGCGTCGTCGGCAAGGTGGTGGATGGGGATGATCGTTGATGAGTGCGGTGGTACCGGGGTGCGGTGCTGGAGAATCTTGTCAAGATCGTCGTCCGGGAGAGTATGAGTCAAGGAGTCATGGTCGTGCGGGTTAGCACATTAAGTCGGCGTCGTGTTTGTGAGTCGTTGTCGTGTCCAAATGCTTGTCTCTATGAGGATCCGTTGCAGTTAAAGCGAGTGAAGGTTGAGGGACTGTTCATCCTATGGACGAAGACGCAATTTGCGTGCCTCGATCAGGTCGTCTATGTGTCTCGACGAGAGGATCATTAAGTGTGAAGGGGGTGGTAAACCAATAAAGGTGAGTCTCTTCAATGAGGTCATGTCTCTACATGAGGCCGAAGTGGATGGTCTAGTCCACTCCAGGAGGTCGGCATGTATTGCGCTAGGGTGGACGGTGTGTTCCACGGGTGGTGCGATTCCACAAGGTTTGCTAGCGTGGCTGGGTAGTCCGGATCATACTTGAGTTGTTCCGTAAATTCACCAAGTCGAAATTGGGGAGAGCCAATTAAACTTGTCGTGGTGCGAGACCTAGACAAGACGCATATCTACAAGGATTCAAGATCAGAGAAGCATGGAAGACGAAGAGTAGTCAATCAAGATTAGGGAGAGATTGTTAGCTTAATCTTGGTAAGAGAGTCCGAGTGATACTAGTCTATGTCCGAGTAGCACTAGGACTATGTGTATCCGTGGTATGGTGGTGTGTACGTGTCTTAGTTTAGGGAGGTTTCTTAGTTAGGCAAGTGTATATCTGAGTCCTAGTACTAGTAGTATATGTAGGTGTGTACGTGATGGTTTAGGTTTAGTATTAGTCAAGTCTAGCTTGCATATATAAGCAAGGATAGACCGTGAGTCTTGTAACACATTGAGTGAGTTGAGAAGAAAATAAAAAAAAAGAACGGACACGACACATGCTCTTGGCTATAAGATTTTTCGAGCATGTTTGTTTGTCTAGTTTGATATAGTCGATCCGTGGGCAAATTCCAACAACCTGGGCCGCCGGCGTGTGGCTCTCGATGAACTCCGGCGTCGCGACCGCCTTGTTGTAGAGATCGGCGAGGCTGAGAGGGGCGATATCCGGGTCCGGGAGAAGAAGAAGCATGTAGAATGCAGCCTGCGGCCGCACGCGGTGGTCGCCGTCGTTGTTGACTTGTTGTAGGGCAGCTTGAGGGCCCTGAAGCCCGGGTAGACCGCGACTTGCTGCTTGAAGTCTAACCGGCCTGTGGTCATGAACGGAACGCGCACGACGGTGCCATCCGGGGTGTGGAACGGCGCGGTGAAGGTCGCCGACGGGTCAAACGGCTGGGACCATGTCCCCTTGAAATAGAGCGCGTTGGCGAGGACGACCATCGTGGATGAGTCGACGGATCACTGAGGGAGGACGTCGCGTATGAGCTTGTTCGTCGCGTTCTCCACGAAGTCGTTCACGCGCTGCCTCGCCTTGTCGGGGTCTGAGGCGAAATCCACGGATTCCGCCGTGGCTGCGTGCCTCGACGAAGTGGTGGCCATGAATTCCGGCTGCAGCACCTGCCCCAGGCCGACCCACACGCCGCAGGCGAAGGACGTCTGCGTCAGCCCGTCGAGCTTGCCTACCAGCTCCATCGCCGGGGCGCCGTGCAGCTCGTCGAGCGAGGCTGCCCCGAGTAAGCCCAGGAGCTCCTGAAGCGTTTCGCCCCGGGCGCCGGCGGCCACTAGCGCGAGCGCCGCGTGGATGGACAGCGGCGAGATGATGAAATTGCTTCCGCTGCCGGATGCCGCCCGGACGCCGGCCTCCCTGGCGAGAAGCAGCTGGCTCGACGCCTTGCCGTCGCTGCCTATCATTGTGTCGTCACCTGGAGGCGCCTCGGCGAAGTGTCCCGCCGTGGCGAGCATGGAGGCGGGTGCTTGCGCGTGGCTGTATGGGTAGTTGTGGTGGAGGTAGCTCTCGCCGCTGCAAGGGCAGCGTTGGGCGCAGTCAAGCGGGCGCCGCGAGGTCATTGATCTGAACTCGACCTGCGACCGCCATGCGGCAAACAGTGTCAGGGAGAGGACGACCTTCCACAAGGGCGACATCCCAGACCGCTATGTAGCTTTCAAACTAGCGAGTTGACCTTTGAGTCTAGTGTCCATCCCGGCCCATCGACAAGATGTACGAACATGTATATATATAGGCGTTCTCTGGATTCTCAACTCTCAAGTCAACGACTGTAACAAACCAATAAAAACCAGTATCGGTTACAACTTACAAGTTAGTTAGCATAACATGCCCCTATGAGTTGTCAGAATCTTTTCCCATGTCCTCCGGTTGTGATTGGTTAGCTAGTATTGCACCACGTAGATTCACCAGAATCTTCAATGTAAACCATGAGCATCTAAAATGGTAGAAAAAACAACATTAATCTCTCTTTTTTGTCATCTATACATGACAAAAAGGAAATATTTTGAGAACCAACCCGTGGTTGGATGGTTAGGAGGGCAGTGGTACCCCCAGTCCATCAGAGTTCAAATCTCAGGTTTGACGCTTTGGTGTCTCATATAGGCGGAATATTTTTTCAGTGGAAGTCGACGTTCCCGTCGATAGCGAGGCGGTGACTTCGTCAATCTTAAGACCCGCCGGGTCAGTCTCTCGGAGGTGCTCATAGGGGTAGTGTGTGTGTTTATAGGGGTGAATGTATGTACGCATTGTGTGCGTCTGTGTTTGTACTGTGTTTCTCAAAAAAAAAGAAATATTTTAACCAATAAAGTAGATGATCTTGGAGGAAAAATAAAATGTATGGAACTGATTATACCATAAACTTAAGAAAATACCTTGGAGAAAAAACAGTAATGACCATAATATAACAAATGCAAAAAATGAAATAAATATAATGCACAACACATGAAAAAAACATTTGATTGGGATGACGAGTCGTGAGATATTTATGAGATGCATCGTGAAAACTAAACGGGGCTATTCTCAAAATTAATTTCGAGAAAGCATATGAAAAGGTAAGATTGAAGGGGTTTTCTTTCAAATGGTTTAAGTGGATTGAAAACTTTGTCTTTGAAGATAGTATGGTCATTAAAGTTAACAATGATGTGCTCCGAGATAAGGATGTGCGTCACTATTTCTAGAAAGTAAGAAGGGCCTCCAACCTCCTATACTTTTAAATATTATATGGCGGATATGCTCTCCATCGAGGTTGCAGAGCATGCTATGTCAGATGACCGGATCAGCAAGGTGATTCCCCACTATTAGATGGTGGTTTATCCATTCTGCAACATGCTGGCGGTACATTTTTTTTATGAATTGCGACTTAGGAAAGACTAAAAACCTGAAATTGTTGCTATGCACTTTTGGGCAGCTCTAGCTGAAGGTTATTTTCTATAAAAATAAATTATTCTACTCCGGTGATGCTATAGATGTCGAGACACAACAACATAGTGAATCATGAGCTCGCCTTGGTGGTGCGCTCACACGAGAATAGGGTGCGATCTTTATGAAGTTTGTGGCCTTTGTATCGGCGTAGCCCTCTGACATAAACGTACTTCCCTCAAAAGAAAAAACTACGAGAATTACATCTCTATGTTTACTCTCCAGTTATCTCGTTTCTTACCTTTACTTCTTGCAATTACTTTGTGCTTACTTGCTTACTTGTGTATTGCCATAGAGATTCCCGACCCCTCCTTCCCCACCCAGCCGCCACCCCTACTCCCCCACCCAGCCTCCTCTCCCGCCGCCGTTGCCCTGGGCATCGTCGGGCAAAGCCCCTGTGGCGCGGCGATGGCTCGCCTCGGCCGCATCCGGCGCGGCGGCGACGATTCACGCGGCAGGGCGACAACTCGCCTTGGCCATCCGCGGCAGAGGTGACTGCGTAGCAATGGCAGGATCTTCTCCAGTGGGTCTATGGCGGCGCAGCGGGGAGGCGGCGACCCAGGGATGCATGCTGAATCGGCGACGGATGGGCAGGGCGGTGGACGGGCTTGTTATGGGCATAGATGGGTTCGGACGGGCTTGATCTCTATGACAGATGCATCTCCTTTATTCAACGACGACACGAGTTCTCGGGGCCTCCCACATAGCACGGGGATGCCTGGGTCAACAGCCCTAAGTATGATGGTGGTGGTGGCCTTCTTCTTCGTCGGAGTGGTTGGCCGGGTGATCTTTCCGTCGTGTGGCGGATCCTGCTAGTTTTCGGCGGGTGGCGTGGGGGCGCTAGCTCGGTTTCAATAAAGGAGGTGGTCCTAGATCCCTCTCAAGCAAAGACGAAGATCTGCCGGATGTTGGTCTCCAGATCTGGTTTTTGTGTCGTGTTTCGAAAGGCTCCGCTGGCGAACTTCATAGTGCGCTCATGCCATGAGTTTGCTGGATCGGATTGGATTTGGTTGTGCACACAACACACCCATATTTTACTCTGACCATTTGGTTTCAGAGGGTGTGCTTCGAAGCTCCATGGGATGTTATTATCATGGGGCATGTTCTCGTTCCATGGTACCGACGGAGAAAGTCATGGAGACCGAGATCTGATGACTGACAATGGTGGATCGAGTTTGGGAGGTGATGTGGGATTAGCTAGGTGACTTGTGAATTGCAGTAGTGAAATGCAAGTGGGGGCGACTGCACAGAAGAGGTCCATGGTCCTACCTTTTAGGGTGAAAACCCAGGGTCTGGTCTTAATTGGTTGTATCTAGCAATGTCCTTATTGAAGATATTGTTTTGAGAGCATGGATTTTCTTAAGGGTAAAAACCTAGATCTTTGATCGGGCGATAACGGTGTTTGTGCACTGTTCCTTTCTTGAAGGCGTCATTTTTGGAGAAGCTCGACTTCTAGTGCTATCTTGGTGGAGGTAGTACTGTTGTTTCAGTGAATGAGTCACTGTAGAGGGACTTTTCTTTTTTGTAATTTTTCTTTCTTTTTTGACTATGTGCATCTGTATGGCCGCTAGGAAAATGCGTTGTTGTATAGGATGGGTGTAATTGGTATCCTCTGATACTAATATATGCTCCTTTTCAAAAAAAAATACCATAGAGGATTGTCACCTAGTTGCATATCTAGACAATCTACTTTGTTTTTAAGCCTAAATTGAAAAATAAATTTAAAAATTGGTAAGTCGCCTATTCACCCCACTCCCTGTTTAGTCTGCTGTGTCGATCCTTTCAGCAAGTCACTACTGCAATGAATTAAGTCACTATTTTTTTTATAGCTTACTCAAACAAAATGTAGAATTTACTAAAATTCAGATTCAGAACAGAAGTCACTACCAGATCAAATAAGTAAGGACATAATACAGAAAGATCATCGCTAAGATCCAACGACCAACTATGCAAGATACCGCTTCAAGAAGATCATATGGATTGGAGTCATCGTCATCAAGACGATAGTACCATCCAATCTTGTTTCTTCAGCTTTTTTTATTGGCTCTTGTTCTGTACTTGTATCGTTACAACCGATAAAGGGGTGAAACCATTATGTATCCCTGAAAGTGTAAGATGGTTAACCTAGAGGGGGTGAATAGGTTTCTACAAAATTCTTTATAATCTTTTGCAAGTTTTAGGCTTTGCGGAATATAAGTGAGCCTAAATGCAAACTAGGTGAGGCAACCTAGATGATAAACAAGATACTTCAAGACCGAAGGCTATCACAAGGTAAACAACACAAGTAAGAGACCGGTTAAGGAATAACCGAAGCACGCGGATATGAAGATGTATTCCTGTGTTCATCACCTTTGGGAAGGGGCTACGTCACGTTGGAGAGGTGTGAGGTTCCACGAAGGATTCCTCACGCGCCACAAAGGCTCACCTTTTTCTCCGAGCCCATCCCACGAAGGAATAGCTCACTTACTCGTGGTAGACTTTAAGGTAGTCTCCAAACCCTCACAAACTTTCCACGGATCAAATCACAAGCCAAATGCCTCCGGGATACCCTAGCCGCCTAGGGTTTCCCACAAACCCAAGAGTAACAAGCTAACTCGATGAACTCAAGGGGGAATGAACTTTGGCTTGGTGGAAACGTAGATCGGGACCTCCTCTTCCTTTCTACCAAAGGGATTTGGATTTGGTTGGGTAGAATGGGAGATCCTCAAGCTTTTGTGTTTCAACAATGGGGAAGAGAGAGAGCTTCAAGAAATGAATGTTTTACTGAAATTCCTAACCTCTCAGTGGAGAAGAAAGGGGTATATATAGTATGGGGAGAAAAAGAGCTGTTTGGGGGTTCCTGCGACAGAACCAACAATAAGTCCGGTCGGACTGAGTTGCTCGCCGGAAATTCCGGCGACAGCTCCGGTGGATCGGACCACACGCCGGAAATTTTGGCGGCGACCGGAATTCTCGGCGAGCATCCAAAAGTGCTTGCAGTAAGCCATTTCTGTGCTTACCGAGAATTTCCGGCGGCGACCAGAAATTCTGGATAGCACCGGTGGTGCCGGCACTTCTGCCGATTTCACAGTAAACCCTTTGGACTCATTTTTCAAGGCTATTTCTCTCTCTCTCTTCGAACGAGTGTGTGGCGGTGGATGATGAGAAGTATAGTTGGTGTAGAACAACCCCAAAGAGCGCATCGAGATCACCCCTCTTAATAGTGTGATGTTTCCTATTTGACTCAAGAGTAAATAAGAGAGAATAATAAATAACATCACCGACTCTTCATATAGAAACGAATGGGGGGGTCACCCATCGCCTTTCACCAACAACCTGCAGTCTCTCACCTATAGAGAAGCTAGTAGAAACATTAGTCCACTCTCTTGCTTCGATGTCATAGTTAACCAGAACACTAGATAAGGGCTATTTTCCCTTTCAATCTCCCCCTTTTTGGTTAACGATGATAGATGATATTATCAACATAACTTTGAACAATAAATAAGCCACCCCCTTTAACCCGTTTGGTGACAAGGGTGGAATCGACCTTACCCACGCTAAACCCATCCATGAGTAGAAAATCCCTAAGGTGCTCATACCAAGAACGAGGAGCATGCTTTAGTCCGTAGAGAGCCTTATGGAGTAGATACACATGGTTGGGATAGCGTGTGTTTTCGAAACCCGGGGGTTGAGATGCATAAGCAACCTCTTTCAAGGGACCATTAAGAAATGCACTTTTCACATCCATTTGATAAATCTTGAAGTTATGGAAAGATGCATAAGCAATCAAGAGACGAATAGCTTCAAGATGAGCAACGGGCGCAAAGGTGTCCTCATATTCAATACCTTCTATTTGGGCATACCCTTGCGCCACTAACCTTGCTTTGTTTCTTGTGACGACCCAGTTCTCAACTTGCTTGTTCTTGAACACCCACTTGGTCCCAATGACATTGTTGCGATGATCTTTAGGCCTCTCCACTAGAGACCAAACTTCATTGTGGGTGAAACACTCGAGTTCTTCTTGCATGGTAATGACCCAATCCGGATCCTCCAAGGCCTCATGAACCTTGAGGGGCTGAAAGTCGGACACAAAAGCATGATGCCCACAAAAGGTTGTGAGGTTCTTCTTCTTGGCACGGGTCTCGATCCCTCTTGATATGCTTCCAAGGATATTGTTGACTTGAAGTCCACTTGCAATGGAGGCGGCCTTGATCTTCTGAATCATGCCTTCATGATCAACGAATTCATCTTTTGAGGGGCCTTGATCATTGATACCATCTTGAGCTTGACCTTGGTATGGAGGAGATTGATCTTCTACTTGGTCTTGCTCAAAGGGTTGAGGGATTGGTTCTTGTTCTTCGGTTTGCATGGCATCTTGAGTGAGATGTTGATCTTGTGGAGCATTTGATGGCTCAACTTGGGTAGAGCTTGGCTCTTCTTGAGTTGAGCTTGATTCTCCCCATCATATTGTTGAACATGAATGAGATACTCGGTGGGCAAGATATGCCCAATACCCATCAACTTGGTGACTTGAGAATAATCGCCATCACCTACATCACGAGAAGAAACCATTGGTTTTGTTGTACTATCTATAGGCATGAGAGTTTTCCGCATAACCAACAAATATACCCTCTATAGTTCTAGATTCGAATTTACCGAGCTTTTCCTTTTTGTTCTTGATGAGGCACTTGCATCCAAAGACACAAAAGTAGTTGACATTGGGCTTCTTACTTGTGAGAATCTCGTATGGAGTCATGTCAAAGGGAGGTCGAAGGAAGAGCCGGTTCGTGTAGTGGACCGTGGTAGCAATGGCTTCTTCCCAAAAATTGTGGGGGGACTTGAATTCACTCAACATTGTTCTTGCCATCTCAATGATTGTCTAGTTCTTCCTTTCAACAACACCATTTTGTTGAGGGGTATAAGGAGCTGAGAATTCATGCTTGATCCCCTCATCTTCAACAAATTCTTGCATGGTGTAGTTCTTGAACTCGGTGCCATTGTCGGTTCTAATGGTATTGATCTCCACTCCATGAGTGCATTGAGCTTGCTTGGCGAAGATCATGAATTCCTTGTAGGTCTCATCCTTCGTCTTGAGAAGAAAGACCCAAGTATACCTTGAGTAATCATCAACAATGACAAGACCATATCTTCTTCCACCAAGGGAGTCATATGTTGATGGCCCGAAGAAATCCAAATGGAGAAGCTCCAAGGGTCTTGACATGGCCACCTTGGTAATGGAAGGATGATGCTTCCCGATTTGCTTTGCTAAAATGCAAGCACTACACACGATCTTTCTCAAAGGAGACACTGGTTAGTCCAATAATATGCTCACCCTTTAGGAGCTGATTGAGATTTCTCATGCTGACATGACCTAGGCGATGATGCCAAAGCCATCCCTTGTCAGCCTTGGCCATTATACATGTAGGAAGAGATTGGATCTCTTTCGAGAGGTCGACCACATAAAGGTCGTCTTCCACGTGTCCAATGAGAACCAAGATGAGATCATCACCCCTAAAGACCTTCACAAAAGTTCTAGAGAAATAGGAGTGATACGCCCAATTTGCATCACCATTCTATATCATAATTTACCTATATTCATTGATATTTGTCTTATTATGAGGTATTACTTATGGATTTTCATCTGTTTATGCATGTTGGATGATTCTTGGAGGATGGACTGCTGGAGTCGGGATTCTGATGGAAAAGAAGGTGTTTCGGTGCAATTTCGCGAAGATTGTAAAAATACCAAAAAAATATGGAAACATATTATTTTACTAGAGGACGAAGGAAGCCATAAGGAGGAGCGAGGGAGCCGCAGGAGGCACACACCCCCTAGGCGCAGGCCCACCTGAGGCCGCGCCTAGGGAAGGTGTGGCCCACCAGCCCGGCCTCCGACTCCCCCACTTTGCCTATATCTTCCCTTCAGAACCCTAAGCCTCAGGGAGCGACCACAGATAGATTTACGCCGCCTCTGGGGGGCAGAAAACACCAAGAGAGAAAGATCTCTCTGGCAGACAGATTTCTGCCGGGGGAATTCCTTCTCGGAGAAGGGAGACCGTCGCCATCAACACCATCATCAAGCTAGGCTTCATCGGGATCATCATCATCCACACCATCATCTCCACCAACACCATCATCACCACTCCGTCCCACTATAACAATTGTGTTGGATATTGCTTTTGTTCTTAGGGGAAACTTTCCCGGTGTTAATTACTATTGTAGTTGATGCTTGTGAGTGGAACCATTGGATTATTGTTTATGTTCAGATTGTTATCCATTACCATATCATCTTTGATCTTGATCCATATGATGTCTTGTGAGTAGTTTTTTGTGTTCTTGAGGACATGGGAGAAGTCATGTTGTTAGTAGTGAATCTGTGATGAGTTATTATTCAATGGTTTAGTATTTAAGTTGTGGTGCTATTCTTCTAGTGGTGTCGTGTGAAGGTCGACTACATGACACTTCACCATTTATGGGCCTAGGGGAGTGCATTGTGTATTTGGCTACTAATTGTGGGGTTGCCTGAGTGACAAAAACCTGAACCCCCGTTAGGACACCTTTGCACAAGGGAGTGTAGGATCTCAGAGTTTAAGGTTGTGGTTATATTTATATCTTAATTACTTTCCTGTAGTTACAAATGTTTGCAGGGGTTTTAATCACATGTATTAGTCCTAGGAAGGGCGGTATGTTAGCACAGGTTCACCCACACAACAATTACGAACACCAAAGAAGAGTACTTAGCTATTTGAAGCACTTGACATAATTCCCATGTGTCCTCGAGAATGTTTGGTCCTTATAAGTATTTCCACTGGCTTGTCCTTTGCAAAGAAAGGATTGGGCCACTTGCTCCGTTTGTTCGTTACCTTTGTTACTTGCTATTTGTTTTGTTGCCTTGTCAGAAAACCACTAAAAACCCGTTTGCTAAGTATTCACAGGGATTTCCTGCTCCATACCACTGTTCAGCACCTTCTGCTCCTCATTGGTATCGACACTCCTATTTATCGAAAGTACTACGATACACCCCCTATACTTGTGGGTCATCAAGACTATTTTCTGGCGCCGTTGCCGGGGAGTGGGGCGCTATTGAAGAGTGGAACTGGTAAAGGAAACTTTTACTATGAGTATTGCTTTTGTTACTGCTTGTTACTTTGTTCCAATATGGATAACCCACTTGGTTTTCTGTTTGGGAAAACTACTACCACTGCTAGGGTAGTAGATGAACCACCTCCTGTTGAGATAGATCCTTTTAAGATACCTACAAGTATTGTTGATCGTGTTATGGATAATTATTATTTTGGGGATGGAACTGTCCATCCCGGTGATCACTTGCTTTTTATCCATGAATTATGCGGGTTATTTAAGTGTCCAAGTATCACAACTGAACAGGTGAAGAAGAAGTTACTCTCCATATCCTTGAAAGGGAGAGCTGGAGAATGGTATAAGCTGCCGAAGAATGGACAATCCATGGAATGGGAGGAGATGGCATCTCTCGTTTACTCTAAATTTTATCCTCCTAGTGAAATTCATAAAGACAGAAATCTTATATATAACTTTTGGCCTCTTGATGGAGAAAGTACAGCTCAAGCTTGGGGGAGATTGAAGTTACTAATGCTTAAATGTCATATTCATGAACTCCCTAACAATATTATTCTCAATAACTTTTATGCTAGGCTTTCTCTTCATGATAAAGATTTACTAGATGCTTCTTGTGCTGGATCATTCACACATATGAAGGAAAGAAGCTAAATGGGATCTCTTAGACCATATTCAAGATAATACTGAAGCTTGGGAGAATGATAAAGGAAGAAAGTCAGGTATAAACTATGATTATGAATGCATTAAATCTTTTATGGGAACTGATGACTTCCGTGATATTAGCAATGAGTTTTGTATTGATTCCCAAAGTATTTCCAACTGTTTTAAGGCCTTTGCCTCTTACATAGAAATTCCCAAGAAGAAGTCGAATAAGTACCATGCTCCTTATAAAGATGTTGTTAATCATGTTCCTTTTATAAGTACTCAAGTTTGTACTACTAATCATATTGTGCCTGAGCCTCATGTTGAGAAAATGCCTTTCCCAGCTAAGGTAAAGGATTATTCTATGATTATTAGTGCAAATAACAAAGGTACAATGAAAACTATGGAGCCTAGTAAGCAATTGAATGTTGAACCTGTGGTAGCTATTGTGAAAGACACTATCACTAGAAATATAGAGGATGATCATATTGTCTTCTGTTAAGACACTTATAATATTATCTATCATCCTAGTAAGGCTAGAAAAGCTAGTGTTCCTGTGCTTTCTATTAAAATTAGTGATCATTGCTATTATGGTTTATGTGATATTGGTGCTAGTTCTAGTGTTATTCCTTATGATATTTAAAGGGAAACTATGCATGAGATTGGTCCTTGTGAGCTTGAGGACATTGATGTGGTTATCCACCTTGCTAATAAGGAAACCATTTGCCCCATTGGCATTGTAAGAGATGTGGAGGTTCTCTGCGGTAAGATTAAGTATCCTGCTCATTTTCTAGTGCTTAATTCAGCAGCTAGCAAAACTTGTCCTATCATTTTTGGTAGACCTTTCTTGAACACTTGTGGAGCTATTATTGATTGTAAGAAGGATTTTTTTTAACTAAGTTTGATGGATATTCTTATGAGTTTAACTTTTCCAAATTTGCTAAAGCTACTTGTGAAAATAGCTTACCTAATAAAGATTCCAAGATGGAACAACTTGCTTCTATTGATCCAGTCTATGACCTTGGACCTCTTTTTGATGACTGTAAGTATACTTATTCTGATGATAAAGTTGTTTCCAGTGATAGCTATATTGTCAACTTTATTCAAAGTGCTACTGAAAGTTATTATGAGAGAGGGAAACATGGTTTATGCATCTCAATGATGTTAAGTTTCCCCGTTTTATGTTGAAGGCTTTGAAGTTGCATCTGTTTGGTCTTCCTATGATGTGGCTTTTTGTTTCAACAATTCGTTTTCTCATGATACCCCCATGCATAGGAAGTGGGTTAGACTCAAATGTGTTGGTTATTTGCTTCTTGATGCTCTCTTTCACTTCGAGCATCCTTGAAAGTTTCAAGCCTAACTTAAAGGCATTAAAGAAAAGTACTTGTTGGGAGATAACCCAAGAGTTTTGTCGAGTCTTGGAAGTTATTACCTCAGTAATAACCACTCCTTATCCTTTTTTGTTTTGGTTTTTGTGTCAAGTTCAACTACTTTTGTGAAGTAGAGGAGTTGTGAAAAATGGCTGTCCTGGGACAAATTTTTGTGCTGTATTGTAAAAATTCATGAGGGAGCTAAGTATTTCGGATGGAGCTGCATTTTTTCGAGCTTGTTCTCCAGGTTATTACCCAACTTTCATTAATTTTGCACTTCTTTATTTGAGCAACGAAGGTTCTCGGAAAATTCAATCTTTACCTGCTGGTCTGTTTTGACAGATTTCTGCCTTCATTTGCATTTGCCTCTTATAGAAGCTTTTGTGTTGATGGGTTTTCAGTTGAAGTGTGTACCAAAGGTTTATTGCTTTTGCTTAACTAATGTTGTCATTGAGTTTGTGCAAAGGTTTTGTATGAAGGAAATTTTCAGGAGATGGAGAAAAGGAATCTGCAGAGTCCGTCTTTGACTAGGTAAAAGTGGTGAAAATAGAAGGTTCGTGAAACTCCAATCTTTTTATATTTTTGATGTTTTTAATACATAAGGAAAGTTACGAGACGAAACTAAAGAGGAAACGGATCCCGGGGTGGACAAACCCACCCCAGGCGCGGGCCTAGCCTGGCCGCGCCTAAGAGGGGGTGTTCCCCCCTCGAACTCCGTCTCCGCCTTGTTTCCTTGTCAGTACCTTCCTTATGCATCAAAAATTTGTAATATATAACCCCCCGGATCCCCCGAGGTTCGTGCATCGTGTTCTCGTCGTGTTTTCGGTTCGATCTGTTTCTGTCAGGCAAATTTCTCAGTTTCAGAGCTACAATGTCTTCCTCTGGGTCACCCATGGAGGATTCCTCTACGGATGTCCTCAACCCATACATGTATGAGTTGAAGATCCATCCCAAGGAGTTGATTCTCAAATATGGGAAGGTACAGATGAAAGAATCTGAAGGCCCCAAGGGACAAGGAAGTATGGAAGACAAGATGGAATCATTGGAGCAGGAGGTCTTCAGGTACAAGAAGATGGCGGAACGCGAAGTGGATGTTATCCACAAGATAAGTTCAGAACTCATCGCCAAGCACGAGGAAGAGGTGGCTGATCTCCGAGAGGAAATCTTCTCACTCCATGAGACCACCAATCAATTACAAGCACAGCTCTACGACATACAAAATCAAAACTGTGAGTATGAGGCTAGATTTGATCGCATAAGCTATGCTGCTAGTTTCAGGATTGCAGAGACTAGGACATCCTTTTTGGATGGGGATCCTTTGCCCTGGAAGCTTTATGATGACCAGAGAACACCACCACCACCGAAGGAGTAATTCATCATCAGGTTTGGCATCCCCTTGGCTTGTTCCAAGCTTGGGGGAGTGCCTCGGTATCACCACCATTATCTTTTATCTTTTACCTTTTTAGTGGATTCATATCTGTGGTAGAGAAGTTATCTTATAGTTTGTCTTGCATGTGGAAGTATCTCTCCTTTAGTTGATTATCTATGTATCCCTTGGTGTGAGTGCCTTTATTTAATATTAATGAGAAGTCTCATCTTTTACTTTTTGCACTTCTTATTCTAGTTTGCAATCTCTATTATATGATGGATCTTGTTGATCAGTATGGGCACCACTTTGGGAGAATCAAGTGTACCTAAATTGGTTTTGGCAAACCGAGTTCTGGTCAGTAGCAACAATTTTTGAGGTTTGAAAGAAAAAGAGAAAGAAAAGGCTTACAGGTATTTGGTATCATTTGTTTTCTTTCTTGTTGGCACATAAGCTTAGTATTATTTATTTAAGATATTTTGTGTCTTCAAGGAATATTGCATGTTTGGCTTTATTACTTGTATGTTTGCTTGTTTCTTTCAACTCTCTTGCTTGCTACCCAGCCTTGCTAGCCAAAAACTTGTTTTGAGAAGGCATACTTCTCATGTTTCCAAATCCCTTTGAACCAAAACTTTTGCCACTTGTGTCCACCATATCTACCTAGTAGCTTTTGCTATTTCAAGCAAATTCTCAAGCTTCATCTACCTTCCGAATTAAAAAGTATTTTGTTATGTGAAAACTAGTTAGTAAAGCTCTCACGAACTTGATGGCACACCTTATTTTCTTGCCCCTAATAAACTTGAACCATTGTGGACATCGAAGTTGTATATGCTTGCATCTATACGTTGGAATTATCAGAACCATGCTGTCACGGGTAACGTTTTCAACATAGCACTTGTACTTTGTACATCGTTGATATCATGCTCTTTTTTCTATGGATGTCAACGGTGTGAAATAAAAGGGAACTTGTGAGTCCATGGAGTTTGTACTTTGTGTTAGAGAAACGCCTGGGTTGCTAGCCTAAGCCATGCCTAATCATGGTGGAAGCTTGCAGCACCACCATAGTGAGCATTCTATGAAGCATCCTCAATAAAAAACTATACACATAGTAAATAAAAAGGTTGTTGAGATGCTCATTGTCTGCTTGCCTTGTCATTTTGGTTATGGGAAAGCTCTTATACCATGTGCAAGGGGTACCCCGTTGGCGGTTCTCAATGATATGCAAGTACTTACAATGACAAGGCCTTGCATGGGCCCAAAGTTGATGTAGCATGAGTTGTGGCCCTCATATTTAAGGGACATGAGATTGCCAACTTATATTTCGTCAAGCATATACTCCATCTTTGTTCACTTTAACCTTAATCATCTCAAGATGCTTATGATAGAGGCAATGAGGGATCAAAGCTAGTAAGTACCATAATCTTTTGGAAGCTCTTTATGACTTGTAATCCCTGCTTCTCTCCAAGAAGGGACCTTTCTTCCACTTCCAAGTTTGAGTCAGTAAACCTACTTCCTCTCTATCTCCAGCAAGCATTTGAGTTGTTGTGTTTCAAGCATTCATATGGTGATTTATTCAATCATGTTATTTATCTTCCTTGTTTGCACAAAACTCTTATCTACTGAGTATTACTTTGAAAGCCTTCACGTATGAAAAACCTTTTTGAGCAAAGAGTGCTCCTGTTTTGAAAATTCTACAAAAAGCTTTTTGTGAAACTGTTTGCCAGATGTTCTCTGACCAAGAACAAGTTTGCCAATTCCAATTATGATTTATCTTTATGCATCTCTATTGTGATTGTTGTACTTGGTTGCAAGCTAAGTTATATAATGGTGAGTTGCTTTCTTCTATGAGTTGTGCAATGGTAAGTGTGATGCTTCTTGTTCGTATTCTTTTATCGACACTTCACTCCATAAACCCGTGGACATTTTTACTGAGCTCAGTTTTCGCTTGGGGACAAGCGAAGTCTAAGCTTGGGGGAGTTGATACGCCCAATTTGCATCACCATTCTATATCATAATTTACCTCTATTCATTGATATTTGTCTTATTATGAGGTATTACTTATGGCTTTTCATCTGTTTATGCATGTTGGATGATTCTTGGAGGATGGACTGCCGGAGTCTGGATTTTGATGGAAAAGAAGGCATTTCGGTGCAATTTCGTGAAGATTAGAAAAATACCAGAAAAAATGGAAACATATTATTTTACCAGAGGACGAAGGAAGCCAGAAGGAGGAGCGAGGGGGGCCGCAGGGGCCCCACCCCCCATAGGCACGAGCCCACCTAAGGCCGCGCCTAGGGCAGGTGTGGCCCACTTGCCTGGCCTATGACTCCCCCTTCGCCTATATCTTCCCTTCGGAACCCTAAGCCTTAGGGAGCAACCACATATAGATTTCCATCACCTCCGGGGTCGGAAAACACCAAGAGAGAAAGAGCTCTCTGGCAGACAGATTTCTGCCAGGAGAGGGGAGATCGTCACCATCAACACCATCATCAAGCTAGGCTTCATCGGGATCATCATCATCCACACCATCATCTCCACCAGCACAACCCTAAGCCTCAGGGAGCGACCACATATAGATTTCCACCGCCTCTGGGAGCGGAAAACACCAAGAGAGAAAGATCTCTCTGGCAGACAGATTTCTGCCAGGGGAATTCCTTCTCGGAGAGGGGATACCGTCACCATCGACACCATCATCAAGCTAGGCTTCATTGGGATCATCATCATCCACACCATCATCTCCACCAGCACCATCATCACCACTCCGTCCCGCTGTAACAATTATGTTGGATATTGCTTTAGTTCTTAGGGGAAACTTTCCCGGTGTTAATTTTAATTGATGCTTGTGAGTGGAAGCATTGGATTATTGTTTATGTTCAGATTGTTATCCATTACCATATCATCTTTGATCTTGATCCATATGATGTCTTATGAGTAGTTCGTTGTGTTCTTGAGGACATGGGAGAAGTCATGTTGTTAGTAGTGAATCTGTGATGAGTTATTATTCAATGGTTTAGTATTTAAGTTGTGGTGCTATTCTTCTAGTGGTGTCGTGTGAACGTCGACTACATGACACTTCACCATTTATGGGCCTAGGGGAGTGCATTATGTATTTGGCTACTAATTGTGGGGTTGCCGAAGTGACAGAAACCTGAACCCCCGTTAGGACACCTTTGCACAAGGGAGTGTAGGATCTCAGAGTTTAAGGTTGTGGTTAGATTTATATCTTAATTACTTTCTTGTAGTTACGGATGTTTGCAGGGGGTTTAATCACAAGTATGTATTAGTCCTAGGAAGGGCGGTATGTTAGCACAGGTTCACCCACACAACACTTACGAACACCAAAAAAGAGTACTCAGCTATTTGAAGCGAAAGCACTTGACAGAATTCCCATGTGTCCTCGAGAACGTTTGGTCCTTATAAGTATTTCCACCGGCTTGTCCTTTGCTAAGAAAGGATTGGGCCACTTGATCCGTTTGTTCGTTACCTTTGTTACTTGCTCTTTGTTTTGTTGCCTTTTCAGAAAACCACTAAAAACCCGTTTGCTAAGTATTCACAGGGATTTCCTGCTCCATACCACTATTCAACACCTTTTGTTCCTCGTTGGGATCGACACTCCTATTTATCTAAAGTACTATGATACACCCCCTATATTTGTGGGTCATCAAGGAGTCATAGACGGCATCCGCAAGATGTTTAATTGAAAGCAAGTTGTAGCCAAGGTTTTCAACATGTAAGACGGTCTCTAGAGTCAAAACCTTGGAGATCACCAACTTACCATAACCTAGTACCTTTCCTTTAGAGTTGTCTCCAAAAGTGATGCTTGACGTTGAGTTGACATCGTGAATGAATTGGTGAAGCCCACTTCTACCTCCGGTCATGTGATTTGTGCATCCACTATTAAACACCCATTTTGATCCACCGGAGGCATAACCCTACAAAATCAATTCTTTGATTTAGGAACCCATTGAGTAATGGGTCCCCTAGCATTAGCAACATGATCCTTTGGTACACAAATTGACTACCACCTATAAGCATAACCATTTCGAGGGCCAACATATTTGGCATATACATCTCCTTGAGTGCCCTTACATAGCACATAGGAAGGATTAGACTTTCCCGCATACTTATTATTGGGATTGCCCCTCATGGCTCCCCCATTCACAACATTCCTTTTGACTTGGTCAACCACCTTGTCACCTTATTTTACAAAGGTTATCTTCTTTGGTGGAATGGCATTGATCGTGTTGTTCTTTGGATCAAAACCGACACCTTCCTTGGAAATTTTCGTCTTTTGACGGGATAAAATCTCATCTAGGATCTTTCCCTTGGAGGTAGGTGCATGACGCTCTTTCTCAAGTTGCTCTTTCAACTTCTTATTTTCCTCAGTGAGGAGAGTTTGATCAAAGATAGAGTTAGAGGTACAAGAATCATTTTCAATAATAATTGGATCCTTCAACGTACCAAGATCCTTCTCATAGGACACCCGAAGTTGGTCATGGTTCTCTCCAAGTTTTATGAGCTCACGCTTGACAAGAAAACTAGCCTTTTCAAGGTGCTCAAGGTCCTTGGTAAGAGAAGCATGAGAAACCTCAAGCTCTTTCTTTGAGGTATCAAGCTCTTGGGACAAAGAGTTAGCCCTATCAATAGTGTCCATGTATTTTGCTTTATCAATTTCAAAAATTTCAATTTGTAGTTTAAGAAATGAATTGGTATTCTTTTCCTCACAAAGCTCTTGCTCAAGAAGATTGAATCTTCGTTTCTCATCATCAATATGAGATTCCAAGCTATCAATGGCCTCATCACATGATCTAACAAGTTCCATTAATTGCTTGACTCTAGCACGAGCAATGGGAGGAAGAGACTTCATGATAGCATACATTTATTTTATATATTATTCACCAAATTCATTACTATCACTATCACTATTGTAACTACCTCGGTGAATTACGCTCCTAGATACAAGCCTGGATGAGTGGTAGTGGTTGAAATAGTACGGTGGGGCCCCAAAAGCCACTCACTGGTAGTCCTTTCAGACGTCCCAACCACTACCCTCTCAACGGGACCTGTACGGGCGGCGTAATCGGCAGGCGAAGGGATCAACTACGTACACAAGTGGGTATGTACGCAAGCCACCATACAAGAGTACATCAGAGCCATACCATCTAGAAAGAAAGGAAATATAGCAACGCCATACGACAAGATTCAAATGACCTAGATAGATCTATATTTTAGGATACCTCCTCATACAACACACATCAGAGTATCATGCGGAAGCGGCAAACAAAATCCGAGTACGGATAAGAAGCAAATCGGCATAAGATGCCATAGAAATAAGCACATCCCAACTACAGGTCTCACGGATCCCCGATCCCGGAATCTCTACACCGAACGATCGTTGCCCACATCTTCGGCTTCTTCCACCCAGTATCCGTCCTGTGAAGGTACCTGTCCATCTGAACCAAGAATTTATCGTGTGAGACCCTAAGGGTACTCAGCAAGTCTTAATGCCTCTAAAGGGGACACAACCTGGGGGGGACGCAATTGCAGCGAAAGATAAACCTAGCAGTTCTACAGATAAACGCTAACCATCCGCCTAACCAATGATAGACGGATGTCCGTGAATTAAGAACAACAGTTATAATGGTAATCTCATCAGATCCATCCTCCTCCCTGCTTACCAACAAGGAAGCGGACGAACAACCCCCCATCCGTTGGCAATTTTATTAACCATTCCATGAGTGTTGCGCTATTTACTAGTCAAGTTACTTAGTCAGGTTAAAGCGGTACTTTAGTTATGCTTGTCTATGATCGAGAAACTGTGCTCCAAGTCGTCCATATCCGCGGACACGGCTTTCAGAAAGTTTTACCCGGCCGGGGTGCACCAATAGCAACACACGCTCGATCAACCTCGGAAAAACCAAATCAAAACCCAACGAGGCCTTCACGACTGAACAATCACAAGATTCAGAAATATTTCAGGGGGCCACCCCTTTGAGTAGATCCCGCAACGGAGTAAGCAAGCTCCGCGACGGACTCAAGGTTAGCGCCAATGGCTGTAAGCGACTGGGAACCCGAAAGTGTGGCTGGGCTTGTCGATACCGCGTAATCACTCCGCATTCCTAAACAGTACAGTGTGCTCCTCGCACAATTTAAATACATAAGTAGCATGGCATAAGTACAGGATCGTAAATAAAACCTCAAACTAGTTTGTGGCCCCAAGAAATAAGACAGAATCAAGCTCTGGCCCAGGGGGGTCCCATATACCTCCCGGATGTGGATAGCGCGATAAATCAAGGAACAGGAATCAAGTACTCGGGGTCTTACGGGACACAAGTGAGCAGGAAAAACCAAATAGCAGATGTTGCTCACCGGTGCCACTTTCATTAGTTATCCCATACTACTCAGGTTAAGTTGTTTAGGTACCTCGTTATGCATCAGACACTCACAAACCCTACACATGCTGTTCTACGACTCGCATGGCTCAAACAACTCCTATAGTAGTGGCTCATGGGGTGGAGGAACAAGCTCGGTGGGGTTTAAAAGTAAAGGCTATGCATACTTGGGATTCATTTAATGCAATCGCGACTCAATGATGCAAGAATAAGATAGAGGCAATAGGTACTGTATGTATGCAAGCATGTGGAAGTGCTTGCCTGACAACTCAGTTGAAGCGAGGGACGGATCTGGGTAGTGCTCCTGGTTCTCTTGATATAACCCCTGCTCAGTGTCTATCCGAGAAAAACCAAACAAACAAGGCCAACATGAATATAGAGCACAAGCATATGAATAAGATGCGTCAAGCAAACAATCATGCCATGATGAATGATGCACAATTTACATGGCAAGAAGGTAGCATGGCATGGTGAGGTGTGAAAGGCAAGTAACAACATTTTAATGGGGTTTTTGTTCACATTTTGTTGTCATAACATTTGCTGTACCCTATATTTTTATATGATGCATGCTGCAATTGAAGTTATGTATGGCATAAACAGAAAGGTCTCGTCGAGCTGATCATTTTAGACATATCATTTGCCAAATTTGGAATTATAAAACAAAAGTTAGTGATTATTTAGATTCTAGTGGCAATTAGTGTAATTTAAATAAACTTGGAATTTTACTTGTGCAAAAGGCAATATGGATGGCATATTTGGAATCCTCTCATTTTCCTGATCTCAAAACATATATCATTTGCATTATTTGGTTTTATACATGAAAAGTTATTTAAATACTGGTTTGAATTTGAATTTGAATTATTTAAACTAGATTTTAAAAACAGACAAAGCAGAATTGCTTTTACACCCAGCTGCAGCGAGCCCCAGTCGCTGACAGATGGGCCAGGCAACAGAGGCCCACACGTGCTGCCAAGCCTCTGCCACTGTGGCCTTATCCAGCACAAGCGGCTGACAGGTGGGCCGGTGGGCTCGTGGGTCCACACGCCAGCGCCTGGCAAGGAGGGACCGCGGGTTAATTCAAGGAAAGGCGGGGAGCCTTTTTACTAAAAGGACACCGACGCTGACTGCGGGCCTGGGCGGACCTCGGGTTGCTAAAAAGGTTTTGGGGGGGTTTTGTGCAAAGTGGGCAGCGGTACTGTACTTCTTCCTCTGCCTGGCCGAAAAGAAACAGCGCGGCGCGACGGAGGGGGATCGAACCCGCGACCGGGGGCGCTTGCGCGGACGCGGAGCCGCTGCGGTGGCTTGGGGTTGGTGCTAGGAAGGGGCTAAGCGTCTAGGTGAGGCTTCCCGCGACGCGACGACGCAGAGGACGCACGCGCTCGCGACGCACCCAGAGCGCTCGACGCAAGGTCCGGCGTGCACAGAGAGCTACGGCGAGGGCGGAGGTGTCAGGGTGGTTCGGGTGCTCACCGCGGGCGTGCCGGAGTGGTCGGATCGGGCCGGGGCGGTCGTGAACGACGGCGAGGCAGACGCACTGGAGCTAGGGTTTGCCGGGCGGCGCCGTCGGTGTCCAGCGGGGCTGTCCTTCTCCTCCTCGCTGCTGGGGTACGGGGCGACGCAGAGGAAGCTCCGGATCTCCCTCGACACCCGCAGCACCGCGCTCGCCTCCTGGTTCGACGGCGACGAGGGGAGGCCGACGACGGCGTCGAGGCAGACGGTGGCAAGGGAAGGAAGGAGGGGAGGCGAGGCAGGCCTCTGGGATGGGATCTGGGGACGGCTGTGAGGCGAGGGAGAGGATAAGAAGAGAGGGGGCAGGTGGGGTTGCGTGGGGGAGGGGAGGTGGCCTCGGCCTCTTTTTGCACCTCCCTCACGTGCATGGTTCGGCCAGGTGGGGTAGGGCGAGGCCAGGGGGACAGCAGGTCTGGGGTGAGGCTGCTGAGCGGGCCAGGGAGGGACAGAGAGGATGGGGCTCGGCGGGGACCTGTGTGGCAGAGAGGAGAGCAAGAGAGGTAAGGGGAAGGCTCGGGTGGCTAGGGTTTAGGAGGGAGAGAGGGATCAGGGTAGCACATGGGATGGAGGATGCCAGGTAGGGCCCTCATGGCAGGTAGAGAGAGGGGGCCGAGAGAGAGGGGGAGGGGCATGGTGAGATGGGCCATACTAGATAGGTTTAGGGGTGGTAGCTAGAGTGGAGAGGGAGAGGGGTGCTTTGGGTTGGGATTAGCAAGGTGTGGTGTAGGCCTTTAGCTAGGATGGGTATGGCATGGGGTAGGTTTAGGGTTTAGCTAAGAGGGGGGGGCATGGGATAGAGGGAGATGGTACTTAGCTTGATCATGCAAGCTCCACACAAGCCCTAACAAGATCAAGGCAAGAAAAAGAGGAAGAGGGAGAGAGAGATGATCAGGTGATGATGGGGTTTTTCTTTGGTCCATGCATGCTCCAAAAATGACCAAGCAAGAACCAAGAGAAAAGGTGGGTTTAGGTTTGGGCATGCCACATTAGCACATGTGTGTGCATAGAGCATGGGGATAGGGGTTTAGCTAAAGGGGAGAAGAGAGGTAGATGATTTGATGAAGAAACTACAAGCCCAAAACAAGATTTAAGCAAAGGAAAAGATGATCCACTTAGAATTCAAGTAAAAACCAGATACTAGAAAAGGTGGCACTTGCATGGCCCATGCAAAATAATTAATGCCAAATTTATCCTTGTGAAAACAATAATATTAACATGGCATTATTCATATGCATTCCCAAAAGTTGGGCAAGGCCAAGCAAAGATTATGGGTGGAATCCAACCAACCAACATGAGCTAGAGATAACCCAAATTAAAATGCCAAGCTCATATTAATTGGATGGTGGAATATAAGGTGGTGAAAGAAAAGGTGGTGGAGTCAATAAGAGAGATGCCCTCAACTCAACTTGGGCATTTAACAATATATCAAGAGCCAAATACAATATCAAGAGGCAAATACAATTAATCATGCACATGAGATAAGAACCAAACAAGAAAGGGTTTTATATGATGCTCAAATGCAAGGTGGTATGATGGTATGAGCATGATATGATGATGATGCAACAATTATATGTTGGAAGTGGCCCTTTTTATTATCATAACATGTAGCATTACAGGTGTTAGACAACTGGGATGCTACAACTCTCCCCCACTAAACAGGAATCTTGCCCCGAGATTCTAGGAAGAAGAAGAAGAAGATACAAAGAGAGAAGGATGGTTGGCACGGAGTTCATCTTCACGCTCCCATGTGGCTTCATCAACAGAATGGTGTGACCACTGCACCTTGCAGAATTTGATGGACTTGTTGCGAGTCCTTCGTTCTGCGGTCTCAAGGATTTTGGTGGGGTGTTCTTGATAAGACAGATCTTCTTGGAGGTCGATTAGCTCATGATCCACGGTCTTGCCGGGGTCTTTGAAGCACTTCTTGAGCTGAGAGATGTGGAAAACATCATGGACTTTGAGTTTCTCCGGAAGCTCCAGTGCATAAGCAACTTCTCCTCTTCTACCACGTATCTTGAAAGGACCGATGTATCTAGGAGCCAACTTTCCTTTGATACCGAAGCGATGTGTTCCTCTCATGGGAGTGACACGAAGGTAGACGAGATCACCAGGGGCATACACCATATCCGTGTGCTTCCTGTCATAGTTGCTCTTCTGACGACTTTGAGCAATCTTCAGGTTCTCCAGAATGATATGCACCTTCTCCTCTGCTTGGGTTACAATGTCAGGGCCAAACCAGATTCTTTCTCCTGCACCTGACCAACCAATCGGAGTTCTGCACTTGCGTCCATAGAGAGCCTCGAATGGTGCCATCTTCAGACTCTTCTGGAAGCTGTTGTTGTAGGAGAATTCAGCATATGGAAGACATTCCTCCCACTTCATGCCAAACGAGATGACGCAAGCCCGAAGCATATCCTCCAGAATCTGATTGATTCTTTCCACTTGTCCTTGCGACTGAGGGTGGTAAGCAGTGCTGAAGTTCAACTTTGTTCCCAAAGCTTTTTGGAAACTCTCCCAGAACTTTGAGGTGAAGATGCTCCCACGGTCGGAACTGATTTCAAGTGGAACCCCATACAGAGAAACAATTCTGTTGATATAGAGCTCAGCCAACTGAATTCCAGAAATTGTTTCCTTGACTGGGAAGAAATGAGCCACTTTAGAAAGCCTGTCGATGACAACAAAGATTGCATTGTTGCCCTTCTGCGATCTAGGAAACCCAGTGATGAAGTCCATCTCTACTTTCTCCCATTTCCATTCCGGTGGTTTCAATGGCTGTAGAAGACCGAATGGTTTCTGATGGACAGCCTTGACTCTGCGACAGACATCACATTCTGAGACATACTTGGCACAATACCGTTTCAACCCAGGCACCAGTATTGTGTTTTCAAGTCCATGTACATCTTTGTGCTGCCAGGATGGATAGAAAGAACCGAATCATGCGCCTCCTTGAGAATTTGGTCTCTCAGACCCGGGTAGTTTGGAACAAACATCCGGTGGTCGAAGAAAAGCGTGCCTTGATCATCAACGTGGAAGGACTCATACTTCGGAAGCCCAAGTTTAGAGATGAGCTTTCTGGTGTGCGGATCACCAAGCTGACGAGAGCGAATCTGTTCTTCCAAGAGAGGAGTAGCCAGAAGGTTCAGGAGATGCCCTTGTTCCACAACTTCAAGGTTGAGCTGACGGAATTCCTCGCACAAGAGAGGCTGCTGCTCTTCTATCATGAGGTTGTTGACATAAGCTTTACGGCTCAGCGCATCTGCCATGACGTTTGCTTTGCCCGGAGTGTAGTTGATGGTCACATCAAAGTCATTGATTGCTTCGATCCATCTCCTCTGTCGAAGGTTGAGATCAGGCTGAGTGAAGATATACTTCAAACTCTTGTGGTCCGAGAAGATCTCACAACGGTTACCAAGCAAGTAGTGCCTCCATAGCTTCAAAGCAAAGACAACTGCTGCTAGCTCGAGATCATGTGTGGGATAGTTGATCTCATGCGTCTTCAACTGACGAGAAGCATAAGCAACCACCTGTTTCTCTTGCATAAGGACCGCACCCAATCCTTGCAAAGAGGCGTCACAGAATATCTGGAAAGGCTTAGATGTATCTGGAGGAACCAAGACTGGTGTGGAAGTGAGCTTCTCTTTGAGTGTCTCAAAACTTTCTTGACAAGCAGGAGTCCACAGGTACTTCTTGCCTTTCTTGAGGAGATCGGTAAGAGGCTTTGCTATCTTCGAGAAGTTCTGAACAAAGCGACGGCAATAGCTAGCCAAGCCGAGAAAACTCCGCACTTCCTTGACATTAGCAGGAGGAAGCCATTCAACTATTGTCTTCACGGTTTCCGGGTTGACTGCAATGCCCTTGGCAGAGATAACATGACCCAGATATGTTACTTCAGGCAGCCAAAACTCACACTTTGAGAACTTTGCATACAAGCGGTTCTCACGAAGCTTGTTTAGGACACACCGCAGGTGTTCTTCATGCTCTTCCTTAGACTTGGAATAGACCAGAATGTCATCCAGATATACCACAACAAACTTATCAAGGTACTCCATGAAAACGGAGTTCATCAGCCTCGAGAAGGTAGCAGGTGCGTTGGTGAGGCCGAAAGACATGACCGTGTACTCATACAGGCCGTAGCGGGTGGTGAAAGCTGTTTTGGGCACATCTTCTTTGCGAATCTTGATTTGGTGATAACCACTTCTCAAGTCCAGCTTAGAGAACACCACAGCTCCTGCTAGCTGATCAAATAGATCATTTATCCGTGGGAGAGGATATTTGTTCTTGATGGTTTTAGCATTTAGAGCCCGGTAGTCAACACATAGTCTATCGGTTCTGTCACGCTTCTTCACAAAGATTGTTGGGCTACCCCAAGACGAAGTGCTATGTTGAATGAAACCCAACTTCTCTTGTTCATCAAGTTGTCGTTTGAGTTCAGCCAACTCAGAAGGACCCATCTTATTTGGCCGCTTGGAGATAGGAGCCGTTCCAGGTTCAAGCTCAATCACGAATTCAACCTCGCGATCCGGAGGCATACCTGGCAACTCTTCAGGGAAGACATCTGGGAACTCACAGACCACTGGTACCCTCTGAATAGCTTCCATAGCATCATTATTCAGAGCTGCCAAGGAAAAGAGCTGGACAGCAGGAGTCAGACTTGGAGAAAAGACTATGTGGCCTTCAGGAATCTTCAGAGACACTGAGCGTTCAGCACAATCAATCACAGCTGCATTTGCTGTCAACCAATCCATGCCCAAGATGACATCAATGTCAGAGTTGCCCAGAACAATTAAAGAAGCCAAGAAGGTAGAACCACCAATCTCAACTCGATTGCCATGACTGATTTTAGCAGCTGCCATTGTTGCTCCCGGAGAAAGAACCATTAACCGCTTTTGGAGAGGAACCATGACTAACTCATTCTCGTCTGCAAACTTGTGAGACACAAAAGAATGCGATGCACCAGAATCAAAGAGAACTCGTGCAGGGACTGAGTTAACGGATAGCATACCCATTACAACTCCAGGTGCGAGCTCAGCTTGAGAGGCGTTGACGCAGTTGGCGCGAACAACCGCAGACCCGGGCTTAGTGTTGATGTTGAGAGCCCGAGGCGGTGGTGCACGAACCGAAGGAGAGCTTGTTGCAGATCTTGGCGGGGGTGGAGGGAGAGCTTTGTTCTTCATTGGACAGTTCCAGTTGGGATGTCCATGATCTCCACATGTGAAACAAGCACCATGTGGACGTGGAGCAGAGTAGCCAGGGACTCCGCCAGGCGCTCCAGGGTAGTGGTTGTTGTAGCCCCTGGGAGCCGCAGTGGTGAAGTTTGGTGGCCTTGACGTGAAACTCGCAGGTCTTGGTGGAGCCGGGAGCGACGGTGGGGTGTTAGGAACCCAGACACGCCGCTTAGAAGGAGCTGCCATAACTGCAGAGCTTGATGCATCCCTGTTGTGTTTCTTGGACTCCTCAAACATTTGCCTGCTTGCCTCCTCTTGCAGTGCTGTGTGCTGTAGTTCCAGGAAGGTTGCCGGTCTTGCATGCGTGATTGCATACTTGATCGACGCATTGAGCCCTTGCCTGAACCTTTTCTGCTTCTTCTTGTCATCAGATACCTCATCACCACCATAACGAGACAGATTCATGAAGTTCCTGATATAGGTGTTGATGTTATCATTTCCCTGCTTCAGGTTGAGGAAAGCCTCCTTCATCCTTTCCATTACAATCTCTGAGAGAAACTGCTCTTTGAACGCTCCAGTGAACCTCTCCCAAGTAGACTGGAACCCAGTGCAGCTTGCCTTCAAGTAGTTCTCCCACCAAAGAGCTGCATCTCCCTTGAGAAGGTGAGTAGCACACTTGACCCACTCCTGTTCCGGAACATCAGCAGTCTCGAGCAACCTTGAGATCTCACGCAGCCAATCATCCGCGTCCAGAGGTCGATCAGAAACATCAAACTGACGAGGGTTGAATTTGAGGAAGCTCTTGATGTCTCCACGCTTGGGAGGTGGAGGAAGTGGAGCAAACTCGTTTCTTCTGACACTCTCCTCAAAGCGCTGCTGGTTCTCTTGCATAGCTGCCAAAGCATTAGCGATGTTTGACAGCGCGGAGCCCAGTTCCGGAGGTATGTCCTCATCAGTCCGGCGTGGTGGAGCCATCCTGTCATTGATATAAAACTCAAGTCAGTACTATAATGGAGAATGATAATAATCCAAAATAGTACCAAGATGGAATTAACCAAGATTAAAGGATACAATTTACTGAGATGATATTAAAATATCAACAAAGTTCATAGCACCTAGAAGATATTAAGCATATCGCACACGACTGAAAAGGAGTGTGGTACACAAATATATCAAAGAAATTTTTTCACAAATTTCGGCATTAAAATACCAATAGATGCGCAAAATTACTTAACGAATCAAGATTAGTGACTCTACCGATTCAATATACAAAAGCGAATGATGAAAGTAGTGGTATGGTCGCGACTCCATCCCGCACTCAAATCATTACTCCGCACATGAACAAGTGGAACACATATCCTAACCCCTTCTTCTCACGTCGAAACCTAAGATTGGTAACTACGGAAACGAACACCCCAAACAAGATAGCGTCGGATACAAAGAGGAAGATAGATTGCGTCGGTTTGCAAAAGCCTGTCGGTATGGAATGTACCAACAGTTGATAACCAGAGGCATATAAGATATCAACTTGGATGCAACAGATAGACAAGGGATTACACACACACACACACAACCTATGGTACTACGGAAACCCAGAACACGTGAATCCTAGTTTGAACTTTGCGAAGAGAATTGAAAACGTTGCACTTCCTTACCAGAAAAGGGTGGGTGGGAGGGTAAGAAGAAAAGTGGAAGCAGTCCTACTCTCGCGTTTTGTTTTTCCCTAATATACATAACTACCAAAATATTTGCTAGACTGACAACGACCGTTTGGCTGAAACCCTGAAGGTCGGGATGGCTCTGATACCAATTGTAACTACCTCGGTGAATTACGCTCCTAGATACAAGCCTGGATGAGTGGTAGTGGTTGAAATAGTACGGTGGGGCCCCAAAAGCCACTCACTGGTAGTCCTTTCAGACGTCCCAACCACTACCCTCTCAACAGGACCTGTACGGGCGGCGTAATCGGCAGGCGAAGGGATCAACTACGTACACAAGTGGGTATGTACGCAAGCCACCATACAAGAGTACATCAGAGCCATACCATCTAGAAAGAAAGGAAATATAGCAACGCCATACGACAAGATTCAAATGACCTAGATAGATCTATATTTTAGGATACCTCCTCATACAACACACATCAGAGTATCATGCGGAAGCGGCAAACAAAATCCGAGTACGGATAAGAAGCAAATCGGCATAAGATGCCACAGAAATAAGCACATCCCAACTACAGGTCTCACGGATCCCCGATCCCGGAATCTCTACACCGAACGATCGTTGCCCACATCTTCGGCTTCTTCCACCCAGTATCCGTCCTGTGAAGGTACCTGTCCATCTGAACCAAGAATTTATCGTGTGAGACCCTAAGGGTACTCAGCAAGTCTTAATGCCTCTAAAGGGGACACAACCTGGGGGGACGCAATTGCAGCGAAAGATAAACCTAGCAGTTCTACAGATAAACGCTAACCATCCGCCTAACCAATGATAGACGGATGTCCGTGAATTAAGAACAACAGTTATAATGGTAATCTCATCAGATCCATCCTCCTCCCTGCTTACCAACAAGGAAGCGGACGAACAACCCCCCATCCGTTGGCAATTTTATTAACCATTCCATGAGTGTTGCGCTATTTACTAGTCAAGTTACTTAGTCAGGTTAAAGCGGTACTTTAGTTATGCTTGTCTATGATCGAGAAACTGTGCTCCAAGTCGTCCATATCCGCGGACACGGCTTTCAGAAAGTTTTACCCGGCCGGGGTGCACCAATAGCAACACACGCTCGATCAACCTCGGAAAAACCAAATCAAAACCCAACGAGGCCTTCACGACTGAACAATCACAAGATTCAGAAATATTTCAGGGGGCCACCCCTTTGAGTAGATCCCGCAACGGAGTAAGCAAGCTCCGCGACGGACTCAAGGTTAGCGCCAATGGCTGTAAGCGACTGGGAACCCGAAAGTGTGGCTGGGCTTGTCGATACCGCGTAATCACTCCGCATTCCTAAACAGTACAGTGTGCTCCTCGCACAATTTAAATACATAAGTAGCATGGCATAAGTACAGGATCGTAAATAAAACCTCAAACTAGTTTGTGGCCCCAAGAAATAAGACGGAATCAAGCTCTGGCCCAGGGGGGTCCCATATACCTCCCGGATGTGGATAGCGCGATAAATCAAGGAACAGGAATCAAGTACTCGGGGTCTTACGGGACACAAGTGAGCAGGAAAAACCAAATAGCAGATGTTGCTCACCGGTGCCACTTTCATTAGTTATCCCATACTACTCAGGTTAAGTTGTTTAGGTACCTCGTTATGCATCAGACACTCACAAACCCTACACATGCTGTTCTACGACTCGCATGGCTCAAACAGCTCCTATAGTAGTGGCTCATGGGGTGGAGGAACAAGCTCGGTGGGGTTTAAAAGTAAAGGCTATGCATACTTGGGATTCAATTTAATGCAATCGCGACTCAATGATGCAAGAATAAGATAGAGGCAATAGGTACTGTATGTATGCAAGCATGTGGAAGTGCTTGCCTGACAACTCAGTTGAAGCGAGGGACGGATCTGGGTAGTGCTCCTGGTTCTCTTGATATAACCCCTGCTCAGTGTCTATCCGAGAAAAACCAAACAAACAAGGCCAACATGAATATAGAGCACAAGCATATGAATAAGATGCGTCAAGCAAACAATCATGCCATGATGAATGATGCACAATTTACATGGCAAGAAGGTAGCATGGCATGGTGAGGTGTGAACGGAAAGTAACAACATTTTAATGGGGTTTTTGTTCACATTTTGTTGTCATAACATTTGCTGTACCCTATATTTTTATATGATGCATGCTGCAATTGAAGTTATGGATGGCATAAACAGAAAGGTCTCGTCGAGCTGATCATTTTAGACATATCATTTGCCAAATTTGGAATTATAAAACAAAAGTTAGTGATTATTTAGATTCTAGTGGCAATTAGTGTAATTTAAATAAACTTGGAATTTTACTTGTGCAAAAGGCAATATGGATGGCATATTTGGAATCCTCTCATTTTCCTGATCTCAAAACATATATCATTTGCATTATTTGGTTTTATACATGAAAAGTTATTTAAATACTGGTTTGAATTTGAATTTGAATTATTTAAACTAGATTTTAAAAACAGACAAAGCAGAATTGCTTTTACACCCAGCTGCAGCGAGCCCCAGTCGCTGACAGATGGGCCAGGCAACAGAGGCCCACGCGTGCTGCCAAGCCTCTGCCACCGTGGCCTTATCCAGCACAAGCGGCTGACAGGTGGGCCGGTGGGCTCGTGGGTCCACACGCCAGCGCCTGGCAAGGAGGGACCGCGGGTTAATTCAAGGAAAGGCGGGGAGCCTTTTTACTAAAAGGACACCGACGCTGACTGCGGGCCTGGGCAGACCTCGGGTTGCTAAAAAGGTTTTGGGGGGGTTTTGTGCAAAGTGGGCAGCGGTACTGTACTTCTTCCTCTGCCTGGCCGAAAAGAAACAGCGCGGCGCGACGGAGGGGGATCGAACCCGCGACTGGGGGCGCTTGCGCGGATGCGGAGCCGCTGCGGTGGCTTGGGGTTGGTGCTAGGAAGGGGCTAAGCGTCTAGGTGAGGCTTCCCGCGACGCGGCGACGCAGAGGACGCACGCGCTCGCGACGCACCCAGAGCGCTCGACGCAAGGTCCAGCATGCACAGAGAGCTACGGCGAGGGCGGAGGTGTCAGGGTGGTTCGGGTGCTCACCGCGGGCGTGCCGGAGTGGTCGGATCGGGCCGGGGCGGTCGTGAACGACGGCGAGGCAGACGCACTGGAGCTAGGGTTTGCCGGGCGGCGCCGTCGGTGTCCAGCGGGGCTGTCCTTCTCCTCCTCGCTGCTGGGGTACGGGGCGACGCAGAGGAAGCTCCGGATCTCCCTCGACACCCGCAGCACCGCGCTCGCCTCCTGGTTCGACGGCGACGAGGGGAGGCCGACGACAGCGTCGAGGCAGACGGTGGCAAGGGAAGGAAGGAGGGGAGGCGAGGCAGGCCTCTGGGATGGGATCTGGGGACGGCTGTGAGGCGAGGGAGAGGATAAGAAGAGAGGGGGCAGGTGGGGTTGCGTGGGGGAGGGGAGGTGGCCTCGGCCTCTTTTTGCACCTCCCTCACATGCATGGTTCGGCCAGGGTGCTGCCAGGTGGGGTAGGGCGAGGCCAGGGGGATAGCAGGTCTGGGGTGAGGCTGCTGAGCGGGCCAGGGAGGGACAGAGAGGATGGGGCTCGGCGGGGACCTGCGTGGCAGAGAGGAGAGCAAGAGAGGTAAGGGGAAGGCTCGGGTGGCTAGGGTTTAGGAGGGAGAGAGGGATCAGGGTAGCACATGGGATGGAGGATGCCAGGTAGGGCCCTCATGGCAGGTAGAGAGAGGGGGCCGAGAGAGAGGGGGAGGGGCATGGTGAGATGGGCCATACTAGATAGGTTTAGGGGTGGTAGCTAGAGTGGAGAGGGAGAGGGGTGCTTTGGGTTGGGATTAGCAAGGTGTGGTGTAGGCCTTTAGCTAGGATGGGTATGGCATGGGGTAGGTTTAGGGTTTAGCTAAGAGGGGGGGCATGGGATAGAGGGAGATGGTACTTAGCTTGATCATGCAAGCTCCACACAAGCCCTAACAAGATCAAGGCAAGAAAAAGAGGAAGAGGGAGAGAGAGATGATCAGGTGATGATGCGGTTTTTCTTTGGTCCATGCATGCTCCAAAAATGACCAAGCAAGAACCAAGAGAAAAGGTGGGTTTAGGTTTGGGCATGCCACATTAGCACATGTGTGTGCATAGAGCATGGGGATAGGGGTTTAGCTAAAGGGGAGAAGAGAGGTAGATGATTTGATGAAGAAACTACAATCCCAAAACAAGATTTAAGCAAAGGAAAAGATGATCCACTTAGAATTCAAGTAAAAACCAGATACTAGAAAAGGTGGCACTTGCATGGCCCATGCAAAATAATTAATGCCAAATTTATCCTTGTGAAAACAATAATATTAACATGGCATTATTCATATGCATTCCCAAAAGGTGGGCAAGGCCAAGCAAAGATTATGGGTGGAATCCAACCAACCAACATGAGCTAGAGATAACCCAAATTAAAATGCCAAGCTCATATTAATTGGATGGTGGAATATAAGGTGGTGAAAGAAAAGGTGGTGGAGTCAATAAGAGAGATGCCCTCAACTCAACTTGGGCATTTAACAATATATCAAGAGCCAAATACAATATCAAGAGACAAATACAATTAATCATGCACATGAGATAAGAACCAAACAAGAAAGGGTTTTATATGATGCTCAAATGCAAGGTGGTATGATGGTATGAGCATGATATGATGATGATGCAACAATTATATGTTGGAAGTGGCCCTTTTTATTATCATAACATGTAGCATTACAGGTGTTAGACAACTGGGATGCTACAACTATCATGGTTACTCTCAAGATCATCTAAGACGCTAGACAGGGATGAAGGACAGACAATTACCCTGGAGATTCTTGACATAAGACAAGAGCCGGTGATCTTGGGAATAGGAGAACTCTTGATGTAGTCCTTGGCGTAGTCGTAGGTGAGAGGTGAACCGGGTTCGACATATGCCAAACCGGTTACACCTACCAATTTCTCCGTATCCCCACACTCCATGTCAGACTCGTCCTTGGAGATCCTTGCCATAAGGCAAGTGGCGGTGACCTTGGGAGTAGGAGAGTCGTCGGTGTAGTCCTTGGTGTAGTCGTAGGTGAAGAGAGACCCGGGTTCGACGAAGGCCAAACCGGCCACTCCAACAACCTTCTCTTCATCCTCTTCCTCCTTGTCGGATATGTATTCTTGACCTAGGAAGCCCTTGCCATCACGCCTATTGTTCCTCTTGTATCTTTCGTTGATGGGGTTGGGCTTCAATCTTGGTTTGGCACCCTCTTCATACTTGGTATTGTCAAGCCTCTTCTCATATGGACATTTATCGGCAAAGTGGCTCGACTCATCACAATTGTAGCACATACTTTTCTTCTCAATTGATCCCATTTAACTTCTCCTTCTTCGGAACTTCATGTTCTTGATGAAGAGAGCAAGTTGAGAGAGCATATCATCAACTCCATCAACATCGCTTTCTTCATCACTAGCAACATCTTCTTGCACATGCTTGGCCTTTAGTGCTAGAGAGTGGGAAGACCCAATAGCACGGTTAATCTCCTTGATCTTTTGCCCTTCATACGCCAAGTTATCTGTGGCAACAAGATAAGAGACTAGATCATCGAGAGTGAATTGATTAGCTCTATCAAGGAGTTGAAGTTCAAGGCAAGCTTATTATTGGTGACCGCGATCATAGAGACAATCTTGGACTTGATAAGCTCATCATTCAAATTGAATCCATCATCATACTTCTCACATCCTAGGCCACCAATCTTCAGGTGGAGGGCAACAATTCTCTTGTATGCATCAGCGATAGTCTCACCATCATGGTTCATGAACATATTCATCTCTGACTTGGCAGCTTCATACTTGGATTTTTGGATAAGAGACGTTTCCTCTTGGAGAATGACAATCGTATCCCAAAGATCCTTTGCGGTGGGGATGTCGCTGACTTGATCATGGAGAGTGCGGTGAATGGCACTCCTTATCTTGTCACAAGTCGTTGCATTTAGTTGAGGGTCGTAGTACTCTCCCGGAGTGAGGTTGTTGGGATCATGAGGGTGGAAACCGGTGCACACAATCTCCCAAAGCTCAACGCTGCAGATGCGAAGATGAGATTCCATAGAAGCTTTCCAATGAGAGAAATGAGTTCCATCATAATGTGGTGCATGACCCGAACCATTAATATGAGGCATGATGTTCTTTTGCTTAGGATAAACATAAGGAAATTGATTAGGGGGCGTGGAATTTTTTGACGAGCCACTCTCATGAGCGGACTCGGCATCCTTATCCTTTCCGGTGTCCATTGGTCTCCCTTGAGGTACTACCAATGGGTTACCAAGAAAATCACCATGGCCAATGGCCTTAAGTTGTCCTTCTAGGTAAATCATTCGAACAAGGAGATCAGAATGAGCCTTGGCCTTTTCAAGGGCACCCTTGGCTAAGATTTCACGAAGCTCCTTGACCGAATAAGTCTTATCCTCCTCATCATCGGAGAAAACCATCTTTTATCTTAGGCGGTAAAGCCCTTAAAAGAGCCCTTGGCTCTGATACCAATTGAAAGTGTAAGATGGTTAACCTAGAGGGGGGTGAATAGGTTTCTACAAAATTCTTTATAATCTTTTGCAAGTTTTAGGCTTTGCAGAATATAAGTGAGCCTAAATGCAAACTAGGTGAGGCAACCTAGATGATGAACAAGATACTTCAAGCCCGAAGGCTATCACAAGGTAAACAACACAAGTAAGAGATCGGTTAAGGAATAACCGAAGCACGTGGAGACGAAGATGTATTCCCGTGTTCACCACCTTTGGGAGGGGGGCTACGTCACATTGCAGAGGTGTGAGGTTCCACGAAGGATTCCTCACGCGCCACAAAGGCTCACCTTCTTCTCCGAGCCTATCCCATGAAGGAATAGCTCACTTACTCGTGGTAGACTTTAAGGTAGTCTCCAAACCCTCACAAACTTTCCACGGAGAAAATCACAAGCCGAATGCCTCCGGGCGACCCTAGCCGCCTAGGTTTTCGCACAAACCCAAGAGTAACAAGCTAACTCGATGAACTTAAGGGGGAATGAACTTTGGATTGGTGGAAACGTAGATCGGGACCTCCTCTTCCTTTCTACCAAAGGGATTTGGATTTGGTTGGGTAGAATGGGAGATCCTCAAGCTTTTGTGTTTCAACAATGGGGGAGAGAGAGCTTCAAGAAATGAATGTTTTACTGAAAGGGGTATATATAGTATGGGGAGAAAAAAGAGCTGTTTGGGGGTTCCTGCGACAGAACCGACAATAAGTCCGGTCGGACCGAGTTGCTCGCCGGAAATTCCGGCGACAGCTCCGGCGGACCAAACCACACGCCGGAAATTTCGGCGGCGACCGGAATTCTCGTCGAGCAACCGAAAGTGCTTGCAGTAAGCCATTTTGGTGCTTACCAAGAATTTCTAGCGGCGACCAGAAATTCAGGCGACAGGACCGGCGGTGCCGACACTTCTGCCAATTTCATAGTAACCCCTTTGGATTCATTTTTCAAGGCTATTTTTCTCTCTCTCTTCGAACGAGTATGTGGCGGTGGATGATGAGAAGTATATTTGGTGTAGAACAACCCCAAAGAGCGCATCGAGATCACCCCTCTTAATAGTGCGGTGTTTCCTATTTGACTCAAGAGTAAATAAGAGATAATAATAAATAACACCACCGGCTCTTCATATAGAAACGAATGGGGGGTCACTCATCGCCTTTCACCAACAACCTGTGGACTCTCACCTGTAGATAAGCGAGTAGAAACATTAATCCGCTCTCTAGCTTCGATATCATAGTTAACCAAAACACTAGATAAGGGCTATTTGCCCTTTCAATCCCTATTGAGGGTTTCACCATTTTATGGGAACTTGCCCCGGTAGTGAGCCGGTAGGATCGACCAGAAGTATCGGCCCAGCACAGGAAGTACTACTTGCCTATTCTATCAACATACTATCATGACTTTAGAGTTGTTGGTACTGTGCTAGGAGGTACTACCGCCCAGCTACCGGTAGTACCCGTGGAGCACCGGATGGCTATATAGAGCCCCCTATTTAAAGGGATATTCTTTCTCCTTCCCACCTACCACTCACTCCCTCTCTCCTCTATTAAAACAAGAGCTCATATTGCCTAGATCTCTCTTCCTAGCCATCCAAACTGCTTGATCTTTTGAAGATTGGAAGAGATGACCTAGACAGAAAGTTTGACAAGATAAGGAAATTTGACTACCCCTTGTTTTTCCCTGTGAATCTTGTTACTCTTCGGTTCTTTGGAACCCTAAACAGAAGTGGTCATCCTCGAAGCTCGGGCATTAGTTTGGGAAGCTTTGTGGTCGTGTTGGGAACCTTAAATTGAGTTGTGGAGATTGTCCCAACCTTGTTTGTAAAGATTTTGGTCGTCACCTTCAAGGCCACAACATAGTTTGGTTGCTTTTTCAATATATAAAGGGGCAAGCTAATAAAGACATTTTATTTTGGAAAATAATACAGATCCTCTGAGAAATCGAACCTACTGATCCTCCGAGTCTTGCTCTCCCAGTTACTCTTGGACCCACCCCGATGCTTTCCTTTTTCCTTTCCTTATCTCTTCCCATATTGCCGCCTCCCACCCTCCACGTGAACTGCTGTCGCGCCCCGTTTCCTACGTTCAACCGCCGAAGAACTGTCACCGCCACGTTTCCTACGCGCAGCCACCGGAGAACTGCCGCTCCTACGTGCAACCGCCGCCTCCGCCCCCAGCAGGTCGCGCCGCCACGCCGCCTAGCAGGTCGCGCCACCGCGTCGCATGCCGCTAGTAGGTCGCATCGCCGCGCCGCGTGCTGCCAGCATCTCACGCCACCCACCTCCATGCCGCCCGTGGCTGAAGTGCTCGCTGCCACGTCCCCCCATCGGCTCTCCGCCGGCAAGCGGGCCATCACCCTCCTCTTCGCCTACAGGAACTCGGGCTCCTCATCCTCCAGCCTCGTCGAGATTTGCTACATGCAATCGATGATGGTGCTACATGTGATCGGCGCCAGTGCTACAAGAGGCCCCGAATTTTCTACTAATGGTAAGGCCACCAACGCTGCTACGTAAATCGTCGAGATTTGCTACATGCAGTTGACAATGGTGCTACATGTGATTGGCGGCGGTGCTACAAGTGGCGTCGAGTTTTGCTACAAGCGGCTGCGACAGTGCTACAAGTGGGTGTTGGGGTTGCTACCTAGTGAAAGTCTCCGACGATATGTGTCCGACGAAGTCTTTTTTTGCTAAATATGTTAAACCTTTTTGCTACATCTCTTTTCTACTTTTGCTATAATAGTGCAAAGTTTCTGCTACAATGTCTCTGGCGAGGTCCCCTAGCAAAAATCTCCGGCGAAGTCAGGTTTTGCTACATTAGAACACATCTTTTGCTACACAGTGTTCGACAAGGTCTCCGGCGTGATATGTCTTTTATTTTTGTCTTCTAAACGAACCGTTTTCTGCTACATGTAGCAAAATCGAGACTATTTGTAGCAAAAGTGGGACAAATATAGCGAAAGCAGGAAGAAAGACATGGGAAAGAGATCTGGGCCGTTAATCTCGTTCGATCCGACGGTTTGGGACCCGGGAATGAAAAGTTTCCATTCCTGAAGACGCGTAGCACGATCCTTTTATTTTTCATGTTCATTCCCCACTAGCAAGGGATGATTTCGTTTTTTTTTTTGGTCCACGCACACACCAGAGAAAAGTCTATTCCCTCTCTATCACCGAAATTTCTGTGCAGATTGGAATAACTCGGTGGCCCTCAAGCAGGGGAATAGGGCGCGAAGTAGCTTTCTGAAGAGAACTAGCCGGCTGCGCGTGAAGAAATCGCCGTGCAACTTCCTCCGGTCTGTGACAACTTGACGCGAACCCAAAAATTAATGGCGTTGGTTGAGAATTGAGACCCGTCCAACGTCCCGTCGGTATCAAATGCCAAGACTTGAATCTGCCCGCCACCGCGTCGTGCTGTGCGCAACCACCCTTCTTAACTAACAGCCCCTCCGTCCGTCGCCTCCTCACTAGCTGGCGGCTGGCGCACCGTCCGTTCGCGCGCACATAGATACTCCTCGATCGCCTGCAGCTAGCTTGTTGCGAGTTTGCGGATGGATCGGCGGCCGGAGACGGAGCCGGAGCCGGCGGCCATCGACATCACGTGGGTGTCTTGCCGGGGCGTCAGATCCTCCCTCCCGTTCCACACGCCGTGCCTCTACGCGTCCGTTTGCGTCACCTCGTCCGCCTGCGGCCGACGACGCCCGCACCGCGTCAAGACCCCCACCGACCGCGCCGGCGGCGAGAACCCGGAGTGGGACGACCGCCTGCGGCTCCACTTCCCCGACGACGCCTCCCCGGCCTCGCCAGCGTCAGATCAAGGGGCAGCGCGCGCTGAGGAGGACCACGGCGGCGTCCTTGTCGTCAAGTTCGAGCTCAAGGCGGAGGTGGCCGTCCTCGGCGACGTGCTCGCCGCCTCGGCCGTCGTGCCGGTCTCCGACCTCGTCGCCGACGGCAGGACGCGCCGCGTCTCGTACCAGCTCGCCGCTTCGTCCGACGCCAGGCAGCACAACGGCGTCATCTCCTTCTCGTACGCCTTCCGGTTCCAAGACGACACCGACCAGGACAAGGACCGCAGGAGCAACGGCGAACCCCTCACGCCACCTTCCCCGGTCTCTCCTGCCTCAGTATCGTCGTCCGGGATCTACCCGGTGATAGACTGGCCGTCGATAGAGCAGCTCACAGTTTATCCACCATTGAGGGAGCAAACCGCAGTTTACCCTCCGTTGACGGCGGCCGATACCGTCACGGCCACGCGCTCGATGTACTATTACCCTTCTTCTACTACGCCGCCGGAGACTCCGGTACAGCCGGCTGCGCTCTACCCACCATCGACGAGGGAGTTGTCGGCCCGTGGCATCTACCCGACGGAGACTCCGGTGCATCCGGCTGCGATCTACCCACCATCGAGGAGGGAGTCGTCGGCCCGTGGCATCTACCCAGCGGTGGGAGAACCTGACAAAGGTCTGTACCCGTCGCTGGACCTTGATCCGGTGATCTGTTACTCCCCGGCGACGGTGCCGTGCTACGGTGGTGGCTTCAGGTATCCAGCTGTGCCGGATCGTGATGCCCGGTGTTTGTACGGTTGAAACTTGTTTATGCTCGCTTTATTTGTGTCGCCCTCCCGCCTGGAGGTGGAGGATGCCGGCGGCTTGTGATTTGTGTGTACTTCATGTGTGTAATGTTTTATTTTTCACTGTGAAATGATAAATGTGAGCGAAAGCATGACTCCTTTTGATTGAGAAAACAATGTCGACAGTGTAGAAAAGACATCAATTGCCTTGCCTGCTTTGGGCTTGGTCATAAGCTTCGAAGCTGTCCCATGACCATGAGACAGGTATTGCTCTTATTGCCGATCTGGGGTTGTTTCCCAGGATTCGCTGCAAAAAATGCTACTGCAGGAATTTGGTCATTCTGAATCGAGCTGTTTCAGCCGAAAGCAATGGGTTAAAAAAAAAGGAAAAATTTCCTCCGGAAAAGATATTTTGCCGCTTGACGTTTCGCCTCATTCAGACCTGCCTTACTTTCATCAGAGACGAAGGAGATGATCAGAGCTTTTCGGTTCCAGCTTTCCCCTGTTTCATGTCCTTTTGGGGATAGTTAACGAGACAAGTTTATACCAGAACAATCCTTCCTACTGCTACGCTACAGATTCCGAGGAAGAAATGATATCTGCTGATGGACGGATGATATCTGAATTTTTATCTGGTTGCGAAGAGGAGAGGCTTGGCTGCAGTTTTTGAGTCACATGGTTCAGAGGCTCTGCGGTTAGTCATCTACTGGTATTGCCGTGCTGAACCCTACACGTAGCCACTCGTGCACCATTCAAGAGATTGTTGATGAAAGTTCAGATAATTAATGCTTTAGTCTATGAATGTTTTACCTGCAGATCAAATGACAGTGAACGTTGATAGTGTTTCTGAAGCTGGTACATGTGGTTCTGTGACTCACCTGTCGGCCACGTCTGCTGCTGAAAGCTATCAGCTAGAGGGCATTTCAGACTTGGCTGCTGATGGAATGGAGAATGAGGGGGCCTCGGAGCGATGACTGCCCAAGATTCAAATATGCTGATTGCAACTGCTTCTGACGCCAGTTCTTCTGCTCCAGTTTAAGCGTGGGAAAACTTCTGCACCTCTTTCTGAATGTGGCCTACGTTGTGGTGTTCACAGTGATAAAGATTGCTAAGTAGAGTTGGCGCTGCCGGATCAGCCTTCTCGTCGCAAGGTGTCCAAGGTTCCTCTTCCTCTGGCCCCTAAGCCGGCGATGCAGAGGATTGGCGTCCAAGGGCGTGGAGTTGATCCTAAGGACCTCACCGAGGACAAGCTCCGTCGTGAGATCTACTTAGCTCGATCTTGTCATCATTTTGCTACCTCAATGCTGCCCAAACTTTCCATAATCATTTTATTTGGTCAGTGTTTAGTTGGAACATCCGTGGTGTAAACGGCCAGGACAAGTGGCATGTTTCCAAGGGCGTGGAGTTGATCCTAAGGACCTCATCGAGGACAAGCTCCGTCGCGAGATCTACTTAGCTCGATCTTGTCATCATTTTGCTACCTCAATGCTGCCCAAACTTTCCATAATCATTTTATTTGGTCAGTGTTTAATTGGAACATCCGTGGTGTAAACGGCCAGGACAAGTGGCATGTTTCCAAGGGCGTGGAGTTGATCCTAAGGACCTCATCAAGGACAAGCTCCGTCGCGAGATCTACTTAGCTCGATCTTGTCATCATTTTGCTACCTCAATGCTGCCCAAACTTTCCATAATCATTTTATTTGGTCAGTGTTTAATTGGAACATCCGTGGTGTAAACGGCCAGGACAAGTGGCATGTTTCCAAGGGCGTGGAGTTGATCCTAAGGACCTCATCGAGGACAAGCTCCGTCGCGAGATCTACTTAGCTCGATCCTGTCATCATTTTGCTACCTCAATGCTGCCCAAACTTTCCATAATCATTTTATTTGGTCAGTGTTTAATTGGAACATCCGTGGTGTAAACGGCCAGGACAAGTGGCATGTTCTTAAGAACAAGATTGATGGAAGTGGGGCTTCTATTATTTGCTTGCAATAGACTAAAAAAATCTTCATTTGATAATTCTTCTATTAGCTAATTTGCCCCTCGCTATTTCAACCAGTTTGTTTGTGTGCCATTTTAGTAGTTCTATGGAATAGAGAAGTTTTTTGTATGCAAGAATGTTTTGGAGTTTTCATTGAGTTCTCATCATTGGTCTCTCCCTTCCTGTCGTGGGGATGATCCCCGGTGGTCCCAAGGAATCGAGTCAACATGTCAACATAAGGGAGTTATAGAGAGAGATAAGGCCGGATGATTATCCAGGCCGACTAGCTTCATAAGATGTCCCTAGCCGGCTCCCATGCAGCAGGCCGGCTGCCTCTAGCCACCCCCTGCAGCATGGCTGGCTGCTCCCTAGCCGGCTCTCGTGCAGTAGTCCGGCAGGCAGGCACCCCCTGCAGCAAGTCAACGCCTCCTAGCTAGCTGGCTCTTCCTGCGGGTGATCGGTTCCCATGTGTTGCACGACGTCCATGATTATGTCATATCGGATGTACACTAGAGCACTGAGGCCGGCTGAAAGAACCTTTCATGATATTTAGAGTTCTGTGTGTTAGATAACAATACCAAGGATTAATTAATGTGTAATTGAGTACTGCACATTATTGTCTATTTAAAAAGCCACTAAACGAAAGTTTGGGACGGATTAACCGCCCCTGCCAAGGGCCGGACTATCCGTCCCTAGCTCGGTCGACAAAGGCAGCCAAGGCGCGTCACATGGTATGGGGGCGGACTTTCCCACAGATTATCCGTCTAGGGCCAGAGTTTTTGCCCGGTCCGGATAATCCGTCCCTTAAGGGGGCTAGATTAATCCGCCCCCCTGAAATTTTTGCAAAGGGAGCCAAGGCGCGTCACGCGGTATTAGGGGCGGTTTTCCCTTCGGAAAATCCGAATCCGTGGCGGAGTTTTGCCCCGGCCGGATAATCCGGTCCCAAAATTTCCAACGGCCGAGTTTTGACAGGGTATAAATACCCCAATTGCTCCTCCCGTCAGATCTCTTGATTTATATGAAAAATTGCAGTATTGTTCTTCAAGTTCCAAACCGAGATCTCCATCTTCATCCACCTAAAGGCTCCGATCTTTGGGGAATCGAAGGAGGGGGATTCGATCATCATCGACACCAATCAAGCGTTTCACTTCTCCTCCATTCACTTGGAGGATTCATGATCTAGTATTTCTTGCAAATATCTAGATCTCAATTTCAGTTTATTAATAATACGTATTCTTATGGCTACACTCTATGAGTCGCTTGAAGGAGTTCCGTATACACCAAAAGACATGGCAAACTTCAGAGCTTCAATTCGAGATGAGAACAAGTACACAGATATGCAAGATATATTTACTTACTTTGATGAAATGAAGCAGCGAGATAATGATTTTTATTACAGATTCACGCTTGATGATGAAAACAAAGTTGAGAACTTATTTTGGGTAGATGGAGCTGCTAGAAGAGCATACAAACACTTCAATGATTGCATATCTTTTGATACAACATACTGTACAAACCAGTATAAGATGCCTTTTGCTCCATTTATAGGCATAAACAATCATGGGCAATCTATCCAGCTTGGATGTGAGTTCTTAAGGAATGAGCTCAGTTCTAGTTTTGACTGACTATTTGAAACTTTTCTAATTGCCATGGATGGTGTAGCTCCAAAAAATATAATTATAGATCAGGATTTTGGAATGAGGTCAGCAATAGATAACAAGTTACCAAACACTAGGCATAGGAACTGCTGTTGGCATATAGTTGACAAGGCAACATAAGAGATTGGGCCATTAGTTGCAAGGATTCCTGGCCTACGAGAGGTGATCAATGATTGCCTAAATTGCAGCCTGTCACCAGAGGAATTTGAAGAGAGGTGGAATGACATGATACAAAAGTTTGGCTTGCAAGGACATACTAAGTTTCTGGCACTGTATGAGAAAAGAAGTTACTGGGTTCCTGCATACTTTATGCACTCCTTTTACCCATTCATGCAGACAACCCAACGGAGTGAAGGGTTTAATGCAGTGTTAAAACAACACATTAGTCCTTCAAACTCAGTCCTCGAGTTTGTTCAGCAATATGCTGCTATCCAAGAAAAGATAATGAAAGCACAAAACAAAGAAGAAGCAGACTCATCCCTAACTATAGCTAAGACATGGTGCTGGCACCCAATTGAACATCACTTGTCAACAGTGTACACGCATGGCATATACAACCGTTTTCAGAAAGAAATGCTATACACAGTGTCCTACAACATAGTACAGACTGCTGATCGTATTTACACACTTGAATGCATCACAAAGTTTGTGCCCACATACCACAACAGAAACTACCAAGTTTATGCAGACCATGAAAATAGTGAGTACAAATGTCAATGCTGCAAATTTACGAGGGATGGCATAGTCAGCTGTCACATTCTAAAGGTAAATTAAAAACTTGTTGTCAGTTTCCAGAATAACTATTGCTAGTTACCTATTAGGAAAATAAATGATTGCCAGGTTTTAAAAAATATAGTAGCTTGCAAAATCATATGAAAAAACTGCCAGATTAAAAATGAACATAGTTAAAAAATTATTTAGTTTTCACATATTATGTTTTTCAGAAACATACTAACTATGCTACCCTACTATTTTTGCTTTTCCACATGAAGACCATGTTCTATATAGGATTGACAGTGATGCCACCGGCATACATTCTTAAAAGGTGGACTTGGAGCGCAGAGGAGAATTTAGCGGAAGAAACACCAGGCAAACTAGCGGAGCTGCCGGAGGAGTCAAGGAAGAAGATGTCACTGGCAACAATGTGCAATAAGTTCAAAAGCATGGCACTATATGGAAATCAAATAGATGATGGGAAGAAGATAATAAGGATGCATCTAAAAAATATGAAGAAGGATTTGGCTACACTAAAGAGAGAGACGGAGAAAAGAGCAAAAAAAGCTGCTGCTAATTCTGCCCTCCCAACAAATTCTTCACAACATACTACAACCCAGAGAAATCAGCAAGATGCAACTACAACAAGTATGGATGAACAACATAAAAAATCTAGGCCAGAAACACATCCAGCCAAACGCAAGAAGGCTGCTCCAAAGTCATCAACACACACATATGGTCCTAGGGCAACTAACAGTCCTACCTTCACAAGTTCAGACCCAATAATACCTCCAACCACTGCAGCATCTTCGGAAACATCCCATGATGACATACGTGATCCCCGCAAATCAAACACAAAAGGAAGAAAGAGAAAGTATGCATTCGAGAATGCACTGAACATTGGCAGGAAGGAACTCCGTGTATGCAAACAATGTGGCTCGACGGAACATGATTTAAGAACATGCCCAGAAAGATCGCAGCTACCAAACCAGAAATAAAAAAAGCCCTCTGCATTACCACATAAATAATTACTAATGTTCTACATTTTGTTGTTGTTTCATGTTGTAAAAGACATTGCGAATGCATGGTGTATGGAGAATTGTAGTTTTACCGAATGACATTGTTGTTCAAATTTTCCCTCCAGTTGTCCTTTTCCTCACTGAAATCAGCAGTGATCCACTTGTATGGTATAATCCTCCTTAATTTATAAGCATCAACTTTGCCAATTTGTGGGATGTTCTGCCCATCCCAATACTCGATGTTGTATAGCACATGAAAACCACAATTGAAACTACAAAAGGTGAAAAACAAAAAACACATCAATATTATCTGGAAACAGAAACTGCAACATAAAAAATTCAGAAATCCTAATCCAGAAATAAAAAAGACAGAGAAAAAGTTGACATACATATTTTCCTGCACTGGCACATTGATAATTGTAAGTTCCCAATCCTGTATTTGGACCTTTGAGGTGGCATGATGAATTTGCCATAAAGCCTTGATCTTACTGATTAGAGCGTTTGCATGTTTAGTGAGACTTTCACTACCTTCGCCACGCATGGAGTCAAGTGCTTCAAACCTTTCAGCTTGAAAGTTCATAGACAAGCAATACCAGTGATTGCCTTCCTTAGTTCCTCTGCTAACCTCTTCAAGGACTGGAAAGAAATCTGGACGAAAAACAGACAAGAGAAAAACAGGTAACTAATGTGAATTAAACAGGCAATTTCTCTGAATTAAAACAGGCAACTTAACATTGGTAATATGGCAATTAACCTGATGAAAACAGGCAACTTAGCGCTGCTAATATGGTAATTAAAAGCTTGCTACTAATTTCAGAGTAGATGCTAACCTATTTCATTACACTGAGGGAGTAATCTGATCTTCTTTTGAAATAAGAAACAACCTTCTTCTGAAACTGTCCAGTAATCAAAAAAGTGGAGAGCTGATATAGCATTATCATCTTGCCCTCCACTTTGTTTGTACGGCGCAGGTACTTAATACCAACTTCCATGCAGTGATTTGACAATTCACCTCTAACGTGTATAGAATCAGCCAAGTCACCTGTTACAATCCAGCTGTCTGTGTATTTTATAATTTGGTACCTAGTTTTAAAAAGAAGGAATGAAAACAATTAAGCATGAACAACCACCATGTTACAAAGATAAAAGGAAAACAACACCTACCATATTAAAAATAAAAAGTTACCACAACAAAAGAGGAACAACTACCAGATTAAGTTTGAACAGCTACCACCTTAAAAATGTGTTTAGTGGATTGAAGTGCTAACCTAGGGCACCACATAATTTTTCTAGAGTGTGTGCAGAAGGACGGCTCGGGTTCCATACAACGTGTGGCAGCTACCATTAGATTTTCCCTTTAGTGCAATAGCTACCAGATAAATGTGAACAAAACTACCCAATTATATTTGAACAATTACCATATATATTTGAACAACTGTGACAAAAAATAACTGCCATATATATTTGAACCACCATATTATATAAGAACAACTACCAGATTATATAAGAATAACTACCAGAATATATAAAAAACAACTACTAGAAAACATATAATATGTTTACCTTTTCAAGTTGGATTGACTTGGCCTTGTATGTTTGCTGCTCAACATTATCTTCTGGTATACATTCTCCTGGTCTGAATTGACTTTGATCAAGTTATCAAAAGGAGACACCAGGAAACGGGACGCATTTTTTACCCTCACTTTGTGAGCTTGCACCTTTGGTGTTATGCTTTGAACTACGGTACCATCCATGGTGCTTGCGGGGGCTGAAGCTTTTATCAAGTCTCTCCTCCTTTTCGAGAATGCTTTATAATAATCCTCATACTTATTAAGCTCTGCCGCACCTTCCTCACTAAGGAAATCAGTTTTATTGAGTATGTAATCTTCTAGCTCCTTTGTCAGCTTGAATTCTTCAAAATCAGATTCAGTGCATGTTTTTTCAACAGTTTTGCTTGCTACTTCTGTGTACAGCAACAAACAAATTATCAAAAACAGTTATCCTATATACACTTGGCTTGCATGTAAAAAAACTTGATCATAGCACACAAATTATGGCAAAAAATGCGGCTACCTAATTAAATAATATTGGCTTCCAGATTATTTAAACTAGGTTACCAGATGATTAAACTTTATTCCTATGTTTTACCGAAAGGTTATAACTACCATGTTTTGAACTAGTTATCATATGCAAAATTTTGAGAGAAAAAACAAAATTACAAAGGTTTATATTAATCGATGTTAGCATAATATTTGCTTTATACAAAGACCATGCATGTTTATTATCATACTACCAAAAGATGTTACCTTGTGGGTTTGCCCAAGATATTGGAGCAACATCTTGCGCAAATACGGGCATCGAATGTTCCTTGGTAGAGATTGCGCAATCCATTGGAGAATCATTACCGGAATCTTCTTGTGAACTAAACCCCAAGTTGAAACGTGGAGGTGTAAACATTCCCACACGGTTATCTCTGTTTGAAATAGTAGATGGACCTCCCGTATCCATATATTTCCTTTTCCTAGAAGTACCTTCTGCTGTGCTTGCATGTGTTTCATCATCCCTAGGCAACACTCCTTGCTTTGTTACTGATTCAGACAAACCTCTAACAAGTTCTTGAATTTTTGGTGGTACTGCAACTGGTTGCCCACTAAGAAAACCAGGAATTCCGAATTTAGCACCAACTGAAGGGGACAACTTTGATGGCCTGTAATAGCTGCTCCAACCTCTAGGGAATGTACCTTGTGCTACCGGTGAAACCACCATGGTTCTGCACATGTTCTCACTTGCTATAGCTGTTTTTGATTTCAAGTTGTCAATAGTTGGTGATATCTGGATTGCATTGGCCTTGTTTTTTCCATCGCCTGAATTGTTTTTTTGGCTGCCAATAGAAAGTGTTGCAGGATTGCTAGCTGATGACATCTTTGTGGCAGCAGGGGAAATTGGGATAGCAGTGTTCATTGACTTCCCATCACGGATCCTCGCAGCAGTGGTATCTTTTTGATTGTTGATAACTGTAGGTGACACCACAAAAGCTGAATTTGAACTCTTCCCATCCTCGATGGTTGGGGATAAGCTAATAAACTTGCACTTGGCATCAATAACATGATCAGTACTAGGGTTCTTCATATTTTGAATCTGAGCAAGCCTAGGAGATTTCCGTGAAGGTGTGTTGCTTGACAAACTACGCCGTTTCCTACCGGCAAAAAAAAGCAAAAAAACAAAAAGGGATGTTAGACAAAAAAAACTATATATCTTACATACTATAAGGAAAAAAAGTTGATCGCAAAAAATCCCATAAGAGTCAAAAAACCACACCTTTTATTGGTATTCACACTCTCAGATACATGAGAATTTTGTGCTTTATTGCTACCCCCGAACTGCTCGTGAACCTTCTTTGAATCAGCGTTGTAGTATAAAAAAAGTAAAAACAAGGTTTAATTGCCAGATTAATTATGAACAACTATCATGTAAAAATAACTTGACTACTAGGTTTTTATAAACATTGACTTGCAGCAAAAAGGAAAAAATATTTAATTGCCATATTAAATACTTGCTACTGCCATAAAAAATACATTGGCTTATCAAGTTGCTGCCAGAAAAGTAACAGAAGGTTTAACTGCCATATTCATTCTGAACAATTATCATGTAAGTAGTAATTGAGTAGCACGTTTCAACAAATATTAAGAAGACATACTTAGATTTAAGAAGACAAAATTGCCAGATTACTTAGATATAACTGCCATGGAATTTACACTAGGTTGCCAGCATAAACAGCTGGACTATCTTACCTCCTTTTTGGATTCTTCAAAAGATTCTCTTCAGTTTCAGTTGTTGAATTATCTGTGCCAATGAGATCTCCTGCTTCAGAACACTTGTTAATAGGGATCCCGAGCTCTTATGCAACTAAACACTTGATCTTGTTATGCATGTCCAATTCACTGTCTTTTGGTTTAAGTGGCTGCTCTTTCATGGCACTTAGCCTTGCTACAAGACATGCTGCATCTCCCTTTATTTCTTGTTCAGCTTGTTGGGTGCAATCCATCAGGGAATCGGCAGAAAAATAAGCATGTCCTTCACTCCTGTCGGAAGCATCAGTGTCACTAAATGATGGAACCTTGATTTGAGAGTGCATAGCAGGAGGAGATGCACTTGTACTAGCCACTGATTTGGATTTGTTTGGTGTTCCGAATGCTTGAGAAATGATTCCACTGATTTGGATTTGGATTTGTTTGGTTGCTCAAAAGATTATTAAGCCTAGATGCAAAAGTTTGCATGAGATTGAAAGCTTTGATCTTTTGCTGCAAAAAGGTACTAAGTTAGACAACAAAAAAAGTTTCATACCATATTTAATTAACTAGTACGTTATATAAAAATATCAGCACCTTCTCCTTGCATGTAGCATGAATATTAAGATTCATCCAAACATCAAAACCATCTGGCCTCCCAAAAAGACCCATTTCCCTAGCAAAATCATCTTTGAATTCATCCCTTAGCTGCAAAAAAAATGTGGAGACGATGATGTTACATAAACAAATAAAAAAACAGGAACATGTAAAAGAGGCACAAAAAAGGAACAAAGAAAAGGCAAAACACAAGAATTCCTAACCTTCATGCATCCAAAAACGGTTGAATCAAACTCATGCGCATCCATTTCACCAAGTACATCGATTGCATATTTAGTCCAGCAATTAATAACAAACTGTGAATGCTCAAACCCAAGATCCATATCATCGGTATCGAGAGCAGAAAAATATCGCAACTGCAAATTTGACAAAAAAAATCATAACGTTATGTGGCTACCAGATAAAAATTGGCTTGCCTTAAACAAATAAAAACATGGCTGCCACAAAAAAATTACACTATGATGCCAAGTAAAAAAGTGATACGGCTATCTGGCTACCAGATAAAATTGACTTGACTACCACAAAAAACATATGCCTGCCACAAAATTACAGTAGGATGCCAGGTAAATAAGTAACAAGCTATGAGGCTACCAGATAAAATTGCCTTGGCTGCCAGGAAAAAAACACATGACTACCATAAATATTACTATAGGATGCCAGGTAAAAAGTAACAAAGGCTGCTGTATATGAATAGAAACTCTCACCATGCAATACAACAAACACCCTTTTGTGTATTTTTTGTTGGATAGGTGCTTGTGTAGTTCATTAGCAATAAACTTGCACATATTCATTTCTTGAGCTTGCCCTACATCTCCCTAAATAAAAACATTAGATCACAAGATTAAAAAAATAGGAACATGTATATAGAGATCTATAAAACTCAAAAGGAATTTAAATGGAGTTGTAAAAAATGTAATAGATAGTGACGTATCAGCATTGGATAACATTTGTTACTTATTCTAGTATCATTAGTAGGAGCAACAACTGTCGATGTAATGAACAACATCCAAAGCTCTCTAAATGTTTCATCTGCCTCCTTGTACTCAGCTATCTTCTTGCCAATTTCAGAAACTTTTGGCCTACTACTTTCACCAGAAAAAAGCCTTGCTGCAATCTCAGCTTCCAAATCATAATCTACAAAGTATTTGACAGCCAACTGTCCACATGGCAGCCCAATCATATCATGGACAGACTCCTCTGTCAAAGGGATCACTCCACGGCGAGGGATTACAAAAGATCGCCAAGCCGGATCGTAACATTGTGCAAACCAGTAAATGACAGGATTGTGCAACTGCTCACACTTGATATCAAGGAAACTACCATGCCCCATGGATATTATGGCATTGCGTTGATCGTCAGTTAAACTCTTATACAACTTTAAGATAGTTGCCGGCGAGGCCCTGTTTCTTTCTCTAGCGAAAACCTATCAACAAAGGAAAAAAGGTTATTTAAATGCAGCTATCAGATTACTTTGACATAGCTACCAGAATTTTTAAATGCAGCTATCAGATTACTTTTACATAACTACCAGGCTAATTTAAGATCAATTACCAGATTTTCAAATGCAACTACCAGGCTAATTTAGTACACAACTATCATGTTAATTTGCCATAGCTACCAGGTTTTCAAGATAAAAAATGACATAGTATTACATGCAGTGCATATTAGTAAAATTTTCCTAAACTAAATGCAGATACCAACATAATAAAAAGTAGCTTTAGAAAATAAATTAATATTACAACACATCCAACTTACAATATGCTATTTTCTTGCAACTTTTCCATGCCGAGCAATCATAGCATCCCTTTGTTTTTCCTTTCTCCGAGCCATACCATCCAGGTTATCTAGAAAAAAAAGCTACCAGATTATATACAAAAAACTTTCAGATTGTATGACTACCAGATTATACAGGAGAGCCTAACAGATTCATCATAGTTGAACTACCATATTAAATACAAATCTCTACTAACTAAAAAGAATGACATCCAAAATCAGGTTACTTATAAACCAGATTAATTTTAAGTAACTACCCGATTATATATAAAACAACTAGCATCTTCTTCAAATAAAAGATATACTTATAAAACAACTACCAGAATATGTGTATACAACTACCAATTTATTGTTGAAGGACTACCAGATTATATATGAATAACTAGGAGCTTATTCAACATAGCTTTCCTTATAAAACTACCAGATTTTATACAACATAACTACCATTTTATTTGAAAAATGACTACCAGATTATTCATACTTGATGAAAAAACAGAAATAATTCATACTTAATAAAAACAACCACACAAATTCCTCAACCACTTGCTACCTACACACTAATTTCAACCCCCAAAAAACTCCTTAGGACTATTGCATATGAATTGAATCCCCTCTACCACTTGGCTTACACATTTACACTTGCACTTTACACTTTTGATCCGTTCAAAACACAAGAACTAAATGATGTTGTTTCCTGCGATCAAAACTAAATGATGTATCTCTTGCATACTACTTGCACCCACCAAAAAAATGAAAACCTAGCACTCAAAAACTAATCGGAAACAAAAATGAAGAACGACCCACACAAATCGACCATTTAGACTGCAATATTACAGATCACAACCAGAACCATCCACTCAAAAACTAGCAAACTAGCAAAAACCGTCACATCACAACCAGAACCATCCACTCAAAAACTAGCAAACTAACAAAAACCGTCACCCCAACCATATACTGGTAGTTATGGAGAGGGGGAGGAGATTGGTGAGGGAGAGGGGGATTGGTCAGGGAGAGCGGCGGAAACACAACGACGAGCTACCCCCCTCCCCACAGGTCACAAAAACGCCACCCAACTACGAGCATCGGCGGAGGCGCGAGCAGAGCGCATCGGCGGCGGCGCCTCCCGCGGGCTCAGAGCGCATCGACGGCGCGAGGAACAGAGCGCATCCGCGGCAGCGCCTCCCGTGGTAGCAGAGCACATCGGCGCAGCGAATCGATGGTACCAAAGCGCATCGCGCGCGGTGGTAGCAGAGCGCACCGGCGCGGCGCCTCCCGCGGGCTCAGAGCGCATCGGCGGCGCGAGGAACAGAGCGCATCCGCGGCGGCGCGAGCAGAGCACATCGGGACAGTGACGGTAAAAAAAGGATGCGGGATGAACTCACCACCGAAAGGGATGCACGGATCTGTCGGTCGCCGGCGGCGAGCAGCGAGCGAGCGACGACGAGCGGCGAAAGCGTCGCCGGCGGATTCGCTCCCCAACTGTGCTCTCACAGACAAAAAAGGACCTGAATAAATTTCTACGGCACACCCCCCAAATTCAAACACACTTCGACATACAGGTTGGTCCCACCTTCTGTGCCACGTAGGCCACGATCACGGAGAGAGCGGCGCCGTTATGTGCCACGTAGGCCACGACAAGGGAGAGAAGAAACGGCGTCGTTCTGTGCCGGTCCGTCGTGCACGATTTGGTCGCCTGCGTCACCTGACGTCACCCGCCGCTCGACTTCCACCCCGCGCGGCGCCTCTGGTTAGATTATTCCTTTAATCTTTATAATTACTCCCGTGTGAAAAGAACAAAATGCATGCATGCACATATGTAAACAAATGTGAATGTTTTCTTAACTTTTTTCTTTTTATGCATGTTCTATATCATACTATTAAATGAACCAATTAGATGACACCTAGAGTTCAAAAAATTATAAATTGTATCCTTTAAATGGGAACAGAGAGTACATGAGGCCATGACCCATAGGACGAAGAAGGGTGTAGTTACCAAACCTGCCCTAAAAAGCTGAGCCCCTTTGGGTTCCTTTTCAAGAAAAAAAAGGTTAAAATACTGCTGTCCGGACAAAACGAAAGTGTATGGCATAGTATTTTAATTAACCTAGAGCAGGGAGCCGAGTGGTGTCCTTAACAGCAGTTCCAAAAACACCAACAAAAGGAAGAAATTAAACGCAGATCGGATCAAGACTTGCTACAGTAAATCAATCATGGCGGAGGTTCTGGTCCCAGCGATGGAATTCGGCCCTCACCAGGTGATGGCACTTGATGCGGAGTTGTTGCGAGTGCTAACCGCCGGTGACGAAGTCCGCATGAAGGCGATGTTGAGCAGAGAAGACGATGGTGGTGCTGACAATGGCCGGCAGCAAGCCGCCGATGGCCAGGTCGCAGTAGACGTCCATAGCGCGGCACCGGACTGCTTTCTTCTAGGCGTGGCGAGCAACGGGAACACGGCTCTGCATCTTGTTGCCAGCCGTGGCCGCGTTGAGCTCGCGACCCTCCTCTGCGAGAGGGTACCATCGCTCGCCGTCACACGCAATAAGTGCCTGGACACGCCGCTACACTGCGCGGCCAAGTCCGGGCACAGGGACATGGCTGCCGTTCTCCTGTCGACGATGCGAGCCGGCGGGGTGGAGGAGGAATCCGCGCTGCGCGCGAGGAACCAGACGGGAGCCACAGCGGCTGTACGAAGCCGTCCGCCCGTCCGGCACGGCCATGCTGGCGTGGTGGATCTGCTAATGACGGAGGCTCCTGATCTGTCCTCGGTAGCAACCGAGGATGGTTTGTCACCGCTGTACCTGGCGGCGATGATTCGCTCCTCGGAGATGGTCCGGGCATTGCTTCGCTCTTCGCCGCCGAAAGGAACACCATCGTCGGCCTCGTTTTCTGGTCCGGATGGCCGGACTGCTTTACATGTTGCGGCGACTGTTAGCAAAGGTACGTACGTCCCAAGCAAAAAGGGTAAAGCAAAATGCCTGAATTTACTGGATGTTCGATTATGTATTTTGTTCTTCTGCAAATTAAATCAGTAAATTTCGCTTACTCAAACAACGATAAATTCTCCTTTCACCTGCATGCTGATAAATTGGCCGCCAGCAGAAATAGCTCAAGATATACTGTGCTGGGAGCCAAAAGGTCCAAGTTTGCTAACCAGAGTTGATTCGTCAGGGAGAACGCCTCTCCATTTTGCTGTACTGTACAGGAGACTTGATATTGTGTTGAGCTGTTCCTAGAAGATCACTATGCTTCCCTCGGGCTAGTCAGTATTTGTGATGAAAACGGATTATCCCCTCTGCATATTGCTGCTATCGTGGGGGAAACTAGAACAATCGATGAACTCGTGAAGAGATGCCCCAACTACTATGAACTGCTTGATGATAAAGGAAGAAATCTTCTGCATTCTGCTGTTCAGCATGGTCAGGAAAGGGTCGTTGTCTACATTTGTCAGAATGACATGTTTGCAATGCTGCTCAACGCCACGGATTCTGAAGGAAATACCTCTCTCCACCTAGCTGTCAAATATGCACATCCACGGATTGTCAGTATACTGTTGGAGACCAAAGATGTGGATATGGGCATCACCAACAAGGCTGGCCTAACTGCTGCAGATCTTGCTCGCCATGCAAGACCGAACAGCCATCGGCGCTATTTCCTGGTAAATGATCTTGCACACTATCTCCACACAGTTGAGGATTATTTCTCTATTTGTCGTTTATCCCAGTTTGTTATTATGATCTGCACAACCAGAATACTATTGTGTGTGGCACACAATGTCCGGATGAGGCAAACTGAAAAAAGAAATGGAAACACGTCCATATCCACATGCTATGACATGCGAACCTCAGAATACAACACAAAACTATTAATAAGATTATTCCTGGCCTCTAGATAGCCAAGCTACTTTTGATGCATTGCAGCACCCATCTTCTTTTCCTTCATTTTTATTGTTACTAGCTAAGTATCCGTGCGCTTCTACGAAAAAACAAACAATTTTACATCACAAAGATGCCCATGAAACATGGAGTATGTAGTTTTTGTTAGAAACGGTAATCACTCCGATGCCGGCAAGGCGTCACGTACTCGTTCGGAGTTCTTGTCCGAATAAGTGTGTGTGTTCAGGTGGTATACGTACATATATTAGAGTAGGTTTTAGCTAGTTTGTAACCGAGTCGTATTGGTTGAGGTAGCTAGCTGATACTATATATGCATGTAACGTTGTTCTTGTAACACGCCGTGCGATCAAAGAAATCAAAGAAAAGACAACGCGCGACAGGCGCGTGTGGCAATCAACTCGTTTGCGCCGTGTGTGTACTAGCTAGACAGAATCGATCTAGTATAGTATCTACACGTGTGTGTCCTTGCATGAACCAATCTGCGGATTGAGCTAGCTGTACGTGGTGTTTATAGGCCAAAAGCACCGGCCAGGTGCACTACGAGCTAGGTGGCTTTGCAAGGTGTCTTCGTCGAGTTATTGCAGTTTGTCTCGTCGCAAAGTCCCGGCAAAAGTATTGCTAGGTCTGGGCTAACAGTTTTCACCTATCAAGATAAAATTCTGGTGTTCTTTCTCCCATTAATTCTTTGTTGGCAACCATCAAATGACCATTCGTCTCTCTCCATCTTCTTGATTTCTTGCATTCCCTAATTTTCACCTAGAGTGTTCTTCTTTTGATCTCTAACAAACGGATTTCAGGAATAAGCTGGCTAGAACGATCTGTTATGGGTCCTCCCTGCCGCCACTGTTCGCTGTTGGACGGCCTCCTCCATCGACAGGGTAACTGAGAACAGTGGTCGTAGGCCCAAGCCCAACAGCTCCGGAGGCCACGCCTCAAAACACCGTCAAGCTGCGCCTCCCCTGTCCGCCGGCGAAAGCACCGCTGCAAGGCAAAGGGATCTCTCTGGCAGCATGATGGCCAGACGAGTGACCTCTTCCGCGTCCATTGTCCGGTGGCTACATCGGCATCTCCTTCTCCCGCTTGATGGCCACCAAGTAGGCGAGGTAGCCATGATAGTCCGTTGTGCTGTCATGGCTACCGTTGTCGCCCACCTCGTGGTTGTGGCGGCCCATGTGTAGTAGTATTTTGAGTTTGTGATATATTTTATCATGGATTTTTAGTGTCCGCACTACAGGAATAAGCTGGTACGCCGACGGCTAAATGTCAGACCCGTCGGCGCAGGTGGACGGGCTTGGCAGCTGGACTGCGGGGCTGTCGTCCCGCAATCCCATCGGCGTATAGCCACATGAGCCAGCCATCGGCCCAACAATCCCATCGGCATAGACCTACAGCGGGCCGACGGTACCCATCGGTGTTAGTCAATCCATCGGCGTAGCCAGCCAGGTGGCCTAGGGTTACCGGCCCGTCTGCCAAGTAAGAAATGGCCTTAGGGCACTACGCCGCTACGCCGACACGTAGCTATGGAATGGGGTCTAATTAATGTACAGATGATGTACTCGATGTTTTTTAAGAATTTGTAGCATTTGTTTAGACGTTCGGGGGCGTGCAGGAGATACCCTATATATATATCGTACGAGGACGTGGGAAGAACTAAAATGAGCTTGGTTTGCTTTTTTTGTCTGCAGAATCCGCATGCCGTATTGTATAACTGTCTGAGATGGTCGGGAGCACCCTTTACTTTAGAAGGAGCTCATGGTCTCCAAGTGAAGAACAAACTTGCTGGGGCCGGAAGAAGCGTCCGACAAACACGAAAAGGTTAAGGAGGCCAGAGTAATTACATCAGTTTTGATCGCAACTGTGGCATTCGCGGCAGCTTTCACCGTGCCAGGGGGGTTTGTGGCTGACGACAAGGTGCGTGCGGGGACAGCGATACTGGCGAGACGATTTGCATTCAGAGCATTTGTGGTGTCAGACACCGTAGCTTTCCTCTGCTCCATGGTCGCCACGTGCTTCCTTATATATGATTGCTGCGTTCGGATTTGGATTTCATCTTGTGCTGGGTGTAGTCAACCGCTGGCTCATAATCTGGGTATACATTCTTTGCTTAGCTTCGGTGCTCATCTGCTTCCCTGGCATTTGGGTTCCATTGAATTTTGGCGTGGGGAAAGCGATATGGTGTCGAACCGGATTCAAGGGATTTGTCAACGTACACAGCCGACCATCCAGCCTGCCTCACTTGTTCCATCGATCTTTTGGCCAAAAGCCCTTTGTTCAAATCTTTTAAAAGGCAACTGGCTGCTCTGTTCATCTCTGGTATGATCGTCGTCGCCATCGTACTTAGTGTTGCTCTGCCCAACTACTGACAAGACAGCGTCGTCTACCAATCTGAGAAGGATATGTCAGTGTGTTAGTAATATGCTGAGATGGACTGCCACATACAACCATTATCCTCACCGCCTTTCATTATTGCATGTACTCCCTCCGTTTCAAAATATAAGATGTTTTAGCTTTGTCAAGCAAATGTATCTAGACTTTTTTTAGTATGTAGGTTCACTTAGGTTTCGAGTGAATCTATACACTAAAATTAGTCTAGATATATTTTTTTCACAAAGCTAAAACATCTTACATTTTGAAACGAAGGGAGTACAATGGTAAGAGAAGACTAGTCTCCTCTATGTTACCTGGAGAGGCAATAAAATTAAGTCATACAACGCATCAGCTATTATTTTCATTCCTAATAATTAATATTATTGTCTAATTTTAGTAAGAAATTATATTAGTAAGGAAAGGAATATGGTACTCCCTCCGTTTGGAAATATAAGATGTTTTAGGTTTGTAAAAGAGATGTATCTAGACACCTTTTAGTGTATAGGTTCAAATACTAAAAGGTGTCTAGATACATCTCCTTTACAAACCTAAAATATCTTATATTTCTAAACGGAGGGAGTATAATGGAGAAAATAGCCTTCTCTTATTTTATAAGGGAACATCCCTTAGTTAAGGGAAGACAAGGTTCTTTTTCTTAAACGTGACAAGTCTAAGAGATGGCTGATGTCACCCTATTATACACGCTCTTATCAATTTATTTATTTTCATTGTATAATGGACCATAGTTGCAAACTGCATAGACCTATGACACAAATATCTGATAACTAAATAACACAAACGGTTGCATCTACAGTAGTCTCGCCAGGGATAGATCCCCTTCCAGGTCCGCTCCGCTGGAATAGCCGGCAAGAGATGGACAAGGAGAGGCGCCAGATTATCTAGGTTCAGGTTTCTTGGATGTTTGCCGGTAGTAGGTCTTCTGCCGTTGGATGGTGGACCTCTAGATTGTTGCGGAAAGATCTGGGGATTAGGGTTCGTCCTAGCTGCGCTCGATCTCCTCTGGTTAGACTTAGGGGCGGTGAAGACGTCCAACACATCTTTGAATAAAGACATTGTTGGCCCCTTCCCTTTCGTCGGTCGTGGAGGGGAGGGGAAGGAGATGTCAAGCTCGGTGGCTCGTGGATCTGGAGGTGCGGGAGCACGGCATCACAAGGCGGGCTGCTTTGGCTGCTACTCCGTCTCTTCTTCCCTTGGATGGATGTGGGGGCAAGGGAGAGAAGGGAGAACAGAGCCGATCGGCCAGCTCCACTTCCAACCGTTATCACAGATGATCCAGTGGCCCTCATGTGCTTTTCTATCTCCGGGCCGGATGTGGTGACGAGGGCGATAAGGGAAAAGGGCAGGGGGCTCGATTGCGAACCGTGGCCTTTGGGGTCTCTCGGAGTTTTAGCTCCAAGCGGCGACACTCCTCTTCCGCTGCTATCCAAGGTCAGAGGGCTGACCACGCCGCACATGACAGTGGTGGCTGGTTGTTCTTCTTCCTCTAGCAGAGGATCTTCTCCTGTCTTGGTGCTCCCGACAAAGCTCCTCCTCGACCAAGTGGTGTAGTCCTTGGCTCGGGCTGGAGTGGCGGCACCTCGAGGTAGTTTGCCGACGGTGCTCAAGGATCCGATCATGTTTCTGCAATCTTTTCTAGGGCATGCTTTATAAAAGTAGCGGGCCAGTTTGTAATTTCATGTTTATGCGATATTTTCTAGGTTGTGCTTTGTAAAAGTAGAGGACCGGTTTGTAATTTCTCTTTATTTTTTGTCCTATCTGTAACTATACACCCACGGCTGAAGTAATAGGAACTAGAGGATATACATGTGTGCCTCTGCCATTCCGTCCGTCAACGCGCAGATTATATTGTACTAGTTGAATACATGTGCGTTACTACGGTGACTTTCTAATTATTTTCTTTATCTCTTGTGCATTGTTTAACTTCTTGGAGGTGTCGATTTTGGAGAACCTTTATGTATTCCTTGTGTTGTCTTTTGCAATAGTTTGTGGTCTGCTACTGCGAGGAGTTGATCACTGTAGCGGGGCCTTTTTTCCTTTTCATCATGTTTTTCTTTTTTAGGTATGTGCATTATGGATATCTTTTGTGGTATTTTATTGGTGCAGAGGCTATATGTAATTGGTATATACGCAATACATAATTTACATATCACACGTGAGTTTCAGGGCCTCTACCGGTAGGTTCTTTTCCAATGTCAGCACCATTCATCTCCGTCCAGTCCTTGGTATGTAAAAGTGGAACATATATCAAAATAAACTTTAAAAAGATCCAACACGTATAGAAATAGATGATAATTCTAGGTTTTTATTCTGTAATCCTCGATGAGTCTTTGGTCCCTTCCAACAGCATTGGTCGGGACCTATGTTGGTTGAGTTTTTCGGAATATCCACATAGCCCTATTGTGGTCTATGAAATCTATACTGGAAAAAAATGATCATATGGAACATGTACAGAAAAACAATGAATTGGTAGCTCAAATATCTTTGAACGCACCATATATGCACCACTTATGTGGTGTCCACACAACCTAATATTATGATTAATCATTTACATGGTTGGTTTTACCAAAAAAAAAGGAGCATATACAAAGAGATAATAAAAACAAGGTTATGTTGCAAGATTTTAAGTGTTTTATTTCATCTTGATATTATATCGAAAAGGCATAATTATTTTTCAAATTAAAAAATATGATCCTTAGGGAACAAAAAGATGGTAAAACGTATTTACATGTTTCTTATTTTTTCGAGAAAAATAACTAATTTAACCAGTTCAGGGCCCAAACTTGTGCTAGCACCTCAAAGACAGCATAACCAAATTCTGCATGAATAAGTTACATGTCAAATGGATAATTTCCTTTCTCAAATCAATCATGTAGCTCCAAGAGTCCAAGTTATATGTCCAACTGTTGTGTTAGGTTGATATACAATGATAACATATTTGTATCTATGGAGTAATCAATGTAACAAAAACAATCCTATAATAGTAAATACAATGTTTGAACGTTGTCCTTACTTCAACAAAAACCGTAGGACCATTCACTAATCACCACATAACGATACCATACATAACTACATATCTAGTTTGAATGCTAAAGCTTTATAATACTAAAATCATTCGCAACAACAACTTTGTCTATCTATTGTTATGAGCTGCCACAGAATAACAAACTTGGGCATAAATATATTGATCAAATATCGGTATAATTTGCAAATTATATATTAGTGCATGTATATTCTAACTATATTGCAACAAATATCATCCAATCACGCGGATGAAGAGGCTAGTGGGTTGTGGCGCCAATGGAGAAAGTCCAACGACTTCTATTTCTTTCGCCCCATGGTCTTGACAGAAAAGAACATACATATTTTTTCAAGGTGCCATCTGCTAGTCACAAGCCGTAGGGTTTCTGCGGCAAGCCGGCGATGTTGCTCACCCTGATTCCCAACAGTAAGGTCATGGTAGAAGATGAAAGTGCGTATGTATGCACGTAGGGATGGGGATTGGATGCCCACGTGGGCTAGGTGGCCTTGTTTTGATCAAGTAACCGTGTTCTCTCCCTAATCGGTCACACTTCGATCAAATGGCTCTAAAGGCGAGGGTCGGGGCTTCCGATCCCTCGAGAGGATGCTCAACAAGCGAGTACAACTTACCGCGGAAATATGGGGCAAGATTGGCATGCGCAAATTGAAGATTGCCGAGCCTCGACTTTAGAAGATCTGAACCATTTAACTCTTTGATCTTGCTTCATGCACCAAACTAAATCACTCAAGACAAACCTCAAAATGAAACAGTACACACGAGCACTACTAACTCTTGACAGTAATGTGTGTTTCCCATTAATTTTGTAGTGCAACAATCATTTATCCAACTATGGAGCTGCTTCATGGATTTACCCATGCTAGGTTTACCGGTATGAAATTCACATACAAATACAATGAAGCCAAACTTCTTACAATAGGAAGTAGAAGGTGACAAACCATTCGGTTTTATTATTATTCTATATGCTAATCACGAAGACAAAGCACCATTTTAACTACAACAGTAATACCATCTGAACTTATTTCAAGCTTTGCAATATTTGGATTAAATACTTTGGCCTCAGCTGAGCTCCCTCACACCCGGTGTTGTAACAAGGAAACTCTTCGTGTCCACAACTCATACGGTGTTTTGGACACCGACTTGTTTGGTACTCTATTGAGAATAGAATGGAGATTTTTAATGCCTTCATCCACAATCCCAATGACAAGGTGGAGTAACTCATCATGATGCGCACCATATCTATAAGGATATGGTTGCGACTTTCAGCTACTCCATTTTGCTGAGGCTTACCCGGCATCGAATACTGAGTCACTATTCCAGTCTCCTGTAAGAACCTTGCAAAAGGTCCAGGGACTTGGTCATATGGGGTGTGTCGACCATAGTACTCCCCTCCATGGTCGGACCTTACTATCTTTATTGTTTTACTGTGCTAATTCTCAACTTCGGCTTTAAATATCTTAAATTTATTCAACGCTTCCGATCTTTATTTAATTTGATAAATATAACCAGGACGGGAGTAATCATCTGTGAATGTTATGAACGATTCATAATCATCCACACTTTTCACTGAAAACGTCCACATATATGTGAATAATTTCTAGTGTTTTGGTGCTTCGTTTTGCATCCTTTTTAATTTGCTTTATATACTTTCTTTTGACGCAATCGATGCATTGCTCTATGTCGGAGAACTCTAATGGAGAAATAATATTTTAACTAGTTTTTCTATTCTCCCTCTCAAAATATGGCCTAAACGAACAGTGTCATAATTTCGACAAGTCATGAGTTCTCTTTCTTTTCTTTGGATCTTTATCCGACGCGAAAATATGCTCAGAGAAAATTGGCTAAAAAAAGGCTACTGCCAGGCACCTGCAAATAATGCTTCTTTTTTACATGTCCCTCCGAGATGCTTTACATATGTTTCTCGCGGCAGGTAACAAAAAACACACAAAAAAACTTAATGAGAAAACCACCTTGTACTTATGATTTGTTTGAACCAAGTTAGTAGTAAACCAATTTGAAATATGAAAAAAATCAAAATCTTTATATTTCCAACCTGTGAAAATATTTTTAAATCTGTATATTTAGAAAATCTAAAATAAAGTAAAAGAAAACAAATAAAAAAATTCTCGTTTGAACTAGGCTTGACCCATTAATCACACGAGTAGGTTAGTGGCCTCGCGGTTGTGTGTGTAGTGGAGGCGTTCTTGCCCTGCAATGAGCACCATATATGATCTTCCCATTCCCGCCCACTTATAGCCTTTATTTCTTCATGGGACGCTCCAAAATGCGGCCCAGATAAAGTACATGTAAGTTTTTCTTTTTTCCTTTATTTTTTTCAAAATAAAAGATTATTAATTCTTATAAACTTTAAAACATGAATATTTACAAAAAACATATCTTTTACAAACGAACATTTTCATTATGAAAACATATTTTTGAAAATAAACTTTTTGATATATCAAAAGTTTTTTAAAATGAACATTTTCAAGAACAGAATATTTTTTAAAATCAAATATTTTCATAGTGTGAACATATTTGGAAAATGAACACTTTCAAAATCAAATATTTTTTAAAAATTGTATAATTTAAAGAATGTTTAAATTTGAAATAACATAAAATAATAAGAAAAACAGTCAAAAAGGACCAATATAGAAAAAAAAAACCACAAAAACGAAAAAACGGTTGCAAATGCTTCTTTTTTACATTTCCCTCCAAGATGCTTTACAGATGTTTCTTGGCGGCGGGCAAGAGAAAACACATAAAAAAACTTAATGAGAAGACTACCTTTTACGTGTTGAATTGTTTGAACCAAGTTAATCAAATACTACAGTGCACCACTTCACCCCACAATTGCTCAAAGGAAAACAAATTTAAATAAACAAGCGTACTGTACTCTGCTCGACTCTTTCCGGTGCTACTTGGTGGATCTACAAGAAAGATCTGATATGTTTCTTTCACAAAAAACATTGGACGGTTTGCGTGGGCATTTTTCATTATTTTAACATAGACAGGCAATACCAGAAAGCATAGACGATCCATCCAGTGTCGTGGCCCTCCAGTGTTTGAGGAGGCAAGATTCGAAAAGATACGTACGTCATAACAGGAAAGATAGAACAAAAAATCCGGCCCATTTTGATGGCTAACCAGGGTTGATGGGTGACCTAATACGGCCGATAGCCTCAGGCTGAAACGGTCTCCCTCCTGATTCGAACAATAAACCACATTTTTATTGGAGAGAAGCTTTCTACGACAACCTCAATGCACGTTTGTAATTATTACACTTCCTTATTGCTTCATTATTTTCTTCGTTCATTTCTCTACTGAGATGCTTTACAAACAAAAAAAAGTGTAGCACAGTATTTCCAATAATTAATCAGGGAAACCCTTCTTTTTTATGAATACAACACACACGTTTTCGAAGAGAAATCATCAATCGATCTAAGTGTTGATCAACAACCATATCTCGATTATGTTATACAAAATTGAAATTATTGAATTCGTATTGAAAAAACTTTCTGATGATATCAACTTTTCATCGAATAGTTCACGTATAGTTATACTTGTTCTTGCTCAAGTGAAAATCTTTGAATGCATGTGCGTCTTATTCATTAAAATGGAGTGAGTAGTACTATATTTGTCACAATTACCATTAGTGTACCACACCTACGAAAAGAAAATTCGGAATCCGTTCAACTCCTGTTGGTCACATTTCATTTCATCTGGATGAGAAGAAGGATCCGATATATGTCCGTGGACAAAGACATTCTAGGATTGTTTGGACATTTTCATCATTTTTAATCCTACACTTGTCGGCTTGAGGAGATAAGATTTCGGGAGAAATACGTATCGTCGGAATATAAAAGATAGAAAAGGGCGGCATAGTCCTCGGATCGTGGGTGGGTTCCGAATGCCTCGACTGGACTGTTGCTTTACTTAAACCCCGAAGCGGTCTTCCTTCTCTCACCGATTCTGTCTCTCTCTTCTCCGTTTCTCTAATGGCGACGGCGCAGAAAGTCTTGGGCAGCAAAGAGTGAGGCCCGACCCTACCGACTTCACCGTGCAACCCCGCCCCCGTTCCCAGCAGGCCACCGCCGTTCGTGCCGAGCTCCGGCCATGGGGGCGGGGCCGGACCGTCCAGCGGGGACGCCACCCCGCCCCCGGGCTCGGCGCCGCGGCGCGGCTCGTCCAGACCAGGCCCGAGCACATCTCGTGGACTCGCCGCCCCGTCCCGGAGCCCAGCATGCTCTGGGACTGGGGACGGACAGCCTCCGCGCTAGGCACGCGCCGGCCATGGAGCCGTATGAGTACAACGGTAAACCATTGTCAACTTTCATCTACTTGTGTGCTGCTCTTGGATCCGCGGTGATCATCTGGCTCTGCCAAAGCCCGCCGCCGTCGCCTTCGTACGGCTCGCTGCAGGGCTACCGAGGCCTCGCCGCGGCGGTCGTCGCCGCTCTGACCGTCGTCCTTTCCCGGAGGCGTCCGCCCCGTTTGGCTGATCAGGAACTCCCTGACAGACCCAACCGGATACTGGCGGCTCCAACTCCACGGACTCAACCCCGCCTCACTCTCACTGGGAACATACTGGATGCGGATGAGCTTGCTGCTGCCATCCGCAGCTCCATGGCAGACATCACCCGCCCATGTCCCGCCGTCAGTCCACCCCAAGCTGCCTCCTCTGACTCCGACGACGGAAGGTCCAGCAGCAACGGCGACGAAATGGCCAACTACTGGTACACCTCTGTCCACCTTCTGGACGCAGGAGGTGCTCGTCTCATCGTCCCTGGCTTCATCCGGCAGCTGGAGGAGGTGGTTCGAGGGTTGCCTGAAGCTGATGCAGTGGAGTTGCTGCGGAGAGCGTTCAGAGATGCCAAGAAGTCTGATAGTATCTTCACCTACAGGTATGGGCTAATAATTAATTGATTTATTTATTTTCCACTTTCTGTTCCGCATAATTTGGTACTCCAGTACTTAATTTTCGCCTCTTATCTGCGATGATGCCACAATGACTGTATTGTTTTTTAACCTACGGAAGAAAGTCCAACTTTTCTGCTTTGACCCGTTGCAAAAGCTTACCTTCTTTAGCCTGAAAAACTTTGGAATCATTACCGCTAAATGCTGAATCCGTCTGCTTTACCTCCCTGGGCACATGATTTCTTAGTTTTTCTGTTTTTGCTTTCTTATTACTTGGCATGCTGACATGCCAATGTGTTGGCATGTATAAAGGGGCACTACTTGCCCGCCACGTGTTGTCTGAGTCAGCTCAGAAATGTCCAGGATAGGACCAGGAATCAAAGTAAAAAATGGATTCAGTAGCACTACTACAAAATTAAGGGCAATCAGCTTTAGAGTTGAGGTTGAAAAATACTCCCTCTGTTTCAAAATATAAGATGTTTTAGGTTTATGAAGAAAATGAATCTAGACTTCTTTTAGTGTGTAATTTCGTCCTAAAATTGAGTGAACTTACATACTCAAACAAGTCTAGATACATTTTCTTCATAAGTTTAAAACAGCTTATATTTTAAAACGGAGGGAGTATTTTTTTGTACTAGTTCAGGATTGATAGCTGGTATTTGCTACTACAATGGCACTACCGGAGCAAATATATTGAGTACGTAGTAGATATTTCAATCACGGGACACCCTAGAACCAATATGATTGCTACAGATAAGAGTGCCTTGGGCGCTTTTTAATTGATATATATCGATATATGATACTTTCTGAAACTGCATAGGCACTTTTGCACTACATTCTGAACTTTGAATTTTGTCCACGATGACAGATTATTCGATGTAGTTCAGAACCAATGCACCATCTGTTCTGATCCTCATGGACTGACAGACCCATTAGCTGGGACTTTGGTCATGACGACGAAGATTACCGCAAAACTTCTTCGATTGATCTCGTTCGAGCTGGACGAGCAGAAGTGGTTATGTCAGGAAGTGAAGAAGGAATGCTTTCGGGAGATTGCCGAGCAATCTGTAGAGAAGCTCCTTGATGTCGCAGTTTCATTGAGCAACGCGAGGTTTTCCGCAGATCATCGTTTGACCATCTTGGACGCACTTGTTGATGTCCTATACAACATAAGTGACCTGCCTTTAAGCAGGACAGATGAGTTCACTCCTAATCAGTTTGCTGATATACTGGAGTTGCCTCTCAACAGATATGAGCCGGTCTATAATGTGGTTGCTCATATCTTTTGCAAGATGGTTGTTGATTTCGGAGAAATGCTTGAGGCGACTACAGCAGACACGCGTAGCAGCAGCAGCAGCAGAGCATGGGCCATTCATCCGTCAACTGTTCTTCTTGTACGGTACATGGAATTTTTCAACCGCAACGGCGAGACGATGCGGGCAGTTCTTGGCACCGGGGATTGCACAATTGAGCTTGCCATGATTAGCTCTTGGATCTCCAAGCTCGTCAGAGATGGCAAAACAATGTTCCCAGATAAGATATTCCACGCAAAGGGACAAAGGTACATCTTCAGCCTGAATAACATCTTTTCTGTCTACCAAATGAGGTATCATCCACATCCTGGAGGATTCCTTTCCGAACTAGAACTGCAGAGTCTCCGTTCGCTGATTGATCAATATATCAAGAGCTACCTTGAGGAATACTGGGTTCCACTTGTGAGACATTTGATTGTTGATTCTCTGAAGATGCCGTGCCGTTCGTCCCTGGAAAGTTTTCTTGACGAGTTCTTCGGCATCTGTGATAGCCAGATGACATGGAAAGCTCGAACTGAGCTCAAGAAGGTGCTGCGTGAACAGATAGTGGAACTGGTTGTCCCAAAATATGAAATCTTCCTGACGATACTGAAGCAGGAAATTCCTGGTTCCCGCTGCCCCTGCTGGTCAAATGGGGGCACGTCTGAGAAACCAATGTATACCGCTGCGTGGCTGGAACATGTGATCAGGGGATTCTTCGAAAGATAAAGGCTGGGACCTGGGAGGAAAGGACACTATACTTGTAACATAAGTCGTATATAGCATATTTCTAAAGTATTTTGTATGGTTAACCGGCTGTGATGCCAAATGCTCCATCTGTGAGGTATTTTGAGGTCATAAGCCTGCTTGTAGTAGTAGCAAGATTCAGGGCTGGTGTGGTGTATAGGGTTTCTTATGCGTATGTAAAACAGATAACTTTACGGTTTCTGCTCTATGTATAGTTCTACTGTCTGCATATGTATTCAGTTTTCAATGAAAAGTTTAAACATCAAACCAAATGAGATTTTTCTATGTGAACATTTTTATGCACTTTTCCATGTATTTTTTCTTGCGAACTTTTCTATAACATTTTTCTTGTGTACTTTTCTATAACATTTTTCTTGTGTACTTTGTTTCAAAGATGACGCTACTAGAGGGGAAACAAGACCATGAAAAAGACAAAAATGGATTTAACGGAAATAGCACTAGAACAAAACAAAAGAAAGCTACTTAGAGCATGTACATCGACGCTCCAACGGGTTTTAGGTGTGCCGGACGAAAAAAGGCATGCATCAACAATCCCAACTTGGGCAACCCACCAATATGTCCTACACTCCCTTGCCGCCCCCAAACCACAAGGGCGGGCTGGGGCTGTCGGCAACATGGGCCACGTCAGAGCGCCCGTGCAGCCCCCTTTGTCAGCCACTCATTCGTACCCTATACCCCTGTTTCCATTTACTCCTAATTGTTACCGCTCATTTCTCCCCTGCTCCCGTGTTGCCGCTCTGGTTACCACCCAGCCCAAGCCGTCGTCGGCCTTCGTGGCTCTCCTCGCGTGGTTCCAGTGTCATATGTCCTTCTCGGGATGAAACTTTCGTGGTATTTTTTCTGAAATTAATTAGTGTCCAGAAAGTCCCTAAAACAACAAAATACGAAAAATGAGGTTTTTTGCCTCCTAGAAATTAAATACCAGAAGTCCAAAACACCAAACTTTGTAAAAAAGTCATGTAAATCATATAAAAGATGAACAAAGATATAGCAATGCAAATAAAAAATAAACTACTCTTATATGTGGATATTATGATGGTACAAAATGCAAGTGTTACTTGGGTGCTAGGGCGACGAAGAATGGCTCTTGCGGCTGGGCCGTCGACGAAGCACAAACGAGTAATTGGACGTCGTGGTTTCACAAGTGCTTCCTTTTCAACTTGTCGCCAGCCGCAATCATGTGGGCAACGGATCCGGAGGTTGGGGAATCGGAGCCAAATCCAGCGGCGGGACTTGGCTGTTGAGGTGGCGCAACCTCACCAGTGGCTGGCGAAAGCTCGGTGATACATTGCAAACGTACTATAATTTTTTATGCTCCATGCTTGTTTTACACCATTTGTTTTATGTTTTGTCTACACTTTATGACATTTTTATGTATTTTCTGGAACTAACTTATTAACAAGATGCCACAGTGCCAGTTTCTGTTTTTTGTTGTTTTTCTATTCCAGGTTTTTACCAAAGGAAATATTCTCGGAATTGGACGAAACGAAAGCCAAAGTTACTATTTTTACCGACATAACACAGAGTCCGAAGGAGAGACGAGGAGTCGCCGCGAAGCAACCACACCTGGTGGCCGTGTGGGCCCCCCTGGCCGCGCTGCCATAGGGTGTGGGCCCCTCGGGCGTCCATCGACCTTGCCCCTTCGACTATATAATCCCCCCGAGGCAGATACCCTAAGTATCCGATCATAATTCGATGAAAAAGTCCATAGCCGTCGCCACCATCGTCCCTAGATCGGGAGGGATCTGAAGCTCTTCTCGGCACCCTGCCGGAGAGGGGAGATAATCCCGAAGGCCTTCTGCATCACCATGCCATCCTCCGGAGTGATGCGTGAGTAGTTCATCCTTGGACTATGGGTCCATAGCAGTAGCTAGATGGTTGATTCTCCTATTTGTGCTACCATGTTTAGATCTTATGAGCCGCCTATCATGATCAAGACCATCTTATTGTAATTCTACATGTTGTGTTTGTGGGGATCCGATGGATTTTGAGTACTATGTCAGATTGATTATTGATTCTATCATGTCTATGTTATTTGTGATCTTGCATGCTCTCCGTTGCTAGTAGTTACTCTGGCCAAATAGTTGCTTGTGACTCCAAGAGGAGTATTTATGCTCGATAGTAGCTTCATGCTTCTGGTAATCTGGGAGAGTGACAATAACTTCTAATGGCATGTTCCAATGAATCCTATAGGAATAAAAACTATGGGAATGGACACAAGTGGTTGTTTGATGGTAGCACACGAAAGGAAAACCAAAGGAATTGTGAAACATTATAATATTATTGTTTAAAGTTTGAGCCTCAAACAAGTAGCCGTTACTAGCTAGCCGTTGGGTTGTAGCACTATATATATGGACCTGGTTTCTTCATTCTTTCACATATACAGCCGCTAGAGCATCCAAATCTTTACTAGTGCAAGCTGAAGTTTTCATTGATTGATCGAGTTAGTCTTCAAACTGAGGTTCGTTCTTCTCTTGTATATGTTTTCCGGCCGCCGGCTGTCAGGCCATCTCCAGTTTAGTTTAATTTTAGCTTCAAACAGTTAATTACATCATACTCGTCAACTATAGATGTAGTTACATATCTGATCAAATTATAATGTAGCCAACTTATTTTGCGTAGGCTTGTTTGCCATTGCGTCAATGGATCCGAGCTACCGACGTAGATCAGAGAACGAGGATGAGTTTGCTCTTTTTGTTCTCCCTACTTTAGCACCCAACTCATCACAACCACCAAGAAAAGCTATGCACACTTCAGTACTCACAGGTGCACGTCGTCTAAATAAAATCTTAGATGGACATGAGGACCTATGCAAAAAACACTTCAGAATGGAGATTGATGTCTTTCGAGCTTTGGTTCAGAAACTGCGCGACAAAGATCGCCTTGTCGATGGAAGAGATGTCTCAGTAGAAGAGCAAGTTGCTATATTTTTGTATGCATTAGCTAAGAATGCAACCGATGATACTCTGGCGGAATGGTTTCAACATAGTAAACAAACAATAAGTTACTATTTTGGCCAAGTACTTGATGCAATTACAAAGCTCTTATGTGTCTACATACGTCCACCTTCTCTACACCGGCATCCTATATTGAACAATCCAAAATTCTAACCTTTTTTATGGTATGTATGCATGTCCATACTCATTTACTTTCAACAAGTTCAAATCACATAATTTCTAAAAAAATAAGAGAAGATTAAATGGTATATGTGCATGTTTTTATGCAGGATTGCATCGGCTCTATAGATGGTACAAACATTCCATTGAAAGTACCAGTGCACGAGCAAGAACTATATCGGAATAGGAAGCAAACAATATCACAAAATGTTATGGTGGCATGTGATTTTGATCTGAAATTTGTGCATGTCCATGCTGGTTGGGAGGGATCGACTTCACATGCAAGAGTCCTACAAGATGCACTTAACCATGGTTTTGAAGTTCCTCCTGGAATTTTTTATCTTGTAGATGCTGGTTATGCGAATACACCACAATTCCTTGCACCATATCGTGGTACTAGGTATCACTTGCAAGAACAAGGAAGAGCTTGTCAAAGACCAAGAAATTACCAAGAGTTATTCAACCTAAGACATGCGCAGCTCCGAAACCATATCGAACGAATTATTGGTATACTTAAAATGATATTTCCAATACTGAGAGTGGCTTCACATTACCCGGTTATCAAACAAATTGACATATCAGTTGCTAGTTGTGTGCTGCACAATTTCATACGCCTACATAATGGAGATTTTTCTTGGCCCGAGAATAATGATACGGAGATCGATCCACGACAAATTGTTGATGTGCCGAGTGGAGATCACAACTACCATAGTGATATACACACATTCAATTACTGTAGAGAAGCTGGGAAGCAAAAGCGAGATGCTATAGCACAGCAAATGTGGGCACAATACATATCATGGAGATCTTAGTATATTTCTAATGCAACATCCAAGTTCAGTTACCATTCTTGTACTTGCAATAGAACATGCAAGTTGTACCGCCATTCATGTTTTTCAAATTTGTAATACTACTGCAAGTTATGCTGCATGACTACACAAAAGTATCTTGACTACCTACCAAAATATACTAAACCATTAAGGTCAATTCTATGACCGACTAAACTGCACAAAAGTATTTGTCACCTTCCATAATGCATTACCATTGTTGTTCTAATTTTGCTGATTTGTTTGGACACGTGCAATCTCTCTTTTAAGCCAAGTCAACTGTACTGCAGTAGTAGAGTATGATAAGAAAACTTCCATGTTCTCCTTGCATTTGAAGATGTTGGACGCCATCAACATATCGCCTAGTTGTAGATCATATAACCCTTCAATCACAGTGATACACTTGTTGATGTTGTAGGGATCCTCTAACTTCTTCTCCTCAATGGCAGCAAAATCGATCAATTTCTTCCTTCTTCAGTTTTAGATACCTCTCCTGAAATCCATCATCAAGGTTACGTTTCTGTTTTTTTCCACGCCTAGTATCATGTTTTTCTGTTTGTGTGGATCTTGGCATGGGTTGCACATGTTGCAAAGGTGTAGATAGATGTGGGGGAGAATCCAAATTGTCCCGCTCAACTTCTTCATCTAAATTAAATGGCATATCTGACTGACCCATGGTCGGCATAGTAGGGGATTGTGATTGATACAAATTATTCAGATCTGTAGGTTCTGATGAGGGAATCTGTGCATTCTTTGTCTTGTTGGCATAATGGTCCATACCTTGACGAGTTCTCCCTTCAGCATAACGACCTGCTTAATAATTTATAGATATTTATTTAGAACAATTAAATATTAGATTTAGAGTGTATGCTGCAAGCAAAGTATGGTCATATCACCTTCATAGAGTGGAACTAATTCATCATAATAGGGGAATGAATTGTCTCGCCATTGGAGGGCATCCTTGCTATTCCTACGAGCAGTGAAACTAGCCCAAACACTATTCGGTGCATCTACCATATTTCTCTCACTGTCCCATCCAAAGCCACTTTCATTCAACAAATCTTTCACACTACAGTAGTCTTTCTTCAAGTCTTGCTCATTTTGTTTGACTTGCTTAACACTAAATGACACACCAAACTTTTGATTCAGTCGAGAAACAATATGTGTCCATGCCTCCGTGTTCCAAGCGTTTTGTGTTCGAAAACCAGGCACATCATAATCTGTGAGGAGTCCAATGAGATATGGCCTCATTTGGTGACTCCATTTGGCTCGAGGTTTACCATTTTTTGTTCCTACATATTTGATCATAAGCGAACGAATTTAGTATCAATATGTTGCTCTCATAATATTATCTAAACAATAATACAATACAAATATGTGCACTCGCACATTCAATTTTATCAGTGTAACCAAAACTTTAGAGCATACCTATTTTTGCAAGAGGACATGCACCGTGAACAACAAGATCAGTGGACACCTTTGATTGCAAATAATTACTTTCTGGCTCTGAATAACACAGTCCCTCAGCCATATACAAGCATCAGGTTGTTAGCGTACATTTATACAGAAGAATTGTTAGCATATATGATCAAGTCAACTACGCCAATAGGATAATTTTTGAAAAGGGAAATTTAAAAGGATTGTGCACAAAAAAGATGCCATCAATGTTTAGGTAAAAATACCACACGTGCCTACTAGTTTGCATTGGAAATAAAGACAGATCTGAGAATATGATGTTCTAATAGCTATAAAGGGAATCCCCAAACCGTGAGCTCAGTCTCAAAATCGAAGAGAAAATCTACAATAGGATGGTCAAGAAAAACTCATACCAATCAGATCTAAGTGTATGGCAGCAAAACAATAAGGAATGAAAAACATGGAGGAACAAATCGAGATCTAGGACAGCCTGCAACCTACCTTGATGTTTTGAGATTGAGAAGCAACGGGCTTCATAAGGAGAAAGATGGAGGAGCAGAGCAGGTGGGTGCACACACGACTTGAGAAGAAGAGCCGGTGCGTCGCCCGACCCATCGACGCGCACGCGACTGTGGAGCGGTTCTAATTTTCTGGATGTAAACGACGAGGTGGGATGCTAGCTCTGGTTTGACGAGAGAAGTTTTCTGTTTTTCTTCTATTTGCTAAGTCGGGAAGGTATGCGAAGCGGTGTTTGGCGGCAAGAGCGGAGCCAGCGACGCGCGCGCGCTTTTTTCCCGCCACAAGAAAATTTCCAGGAGCTCGGAGCTAATGGAAAATTTCCTACGATACAGACTAGGGAAACATCCATAGGAACGAATCCTACGGGATCGATTCCTACGAATCAAACGACGATCATAGGAAAAAATCCTTAGAATCATAATCATGTGAAAATCCTTTGTCGTTCCTATGAATCAAACATTACCTAAGATTGTAGATGTGTTGTTGCTACTAGGGAGAAAACAACAATCCTTTGCCCAACAATTATATTGTTTATATTACACACTTTTCTTAATGCAATTATCCGTTGCTTGCAACTTAATACCCGAGGATTGTTCAGATGATATCCCGAAGGTGAATTATTAGGCATAGATGCAGTTGGATTACGGTTTATGTATCTTGTTGTAATGCTCAAATGAATCTCATAGTAATCTTCATGTGAAGTACATGCATTGTTATGCATTCTTTATTTGTCAATTGTCCCGCTGTAATTTGTTCATCCAATATGTTATTTATCTTATGGAGAAAACACCTCTAGTGAACGGTGGACCCTGGACCATTCATTCCCATCGATATTCTACCTACTGTTTACTGTTTACTTTCTGCAATTACCATAAACAATTACTTTCTTTCACACTATACGTTTAATCCTTTGTTTTCAGCAAACCAGTGAGCTTGACAACCTTATTGATAAGTTGGGGCAGAGTATTGTGGTTGTGTTCTGTGCAGGTTCCACGTTTCTAGCAACACCTTCGGAAGTGATTCCTATCTCCTACTGGTTCGGTAACCTTGGTTCTATAATTGAGGAAAACTTGATGTTGTGCTCATCATACCTTCCTCTTGGGGTTCCTAACGAGCTCTACATCATCTGAGCCATCACTCGGCGAGGTCCATGGGTTCGGATGCGGTGAGCGGCGACGCCGGAGAGCGAGTGGGGAGGGTGACCGGCAACTACAGCGGCACGAACGCGGGAATGGGAAATGGTGAAATGTCCCTCCTGCGCGAACAACTCAAGCTATACACAACGCGCTATGTTGGCCTCCCGCACCACGTATGTAGGGATCGGGTCGAAGGTTTCTCCGTGGACCGTAAAAAAGGTACATTTTTCACCATTTTTCAGGATATGCTAATCCACCACTTTTTCCGTCGAAACCTAAAACTAGCGGGTTTTATATAGTTTTCACATGTTTACGGTTTCTATTAGAGATGCTTTAACAATTCCCATCTTCGGTTCGTCCTAATTCCGCCGAATTCTGATTATCAGTTCTTGGTCTTGCCGATTTTATTTCTCAGGGTCCTCGATGCCCAGCAATCAGTTCCTGATTATCAGTTTTTGATTATCAGGAGTACTTTCCAATTCCACCCCTTTCACCTGGGATGCCCAGCAATCAGGCACGTGAGAGCAATGTTGATCACTCCTGTGATGAGCTGACTGCACCAAGTCTCTTGTATGAGTTGTAGATTCGTTGCTGCTACGGATGTCCAGAAATGTACGAGACAAGAATGCACCTAAAAGAACAGACACAGTGAACAAACTGCTTGTCGTCCAGAGCAAAGGCATGGTGGTGTCGTCCAGTCAAAATGCTACCAACAAGTACGATGACGCCGACTATTATTTGTCATCATCCACGGGCCGACGGGCCAACCCACGCTCGGGCCCCTTTCGCTCTAGATTAGCACGTGATCGGGCTCGCACGACACCTGCTCTGCGGCCTGCGGGTGGAGGCATGCGGCAGCGCCACTGGAGGTGCCGCGAAATGCACCCCGCCGCACAACAAGCCGGCGGCGCGGTGACCGGCGGGAGTCAGGCTAAGAGCATCTTTAGCCGTTCCTGTAAAACTGTCGAAAACCGAACTTTTCCGACGATATATAGGCCACGTTTAGTTTTTGGCGTAGATCAGAGTCCATATACTACCCGGCCCGTAAAACTTATTCGACGGCCCGTTTAACCCCCTATCGAACCACATACCTAGAGGTCGGAGAGGATGACCCGAGCGGAAACCATATCCCCTCCGCCGCACGCCCGCTCCCTCTCCGCCGCCACCAAGCCCCTCCAGCGCCCAAATCCGCCCGCCTCGCTGCCGCCGCCAAACAACCCGCCTCGCTGCCATGCACCCCGACAGTGCCTCGAGCAAGCTCCGCATCGGCTCGCGCGGCCAGCTCCTCAAGTCGGAGGTGGAGCTCAAACACAGCCACAACATTGGTGCCAAAAAGCGCGCGATGCTCCGGTTTGTGTCTTCCCCGCACATGTCGGCCTCTCTCCTCTCGTACGCCCCCGCATGGTACATCGGAAGCGACCTGTCGGGAGCAGGTTCATCGCGGCCGAGATCGCCGTCTCCGTCGAGCGATAGCTCCGGGTATCACGATTACGCGATGCTTGGAGAGAGTGAAAGCTCTGATGAGAGCGACAGCGGGACGGTGATCCCACGCGACTTCGTCGACTCCGATGAGGCGGAGCAGCGCGCGGTGGCACGCCTTCGCCGCCACTCGGAGCGCCAACACCTACAGGCCGTCGCCAAGGAGAAGAAGGAGCTCGCGGACACGCTCTGCCTCATCGAGCGCCAGGAGGCGGATGAGCGCGAGGTGGAACGCCTCCAGCATCAGCAGGCGGAGAAGGCCAAGGTGATCAACCTCGACTGAGCGGCGGCGCCGTCTTCGCCGCGTCCGTCAACATGCAAGGCTCCATACGAGCCAGATTTTGGTATCTAGATGCGCGCCTCCGTCTAGGTTACTTTTGAGATCGATTTGTAAATTATGTAAAAATCAAACTCTGGATCGTTTTGTTCTTTCCCGTTCTTTTCAAAATTTTGCCACGAAGACAGTTATCTTTAAATTATTTAGTTTTAGTTTACAGGTTCTGATCGCTCGCGTGTTTGCTGTTGGAACACCCCCTGCCGACTGGCCGGTCCCGAGGCTGTTCCACACCGAAGAAGAAGACTAGAAGAAGGCACACACACTACAAAGTAGATGAAACAGGGAACTTTATTGATAACTCTCTCGGTAAAACTCCCATACACAGATTGTTCCTCTATTTATAGACTAAAGGGGGATACCCACATGGGCCAACCCTAGCCTGGCAGAGGCCACACCGAGTGGGCCTCTACCGGCCCAGTTTCCCAACACTCCCCCTGGGTATCTTATCTGTATAACCATGGCTTAAAACTCCGAAAAACCCAGTGGAAAAAATATGGAGAAATGCACACGGTATACTTCTTGCTATGTTGCACGAATTGCCTCATTAAAAACCTCATGTGAGAAACTTCATAAAAACTCACTAAGAGAAAAAGAGTATAATTCACTTAACTATAAAGTTAAGCACTCAATCATCGGGATCAAGATTCCAGCGATGAGTTTGTGAAGATTCTCCCCCTGAACCTTGCATCTCCCTAAGTCTCATCATGCCGATCCCTCGGACACATCTCTCGAAAGAAGACGCTGGCAATGACTTAGTGAACAAATCAGCGAGATTTTCACACGACTTAGTATGCAAGACTTTCACTTCGTTCATCTTTTGCAACTCATGTGTATAGAAGAACTTGGGGTTTATATGCTTTGTGAGATTGCTCTTTACGTAACCCGTCTGGACTTATGCAACACAAGCGGCATTATCTTCATAGATAATTGTTGGGGTTTGTACGGTGTTCAGTCCACATGACATCTGGATGTGACTGACTACTCGTCGAAGTCATACACATTCTCGTGATGCTTCATATAATGCTATGATTTCTGAGTGGTTCGTCGAAGTTGACACAAGAGTTTGCTTAGACGATTTCCAGGAAATTGCCGTTCCACCACAAAGGAAAACATATCCAGTCTGCGACTTGGATGTATGCGGGTCCGAAAGGTACCCAGCATCTGCATAGCCTACAACAGATAGGTCTTGGTTCTTTTGGTAAAACAAGCCAAGGTCCTTTGTCCCTTGTATGTACCTAAAGATGTCCTTAACGCCTTTCCAATGCCTCTTGATAGGCTCAGAACTGTACCTTGCAAGCAAATTGACGGCGAATGCAATATCCGGCCGTGTACAATTTGCGAGGTACGTAAGTGCGCCAACTGCACTTAAGTAGGGGAATTCCGGTCCCAGAATTTCCTCCCCCTCTTCTTTAGGCCTGAACGGGTCCTTGTCTTGCTGCAAAGATCTTCCGACCATCGGGGTCTTAGAAGGATATGCCTTTTCAAACCCAAATCGTTCCAACACCTTCTGGGTGTAGGCCGATTGGTGAACTAGAATCCCAGCAGGGGAATGCTCAAGTTGCAGACCGAGGCAGAACTTGGTTTTGCCTAAGTCTTTCATCTCGAATTCCGACATCAGGTAGGAACTCGCTTCCTCAATATCGTCAGGTGTACCGATTATATTCAAATCGTCCACGTACAGCGAGATAATACAGAAACCATCCTGGGATCTCCGTATAAAAACACATGGGCAATCTTCATTGCTCGCGTAGCCCTTCTGATGAAGGAAATCGCTTAAACGATTATACCACATCCTACCTGACTGTTTTAGTCCATACAATGACTTCTTAAGATGAACACTATATAAGCTCCTGTTTGCTCTATCCTGGTTCGGGACAGGGATACCTTCTGGTACTTTCATGTATATGTCCGAATCCAAGTTACCATATAGGTAAGCGGTGACAACATCCATTAGTTTCATTTTTAAGTCCATGTTTACTGCCATTGAGATCAAGTATCTAAAGGTAATTCCATCCATGACAGGGGAGTAAGTTTCCTCAAAGTCGACATCTGGTCGTTGAGTGAAACCTTGAGAAACGAGCCTTGCTTTGTACCTTACTACTTCATTATTCTCGTTTCTCTTTCGAACAAAAACCCACTTATGGCCAACGGGGCGAATGTGGGGAGGAGTTAGACAAACAGGTCCAAATACCTCTCTTTTGTTTAACGATAATAATTCAGCAGTAATTGCCTTCTGCCAATCTTTCCAATCCGACCTTTTCTTGCAATCAGCGAGCGTGTTAGGCTCAGGGTCAAGATCTATGATTGAGGCAATTTTCTTGACAAAATTAACGTCGACATTTGCCATGGCTCGGTTGTATGACTCGCCCGAATTAACATAGTTAATGGCCATTTTGTCATGGAGTGCATCAGGCACGTCCTCTTGCTCCACCGGATTTCCCAATCCAGGAGCTAGGTCCTTTAGCTTTCCTGCTCCGATGTGTGCGCACATAACTTCGCTGGGTATTTCCGATATAGGAAAGTTCAAGTCCGGAGTTTCGTGCACTAAAATATCCGTACTTGTGCCAGGTCTCAGCTGGCTCCCCTCAACAGGGGCAGACTGTAATAAATCTCTCTTATCCATTTTCTTCGGGCGTCCCCGGGTACTTGGGATTTGAGAAACCGGAATCCGCGTCCTCTTAGGCCTTGGAGCAGGAGCGGGTATACCATCATTTTTCTTTGATATTTCAACCCTTTCCAGTGCATTGCGTGCATACACATGTGACTTTGTCACAGTCTTTAAATCACTAAAATGATCGGACAGTTGATTCGCTAGGGAGTGTAAATCTAGTATCTTTTGGACTTCTCTATTGGTCTCAACAGTGCGCGGGTCATGAGCGTGGATCCCCGTGGCTTTCCACGTGATTTCTCGACTTTTGTCATCCAGGGGTTGATTACCTCCCCCCAAAGTCGGAAAAAGATCCTCGTCAAAAATGCAGTCAGCAAAACGGGTCTTGTGACAGTCACCTGTCAAGGGGTCCAAGAACCTGATTATGGACACAGTCTCATAACCAACGTATATCCCCGACTTACGGAGCGGTCCCATTGCTGATCGCTGGGGTGGTGGTATAGGTACATATACCTGGCAGCCGAACCTACGGAGGTGGGAAATTTTCGGTGCCGACCCTTGCGCAAGTTGGATGGGAGAGTGGATGTTGTAGGCCGATGGTCGAAAGTTGATGAGATTAGCGGCGTGTAACACCGCGTGTCCCCAACATGTAGTTGGTAAATTACAACCCTGAAGGAGTGGTCTGACAATGAATTTAATCCATTTAATCAATGCCTCCGTAAGTCCATTTTGAGTGTGGACATGCGGTACAGAGTGCTCAAGTTTGATTCCAGTTGCCATGCAATAATCATCGAATGCCTTTGAAGTAAATTCTCCGGCATTGTCCATTCGAATAGACTTTAAACGATAATCAGGGAATTTATTCCTTATTTGTATGATCTTGGAGATCAACTTTGCAAAAGCATGGTTCCTTGTTGACAGCAGGCAAACATTGGACCATTTAGAGGAAGCATTGATGAGCACCATGAAGTACCGAAACGGCCCTGAGAGGGGCTGAATTGGACCACATATATCCCCTTGAATACGTTCCAAGAACGCGGCGAGTTCATCCTTCACCTTTAGGGGGGACGGTCTAATGATCAATTTCCCCGTAGCGCATGCGGCGCACACGAAATCATCGGGATTCGGGAAATTTTTCACATTAACATTATGACCGTTCGAGTTGTTAATTATATTTCTCATCATCCTAAGACCGGGGTGGCCTAACCTATCATGCCAAAGGCAGAATAGTTCGGAGCTTCTAAAGACAGTCTTAAGGGTAGTGTAAATAGGTGGTGCTACTATCTTAGTGTAGTACAGCCCAGTAGCTAATGAAGGGAGTCTTTCGACAACATATTTACCATTTTTGTCGCGCTTGGTAATGAGTAGGAACTCCTTTCCATTCTCATCATCATCGGTTTCTACATGGAAACCATTGGCGCAGATGTCTCTGAAACTCAAGAGAGTACGAGTCGACTCCGGATACAACAATGCCTCTTCAATGATCAGATTTGTTCCATTAGGGAGTATGATAGTTGCTCTTCCGGAGCCAACTACATTCGGACCGCTCATTATGTTACCGGGGTTTTTGGTAACGGACTCAAAATACTTTGTTTCTCTCAAGATGGTATTTGTGGTGCCGCTATCTGCAAGGCACGTTTTCTCCATTTGGGCGCCACATGCGTTCTAAAATATAGTGCCTAATTAATATAATGGAGCGAGGAAGATGCTACATCAAGTAAGTAAAACACATAAACATTTCAGAACATCACACAACCAAATAATGGAATAAATGAATGAAATAAATGTCATCCAATCGCCAAAAACAAATAAATGTTATGCTCTCGTAGAGCTTACAACCATATCGAAAAATTGTATCTGATTATTGCGGAAAAAGGAATCATCACAACAATAAGGAGCTCAGGTGGATTCTGCAAAGAAACCATCAAGCTCAGCCTGTATCTCAAGGTCAGTGAGCTTCTCTTCGTTGGCCATCATCATGGACAAGGGGCCTAGCTGAGGCGGCGGGGGCACAACGTGCTCGACCTCCATGGGCACAGCGGCGTCCGTGGGGACCGCCGAGGGTGCTGCCACTTGTGCTACGTCCTGCGCCACTACGTGCGCGACGTTCTGCACAGGCGCCGCTCCGGGCGCCAGTGGTGCCTCAACCTGGACAAGATGCACCTCGCGCGCCTTCTTGTTGGCCTTGAACGCGTCCACGACGTGTTTAGGGGCCAAACACTGCCTGGAGAAGTGAGTCTTGGAGCCACAGTGGAAGCAGTCCTGGGGCCTCGCCTCCCCCTTGCCCGCCTTGCGTTGCTTGGCCGGGTTGGAGGAGTTGGAGCCCTTCTTGCCCTTCTTGCCTCTCTTCTTGTGGATGGGCTTGCGCACCTTGTAGGCACCGGCATTGGCCTCATGACTTGGCCCCCCGGCGAAGGGTTGCGCGGAGAAGTTCTTTTTCAGAACATTATCCTGCGCCTCGGCCACCTGGAGAGCATCAATAAGCGCTGCATATTCCGTGAATCCTTCCTGGCAAAAGTTTCGCGAGGACTGGATGTTGTCCGGATGGAATGTGGAGAGGGTTTTGTCTATCTTCTGCTGATCGGTGGTACTGGTCCCACACAGCTGAAGAATAGTACAAATCCGGTGCAACCTGGAGTTGTACTCTCCCACCGTCTTGAAGTCCGCAAACCTCAGACGAATCCAATCTGCCTCCGCCTGTGGCTGAATGGTGTACTTCAGCCTAGAGAACCGCTTGTTGAGGGCGGTCCAAAGGGCAGAAGCACTCCGTTCTGCCATGTACTCGTTCTTGAGAGTCCCACACATGTGATGGCGGAAGAAGTGCAGGGCTTTGGCGTTGTCCGCCGGAATGGTTTTGCTGGGGGCCGTCGGGGTCCCCTCAATCAACGCATCCTTGATGCATTGGCCCTCGAGGACGATCTCAACGTCCGAGGCCCAAGTCAGGTAGTTAAGCCCATCCTGGGTCAACTCCGGAAACTCGCGGCTAACGATTCCGGTCATCTGCATTTTATGCAAAGTGTGTAAGATTACAGCAGGTAATCGGTTGCATAAATGCGATAATCGATACAGTAATTCAAATATGTCGGCGTTCCAAAATTTAATGTAAAAACGGTACAAGCTATCTATGAGATACAATGTATTAAAAACATGCGGTAATTAATAACTATAGTAAAATATAGTGCAAAAGCTTGTTTAAAATCGGACCAAAAGCAGAGCCGAAATGGTCCAAAAATAAATAAACGGGGCCAATCCCGCCCGAACTGGACTGCATGCGTGCAACGGCCTATCCCCACAGTTCCTGCCCACGAGTGGGGGAACGACGCTAGCAGCGCCCGAGGGGATAGTTGCATGCATATACGGCATGCGTACACGGCATGTCCGGCCAGGTCGCCGGCGCCGTTGGCCAGCAGGGCGAGGCGGGGCAGCGCACGTGGGCCAGCGGGGCGGCGGCGCGCGGGGGGCGCAGGGCCGGCGAGGCGGCCAGCGGCGCGCGGCGTCACAACGGCGCAGGCCAGCAGCAGCGCAGCGGCAGCTCGGCCAGCTGGGCGCGGCGCGGGCATGCGGCGAGCGCGCGGCGTTGGGCCGACGGCAGGCGGCAGTGCGGCGCGTCGGCGCGCGGCGCGGCGGCGAGCGGTGCAGCGCGGGGGCGCGAGCACCCGGCCGGCGGCGGCGCGGCACGCGGCACGCGGCACGCCCGGCCAGCACGTGCGACCACGCGGCGACGGCGGTGACCAGCTAGGGCTCGTGCACGACGGCGGCCAGCTGGGCACGCGGCGGCCGGTGCGGCGGCCAGCGGGGCACGCAGCGGCCGGCGCGGCTGTGCGACGGCCAGCGGGGCCTGCTCAGCGCGCGTGCGATGCGTGTGCGGGCCGAGCAGGCTGCTCAGTAGCCATGCGTGGTAGCAAGTTGCAGGTCGCGTGCGTACGTGCGGTACACAGAAAAAATTACATGAAAAGAACTGTAGATTGATCCGATCTAGAAACGGTCAAGATCAGTCCGATCTGTTAAAAAAATCCAGATCGGCACAGCAGGTGCACGCATCGACGATACAGGCAACAAGTTTCTAATCTGGGAGTGATTAGATCGACATTGGTCGGCGACAGCAGGTCAGCTCGACTCCCGGAAAGAAAAATCCGCACCTAAAATGAGATCTGATCTAAGATCTGAACGCAAATCTTGAAAGGAAAACGCGAGGCGAATCCATTTTTGCGGTCAGATTTGGGTTACCTTCAACGAAAGCCTGCGTGATGCAGGCTCGACGGTGGCTTGACGGAGGCTCGACGGAGAGACACGTGCTGATAACGTGTTGGAACAACCCCTGCCGACTGGCCGGTCTCGAGGCTGTTCCATACCGGAGAAGAAGACTAGAAGAAGGCACACATAGTACAAAGTAGATAAAACTTTATTGATAACTCTCTCGGTAAAACTCCCGTATACAGATTGTTTCTCTATTTATAGACTAAATGAGGATACGATACCCACATGGGCCACCCTAGCCTTGTAGAAGCCACACCTACGGTCCAGTTTCCCAACATTTGCAACTGAATCCGTATTATTAATACCATGTATCACCGATTTTACATGCTTAGGTACACTGCTACATGCTCTGAGTGGTCGAGAGGCTGCGCCACGCTAACTGTCCAGTCCAATGCTACCGGCACGACAACGACATGTCAAGAACGACCATTCGCCTATCATATCCGGTCCGACCCACCCACGCTCGCCCCCTTGCGCTCTCGCTTAAGACGTGATCGGGCTCTCACGAGTCACGGAACCTGGTCTGTGGATGACTCAGAAAGCTGATTATTCCGTCCCAAATATTCAGATAATCCTAATTAATGTTGTGCTAATCCATCAGCCGTGCTATTTCCTAGTATACCGTGTCCTATACACTGTATTTGGTCTGGGGCTTCACTTCGAAATCGGATTCTTTAAATTCGGATATAGATACCTTAAAAAGGATTTAAAGCTGAACTCGGTACTGAAACTATTCTATTAGAGCCTCGATCTAGTACTTCCTTCGATTCATATTAATGTGTCCTTAATTTTATCTCGATTCGTATATACCTAGTTAAATATTTACACTAGTACTAAAAGTATTTAAATATAGATTAAGTTAAAACTATTAATATGTACCGGAAAAAGTATCCTTTTATACCTCTACGGGAATCCTCGTGACAGATATTTTGCTGAAATAATGCTGGTACCTGTATCGCTGGATCCCCCGCAGTTTTACTCGGCCGCCATGGGTCCTCACCCGTCGTTGTTGCTTGCAATTATATTATATATTTCTTTATGCCTAGGCATTACAGGTTCTTCTCCGACGATTGGGTGGACCTCCCCGGAAAATGTACGATAAAGGTCACTATCATCGTATCCATAAGTTCATGGACGTGCGCACGCTCGGTCGTTGATGCATGCCCACATTACATTTGTCACCGTAGGAGTAGTATCAGAGTTAAATAAAAAGCAGACTAGCTGCTATTCCTCCTAGTATATTTTTTTTACAGTGGAAGTAAAATGTGTCTTATTGAGAACCAATCTATGGTTAGATGATTAGGAGGACAGTGGTACTCCCGGTTCACCAGAGTTCAAATCGTAGGTTTGACACTTTGGTGTATTATACAGGCGAAATATTCTTTTAGTAGGAGGCGACATTTCTGTCGATAGCGAGACGTCTGCGGTAACTTTGTCAATCTCAAGACCCGCCGGCTCAGCCTCTCGAAAGTGCTCATAGGGTAGGATGTGCGTGCATGTGTTTATAGGGGTGTTTATAGGGGTGAGTGTATTTATGCAATATGAACGTCTGCGTTTATACTATGTTTCTCAAAAAAAAAATATGTCTTATTATGCGTAAAGCCCCTCATTTTCCCGTCAAAGACGGAATAAAATATTGTCTTATCCTTTACGCCTTCTAGAACCAAATCGATGGAAACATCACGTCCGCATTTCAGACACGGACGCGACGCGCCATCCCATCCCATACCCAAGTTAAGGCAGCTACACGACGCATGTGTATTTCATCTTTTTCACAGGAAAGGGACATCTCATGCATGGACTCTACGACAGATTCTCAAATATATATTCTGTTAACGTTCGAGGACCTTGATGTGGTCGCGGTTCTTGACGACGACCTTGAATTGGCCTGGCGATCGAGATCCCGGCCGTGGGGTGTGCATACGTAGGCGTGTAGCTGCACCATGTCGCCGCCCACGACCACGATCGATGTAATATATCGGTCCGATCGAGCCGATCGAACCCACCCGAGCGCCTAGCTCCACCGACTTTATTTGCGTGTTCTTGAATCTTGAGAAAAAAAAAGGAAAAAAATACAGAAATAACACGTAGGCGATCCTAGATTTGAGACACTATGTGTACTTCTGTGGACTGAATCCGGTGTTTGTTGGCAAAAAAAAAAAAAAACCGTACCCTTGAGCTGCTCGATGTTGTAGCACCGCAGGTACCGGCTGTGTAGACTCGATCGATCTCATAATACCATCTCCACTTGTTGGGTGTATTCAGGCCCGAAAACCGAACTAAACTTTGTCCGGACGAAGCAAGTTTTCGGCCTCGATACGCTCAGTTTCCCACTCGCGTCCCCAGTCTGAGTTCCTGGGTCGCCCGTTTTCGCTCAAATTCGGCTCAAGTCCATCCAGATTTCTGCATAGTTCGGCATATAATGAATACACAACAAATTACGACCAAAGTTCGGAGAAATTTTAAACAAAGTTCGGCGTAAATGTAAACCTAGTTCGGCCTGCAGTGAAAGTACAATATATTTCGGCCAAGTTCGGTCAGTTCATGCTCGGCATCTACGTCGTGTTGTCCATGCGTATCCATAGGTGCTCAACAAGATCATCCTGCAGCTGTTGATCGCCGGATCTCGGATCTCCTGACGCATGGCGATGAATGCAACTCGGGTTGGAGGCACCTGATGATCAGGCTCGGCAAGAGGACACTGCCTGTAGTATGGCTCGTTCTCCTCGAGCAAATTCACTGGATCCTTCCTCTCATCCTCGATGATCATGTTGTGCAAGGCCACACAACAGTTCATCACTTCCCACATCTGATCTTTCGACCAGGTCATAGCAGGAAACCGGACAACTTCAAACCACTGCTGGAGCACACCGAATGCCCGCTCCACGTCCTTCCTGCAAGCTTCATGTTTCTTGGCAAAATGAGAATGCTTGGGGAGCATTGGACTTGAGATAGTATTCACAAATGTTGGTCATCTTGGATAGATGCCATCTGCTAGATAGTATCTCTTGTTGTAGTGGTGTCCACTGATCTTAAATTTCACAGGTGGAGCATGACCCTCAACAAGTTTGGAAAAGACAGTTGAAGAGTTGAGGACGTTGATGTCGTTGTTCGATCCTGCCATGCGAAAGAAGGAGTGCCAGATCCAAAGATCATGTGTAGCAACTGCCTCAAGTATCACAGTGCATCCTCCTTTGTGGCCTTTGTATATTCCTTGCCATGCAAATGAACAGTTCTTCCACTCCCAATGCATGCAATCTATGCTTCTAAGCATACCAGGAAATCCTCTACTTTCATTGACTGCGAGGATCCGAACAGTGTCTTCAACCTTGGGTAATCTCAAGTACTGTTCCCCGAACACTGCAATCACTCCCCTGCAGAACATGTACAAGCAATCAATGGCGGTGGACTCGGCGATGCGAAGATAGTCATCGGCAGCATCAGCTGGCGCTCCATATGCAAACAACCTCATTGCCACGTGCACTTCTGAAGCGAGGAAAACCCAACCAAGCCGGTGCAGTCCTTCTTGCAAAGGAAATAGGGGTCGAACTCCCGGATGGCATGCACGATCTTGAGGAAGAGCTTCCGGCTTATCCTGAAACGGCGGCGAAACACGTCCTCTCCATGGAGTGGCTGGTCGGCGAAGTAGTCGGTGTACAACATGCAGTAGCCCTCTATCCTTTGTCTCGCCTTGCACTTTCGGCGACCTGGCGCCGAACCACCGCGCTTCGGCTTCATCATCTGCATGTACAGATGGGCGAGCGATGCGAGGATCTGCAAGTGCTCTTCACCTTCGGCGACCTCGGCGCTCTCCTTCTCCAGGAGCACGGCGAGCATCTCCTCGTCGTCGGAGTCCATGGCGAGTATCTCGTCCTCGTCGGAGTCCATGACGAGTATCTCGTCGTCGTTGGAGTCCATGGCCGAATCCGTACAAATGCCGAACACTTGGCGGACGTGGTGGTGGGAGCACACAGCGAAGCAGAGCTACGACGAAGCTCGGGCGGCGAAAGCGGCGGCGGAGAAGGCGTGGAGGTGGGCGGCAACTACGGCGAGCGTATCTAGAGACGTGGGCATGTCTCGACGCGGGGGAGAAGTCATGGCGACAGGGGGCGCTGGGAGCTCTTCGCCGCAGTCTGCGTGAGTGGAGTGCGTGGGAATGGGACTGTCTCGCCGACAGAGCTGGCTCACGCCCTTTTTCGCGGGGTCCGGCGTCCCCGGAAACCTGGGTTCAGCCTGGGTAGGCCGGACCAAAACACGCCAAAATACAGACGAAAACAGGTCCCTAGATACGCGACTGGGTCGATTTTCGATGTCCGGACCAAATTTCGGCGTCTGGATCGACGTTCTGGGTAGGCGAGTGGAGATGCTCTAATACTCGTACACAACTTTGCAGTTTACACCTGCAGGCTGTGGTTGCCTTGCTGCTGCTGCTGCATGCGTAAGGCGTTCTCTTAATCAAACTAGGGAATATGGCGCCGGCGTGACGCCGCGCTCTTGGGATAATTTCGTGAATTAATTGATTAAAATTATTAATAAAGATTATTGTTGTGTAAAGGTTTGGCAAAAGATAATGATAAAACTATTTGTAAATAAAAGAGGCGGTGGATGGTGTGATTAGTGTCAACGAATAAAAAGTATAACCAGATTGAATTTTCAATTATAAATTACACTTAAAAATTATCTACCCATTAAAAACTACCGAAGGGTAACTACCATGTGAAAATCGCGGATGGAAAAGTGTGACAGAATAAATTAATCCCAAAAGAAATACTATTGTCGAAGTAAGATTAGACAATGACACACCATCGTAAAGTTATCGTAAGTTAGTTACTGACAGAAAATTGTGCCCAAAATTTTTATCAAAAAATTACCTTCGAATAATTAAGAAATAGAGTCAAGAAATATTATCATAGACGTAGGATAACTACCGCTGCAAAATAAACCTGAGAGATTATGTCCGTGAAGTAGAAAAATTCTGGCAAAAAAAAAAAGAATAATTAAAGAAAATGAACGTTAAAAATACGTGATGTGGCTCGCGCTTGGACAAAATTAGACTATAAAGAATACACGCACATGGACCACCGGATAACGGACGAAAAAAGGTGAACCAGAAAATTTAAGCACATAAACGTAAAAAAAAATCTGTTAGGATAAGAAAATTTTAGCCGAAAGTTGTATCGCGTCGCGGGCGCGGACGCAGGCCACCGGATCGAAGATAGACGCGATTGGGCAAAATTAGACGATGAGCGGGCCACTAGATCGAACGAACGCGAGTGGACAAAATTAGACTGCGAATAGCATACACATGGATGCATGCCTTCAGATCGGACGGACGGAAAAGGTGGGTCAGAAAATTTAAGTCGAGTAGTTAGAAAAGATATATGTAAAAACTATCGGTTAGAAAAAAAATTTAGACAAAAATTGTGTTGTATGGCATATGATTGGACAAAATTAAACCGCGAAAAATAAACATGTAAAACCAGATCGATGGAAAATAGACGTCCAAAACGACAATGTACTATTCATCGCGCGTATTGTTCATCCGCGCAAAGAAGAGTGGCTAAAGTGATGACATCGCGAGAAGCCTGCCAGCCTTAATATATAGTATGATGATGATGGACACTTACATTCACACTTCGTTCGATCGACGGACGAAAAGTCAAGAGGAGACAGAAGTACCTAATCGTGAGCTCCTCTGATTATCGATTTCCATAAATGACGACATCGCCGACGTTGATCGATCGATTGACTAAGAATGTCAACGTTGTCTGCGTGATGTAAACCAGCTGAAGCTAGTTTGTTTGGGGCCTTCTGCGTGCACTCTCGGTGTCACACCGGCTGCCACGGCGACGGCGACGCACACGGAGAGACGTCGCGACACCACCGGCACGCACGCACGGTGCACGGTGTGCAGACGAAACGAAACGAAGCACGCACGCGCGGGTTCTTCGTGAGACAATGCCAGAGGTTATAGCATCTTCACCGGTCTAATCCACTCGGTCCTCAACGTCGGCGTATTTTTAGTGTCTTCTCGTCGCTATACCGTCTCCCGTTTTTCTTTTCTGTCGCTTCCCGTTAGTTCTGAGCGTTTTCCGTCACGTCCAGGCGCAGCGATAAAAAAGGGAAATCGCCGAGATATCTTCGACCAGACCCGCACCACCTCCAGCACAAACCCGCCATGCATGGCCGTCGTTGCCGGCCCGACGAGCTCCGTGGCAACTCCGACACCGGTAGAGAAGAGGTGACCGAGCGGCCATTACCGTCATGCTGGCCGAACCCGCCGATGGCACCTGACGTGTTGCCGCCTCGGATTCCAGGGCGCTCACATATATGTAGGGGTTCGTAGAATGGAAAACAAAAAAAATCTACCGCATGCAAACAAACAAGCCAAGATCTATCTACTAGATTGTAGCAACGAATCGATAGAGGAACTCACCCTCGAAGATTCCAAAGCGGTTAACGAGAGCAGATTCTCGTGGGTGATGTAGTCGTACTCTTGCCGATCTCAAGATCGCGTAGAAGATCCTTCCGGCGTTGCATTCCGGCAGCGCTTCCGCAGTCGGTCACACGTTCGGTACTCGATGAAGACCTTCCTCTCCCTTGTTCCAGCAGACAGCGGAGGTTTTAGCACTCTCCTCGCGATTCCGGCAGCACGACGGCGTGGTACCGGAAGTAGAGGGGAGATCTCGCAGGGCTTCGCTTAAGCCGGAGCGAGTATGGTGGACTATGAGAGAGGCCTTGGCGATCTAGGATTTAGAGGCACCAAGGGAGGAAGCTTGGCCGGCGGCTAGGGCTTGGGGAGAGCCCCAACTCGGCGGCTAGGAGGAAAAACCCTAGGGCGGCGGCGACTTGTGGTGGCCGGCGGCTAGGGCTAGGGTTTGGGTGGTGTTGGGTGTAGGCTAGAGGGGCACCCCTGCCCCTTCTTTTATAGGTGGGAGGGCGCCGGTTGGGTGGAGGGAGTCCTCGCCCAACTCGGCCTCCTTGGCCGGCGGTGGAGGGAGGAGGACTTCCTCCCCAAGTAGATTTCCTACTCTCCCTCCACCAAGCAAACTTGTCGTTTGACTTTTCAAATTGGCGTTTGACTTTTCAAACTAGGATTTGATTTCTCCCTTTGATTTGCCCAGCCATGATACCTAGTACATGATGCAACCATTCCTCATTGTCATGACACATTCATGTACCCTTCCCCTCCGGAGTGCCGGACCTTTCGGAACCTTTTAGAACATTCCCGATGAAAACACCGGAATCATTCCCCAACTCTGAAACAGGACTTTCCTTATATGAATCTTATTCTCCGGACCATTCCGGATCTCCTCGTGATATCCCGGATCCCATCCGTGACTCCGAAGAACATTCGGTCTCTTACTCATCATTCCATAACTACTCAACAACATCGAATCCTTAAGTGTGTCTCCCTACGGTTCGTGAATTATGCGGACATGATCGAGACACTTCTCCGAACAATAACCAATAGAGGAATCTGGAAATTCATATGGCTCCCACATATTTCTACGATTACTTTGCGATCGAATGAACCACTTACATACGATACCAATTTCCCTTTGTCTCACGATAGTTTACTTATCCGAGGTTTTGATCGTCGGTATCTCTGCATACCTAGTTCAACCTCGTTACCGATAAGTACTCTTTTCTCGTTCCCGTGATATGTGATCCCTTGTGAGCCAGTCACATGCTTGCAAGCTAATTGGATGGCATTCCACCGAGAGGGACTAGAGTATATCTATCTGTCATATGGATGGACAAATCCCACTCTTGGTCCATGTGTTTCAACCCATAGTTTCCGAACACTCAATGCCACCTTTATAGCCACCCAGTTACGGTGTGGTGTTTGATGTCATCAAAGCATCCTTCCGGTGATGGTGATAAGCATGATCTCATGGTCAAAGGAATTAGGTTACTATGTATCTGAAAGCTTATAGAAATTGAACTATTAAAATGACTTGATCTTTATGCTACGCTTATCTATAGGAGTATGTCCATCATATCATTCTCCTAATGATATGATCTTGTTATTAACAACATCTCAAATGTTCATGATCAAGAAAGCATGATCATCTATTAATCAACAAGCTAGTATTATAAAGAGGCTTTACTAGGGACTCTAATTTAGTTTACAAATCACACAAGTATTAATGTTTATGGTCAATACTATTATAGCATGAATGTAAACATTTATCATAAACACAAAGATATAATAATAACTACATTTATTATTGCCTCTAGGGCATATCTCCAACAGTCTCCCACTTGCACTAGAGTCAACTAATCTAGATTACATGGTAATATACCGAACACCCATGGCAGTTTGGTGTTGGTCACGTTTTGCCCTCGGGAGAGGTTTAGTCAACGGATCCGCCATATTCAGATCCGTGTGTACTTTGCAAATCTTTATGTCACCATCTTGGACATGTTCTCGAATAGCGTGAAAACGTAGCTTGATGTGCTTCAGCTTCTTGTGTGACCTTGGTTCTTGCGCATTGGCTATGGCGCCCATGTTATCACAGTAGATAGACATTGGGTCCAGCGCACTTGGAACCACACCGAGCTCTGTAATGAACTCCTTCATCCATATCGCTTCTTGTGAAGCCTCCGAAGCAGCTATGTATTCTGATTCAGTTGAAGATCTCGCCACAACGCTTTGATTTGCACTCCTCCAGCTAACTGCTGCACCATTCAAAGTAAATACGTATCCAGATTGAGATTTAGAATCATTTGGATCGGTGTTCCAACTAGCATCGGTGTAACCATTAACAACGAGTTGTTCATCACCTCCATAAGAAAGAACCATATCCTTAGTTCTTCTCAAGTACTTAAGGATGTTTTTTACCGCTGTCCAATGATCCACTCCTGGATCACTTTGATATCTGCTAGTCAAACTAACAGCATATGCAATGTCGGGTCTAGTACATAGCATGGCATACATTAGGGATCCTATGGCTGAGGCATAGGGAGTCTTACTCATCCTTTCTCTATCTTCTGCCGTTGCTGGACTTTGAGTTTTACTCAACGTCGTATTGGGCAACATGGGCAAGAACCCTTTCTTGCTATCTTCCATTCCAAACCTCTTTAGAACTTTTTCCAAATATGTACTTTGTGACAATGATATTAGGCGTCTCGATCTATCTCTATAAATCTTTATGCCTAATATGTAAGATGCTTCACTAAGATCTTTCATTGAAAAACTATTATTCAAATATTCTTTGACACTATTAAGAAGGTCTACATCATTCCCAATCAACAATATGTCATCTACATATAGTATTAAGAATGCTACAGAGCTCCCACTCACTTTCTTGTAAATACAAGCTTCTCCATAAGTTTGTATAAAACCAAAACTTTTGATTACCTTATCAAAACGTTGATTCCAACTTCGGGATGCTTGCTTCAACCCATATATGAACCGTCGAAGTTTGCATACCTTGTTAGCATCTTTAGGATTGACAAAACCTTTGGGTTGCATCATATACAACTCTTCATCAATGTCTCCATTGAGGAACGCCATTTTGACATCCATCTGCCATATCTCATAATCGTAATATGCAGCGATTGCTAACATAATCCTCAGAGACTTTAGCTTCGCTACTGGTGAGAAAGTCTCATCGTAGTCAACTCCTTGAATTTGTCGAAACCCTTTTGCGACAAGTCGAGCTTTATAGACAGTAACATTACCATCAGCATTTGTTTTCTTCCTGAAAATCCATTTGTTCTCGACAGCCTTCCGGCCATCCGGTATGTCCACCAAAGTCCATACTTGGTTTTTGTACATGGATCCAATTTTGGATTTCATGGCGTCTTGCTATTTATTGGAATCTGGGCTCATCATCGCTTCCTCATATGTCGCAGGGTCATCGGTGTTCCACCAACATGACACTCATAACGGGATCATACCAATCAGGAGTGGTACGAGTTCTCGTTGACCTGCGAGGTTCTGTAGCAACTTCAACCGAAGTTTCATGATCATCATCATTAGCTTCCTCTCTATTGGTGTAGGCGCCACATGAACTTCTTCCGGTGCTGCGGTACTCGCAAGTTCGAGAGAAGGTTCAACAACCTCGTCGAGTTCTGCTTTCCTTCCAGTCACTTCTTTCGAGAGAAATTCCTTCTCTAGAAAGGATCCATTCTTGGCAACGAAGATTTTGCCCTCGGATCTATGATAGAAGGTATACCCAATAGTTTCCTTCGGGTATCCTATGAAGACGCATTTTTCCGCTTTGGGTTCAAGCTTGTCCGGTTGTAACTTCTTTACATAGGCTTCGCAACCCCAAACTTTAAGGAACGACAATCTAGGTTTCTTCCCAAACCATAATTCATACGGTGTTATTTCAACGGATTTAGATGGTGCCCTATTTAAAGTGAATGCGGCTGTTTCTAATGCATAACCCCAAAACGATAGCGGTAAATCTGTAAGTGACATCATAGAACGAACCATATCTAAGAGAGTTCGATTACGACGTTCGGACACACCATTACGCTGTGGTGTTCCCGACGGTGTCAATTGTGAAAGTATTCTGCATTTCTTTAAATGCTCGCCAAACTCGTAACTTAGATATTCACCTCCACGATCAGAACGTAGAAATTTAATCTTCTTGTTACGTTGATTCTCCACCTCACTTTGAAATTCCTTAAACTTCTCGAAAGTTTCGGACTTATGTTTCATGAAATAGATATACCCATATCTACTCAAGTCATCCGTGAAGGTAAGAACATAACGATAACCACCGCGCGAAGCTACACTCATTGGACCACACACATCGGTATGTATGATTTCCAATAAGTCCGTAGCTCGCTCCATCATACCAGAAAATGGAGTCTTAGTAATTTTACCCATCATACATGCTTCGCATCTTTCAAGTGATTTGAAATCAAGTGATTCAAGAAGTCCATCAGAATGGAGTTTTTTCATACGCTTCACTCCAATGTGACCAAGACGACAGTGCCACATATAGGTCGAGTTATCGCTCAATTTCAAACGTTTAGCTTCAATGTTATTAATATGTGTACTTCCACTATCGAGATTCAATAAGAATAGACCATCTATCAAAGGTGCATGTGCATAAAACATATTACTCATATAAATCGAACAACCATTATTCTCGGACTTAAACAAGTAACCGTCTCGCAATAAACATGATACCGATATAATGTCCATGCTCAACGCAGGCACCAAATAACAATTATTTAAGTATAAAACTAATCCCGATGGTAGATGAAGAGGTAGCGTGCCGACCGCGATCACATCAACCTTTGATCCATTTCCAACGCGCATCGTCACCTTGTTCTTCGCTAGCTTACGTTTATTCTGCAGTACCTGTTTCGAGTTACAAATATGAGTAACCGAACCAGTATCAAATACCCAGGCACTACTACGAGTACTAGTGAGATACACATCAATAACATGTATATCAGATATACCTTTCTTCTTGATGTTGTCGTTCTTCAAATCCGCCAAGTACTTTGGGCAATTCCGCTTCCAGTGACCCTCTCCCTTGCAGTAAAAGCACTCAGTATCAGGCTTAGGTCCAGCCTTGGTCTTCTTCGCCGGTGCGGCAACTTTCTTACCACCCTTCTTGAAGTTTCCCTTTTGTTTGGACTTGCCTTTCTTGAATTTGGTGGTCTTATTGACCAACAACACTTGATGCTCTTTCTTGATCTCCACTTCTGCAGATTTCAACATGGAGAAGAGTTCTGGCAACGTCTTGTTCATGTTTTGCATATTGTAGTTCATCACAAAGTTCTTGTAACTTGGTGGTAGTGATTGGAGGACACGATAAATCCCCAAAGCATTAGGAATCACTATACCCAAGCTTTGGAGTTTGTTTGCGTGCCCAGACATCTTAAGCACATGCTCACTGACGGAGCTGCCCTCTTCCATCTTGCAGTTAAAGAACTTTTCAGAAGCCTCATAACTCTCAACTGCCGCGTGAGCCTCAAATATCATTTTGAGTTCACGGACAATATCATGTGGGTCATGGTTCTCAAAACTTTTCTGAAGCTCCGATTCCATACCATACAAGATAGAACACTGAACTGTGGAGTAATGATTCTTCCGAGTGATGTAAACGTTCTTTACTTCATCAGTAGCATCAGCTGCAGGCGGGTCACCCAGCGGTGCATCCAGCACATAGGTAAAATTACCAGCATTGAGGACAATCCTCAAATTGCGGAACCAATCCGCGAAGTTGCTTCCATTGTTTTTCAACTTTTCTTTCTCTAGGAACGCATTAAAATTGATGGTAGGGGCCGCCATTGATCTACAACATATTTGCAATAGTTTAGACTAAGTTTATGACAAATTGACTTCTAATTAATAGTTAAATTAATCTATGTGAACTCCCACTCAAAACAATATCCCTCACGTTGTTTTAGTGATCACACGAACCAAATCCACCACATCAAAACCGATCATCACGAGAGTTGATGTAGCTTCAATGGCGAACAATCGACATGTTCATCATATCTACTATATGACTCATGCTTTACCTTTCGGTGATCCATGTTCCGAGACCATGTCTGTACATGCTAGGCTCGTCAAGATCAAACCTTAGCTTCCGCATGAGCAAATCTGTCTTGCTCACGTTGTATACACTTGCAGAATCTAACACATCAGATCATCACGTGGTGCTTCAAAACAACAAGCTTTAGCAACGGTGCTTACTAAGGATGAACACTTTAAAACTTGAAATTTATGTGCATGAGGGATTATCTTATAATGCTACCGTCGTTAACTAAGCAATACAAGATGCATAAAGGATTAACATCACATGTAATTCATAATATGTGATATGATATGGCCTTTCTTCTTGTGCTTCCGATCTCCATCTTCAAGCACGGACATGATCTCCATCATCACCGGCATAGCATCAAGGTCAATGGCGCCGGTTCATGGTTGTCGTCCACCAGCTCCAACTATTACAACTACTTTGAATAGACACGCGGGTCTTAATAGAAATTAAAGACAACCATATGGCTCCTGTCAGTTGCCAACTTACAATAAGGAACATTGCATACATCAAATATAATCACAATCATAGCCATATCATATCACAGCACACCCCTGCAAAACAAAGTTCGAAGCCTCTAATTTCTTTGCATATTTTACGTGGTTTGGGGCTTTCAATAAGTGTCGATCTAACTTATGAACAAGAACCACAACATTGATGTTTGAATTATCAAGTGCCCGTTGTAAATTGGATCTATACTATAATGGGAGAGACAGACACCCGCAGAGCCACTTATGCAATACAAGTTGCATGTTGAGCGTGGAGCAAGTCTCATGAACGATATCATGTAAGGTTATCCCGGGCCGCTTCATCCCATCATACCGCAAGATGCAAAGTACACAAGAAGCAATTGATAATAAAAGCACCACCGCCCATAATGACCATTGTGTTCTACTCGTGCAACAGATCCACATATAGACACGGCTCTGATACCACTGTAGGGGGTCGTAGCATGGAAAAGAAAAAATTTCTACCGCATGCAAACAAACAAGCCAAAATCTATCTACTAGATTGTAACAACGAGTCGATAGAGGAACTCACCCTCGAAGATTCCAAAGCGGTTAACGAGAGCAGATTCTCGTGGGTGATGTAGTCGTACTCTTGTCGATCTCAAGATCGCGTAGACGATCCTTCCGGCGCTGCGTTCCGGCAGCGCTTTCGCAGTCGGTCACACGTTCGGTACTCGATGAAGACCTTCCTCTCCCTTGTTCCAGCAGGCAGCGGAGGTTGTAGCACTCTCCTCGCGATTCCGGCAGCACGACGGCGTGGTACCGGAAGTAGAGGGGAGATCTCGCAGGGCTTCGCCTTAAGCCGGAGCGAGTATGGTGGACTATGAGAGAGGCCTTGGAGATCTAGGGTTTATAGGCACCAAGCGAAGAAGCTTGGACGGTGGCTAGGGCTTGGGGAGATCACCAACTCGGCGGCTAGGAGGAAAAACCCTAGGGCGGCGGCGACTTGTGGTGGCCGGCGGCTAGGGCTAGGGTTTGGGTGGTGTTGGGTGTAGGCTAGAGGGGCACCCCTGCCCCTTCTTTTATAGGTGGGAGGGCGCCGGTTGGGAGGAGGGAGTCCTCCCCCAACTCGGCCTCCTTGGCCGGCGGTGGAGGGAGGAGGACTTCCTCCCCAAGTAGGTTTCCTACTCTCCCTCCACCAAGCAAACTTGTCATTTGACTTTTCAAATTGGCGTTTGACTTTTCAAACTAGGATTTGATTTCTCCCTTTATTTTGCCCAGCCATGATACCTAGTACATGATGAAACTATTCCTCATTGTCATGACACATTCATGTACCCTTCCCCTCCGGAGTGCCGGACCTTCCGGAACCTGCTAGAACATTCCCGATGAAAACACCAGAATCATTCCCCAACTCCGAAATAGGACTTTCCTTATATGAATCTTATTCTCCGGACCATTCCGGATCTCCTCGTGATATCCCGGATCCCATCCGAGACTCCGAACAACATTCGGTCTCTTACTCATCATTCCATAACTACTCAACAACATCGAATCCTTAAGTGTGTCTCCCTACGGTTCGTGAATTATGCGGACATGATCGAGACACTTCTCCGAACAATAACCAATAGAGGAATCTGGAAATTCATATGGCTCCCACATATTTCTACGATTAATTTGCGATCGAATGAACCACTTACATACGATACCAATTTCTCTTTGTCTCACGATAGTTTACTTATCCGAGGTTTTGATCGTCGGTATCTCTGCATACCTAGTTTAACCTCGTTACCGATAAGTACTCTTTTCTCGTTCCCGTGATATGTGATCCCTTGTGAGCCAGTCACATGCTTGCAAGCTAATTGGATGGCATTCCTGTTGGAATTATGCCCTAGAGGCAATAATAAAGATGTTATTATTATAATTCTTGTTCATGATAAAGTTTATATTCCATGCTAGAATTGTATTAAGCAGAAACTTTTAATACTTGTGTGGTTTGTGAACAACACCGTGTCCCTAGTACGCCTCTATGGACTAGCTCATTGATTAATGATGGTTAAGGTTTCCTAACCATAGACATGAGTTGTCGATTAATAATGAGATCATATCATTGGGAGAATGATATAATGGACAGACCCAAATTAAGCGGAGCAATTAGATCGTGTCATCGTGTTCATCTTTGTGAAGCTTTTCTTATGTCAAAGATTGTATTCCTTAGCCAATGAGATAATACAACTCCCTGGTATCGGAAGAAATCTTTGAGGTCCTCAAACGTCATCCTATGACAGGGTGATCATAAAGGTGTCTCTCAGGTGATCGGAAAGTGCCTGTTGGGTTGTATGTATCGAGATGGGATTTGTCCCTCCCAAGTCGAAGAGATATACTTCGGGCCCACTCGGTAATCGATATCAACACCGCTTGCAATCATGTGGTTAAGGAGTTAATCACAAAGTTATATCGGATTACGGAATGAGTAAAGTACTTGCTGTGAACGAGATTGAACTAGGTATGGCGGTACCGACGATCAAATCTCGGGCAAGTAAAATATCGCGAGACGAAGGGAATATATATATGGGATTGATTGAATCCTGGCATCGTGGTTCATCCGATATGATCATCGATGAATGTGTGGGAGTCAATATGGGTTTCCAGACCCCGCTGTTGATTATTGATAGAAGATCATGTCTACATATTCTCGAACCCGAAGGGTCACACACTTAACGTGTCTCGACGCTAGGATAAATTGGATAATTGGTTTATGAGTTTTTGTTCGGAGTCTCGGATGGGATCCGGGACATCACGAGAGGTTCCGGAATGGTCCGGAGAATAAGATTCATATAAGGCAAAGCAGATTTTGGAGTTTGGAATTGTTCCGGGTTAATCGGTATTGTACCAGGAAGCTTCTAGAACCTTCCGGAGGGGGACCAACGTGGCCCCACCTGCCGGGAGGGGCATGGGACTATGAGGGAGTTCCCTGGCCGCATTGGGCCAGGTGCACAAGGACCCATAGGGCCCAGCCGGCCAAACTAGGGCAAACCCTAAAAGGGGCTTCTAGAAGGAGGGGGGAAACTTGCCCCCACTCCTCCCTCCTTGGCCACCGGCCTAGGCTTGGGGGAGGGGCTAGGGCTGGCGCCCACCCCTCTATATAAAGAGGGCTGGGGGCGCACCCTCCCCCTACACCTCCTCCTCAAGCCCTAGCCGCCCTGCTGCCCTCCTCTCTCTCTCCCTCCCGACTGCGTGTAGGCAAAGCCTTGCTGCAGAAACTCTCCACCACTTGCACCGCGCCGTCGCGTTGTAGATCCAATCTGTCTCTCCACCATACTTGCTGGACCGAGGAAGGAGGATACGTCGAGGTGCCGCACGTGTGCATCTCTCGGAGGCATTGCCACTTGCGGTGTTAGATCGGATCGGATCGCGAGGAGGAGAAGCGAGTACGACTACATCACCCACGTTCCGACGAACGTTCCGCTGAGCGAATCTTCAAGGGTATGAAGATCTCATCTATTCCCCCTCGTTTTTTGCATCTCCTAGTTTAGATCTTGGCTTTCCCCGTTCGCGTCCGTAGAAATTTTTGATTTACTATGCCGCGAAACCCTTTAATTCCACCGAGAGGGCCCAGAGTATATCTATCCGTCATATGGATGGACAAATCCCACTCTTGATCCATGTGTTTCAACCCATACTTTCCAAACACTCAATGCCACCTTTATAGCCACCCAGTTACGGTGTGGTGTTTGATTTCATCAAAGCATCCTTCCGGTGATGGTGATAAGCATGATTTCATGGTCGAAGGAATTAGGTTACTATGTATCAGAAAGCTTATAGCAATTGAACTATTAAAATGACTTGATCTTTATGCTACGCTTATCTATAGGAGTATGTCCATCATATCATTCTCCTAATGATATGACCTTGTTATTAACAACATCTCAAATGTTCATGATCAAAAAATCATGATCATCTATTAATCAACAAGCTAGTATTATAAAGAGGCTTTACTAGGGACTCTAATTTAGTTTACAAATCACACAAGTATTAATGTTTCTGGTCAATACTATTATAGCATGAATGTAAACATTTATCATAAACACAAAGATATAATAATAACTACATTTATATTGCCTCTGGGGCATATCTCCAACAATATATTCCATATCCCACTCTAGTCGTGGCGCTCTCACTACAACTATAACAGGACCACCGGCGAGCATTTCTCGTTGGAGGTGATGAACCGCATCTTTTTGCCGAAGCACCAACGATGTCTAGCGCTCAGAGAAGTGTGTGGCAACCTCTGGAAAGCATTGCGAGTCAATCCCGACGACGCGTACCTGCGTGCCCACCTCCCCCAAGTCGAAGAAGAGCTGCAGAAGCAGGAAACAATCTACCGCTCTCTCAGCGAAGAATAGGGTCTTGTCGACCCGCCGACGCCCAGCGCCATAGGCGGCGCATAGCTAGGATGGTGTTGTAGTGTTGTTTGTAATATATTTGGCAGTCGAATAAAACTTTTCATTGCAAATGTCCGTGCCCACATTGCAACATCTTACAAGGCGAATGCAAATGGCCTAGCCTAGTCGTCGGAGTTGGAGTCGGAGTGGTAGCGGCGATGGCACATGGTGTTGTCGAAGACGCTGACGACGAGCATTGCTTCGCCGTCATACTTGAAGACGACGATGTTGCCCGCTTTGATCATCCGGACGAGGTGGTCGGACATCAACTCCACCGGGTACCTGGTGGTCCTGAAACTATACGCCCTCAGAAAGACAAGATGGGGCAGTGGGTCGGCGACCAACGACGCGAATTTGCGGGGGAGGAGCAGCCTGTCAGGCATCATGCCGAAGTGGATGGCCACGGCGAACTGGATGCCTGGGTCGACCTCGTCGGTAGACGATGTCATTGAGGGAGAGCATTGATACGTCGGAAACGTATCTATAATTTTTGATGTTCCATGCTTGTTAGTATCTACTTTCCTTTGCTTTTCTACACTTTGAGGTGCTTTTTACATGTTTTTGGTACTAACCTATTAACAAGTTGCCACAGTGCCAGTTGCCTATTTTCTGCTGTTTTTAGTTTCAGAAAAGTTAGTAAAGAAATATTATCGGAATTGGACGGAACAAACGTCAAAGTCAATTACTTTCCGTGGGGAACAAGAAGTCCAGAGGGGAATCGGAGAGGCGGGCTAGGGCGCCCAGAGCCCCCTAGGCACGGGTGGGCCCTGCCCCACGCCTGGGAGGGGTGTGGGGGCCCTGGCGACCACCTTGGCCTCCCCCTTCGCCTATAATAAGCACCCGATGCAGAAACCATAAGCACCCGATCAAATCTCCACGAAACCGTCTGTAGCCGCCGCCACCATCGTCCCTAGATCGGGGGGATCTGAAGTTATTCCCGGCACCCTGCCGGAGGGGAGATCATCCCGGAGTCCTTCTCTCCGGTATGATGCATGAGTAGTTCCACCTTGGACTATGGGTCCATGTAGTAGCTAGATGGTTGCATCTCCTCCTTTGTGATTTTATGTATATATCTTGTGAGCTCCGTTCATGATCAAGATCTAATCTATTTGTAATCATGCATGTTGTGTTTGCGGGGATCCGATGGATATTGAGATTATTATGTTGGTTTGATTAATGGTTTTGTCTTTATGATTCTATCATGTCTGTGTTGTTTGTGATCTTGCATGCTCTCCGTTGTTAGTAGCTATCTTGGCCAAGTAGTTGCTAGTGACTCCAAGAGGGGGTATTTATGCTCGATAGTGGGTTCATGCCTCTAGTTTCCAAAGGAAGTGACAATAATCTCTTCGGTTGTAGATGTGATGTTGCTACTAGGGAGAAAACAACGGTCTCTTGTTCATGGAACATGTGGACTGTTTACCTTACACACTTTGCTTAAAGCAGTTGTCTGTTGCTTGCAACTTAATACTGGAGGGGGTTCGGATGATAACCTGAAGGTGGACTTCTAGTCATAGATGCAGTTGGATGGTGGTACATATATCTTGTTGTATTGCCTAATCGAATCTCATAGGATCTTTCTGACTAGTAATTGCATTATTATGCCTTGCTCAATTCCTGTCAATTGCCCTGCTGTAATTTGTTTACCCTTCATACCATGTTGTTTATCTAAGGAGAGCACCTCGAGTGAACTATGGACCCCGGTCCAATCTTTACCATTGATAGATCCTTCACTGTTACTTGTTTAGTTGCTACAAACCATTACCTTCCACACCATACGTTTAATCCTTTGTTACAGCAAACCGGTGAGCTTGACAACCTCATTGATTCGTTGGAGCAAAGTCTTGAGTTTGTGTTGTGCAGGTCTCCGCGTTGCTAGCAACACCTGTGTGACATTTCCTTCCTCCTACTAGTTCGATAACCTCGGTTTCTTACTGAGGGAATACTTGCTGTTGTGCTGCTTCACACCTTGCTCTTGGGGTTCCCAACAGACTCCACATCAAGCACCAAGTTCTCTAGCGCCATCAAGGAGTTATCAAAAAGTTTTCTGGCGCCGTTGCCGGGGAGGCTAAGGACGTCTTCACAAGGGGAGTCCTCCACTTCCTTTCTCTTTACTTTGTTTTTAGTTTGCTTTGTTTCTTTTGCTTGGTTTTGTTTGCCTCTTTTCAAAAAACCCAAAAAAATTAGTCTAGTTTGGTTTACTTGCTTTATTCAAAAACACAAAAAATATAGTTCCTACTCTAGTTGCCACCTTGCTCTAGCTCACCATGTTGATCCCCAAGTTCGCCCTAAAAGATCTTGAAATAGGTAGTGGCTCCATAATTGGGAAAGATAATATTGAAGAATTCTTTAATCATGTTAGCAAGCATGAAGATATTGAGGAAAAATCTATAGCTGAACTTGCTCCTAATTATGAGATTGCTGCAGCTTCTTTAATTCATATGTTGGAGGCTAGGTTTGTTAGCCTTAACCCCTTCATACAATTCTTGTTCCTAAAACTAAAAGAAGAGAAGAATCCTGAAAAGAGGGAATTCATCCTTAAAACTTTATTAAAAGAATTCCATGATGTTGCTAGGGAAGCCAAAAAGGTCTTTAAGCGTTTCAATATGCTAGGCTCAAGTGTAGATGTTGTGGGTATTTCTGATAAAACTAAGCCTAGAGAAGAATTTAAGATGCCCGTACCCTTTAAGCTTGTTGGAATGCATGAAGTCTTTGAAAAGAATTTTGATTGGATTGCTCCTGAATATCTTTTTGATGAAAGTAGTAGACCAAAGAGAGATGAGAAGGGTTCCTACAAAACCCATTTGGATGAGATACCTTTCATAGTTGAAGACTTTGCAAGTATTGATATTAATGCTTTCTCATTTGAAAATACTTGATTCTTCTTGCTTCTTGTGCCTAACTTAAAGGCGTTAAAGAAAAGTACTTGTTGGGAGATAACCCAAGAGTTTCCTTGAGTCTTGGAAGTTATTACTTCAGTAATGACCTCTCCTTATCATTTTTGTTTGCTTTTTGTCCCAATAATGACCTCTAATGAGAGGGAAGTAAGATTTGGGGATTGCTGTCCCGAAACAGATTTCTATCCTCCACCAAAAAAATTCGTGAGGAGTCTCTGTAACTCGGATTGCGCTCAAAATTTACGAATGAATCCACCAGTATGTTAGCTAACTTTCGTTAGTTAAACACTTTTTTATTTGAGAAACAGAAGATGTTCTAAAAAATCGGTTTCTACTGCTGGTCTGTTTTGACAGATTTCTGCCATTATTTGCATTTGCTTCTTATTGATTCCTTTTTGAGTTCTCTTTTGGGGAATTAAGCTTTTTGAAGGATTTACTACAATAGCTTGTGTTTTTCGTGAAAAGCCTTGCTGTTACAAAGCTTTGCCAGAGGTCTAATATCTTTTGAATAAACTAATGTTGATAATGAAGATTGTGTGAAGTTTTGTATGAAGAAAAAAATTCAGGTGTAGAGAGAGAATGATGTAATGAGATGAAGAATGGACAAAATATCAAGCTTGGGGATGCTACCATAGGTGTCACCCCAAGAAATATCCAAGAGGTACAAGCGTCAAAGCTTGGGGATGCCCAAGGCATCCCCTTCTTCATCAATAAAAATCTCAGGTCTGTCTAGACACTTCGTTTTTATTGTTTCATGCACAGTTGTGTTGTTCTTGGAGAGTCTTAGTTCTCGTTTGATTTTCTTAGGTTGTTTAGTTTGCTTGAATAAAATAGTTTGGACCCCCGTTCTTGCTGTGTTGTTTTGCAAATAAGTTGCTTGGTGTTGGAAAGGAGTAATAAGTTCTTGCTTTAAGTGCAAGAGGAGCTTGCATTGACTGTGACTTAGACTTTAGCATGACATGCTAGGTGTTATTTTGACCTTATGCTTAGTGATTATTGTTGTAGCATGTCTTGTTCCAAACAATTGGGATTGCTTAGTGTGCCTTGAAGAAATTATGCGTTGTTTTAGCATGCAAAAGCATAGTATTGTGGTATTCTCCTTTGATGCTTTGCTTGGGTTGACTTGGCACATGCTCACACCATGTTATGACTATGATAAGTCACCATTGCCTCTATGATCATTTATTCATTGACTTGTAGTACCACTCTATGCTTTGATTAGTAATGCTTTGTTGCTCTCCATGATTATGGCCATTATGCTCTCTTAGTTGGTTGCTCCCAGTCTTTTGCTAGCCTCCATTTGTATGAGTAAGCTCTACTCATGCTTCCAACTCCCAAGAAACCAAGTTATTCCAAAGTGTCCACTATAAACTCCTATGCATGGTGTGTTGCACCATTCCAAGTATATTCTTGTTTTCAGCTATCTTCCAATTAAAAACCATTTTGTTATGTGAAAACTTAGTGATTAAAGCACTCACGAACTTGATGGCACACTTTATATTCTTTGCCCCTAATAAACTTGAACTATTGTGACATCTTTGTTGTATATGTTTGCACTTATACGTTGGAATTAACAGAACCATGCTATCACGGGGAACGTTTTCAACATTGCACTTGTACTTTGTACTCAGTTGATATCATGCTCTTTTGTCTATGGATGTCATCAGTGTGAAATAAAGAGGGAACTTGTAAGTCCATGGAGTTTGTATCCTGTGTTAGAGAAACACTTGGGCCGCTAGCCTAAGCCATGCCTAATCATGGTGGAAACTTGCAGCATCACCATAGTGAGCTATCTATGAAGCATCCTCAATAAAAATCTATGCATATAGTAAATAAAAATATCACTGAGATGCTCATTGTCTGCTTGCCTTGTCATTTTGGTTATGAGAAAGCTCCTATACCATGTGCAAGGGGTACCCCGTTGGCGGTTCTCAATGATATGCAAATACTTACAATGATAAGAACTTACCTATGACTGAAGTTGAGTATGCATGAGGTGTGGCCCTCATATTCAAGGGACTTGAGATTGCCAACTTATACTTCGTCAAGCATATACTCCATCTTTGTCACTTTAACCTTAATCATTTCAAGATGCTTATGATATGGGCAATGAGGGCTGAAAGCTAACAAGTACCATAATTTTTGGAAGCTCTTTTTGAAACTTGAAATCCCTGCTTCCTTTACAAAAGGCCTTTCTTCCACCACTATTGACTCTCCACCTTCTACCTTTAGGCACTATTAAGAGAGCATAGTTGTCATTCTGTGTGCAGTGTTCCAAAGCTTATTGATTGATGCATATTGTGATATTACTTGTTCTTGTGCTATTTGTTTCTAGTCACCCTTTTGAACTTTGAAGGTGTCCTATGCATCTCTATTGCTACTCTATGAGGGACAAGCTGATTGCCACTATGCTATATTTTCTCTATGTGAAACAAACAAACGTTTTTCAATGCATGTTATTCATGATCTTTGTTTGTAGCTTGTCATGTTACATGCATAGTTATTATGTACTATTGTTAGAACTACATCTTTCATGCACATGTTTCGAGTTCTTTGATCCCATCTTTGAATGCTTGCAAATGGTTAGATCTTTATTCTGAGGGTGCATGTCACCTCAAAAATTATTATTTTATCACTTACCTACTCGAGGACGAGTAGGAGTTAAGCTTGGGGATGCTTGATACGTCGGAAACATATCTATAATTTTTGATGTTCCATGCTAGTTAGTATCTACTTTACTTTGCTTTGTCTACACTTTGAGGTGCTTTTTACATGTTTTCTGGTACTAACCTATTAACAAGTTGCCACAATGTCAGTTGCCTGTTTTCTGCTGTTTTTTGTTTCAAAAAATTTAGTAAAGAAATATTCTCGGAATTGGACGGGACAAACGTCAACGTCAATTACTTTTCGTGGGGAACAAGAAGTCCAGAGGGGAGACAGAGAGGCAGGCTAGGGCACCCAGACCCCCCTAGGCGCGGGTGGGCCCTGCCCCGCGCCTGGGAGGGGTGTGGGGCCCCTAGCCACCGCCTCGGCCCCCCTTTGCCTATAAGAAGACCCCAATGCAGAAACCCTAAGCACCTGATCAAATCTCCACAAAACCATCTGTAGCCGCCACCACCATCGTCCCTAGATCGGGTGGGATCTGAAGTTCTTCCCGGCACCCTGCCGGAGGGGAGATCATCCTGGAGGCCTTCTCTTCGGTATGATGTGTGAGTAGTTCCACCTTGGACTATGTGTCCATGTAGTAGCTAGATGGTTGTATCTCCTCCTTTGTCCTTTCATGTATAGATCTTGTGAGCTCCGTTCATGATCAAGATCTAATCTATTTGTAATCATGCATGTTGTGTTTGCGGGGATCCGATGGATATTGAGATTATTACGTTGGTTTGATTAATGGTTTTATCTTTATGATTCTATCATGTCTGTGTTGTTTGTGATCTTGCATGCTCTCCGTTGTTAGTAGCTATCTTGCCCAAGTAGTTGCTAGTGACTCCAAGAGGGGGTATTTATGCTCGATAGTGGGTTCATGCCTCTAGTTTCCAAGGGAAGTGACAATAATCTCTTCGGTTGTAGATGTGATGTTGCTACTAGGGAGAAAACAACGGTCTCTTGTTCATGGAACATGTGGACCGTTTACCTCACACACTTTGCTTAAAGCAGTTGTATGTTGCTTGCAACTTAATACTAGAGGGGGTTCGGATGATAACCTGAAGGTGGACTTCTAGTCATAGATGCAGTTGGATGGCGGTCTATGTATCTTGTTGTATTGCCCAATTGAATCTCATAGGATCTTTCTCACTAGTAATTGCATTATTATGCCTTGCTCAGTTCCTGTCAATTGCCCTACTGTAATTTGTTTACCCTTCATGCCATGTTGTTTATCTAAGGAGAGCACCTCTAGTGAACTATGGAGCTCAGTTCAATCTTTACCATTGATACATCCTTCACTTTAACTTGTTTACTTGATGCAAACCATTACCTTCCACACCGTACTTTTAATCCTTTGTTACAGCAAACCGGTGAGCTTGACATCCTCAATGATTCGTTGGGGCATGAGTTTGTGTTGTGTAGGTCTCCGTGTTGCTAGCAACACCTGTGTGATGTTTCCTTCCTCCTACTGCTTCGATAACCTCGGTTTCTTACTAAGGGAAGACTTGCTCCTTTGCTGCTTCACACCTTGCTCTTGGGGTTCCCAACAGACTCCACATCAAGCACCAAGTTCTCTGGCGCCATCAAGGAGTCATCAAGCATGGTGGCACGCTTCTTTGGCCGCGTCCTCCGTGCCTTCCTCGACGTCCACGGCCGACACGCCCTCCCCTCGATCCATTGCCGCCGGCCATGGCTAGCTAGAAGTAGTGGAGAACGAAAAGGAGAAGGAGGAGAGTGTGGTGTCTGTAGGGGTTTGTAGCATGGAAAACAAAAAATTTCTACCGCATGCATATAAACAAGCTAAGATCTATCTACTAGACTTAAGCAACGAGTCGATTAGAGTACTCACCCTCAAATATTCCAAAGCGGTTAACGAGAGCAGATTCTCGTGGGTGATGTAGTCGTACACTTGCCGATCTCAAGACCGCGTATATGATCCTTCCGGCGCTACGTTCCGGCAGCGCTTCCACAGTCGGTCACACGTTCGGTACTCGATGAATACCTTCCTCTCCCTTGTTCTAGCAGGCAGCGGAGGTTGTAGTTCTCCCCTCGCAATTCCGGCAGCATGTGGGTGTGGTGTCGGAAGTAGAGGGAAGATCCTGCAGCGCTTCTCCTAAGCCAATGCGAGTTATGGTGGATCTAGGGTTTCTGGCGATCTAGGTTTAGAAGGCCGGAGAGGAGGATGAGATGTCGTCAACGGCTAGGGCGACGGCGACGGGCCAGCGGCGACGGCTGGCAGCGACGACGACTTGGGCGGCGGCGGCGCACGGTGGGGAGGGCTAGGTTGTGTTCTTTGGGGCAGCCCCCCTCTATTTATGAGAGGGAGGCAGCTTGGGAGAGGGGAGTTTGAATCCATACCCAAACCCAAGTTGGATAGAAGGAAGGACTCTTTCCTTCTTCCACTAGGAAACTATTGTTCCAGTTTGACTTTTCAAACCTCCCCTTTGACTTTCAATTTAGACCTTTATTTCTCCCTTGCATATGCCCAACCAAAGTGACCTAGGTCATCCAATCATTCCACTTAACCATGACACATTCATGGACCATTCCCCTTCCGGTCCGGTGAACCTTCTAGACCCTTCTAGAAACTCTCCGATGAAAACATTGAAATCATTCCCGAACTCCGGAATCGGACTTCCCTTATATGAATCTTATTCTTCGGACCATTCCGGATCTCCTCGTGATATCCCGGATCCCATCCGAGACTCCGAACAACATTCGGTTTCCCTACTTACATTCCATATCTACTAAACAACATCGAATCCTTAAGTGTGTCTCCCTACGATTCGTGAATTATGCGGACATGACCGAGACACTTCTCCGATCAATAACCAATAGAGGAATCTGGAAATTCATATGGCTCCCACATATTTCTACGATTACTTTGCGATCGAATGAACCACTTACATATGATACCAATTTCCCTTTGTCTCGCGATAGTTTACTTATCCGAGGTTTTATCGTTGGTATCTCTGCATACCTAGTTCAACCTCGTTACCGATAAGTACTCTTTTCTCGTTCCCGTGATATGTGATACCTTGTGAGCCAGTCACATGCTTGCAAGCTAATTGGATGACATTCCACCAAGAGGGCCCAGAGTATATCTATCCGTCATATGGATGGACAAATCCCACGCTTGATCCATATGCCTCAGTACATACTTTCCGAACATTCAATGCCACCTTTATAGCCACCTAGTTACAGTGTGGTGTTTGATGTCATTAAAGCATCCTTCCGGTGATGGTGATTAACATGATCTCATGGTCGAAGGAATTAGGTTACTATGTATCAGAAAGTTTATAGCAAACGAACTATTGAAATTACTTGATCTTTATGCTACGCTTATCTATAGGAGTATGTCCATCATACCATTCTCCTAATGATATGATCTTGTTGGTAATAACATCTCAATGTTCATGATCGAGAAACCACGATCATCTATTAACCAACAAGCTAGTATTATAAAGAGGCTTTACCAGGGACTCTATTTTAGTTTACAAATCACATAAGTATTAATGTTTCCGGTTAATACTATTATAGCATGAATGTAAACATTTATCATAAACACAAAGATATAATAATAACCACTTTTATTATTGCCTCTAGGGCATACCTCCAATAGTCTTCTACTTGCACTAGAGTCAACTAATATAGATTACATGGTAATATACCGAACACCCATGGCGGTTTGGTGCTGGTCATGTTTTTCCCTCGGGAGAGGTTTAGTCAATGGATTCGCCACATTCAGATATGTGTGTACTTTGCAAATCTTTATGTCACCATCTTGGACATGTTATCGAATAGCGCGAAAACGTAGCTTGATGTGCTTCAGCTTCTTGTGTGACATTGGTTCTTGCGCATTGGCTATGGCGCCCATGTTATCACAATAGATAGACATTGGGTCCAGCGCACTTGGAACAATACCGAGCTCTGTAATGAACTCCTTCATCCATATCGCCTCTTATGAAGCCTCCGAAGCAGCTATGTATGCCGATTCAGTTGAAGATCTTGCCACAATGCTTTGCTTTGCACTCCTCCAGCTAACTGCTGCACCATTTAAAGTAAATACGTATCCAAATTGAGATTTAGAATCATCTGGATTGGTGTTCCAACTAGCATCGGTGTAACCATTGACAACGAGTTGTTCATCACCTCCATAAGGAAGAACCATATCCTTAGTTTTTCTCAAGTACTTAAGGATGTTTTTGACCGCTGTCCAATGATCCACTCATGGATCACTTTGATATCGCTAGTCAAACTAACAACATATGCAATGTCGGGTCTAATACATAGCATGGCATACATAAGAGATCCTATGGCTGAGGCATAGGGAGTTTTACTCATCCTTTCTCTATCTTCTGCTGTTGTAGGACTTTGAGTTTTACTCAAGGTCGTATTGGGCAACATGGGCAAGAACCCTTTCTTGCTATCTTCCATTCCAAACCTCTTTAGAACTTTGTCCAAATATATACTCTGTGACAACGATATTAGGCGTCTCGATCTATCTCTATAAATCTTTATGCCTAATATGCAAGCTGCTTCGCCAAGATCTTTCATTGAAAAACTATTATTCAAATAATCCTTGACACTATTAAGAAGGTGTACATCATTCCCAATCAACAATATGTCATCTACATATAGTATTAAGAATGCTACATAGCTCCCACTCACTTTCTTGTAAATACAAGCTTCTCCATAAGTTTGTATAAAACCAAAACTTTTGATCACCTTATCAAAATGTTGATTCCAACTCCGGGATGCTTGCTTCAATCCATAAATGGATTGTTGAAGTTTGCATACCTTGTTAGCATCTTTAGGATTGACAAAGCCTTTGGGTTATACCATATACAACTCTTCATCAATGTCTCCATTGAGGAATGCTGTTTTGACATCCATCTGCCATATCTCATAATCATAATATGCAGCGATTGCTAATAAAATCCTCACAGACTTTAGCTTCGCAACCGGTGAGATAGTCTCATCGTAGTCAACTCCTTGAATTTGTCGAAACCCTTTTGCGACAAGTAGAGCTTTATAGACAGTAACATTACCATCAACATCTGTTTTCTTCTTGAAAATCCATTTGTTCTCGACAGCCTTCCGGCCATCCAGTAAGTCCACCAAAGTCCATACTTGGTTTTCGTACATGGATCCAATCTCGGATTTCATGGCTTCTTGCCATTTATTGGAATCTGGGCTCATCATCGCTTCCTCATATGTTGCAGGGTCATCGGTGTTGTCCACCAACATGACACTCATAATGGGATTATACCAATCAGGAGTGGTACGATTTCTCGTTGACCTGCGAGGTTCCATAGTTACTTCAACCGAAGTTTCATGATCAACATCACTATCTTACTCTCTCATTGGTGTAGGCGCCACAGGAACTACTTCCGGTGCTGCGCTACTCACAAGTTCGAGAGAAGGTTCGACAATCTCGTCGAGTTCTACTTTCCTTCCAGTCACTTCTTTCGAGAGAAACTCCTTTTCTAGAAAGGATCCATTCTTGGCAACGAAGATTTTGCCCTCGGACCTATGATACAAGGTATACCCAATAGTTTCCTTCGGGTATCCTATGAAGATGCATTTTTCCGCTTTGGGTTCAAGCTTGTCTGGCTGTAACTTCTTTACATAAGCTTCGCAACCCCAAACTTTAATGAACGACAATTTAGGTTTCTTCCTAAACCATAATTCATACGGTGTCGTTTCAACGGATTTAGATGGTGCCCTATTTAAAGTGAATGCGGTTGTTTCTAATGCATAACCCTAAAACGATAGCGGTAAATCTGTAAGTGACATCATAGAACAAACCATATCTAAGAGAGTTCGATTACGACGTTCGGACACACCATTACGTAGTGGTGTTCCCGGTGGTGTCAATTGTGAAAGTATTCCGCATTTCTTCAAATGCTCGCCAAACTCATAACTTAGATATTCACCTCCACGATCAGATCGTATAAATTTAATCTTCTTGTTACATTGATTCTCTACTTCACTTTGAAATTCCTTAAACTTCTCGAAAGTTTCGGACTTATGTTTCATGAAATAGATATACTCATATCTACTCAAGTCATCCGTCTACGTAAGAACATAACGATAACCACCGCGCGATGCTACACTCATTGGACCACACACATCGGTATGTATGATTTCCAATAAGTCCATAGCTCGCTCCATCATACCAGAAAATGGAGTCTTAGTCATTTTACCCATCAGACATGCTTCGCATCTTTCAAGTGATTCGAAATCAAGTGATTCAAGAAGTCCATCGGAATGGAGTTTCTTCATACGCTTCACTCCAATATGACCAAGACGATAGTGCCACATATAGGTCGAGTAATCGCTCAGTTTCAAACGTTTAGCTTCAATGTTATTAATGTGTGTATTTCTACAATCGAGATTCAATAAGAATAGACCATCTATCAAAGGTGCATGTGCATAAAACATATTACTCATATAAATCGAACAACCATTAATCTCGGACTTAAAAAAGTATCCGTCTCGCAATAAACATGATTCAGATATAATGTTCATGCTCAACGCAGGCACCAAATAACAATTATTTAAGTATAAAACTAATCCCGATGGTAGATGAAGAGGTAGCGTGCCGACCGCGATCACATCAACCTTTGATCCATTTCCAATGCGCATCGCACCTCGTTCTTCGCTAGTTTCCATCTATTCTGCAGCACCTGTTTCGAGTTACAAATATGAGCAACCGAACCAGTATCAAATACCCATGCACTACTACGAGTACTAGTGAGATACACATCAATAACATGTATATCGGATATACCTTTCTTCTTGATGTTGTCGTTCTTCAAATCCTCCAAGTACTTAGGGAAATTCTGCTTCCAGTGACCCTCTCCCTTGCAGTAAAAGCACTCAGTATCAGGCTTAGGCCCAGCCTTGGTCTTCTTCGTCGGAGCGGTAACTTTGTTACCGCCCTTCTTGAAGTTTCCCTTTTTCTTAGACTTGCCTTGCTTCTTGAATTTGGTGGTCTTACTGGCCATCAACACTTGGTGCTCTTTCTTGATCTCCACTTCCGCAGACTTTAACATGGAGAAGAGTTCGGGCAACGACTTGTCCATGTTTTGCATATTGTAGTTCATCACAAAGTTCTTGTAACTTGGTGGTAGTGATTGGAGGACACGGTGAATCTCCAAAGCATTAGGAATCACTATACCCAAGCTTTGAAGCTTGCTCACATGCCCAGACATCTTAAGTACGTGCTCACTAATGGAGCTGCCCTCTTCCATCTTGCAGTTAAAGAACTTTTCAAAAGCCTCATAACTCTCAACTGCCGCGTGAGCCTCAAATATCATTTTGAGTTCACGGACAATATCATGTGGGTCATGGTTCTCAAACCTTTTCTGAAGCTCCGATTCCAAATCATATAAGATAGCACACTGAACTGTGGAGTACTGATTCTTCCGAGCGAGGAAAACATTCTTTAACTCATCGGTAGCATCAGCTGCAGGTGGGTCACCCAGCGGTGCATCCAGCACATAGGTCAAATTACCAGCATTGAGGACAATCCTCAAGTTGCGGAACCAATCCGCGAAGTTGCTTCCATTGTTTTTCAAATTTTCTTTCTCTAGGAACGCATTAAAATTGATGGTAGGTGCCGCCATTGATCTACACCATATTTGCAATATTTAGACTAAGTTTATGACAAATTGAGTTCTAATTAATAGTTAAATTAATCTAGGTGAACTCCCACTCAAAACAATATCCCTCACATTATTTTAGTGATCACACGAACCAAATCCACCACATCAAAACCGATCATCACGAGATTTGATGTAGCTTCAATGGCGAACAATCAACATGTTCATCATATCTACTATATGACTCATGCTTTACCTTTCGGTGATCCGTGTTCCGAGACCATGTCTGTACATGCTAGGCTCGTCAAGATCAAACCTTAGCTTCTGCATGAGCAAATCTGGCTTGCTCCCGTTGTATACACTCGCAGAATCTAACACACCCGATCATCACGTGGTGCTTCGAAACAACGAGCTTTAGAAACAATGCTTACTAAGGATGAACACTTTATAACTTGAAATTTTGTGAGAGGGATCATCTTATAATGCTACCGTCGCGAACTAAGCAATACATGTTGGGTTCGCAGCATAGAAAACAAATTTTTTCCTATGATGGGAACAAAGCACCAAGATCTATCTACTAGATACAAGCAACGGGTGGATATACATCCATAGAATACATACCCTCGAAGACCGTATAGCGTTAACGAGGTTATACTCGTGGATGATATAGTCAAACGCTTGCGGATCTCAAGATCATGACGAAGTCCATCTGGTCCAGCCGGTCCAGCACCATCACGTCCAACACCGCAAAGTAGTGGTGCATCCGTGATCGCACACATGTCCGGATACCCTGATGACCTCCGCGCCCTCTCTCCAGCGAAGCAGCGGAAGCAACAAATCCTTCCAGAAAAAGCCACCGGGAACATGTATCTCGTTGATCCGAGACCATGAGGGGATTCTAAAGGGGGGAGAGAGATCCTTCGCTAGGAGGTGTGAGATGAGAGGAGGGAGTGGGGTGCCTTTTATAGGGAGAGGGGAGGGAAGCCCCCTCCCATGGCGTGGCAGCCATGGAGGTGCCCCCACCTCTTCCACATTCATGAGGGTGGAGGTCCCACTCACATAAATAGCCACCCACTCAAAATTCCACTCACCTCCATTAAATTTCCACCAAATTTAATGTAATCTCTCATTAAATAAAACTCTTTTATTTATTTATTCAGAATTTTATTAATTACTTTAATTAACAAACATTCACATAAAACCCCTTGCTAGTATTCAATTTCACATGCAGAACCAGTTTCAGCAATTTCAACCGAAACAGTTTCGGTGTCTAGTGAAATAAACAGTTTCCCTTTCCTTTTTCTTTCTCTGGCATATTATTTGCTCCAAATGGTGTCGGTATCCCTTAAGTTTATCACCCTACGGTTCGCGAATAATGTAGACATGTTCGAGACCCCTCTCCGATCAATAATCAGCAGCGGGACCTGGAGATCCGTACTGACTCCCACATATTCAACGATGACTTCTGTGATCGTGTGAACCTTATACGCATGTAACTCAATCCCTTTGTCTCGCGATATATTACATGTCCGAGATTCGATCATTGGTATCTCCATACCTAGTTTGACCCTGTTACCGACATGTACTCTTTTCTTGTTCCCGTGATATAACATTCTAGTGATCAAATCACTTGCTTGCAAGCTAATTAATGTGATATCACCGAGAGGGCCCAGAGTATATCTATCTGTCATCAGGATGGACAAATTCCACTCTTGATCCATGAGCCTCAACATAACACCTTCGTAGCACTGAACCCATATTTATAGTCACCCTGTTACGGTGTGACGTTTGATGTTATCAAGATACTATTCCGGTGTTAGTGATTGGCATGATCTCATGGTCTAAGGACTAAGATTACTTCGTATGATGTTATAGCAATATAAACACAATGACCTTGATCGTAATGCTATACTTCAGATGAATGTTCATCACACCATTACACTAATGTTGTGATCTCGTTATTAACAACATCCAATGTCCATGATCAGGAAACCTTTGATCATCTTGTTAATCAATGAGCTAGTTTATAAGAGAGGCATAACTAGGAACTTCCTTTTTGTCTATTAAACACACATGTATTAACATTTCCGTATTAATAAAATTATAGCATGCAAAATAAACATTTATCATAAACAAGGAATACGATAATAACCACTTTATTATTGCCTCTCGGGCATATTCCCTTCAGTCTCCCACTTGCACTAGAGACAATAATCTAGTTTGAAAACTTTGCGTATTGAACACCTATGGCTTTCTGGTGTTCCATATACGCAACTGCAAGTGGTTAACATATTATATGGATCTGACGCATTCAGGTCTATGTGTATTTGCATGTCTTTGCGTCTTCACGCATCACTCATTCTCCAATGAGATGACATTGTATAAATTTGGTCTTTCGGTGAGACCTTTAGTTACTTGGGGTTAAATCATGTCGATACTATTGTCATACAATATATCTTTAGTGTTAGCCCGTTGCGAACCACACCTTAGTTTGATAACAAACTACTTGACACAAATGCCCTCCTTTGTTGCTACTATAGCAGTCATATACTTAGCCTTTTGTTGTAGTATCCGTCACAATGTCTTAACTTTGGAATTCATCCAAATCCATCATAGAATCTCCTTTCCATTACATTGTGCCACCCATAGTTTAAATTGAGATAAACTTAATTTGTATCTTGTGACAAAACTAGTATCAATGTAACACTTTACAATGAACTATTTGTAATTGTTTGTCACCTCTACACAAATATATTCTTAGTTCTTCCAAAAGATTATAAGAATATCCTCACTATCGTCTAATGATCATTTTATGATTCATTCTGGTATATGCTCATAACACTTAGAGCATAGGACATATCTGGATGTGTACATATCATGGTATGATTGATCAAATCATTCTTGTGATTTCACTCATCAAGTGTCAAAGCACTTGAATCTTGTTTCACTTATCAAGTGTCGATACACTTGAATCTTGATTCAATTCTTTTCCATGCGACAAGAACCGTTTCTTGTCGTTTCTATATTGAACTCCTTTAATATCTCATATATATACGTTTGGCACAACCATATTAGCGTCACAGTCTATCCACTATAGACATTTATGCTAAATATTCGGGTTTTGCCTAAGTCTTTCATCAAAATGAAATTCTTAACCTTTGTCAATAAAAATTACATCATTTCTAATCAACAAGATGTCCTCCACATAATGTATTAGAAATATGTCTCAGCGCTCCCACTTAATTTCTTGCAAATGCAAGCATCTTCATCGTCTCGTGATGAAAACTCCTTTTCATCACGGTGAACATTCCAACTCCGCGATGCTTACTTCAACCATTGAAGTTTGCATGCCCTTTTACCATCCTTTGAATTAACAAAACCCTTTTCCGGTGTGATCCATGAGCATTCTGGCTGCCTCCGAAACATTTTCCGGCGCTGCGCAACTCAGCACATATAGCTAAGGTTCGTTAACCTTATTAAAGTTCTATTGTCCTCCCACTTAACTTTTGCGAAAAAATCCTTTTTCAAGAAACTTCACATTTCAAGCGACAAACCCTTTTGTCCTTGGTGTTATGGAGGAATAACCAATTGTTATTCTAAATAACCTACAAAGACATGTTCATCCGACTTTGGTTGTCATCATCTTACTTATGCTTATCATACCAAAATTTAAGAAATGACAATTTGGGTTTTACCCCAAACCACAACTTCCATGGTGTCATTTCAACGGATCAAGATGGAGATCTTTTCAGTGTAAAAGCGGTAGTCTCTAAAGCTTTAATCTTTTAAAACATAATGGCAGTTTTATAAATAACACCTTTGAGCCAACCATGTCAAACAAGGTTTTATTACAAATCTCAAAAACTCCATACTCCTATGGTGTTTCGGGAGATGTAAATCTAGGTATTTTGCTAAACTTGCAACTCAAATAAATCCCTTTATGATAAAATCATAATTCATTTATTTTTTGTTACACTTGTAACTCAAATAAATCCCTTTATGATAAAATCATAAATCATTTATTTTCTTGTTACAATGATTTTCCACTTCATCTTGAAAGTCTTTGAAACGTTTTTAAAATATTTCATACTTCTTTCTCATTAAGTGAATATTCACTCAAATTTTCGGAGAAAGCATATGAAGTTGAAGTCCATCGCTTACGACTACACATAATGGACTACATACATCGATATGTATAAATTCCAATAATTTTAGTCGATCGTTCTTCTTTGGCCTTTGAAAGAAGTTTTAATTATCCCGAGGAAAGTCTCACAAGCGTCACTTGATCAAATCAAAGGCTCCAAAAATCCATGCATATGGAGTTTCTTCATGTTTTCTTTCTAATATAATTTAAACAGCGATGTCACTTCATAAGTGATCTTCCAATCATTTGTCTTGCGACATTTTAGCATTAGCTTTATGGATGTGATTTCTCCAACTAGATTTGTAAATCATCCATCTTATATGGAATACGGTAATTATTTGAACAACCTTTGTTCTCATAATACCAGATTTAAATAACAATTATTAAAACAAATCTTGAAGTCAAGCTTTAATGTCAACGAGAAATACAAACAACAGTTTGTTTGTTTTTGATGAACATCATCACATATTCTCTTGCTAGTTACTTAGGCCATTGTGGTTTATGAATTGCATCGTTCCGTATGAAATTTCATACCAACAAATTCAGTATCCAATACCCAAGAACCACATTGTTTTAACAAGTAAAGAATACAATCATAACATGTATATCATCTATATACCTAAATTGGATATTTCCAATCTTTTCTTTTCTGCCAAATATATTTTATAGATTCTCTTTTAGCATTTCCTTTTCCTTTTAAAAGAATCTATCAACATCAAAAGTGGTGCCATATACATGACACATAGTCCAAAGCGTGTATATTAAAATAATAATGCCTTTGGACTTGCACTTTGAAGTAGATCACCATCATCAAAATGATCGGCATTCTTTCAAAATCCATTCTTTAGTAATCTTTTAGTGTAGTAAACACTTTACATACATCTTCTATTCATCCTTATCATGACGACTTTCATGATCAAGCTAATGTAGCTTATAAAGACGAACCGTGAGTATAACGTTACTTTCCAAAACCCTTTTTGGATGATTAGGATGTCTAGCATCTCCAACCTTTGTAAATTATCATCCAATATGAGAACAAACATTATACTCTATCATATTGCAACCAAAACATTGTTTCAAATATCGTTATATCTGTCACACATGATGGTTTCTGAAACAATTCTTTCAGCTCCTAGATAAACATGATATTTAAATCAAGAGTCATGGAGGCAAACATGATACTTAAGATACTAACACTAGAATTGTTACTCTCGATTTAATACCAATTATTAAATTTCACGGAGTAAACAAAGTTTGCTGAAAGTTTGCAATAGGACTTTAAACTTTAGATTGACACTCAACACAATACAATACCAGTTCGTAAAGTAAATATCCAGAATTCTATAGTTCTATTAACTCAATTACAACTATGCATAAGGTGGTGAACGAATGCCAATGACTACAACAAATTATGCAAATTCACTTTGATTTAATTTATGATAAATTGAGTTATTCTAATCCAAATTAGAAATGAACTCCCACTCAAAAACGACATCCCTCGTGCCTTTTTGGTGATTACATGAACCAAATCCACTACACCAAGTCCGATCATCACGTGAGTTGGTGTAGCTTCAAAGGCGAGCATCCATATGGTCATCATATCAAAACATATGACTCATGCTTAACCTTTCGGTCCGTGTTCCGAGGCCATGTCTGTACATGCTAGGCTCGCCAAGTAAGAACCTTAGTATTCGCGTGTGTAACTGTCTTACACCCGAGATATGCTCGTGGATTCAAGTACACCCGATCATCACGTGATGTCTTGAAGCGACAAAACATTGTCGATGCATACTTAAGGAAGAACACATTTTATCTTAATATATAAATGAGGGATTATCTTATTATGCTAATAAAACGCCAAACAAGCAATATAAGATGCAATCAAACATCACATGTTAATAAGTGAAATGATATGGTTCCCGCATATGATCTCCATCATGTGCATCGTGGTATGATCTCTATCATACCTCTATGTGTAAGGCCAAGGTCTATGGAACCTACACGTTATGTGTGTTGTGAGAGTATCATCTCATACTTCTACTTACAACATCACCATATCATAACACTAGCCCAGCAACAATCTAAACTAGATGCCTCTAATTTATCCATTGCAAGTTTTACGTGGCTTAGGGCTTTCGAAGATAGAACCGCTCTTACCTACGAACATGAACCAAAACGAGGATAACCAAATTGTTGACACCTCGTTGTAAATTAGATATTGACTATAGTAGGAGAGACAGACACCCGCTAGCCACTTATGCAAAACTACTTGCATGTCAAGCGTGGAACATGTCTCATGTGCGAGGACATGTAAAGTTTGTCCGGGCCGCTTCATCCCACTATGCCACAAATATCCAAAGTACAACTAAGAAACAATAAAATGATCATCATCGCCCACATACTCATATGTGTACTACCCGTGCAAAGCATCTACGCATTGATCCGGCTTTGATACCATTGTTGGGTTCGCAGCATAGAAAACAATTTTTTCCTATTATGGGAACAAAGCACCAAGATCTATCTACTAGATATAAGCAACGGGTGGATATACATCCATAGAATACATAACCTTGAAGACCGTATAGCGTTAACGAGGTTGTACTCGTGGATGATGTAGTCGAACGCTTGCCGATCTCAAGATCGTGATGAAGTCCATCTGGTCCAGCACCATCACGTCCAGCACCGCAAAGCAGTGGTGCATCCGTGATCGCACACACATCCGGGTACCCCGACAACCTCCACGCCCTCGCTCCAGCGAAGCAGCGGAAGCAACAAATCCTTCTAGAAAAAGCCACCGGGAACATGTATCTCGCTGATCCGAGACCATGGGGGAATTCTAAAGGGGGGAGAGAGATCCTTCGTGAGGAGGTGTGAGATGAGAGGAGGGAGTGGGGTGCCTTTTATAGGGAGATGGGGGGCAGCCCCCTACCATGGCGTGGCAGCCATGGAGGTTCCCCCACCTCTTCCACATTCATGTGGGTGGAGCTCCCACTCACATAAATAGCCACCCACTCAAAATTCCACTCACCTCCATTAAATTTCCACCAAATTTAATATAATCTCTCATTAAATAAAACTCTTTTATTTATTTATTCAGAATTTTGTTAATTACTTTAATTAACAAACATTCACATAAAACCCCTTGCTAGTATTCAATTTCACATGCAGAACCAGTTTCAACAATTTCAACCAAAACAGTTTCGGTGTCTAGTGAAATAAATTCCTGCGCTTTCCTTTTTCTTTCTCTAGCATATTATTTTCTCCAAATGGTGTCCGTATCCCTTAAGTGTGTCACCCTACGGTTCGCGAATAATGTAGACATGATCGAGGCCTCTTTCCGATCAATAATCAGCAGCGGGACCTGGAGATCCGTACTGACTCCCATGTATTCAACGATGACTTCTGTGATCGTGTGAACCTTATACGCATGTAACTCAATCCCTTTGTCTCACGATATATTACACGTCCGAGATTTGATCATCGGTATCTCCATACCTAGTTTGATCTCGTTACCGACATGTACTCTTTTCTCGTTCCCGTGATATAACATTCTAGTGATCAAATCACTTGATTGCAAGCTAATTAATGTGATATCACCGAGAGGGCCCAGAGTATATCTATCCGTCATCGGGATGGACAAATTCCACTCTTGATCGATGAGCCTCAACATAACACCTTCGTAGCACTGAACCCGTCTTTATAGTCACCCTGTTACGGTGTGACGTTTGATGTTATCAAGATACTCTTCTGGTGTTAGTGATTGACATGATCTCATGGTCTAAGGACTAAGATTACTTCGTATGATGTTATAGCAATATAAACACAATGACCTTGATCGTAATGCTATACATCAGATGAATGTTCATCACACCATTACACTAATGTTGTGATCTCATTATTAACAACATCCGATGTCCATGATCAGGAAACCTTTGATCATCTTGTTAATTAACGAGCTAGTTTATAAGAGAGGCATAACTAGGAACTTCCTTTTTGTTTATTAAACACACATGTATTAACGTTTCCTTATTAATACAATTATAGCATGCAAAATAAACATTTATCATAAACAAGGAATACGATAATAACCACTTTATTATTGCCTCTCGGGCATATTCCCTTCAATACAAGATGCATAAAAGGATTAACATCACATGCAATTCAAAATATGTGATATGATATGGCCTTTCTTCTTGTGCTTCTAATCTCCATCTTCAAGCACGAACATGATCTCCATCATCACCGCCATGGCGTCAAGGTCAATGGCGCCGCTTCATGGTTGTCGTCCACCAGCATCAACTATTAGGACTACTTTGAATAATAGACACGCAGGTCTTAAACGAAATTAAAAGACAACTATATGGCTCCTGCCGATTGCTGACTTATAATAGGGAACATTGCATACATCATATATAATCACAATCATGGCCATATCACATTGCAGCACACCCCTGCAAAACAAATTTAGACGCCTCTAATTTTGTTTGCATAGGTTACGTGGTTTGGGGCTTTCAATAAGTGTCGTTCTAACTTACGAACAAGAACCACAACTTTGATACTAGTATTGTCAATTACCCATTGTCAATTGAATCTTCACTATGTTGGGAGAAACAGGCACCCGCAAAGCCACTTATGCAATACAAGTTGCATGTCAAGCGTGGAGCAAGTCTCATAAACGATGTCATGTAAGGTTAGCCCAGGCCACTTCATCCCACCATCCCGCAAGATGCAAAGCACACAAGAAGAAATCGACAACAAAAGCATCAACGCCCACAATGACCATTATGTTCTACTCGTGCAACAGATCTACATATAGACACGGCTCTGATACCACTGTAGGGGTTCATAGCATGGAAAACAAAAAAATTCTACCGCATGCATACAAACAAGCCAAGATCTATCTACTAGACTGAAGCAACGAGTCGATTAGAGTACTCACTCTCGAAGATTCCAAAGCGGTTAACGAGAGCAGATTCTCGTGGGTGATGTAGTCGTACACTTGCTGATCTTAAGATCGCATAGATGATCCTTATGGCGCTGTGTTTCGGTAGCGCTTCCGTAGTCGGTCACACGTTCGGTACTCGATGAAGACCTTCTTCTCCCTTGTTCCAGCAGGCAGCGGAGGTTGTAGTTCTCCCCTCGCGATTCCGGCAGCACGACGGCATGGTGTCGGAAGTAGAGGGAAAATCCCGCAGGACTTCGCCTAAGCCGGTGCGAGTTATGGTGGATCTAGGGTTTCCGGCGATCTAGGTTTAGAAGGTCGGAGAGGAGGAGGAGGTGTCGGCGGTGGCTAGGGCGACAGCGACGGGCCGGCAACAGCGGCGACTTGGGCGGCAACGGTGCATAGTGGGGAGGGCTAGGTTGTGTTCTTTGGGGCAGCCCCCCTCTATTTATGAGAGGGAGGGCAGCTTGGGAGAGGGGAGTTTGAATCCATACCCAAACCCAAGTTGGATAGAAGGAAGGACTCTTTCCTTCTTCCACTAGGAAAATATTGTTCCAGTTTGACTTTTCAAACCTCCCTTTTGACTTTCAATTTAGAGCTTTATTTCTCTCTCGCAAATGCCCAACCAAAGTGACCTAGGACATGATCCAATCATTCCACTTAACCATGACACATTCATGGACCATTCCCTTTCGGTCTGGTGAACCTTCTAGACCCTTCTAGAAACTCTCCGATAAAAACATCGAAATCATTCCCGAACTCCAGAATCGTACTTTCCTTATATGAATCTTATTCTCCGGAACATTCTGGATCTCCTCGTGATATCTCGGATCCCATCCGAGACTACGAACAACATTCGGTTTCCCTACTTACATTCCATATCTACTAAACAACATCTGACATGGTTATACCCTACGGGTACCCGATATTAGCATACCTAGTCCATCCCAAGGAAGGCCCACAGCAGACATACGCTGGCCCATGAAGGATTTCGGATGAGCCTAGGACCATGATGCCTTTGAATCCTTGGAGTGCAAGACTAGTACAGATAGGAAACTTAAAGGGGTAAACCCTAGAACTTGTAACCGACTAGGACTATGCCCGGGACCTGCCTAAGTCTATATAAAGGCCAGAAGGGCACGTCCTAGAAGAATCGACTCATACTTTCATACACGCACCTCCACGCCAGATCGAATCTGCGCACCCTGTAATCTTTCGGTTCCGCCGTAATCAAGAGCAGACAAGCAGGAGTAGGGTTTTCCCTCCGGGGGCCTGAACCTGGGTAAATCTCGTGTCCCCTGGTTGCTTGTTTGTTAATCGTTCCACGATCTCCAGCATCCCCATCTTCTCCAAAACCCAGGTCCATAACAATGGGCATTGATGAGATTAAACCTCGTCAATTGGCGCCGTCTGTGGGAACTGGGGCTGCTGATTGTGCAATCGTGACGGTCCCAACCCGATCGATCTACAACTCCGCGGCGACGGAGAATCACCTCCTCTTCGGCGCTTTCAACTTCACCGCCCACTCGCCGGCCACCATGAAATATTTCGAGCCCGTAGGCGACGGACTCGAAATTTTGTTCGGGAGCTTCTGCTTTCAGGTGGGACAAACTGGCACCCTTCGCCTTCCTGAGCGGGTGCCCGTGCCATCAATCAGGCCCGCCTCGTGGGCTCCACACCCCGTGCTGCGCACATCACCATCGACAGATGAGTTCTACGGCAGCTGCAGCTGCAACTCCGATCTGTGCGATCCACCTTCGGATGAAGGGACCTACGGTTCCGGATCCGAAAGCTGCGGCAGCAGCGGACCGATCTACGAGCTCTACCAATGCGCCGCAGTCATCCAGGAGCAGCAGACGCCTAACCCGCTACCCAACTCGAACCCCAACCCGCAGGACAGAAACGGCGAAAACGGCGGGAACAGACACGTCGTGCCGTCGCAGGCGAAATAATCCTGCCTGTGGAATCCTCACGTGAGCTACTGATGGCATACCACTACCTCCTCATCGAGGAGCACAAGAAGCAAGTCAAGATACAGGAGACACTCGACAAACGCAAGCAAGCAACCTCTGAGTCCAGCGCGCGACGGGCTGCGCTCTCCGCCATGGCACCCGACTCTAGCTCAAACGGAAACCAAGGACACAAACACCGCTCTCGGGTGGATAACATGGATCCCAGAGAGCGCCGTGATGTGACCCGAACTCTCCATACATCGTTCATGGATATGGATGCCGATGGCAACATCATCCCGAAGACACCACAGGCTGCGATCATGGCAGCCACTGCGTATCTCGCAGCCCACCAACCTCCGGAGGGGGACCCAAAAAGAGCCATGCATAAGTCCGCACTCACCGGACTCGGACTCATCGGAGCTGCGCTCCACGAAGATGCTCCTGCAGAGCCGAAGAAGAAAGCTCCAGCCAGGCGCGACCGGAGCCCCACCCCTTCATCCGAAGAAGAAGAGGAACACGACCTTCCTCGAAGGAAGAAGAGCTCGCATCGCCATAAACGCGACTACGACGCCAGAGACGCGTTTACACAGCGCAAAATCGACAAAGCACGAGCCAAACGCGCATGCTCGTCTGAATCCGAGATGGACGAAGACGAAGGAGAACTCTGCGGAGCTCGATGCTTCAGCAGATCTGTTCGGCGAACGCAGATGCCACGCAATTTCAAGCTTCCTTCGGATACTCCGAAGTTCAACGGCACGCAAGATCCAAAATCCTGGCTCAGTGACCATCTGTCATCCGTCAAGCTTCACGGCGGTAACAAAGAAACCGCCATGCAATGCCTCCAGCTGCAGCTGACAGGCGCAGCACGGGTATGTCTCAGCAGCCTATCATCAGGATCCATCCGAAGTTGGGATGAGCTAGCTTACAGCTTCATCTGAAATTTCAAGGGCACCAGCAAGAGGCCCGCCTCAATCGAAGAGCTGCGAGCCTGCACTCAGAGAACGGGCGAGTCTATTCGCTCGTACATATTACGCTGGTCTACCACCAAGAACTCCGCAGCACATATCTCCGAAGAGAGGGCCATCAACGCCTTCAGAGACGGCGTCAAACGCCCAGATTTCAAGGAAGAACTTGGACGGATCAAGCCCAAGACACTCGACCACCTCATGGACATCGCCAACAGGTGGGCAGACGGCGAAGATTGCATTCACCGAGCACAATCAGATGAAGAGGACGACTACGGCCGAAGGCGAGAACGCCGCAGCAAGAGGAGATCGCGCGTCTACGAAGACCGCGACGGACCAGACATGGTCGCGGCCGGCTACGCCGATCGCCGCAACGACAACAACCGCAACAGCGGAGGATACCGCGGCGGAAACTTCCGCGACAACGGGCGCCCAACACAGTCGTGGCAACGCCGCGACCGCGATCATGAACCCTCAGCACTCGACAAACTTTCGGGTCCATGCACCATCCACTTCTACATCGACAAACAAGATGGCAAAAAGAAAGCCAGCCATATGCTCAAGGACTGCCGCGAGTTCCAGAAACTCAGCGAGAGCATGGTGCAAATAAGGCAACAAGCCCCAATCCCTGCGTTCGGAAGCGCACCTGCGCAAGGCGAAATAGCACATGGAGCTCCTCCACCTCCACCCGTCGGAGGCTCAAACCAACCAGTCGCACCAGCGCAGAACAACGCCGGGATCGGGTACCCCCCACCAAAAGGAGCACTAAATATGATCCAGAAGGGACGCCCCACGAATAGGGTGCAGAAGAAAATCACCCGACAAATCAACTTGGCCGTGGCAACTCCGCTTGCAACACTACTAGAGAAAAGCCTATCCGAGGCGCACCAAAAAGCCTATCCGAGGCGCATATCATATGTGCCTCTAGCTTCAAGCCTCGGGTATTTCTTATGCGAGGCGCATCTGATATGCGCCTCCTATACTTCACATATGCGAGGCGCATATCGATATGCGCCTCGCATATGTGAAGTATAGGAGGCGCATATCAGATGTGCCTCGCATATGTTTCAGAATGCGCCTCGGGTATTTATAGTATATGCGCCTCGCATATGTTTCAGAATGCGCCTCGGGTATTTATAGTATATGCGCCTCCAATAGTATCCTATATGCGCCTCCGGTAATATTTTCGAAATTCAAGTTTTACAGACCACTATATATAAATAATATACAGATATTCAAATATACAATATAGTCCACAAAATTTTTCAGAAACTTGCATTTTGCCAAAGCATAATAGAACCAACATGAATACACATCAATCATGACATACAAGTTCATACATCAAGTGTTTGTGCGACAAGTTCACACCTCCGATCGGTACAAGTTCACAATCACATTACACCTTCGAGTACAAGTTCACAATTCACATTACAACTCCAACGACGTAGCTCTACCTAGATGAAGTAGAACACAACCTACAATGAAGAGCAACAAGGTGGTGATCACGAGGAAGTTCCTCCATTTCTTCCTTCCATGCCTCCTCCACTTCTCTTCCGCCACCTCTCTACTCTCATAGCCTTGGTAGCTGTTGCCCGAGAAGTTGTTCACTTGCTTCTGGCAGTCTTTCCACTCCTCGTACACACCTGGAACCCGACCGACGTACACGACATAACACCTCGGCATCTCCTACACATAATAAAGATGATATTACTTATGTCAGTGGAAAGCAATAGCTAGCAGTTCACAAAGATAGAATCATCGGCATTTCGAAGAAAGACCAAAAAAAAGCAAACCAAGAATGACTTGGATTAGTGCCTCATACTTAGATTGGGCACGGAAATAACAATGCTCGCTGTTCGATCTCATGCGGCAAGTAGAGTATATGCCCAAATTACTAGTCTACTTGGCACACAAGATCGAACAGCGGCATAGTCATACACGTGACACCACAACACGTTCTAATCATCGGCATTTCGAAGAAAGACCAAAAGAAAGCAAACCAAGAATGACATGGATTAGTGCCTCATACTTAGATTGGGCACGGAAATAACAATGCTCGCTGTTTGATCTCGTGCGGCAAGTAGAGTATATGCCCAAATTACTAGTCTACTTGGCACACAAGATCAAACAGCGGCATAGTCATACACGTGACACCATAACACGTTCTAATCATCGGCATTTCGAAGAAAGACAAAGAAAGCAAAACACAAGAAAGTAGGGAAGCAATGACAAATGAAAAGCAACAAGCACTTAAAATAGTTCGTAACACAAATAACTAGCTAGTGTCTCTCACAATCAAGTTCAACGGTTGACGAAACATATTCTAGAGGTTTTGCTAGGCAAGTTTAACACAGTGATAAGAGGTTACAACACGAGTTCGGAACTAACAGCTAGGTACCCAGGCAATGCAATCATGAAGTCTTCTTCGGCTCTTGAGTCAGCTTTGGGGGGCATTGATGAAGCCCGACCGAGTTTTCGCCATTTGCATGAACATCCTGCCGTCACCCTGCTGCGCTAAGCGTTCGTCTATCTCCCTGTTGGACGGTGTATAGCCGCCGTGGAAGGTGCCTCCGGCTTTTATGACTCCCTGGTACACGATTGTCGCGATCTCCTCCTGGATGTTGAAGAAGTGTTGCCTGAGGTTGCGAGCCTGTATGCATGCAAGCTTTTCAGCCCACTTCACGAGGTCAGATGGCAGCGTTTTGGTCTCCATGTCATTGAAGAACGCCTTCATGTGGTAAATGGCGTAGAAGGCATCCTTCCCACTGCCAGGCGGCTGCTTGACGCAGGCAAACTTCGTCGTGTGGCGGAACACGTGTGCGCCGAACTTTACATGTGGCCTTGCCGGTTTGACGCCTCCCGCTGCGACGTAGCCGGTGAGAGCGCCATCAAGAATTTTCTTGATATTGGTGTAGTTTTTTTGGATCGCACTATTTGAGTCGAGGTACAAGGCTGTTGAGTGTTTCAAATTCAAGCTTATGAGCACACAGCCTGTCCGATCATCCTCCGTGATGGGATGGTAGGGAAGGAGAATCACATCCTTGTCCGAGTATGTTTGCAGGAAGTTTGAGAGGTAGTCGGTCGCCAGATCTATGGCCTCAGCATCTTTCAGGATGGCGTCACGCATGAAGTAGGGATCCACTATCTGGATGCCCGGGATCTTGTCTCTGGTGATCTCCATGGCCAGATTGAGGGAGAACAACCGGACCAGGGTATTGTGCAGTCGAAACCCGTTCAACATGTCAAACAGGTCGGTATGCCGCACGTAGAAGATATCCCCGGGGGGTACAGTGACGAAGCACGGCATGTGAGAAGGCACCTTAGCCTTGAAAACGAGGTACGACTGATCGTTGTCGCGAATGCGGCACTGCTCAATTGTGAGACATCCATAATGAATACTACGCATATGCGAGCCTGCGACCTCGAGCATCGATTTACACATCATCGGTACACCTGCCACGTGCTGCTGATTCCTGGCTTGCCCCACAGCACCGTCCCGGAAAAGAGGATTTGGATCCTGGCCCCGATCACCCTTAGGCTTCCTTTTGCGACCCTTCTTGCTCTTTACGGCTTCGGCCACTGCGTTCACCTCACCGACCGTCTTATGGAGGGTGCCGGGGCTGATCAAAGGAACTACTGGCCTTGGAGGCTCGGTGAAGGGGACAGGTGGCGGCGTCTCCTGACTAGTTGGGAAGAGACGCACCTTGCAAGGGGGTTTCGCTGGTGCTGGTTGGGTCTCGACAACTTGATGTGTGCCTGATGGTCCCGGCTCATACAAATCAGAAAACCTTGTGTTAACAAACTGGTCACCATAGTTCGGGTCAATTTCTTCATCATCATCGGGATTCTGTGCCATGTTGTCCAAGTCTCCCATCTCGAAGTCTTCATCATGTGCTGGTTGTGCTGCCTCTAGGGTGATGTTGAGCTGGTCCTCTGTCCCCAAACGGATCTGGCTCTTCGGCCATAGGTACAAGTAGCCGAAGCCGGTATTGAGGACCGCTGCCGTGTCCTCATCATCCCATCCTTGAGGTTGAGAGGGAGGTTCCACTTGCTCGTAGCCCGGAAGCACCATACTGTATTTGACCCTCATCATGTCAGGTGGCATTGTGACATTGTGCATTTTGCGGTTCTCTGGTTGAACAATAGTACCCTTGGCAACATCCATCAACTGGCCGCCCACCCAATGCATTAGAGTGCAAGGAGTGTCTCCCTGCGAAAGATCGACATGTAGGCCGAGCGTTAGAAAAACATAGATCAAGTCATCGGTGTGGTTGAGCCTCCCAACTCTCGCTTTAATTAGTTAGTTACCTTGAGGGCGTCAAATTCGGCCAATGTCGAGGCACCGACGCCGACAGGCTTGAGCACGCAAGTGGCGGAGTGGCTGCCTGATGGCACCGTGGTGCGGGCCGGCGCCTTCGCCGCAGTGGGCAAGTTAAGCTCCGGAGCTAGAGGAGTCTCCACCACCACCGGCCCTACTGGAGGAGTCACCAACGGAAATTCGCCGGAACTTTGCTAATTTTCTATGTCTAGGAGTGCCAGAAATTCGCCGGAACGGAAATGAATCAACATTCCGGCGAAACATTGGCAACTCAAAAAGAAAAACCTGCACAAAAAGGATCAAACACAGCCATCATCACAGCCATTTTCTGCCAGCATACACAAATTTACATAACAGAACATTCAGCGAGCGAATAATTCAGCGATAATGGACATGTTGGAACACAACACGGGGACTTGTTTCCAAACAGAGGGAGTACATGGATGGCAGACTGGAACACCTTTGCATATCAAAAAATTTAAACATGCTGATGACTACTTTTCTGCTATTTTACATATCTGCTATTCATCAACTAATCATCATCACAGCAGCAGTCCAAGATGGATAACAATGGACATAGTCTAAGAAATGAAAATTAGTAGATATGGAAGCCAGTACTACTAATATGTTCAAATATAAGAGTTCACTAGTTGAGGCTTTTCGTCCCAATGCTTAAAGACAAGTGTGCATTTGTTCTTCTGTGACATGCCTGATATTACAGAGGTCATATGTTCCATGTTTTTATTACTATCTAGTCGCTTAGAAAAAAAAATCCAAACTTACATCCAAGAATTGGACTAGAAATTCTGTCAAAAAAAAAGAATTAGACTAGAAATTGACTAGGTGGCAATAAAAACAAGGAAAAATATCACCCTTGTAATATCCGGTGCAAGAGTACAATAATATGCAACCATTCAGGATTCTGTCGTATTTTAGATTGGAATAAAAGAAATTATCACTTAAAAATCCTAGAATGTCATCTATGCTCAAAGGCCCCAGCAACTGAAGCTCAACAATGATTTTGACAGATTTAAAATGCATTTGGCATACTGAATCTGTATCTTTTCGTAACTTCAATGAACACAGCTCAGAACATGATCAAATCTCGAAACAAAGCAACTAACATATTACACCAAATTCCATGCATTTTCCATTCAGACTACATCAATTTTCATGCACATAAGATAGTATAACTAGTCATCTGAAAGTAAGAAGCATTTGCACAGAAAAAAGTATGTATGAATGATAGGAAAATCATAAAAAATTTAAGAAGCATGCCAAATAGGAAGACAGTAAATTTTTAAGGACACAAACATACATCAATGAATAAGAGACAGTGTCTGCAAGAATAACTCAATAAGGGTCAAAGTGGAACTGAGCTACAGAACTAATATTGCTAGCTTATACTCTATGTTTTATTATGATGAAAGAAGTTATACTGCGGCAACTAAACTTTGAACGTCAATTCAAATGGTGATTCTGACCTACAGACCTGAGATACTTCCAATCTCAGTACTTGCTTTAATTGTGCTACCTATTTTTTAGGAAAGCTTCTTTCTTCAAGCTAATATGACTCCCAAAATAAGTATATTTGCACCTGCACCAAATTATTAGATAGCCAAAGTTTTATTGCGTTAATCACGCAGAGGAACAAGGCCAGACACGCACCTGGACCACTTAAAGATCGAATCGAACGCGTTTAGCACTAGAGAAAATCCAAGGAGAGGAAATCATTGGACGGCAAGATCGGGGCCTCCGGATCTTGAGGATTACGAGGGGTAAGGGAGAATGGGGATTGGTGCTCACCTTGGGGTGCTGAGGACGGAGCGCAGCAACAGTCGGTCCTCCACGAGCTCCTCCACGGGGCGGCGTCGGGCTCCTCCTCCACGGGGACGGCGGCGAGCTCCTCCTTCACGGGGACGACAGCATCGGGCTCCTCCTCCACGGGGACGGCGGCGTCGGGCTCCTCCTTCACGGGGACGGCGGCGTCGGGCTCCTCCTTCACGGGGACGGCGGCGTCGGGCTCCTCCTTCACGGGGACGGAGGCGAAGTCGAGGAGGCGAGCTGGGGAGAGAGACGTTGGGGGGTGAGGTGAGGTGAGATGGGGGAAGGGGCGGCGGCGAGGAGAGTGGTCTGCGTGCGTATAAAAAAAAGTTCGATGGGTGCCGGTTATGCGAGGCGCATATCGCAAGGTGCGCCTCGTATAATATTACGTGAGGCGCATCTGGGCTAAATGCGCCTCGCATAATATGCACTCCTAGACAAATAGGGCAGTGCACATGTTTCTATCAACTATCACATAGCAGCCTAGTGGTAGCATGCCTTGTCCTTCACTGCTGGCCACCCAAGTTCGAATCCTAAGGGGGCCAATTTTTTGGAAATTTTTTTAAAGGCCAATTTTCATGTAAAAGCATACAAATATGAACTATAAAATATACTACAAATATTTTAAATATTCAAATATTGCTAAAACAACAAAAGTGAGTATTCTCAATGAATGTGTCTTGTGGATACATAATATTCTCAATGCAATATTATTATAACACACACATAATGAAAATTAAGAATGTTTTGATACATAATAGTAGGCCACACACACGACGGTTCTTGACAATGGTCGGAGCGCGCTAGCATTTCTTGACAATGGTCGTCTTCTTGCCCTTCTTTGTCGCGGTTGCATAGGTTAGGTCCGGGACATCTTCACTACTTCTCTTGAACGGAAGTCCTTTCTTAGGTAGGGTTGTGGTGTACGGTGTTTGGTTGCCATACCCGTCTTCTATCTTCGGATCGCCGTTCTGGTCAAAGTCTTGCTCGTTGGCGACTCCGTCCATTCCGATAATGTTCCTTTTGCCTCTCCTGACGACAACCCAGCTAGGCTTTGACGGGTCTTTTATGTACCAGCATTGGTCGACTTTGCTAGCCAAAACCCAAGGCTCATTTCTTGCGGGTGCGTTCGCGCTGGTGGTCTTTGACGGTATAACCATCATGGTGAAATACCGGTCTTCTTTCTCGACGCTCTTGGCCCACCTGACACGGAACATCGGCACCTTCTCCATAACATAGTCGAGCTCCCAAATCTCCTCGATCCTTCTGTAGTATCTTTCCGGGATGTCGCTGGTGTAGAATATCCCTGTTACCCCTGAGTTCTGGTAATCACAGTTATTGTCTTTTTCCTCTGTATAGAACGTGTATCCGTTGATATCGTAAGCCTGATAGGTCATGAGGTTGTGCGAGGCGCCCTGTGACAATGAGAATATGAGTTTATCTTCCTCCGAGTACTCGCCCTGCGGTGGATTAGCTATGACCTTCTCCCTAAACCACCGCGTGAAACCGGAGTTGTGCTCCTTGATAACATCTTCCTCCCTCGGGACCTGGCGCCCCTGATCAGCGTAATTCTTCTTGATAAACTCTTTGTGCTCATGTATGTATGGATCAACCACCTGCAGGTGTTGCAGCGCGACCAGGTTTGCTCTTTCAAAGTCCTTGGTTCGTCCCTCCATGTCGACATGCTTTGCACGTCGACCCTCGCGGTGACCCCATCCAGCGAGCCTCCCGAGGTGCTTGTTGAATGGCATACCAAGAGGGGTCTCGGTTTGTAGAAAGTTCGAGCAGAAAGAGATGCACTCTTCGGCCAGGAAGCCGTTTTCTATGCTTCCATCTGGACGGGACTTGTTCTTAACGTATCCCTTGATGTGTCCATTGAGCCTTTCGAACGGCATCATGCTTCGCAGAAACGCAGGACCGAGCTGGACGATATCCTCCACGACATGGAGAAGAAGATGAAGCATGATGTCGAAGAAAGCGGGGGGGGGGGGAATAGATCTCGAGCTCGCACATTATCACCACGATCTCGTCCTGTAGCCTCGTGAGCTGCTTAATGCCTATCGACTTCCGAGAGATGACGTCAAAAAAGTTGCAGAGGCCAAACAGTGTTTCACGGATGTGCTTGTCCATTATACCTCGGATCGCGACCGGGAGTACCTGCGTCATTAGCACGGCGACGTCGTGAGACTTCATCCCGCTGAAGCGCTGCTTCGCCTCGTCTAGCCATCTGCTTATCTTCCCCGCGTAGCCGTTCGGAAATTTGACTCCGAGGAGGCACTTCATAAACTGTATGGCCTCCTTCTTACTCAGAGTGAAGCATTAGGCCTTGAGCTTGACCTCTCCCTTCTTAACCTTTTTCCCCTTGCGACGACGGCTATTCTGTGTTTCTGTCTCCTCCACCTCGTCCTCCTCCTCATCATTGCTAGGTGGTGGTTGAAGTTCATCCCTGATGCCCATATGCTTCAAGTCGTTCCTTGCCTTCGGCCCATCTTTGGTCTTGTCGGTGTTAAGGAGGGTGGCAAGCAGACTCTCGCCCACGTTCTCTGTGATATGCATGAGATCAAGGCTATGAGGCACGCGGAGGATTTCCAGTATGGCAAGTCCCAGAAAACAGACCTCGCCTTCCATACCTTCAGCAACGGCTCTGGCTTCTTCTGGGTCTTTCCTGGCGCAGGGCACTCCTTCCAGTTATTCAACAGCTTGTAGATTTCCGCGCCACTCTTCTGGTGTGGGATTCCTCGGAGCTCGATCGTCCCATCGAACAGATGTCCTAGCTTTCTCCAGGCGTGATTCTTGGGAAGCCACCTCCGAGCCCCAAGGAACACGGTTTTCCCGGACCCGGGATCTTTCTGTAGCTGGCGGTACGTTGTATTATCCTTGCACCTAACGCACCCATAGAATCCTTGGACCACATGCCCCGAGAAGTATCCGTAACCAGGATAGTCTTGCACCGTCGTGATCACCGCCGCTCTCATGTCAAAGTACTCTTGTCTCGAGGCGTCCCATGTACGGGCTCTTTCTTCCCATAACGTGGCCAACTCCTCTTTCAACAACGTGAGATACAGATTGATGTCTGTACCGGGTTGTTTTGGCCCTTGAACGAGCATACTCATGGTTACATACTTCTTCTTCATGCACAACCAGGGAGGGAGGTTGTAGATCCATACAAACACGGGCCAGGTGCTGTGTGTGCTGCTCTGGCTTCCAAACGGATTGAGTCCGTCAGTGCTCACGCCCAGCCTGAGGTTCCTTGACTCTTTCCCAAAATGTTGGTAATATTGTAGCTCCAACGCCTTCTACTGGCAAGCATCCGAAGGGTGCCTCAACATTTCCTCCTTCTCCGGATCATCGTCTTCCGGCCTCTTTCTTTCCGCGTGCCAGCGCATGAGCTGTGCTTCCTTAGGGTCTGTGAAATACCGCTGCAAACGAGGAGTTAGAGGAAAGTACCACACCACCTTCCTAGGAGCTTTCTTGGTCCCTCTCTTGTATCGAGAGGTCTTGCACACCGGACACGTGGTCTTCTCCGCATCCTCGCCCCGGTAGATGATGCAATCATTTATGCAGACGTGGTATTTCACGTGCGGTAGATTGAGAGGACACACGACTTTCTTCGCCTCAGCGATACTAGTCGGACATGTGTTCCCCTTCTTGGGAAGAATATCGTGCCAGAATACAATGTTGTCGTCGAAACATTCGTCGGTCATTTTGTGTTTCGCCTTCATCTCCAGAGCCCTAAGCGTTACATTTATACGGGTATCCCCGTCGTTGCATCCGTCAAACAATGGAGTGACCGCGTCTTTCTCCATTTGCTCCAGTTTAGCCTTCTCTCTACCGGCGGCTCTGGCGTTACTCGTCTCCTTGAGAAGCAGATCTTGGACATGAGGGTCTCGCAACCAGCTCGAATCATGGTCGGCACCACCTTGATCATCTTCGTGTCCATGCCCGACGCCACCTTGATCATCTTCGTGTCCATGTCCAGTGCCACCACCCTGATCTTCGTGATCGTGACTGGTGTCTTGATCTTCGTGATCATCACTGGCATCTTGATCTTCGTGATCATCACGTATCCATCGAGTGTAGCCATCCATGAAACTACGTCGAAGCAGGTGCGACTCCAGCATTCCGGAATCATGCCTTATCAGATACATCAGCTTGCAGTCCCGACATGGACATCTTATCTCTGTCTTGTTTGCACGTTCCATGTCGGCCCTCGCGCATGTCATCCACCTATCCACGCGGGCTTTGTTGATCAGTGCTCGGACCATGGCCGCCTGCGTGGTACAAAGAGCAAGGGAATAATTAGAGCATATATGGACGTGGATCGCCGGAAAAATTCGGCATGACCTCCCCTAAAAAGAGGACATCCGCGAGTGCCAGAAATTCGCCGGAAAAGAAATAAATCGACATTCCGGCGAAACATTGGCATCTCAAATGAAATCCCTGCAAAAAAAGTAGCACCACAACACAATCATATAGTCGGTGTCTCCGACAACGCGCATACATGCAAGCAACGCCTTCGCGCTTCCTCCAACAACGACTTGCGCAAGAGAGCCGGAGGAGAAGTAAATGGACATGTTGTAGATCTAGAGGAGCAAGAGACTTCACTTACATATGGGTGTCAACCAATGGATGTTGAGCAAGATTCGAAGGTGAATCAATGGGGGAAATGAGGTGGGGAGGAGGAGGGGGGCGACCAGATTTGTTTGGTGGAGGAGGAAGAAGTGACACAAGTGAGTGGGGTGCTAGTTGCCTCCATGTGCAAAAAGCTGGAAAAAAAGTGGTGCAGCTTATGCGAGGCGCATATTGCACAATATGCGCCTCCTATAATTCAAACTATAGGAGGCGCATATAGCAATATGCGCCTCGCATATGCGGCCACCTACCAGCGCTCGGGCCCGCATGAGTTACTTGAGGCGCATATGGCCATATGCGCCTCGCATATTGTCCAATATGCGAGGCGCATATAGCCATATGCGCCTCGCATATTCATGCACCTACCAATACGCGGGCCCACACAGAATATGCGAGGCGCATTCTGGCCATATGCGCCTCGCATATTGTCTAATATAGGAGGCGCATATAGCCATATGCGCCTCGCATATTCGTGCACCTACCAACACGCGGGCCCACACAGAATATGCGAGGCGCATTCTGGTCATATCCGCCTCGCATATTATCAAATATGGAAGGCGCATATAGCCATATGCGCCACGCATATTCGTGCACCTACCAACACGCGGGCCCACACAAAATATGCGAGGCACATTCTGTCCATATGCGCCTCGCCTATTTTTATACTAGAGGCGCATATCTTAAAGTGCGCCTCGCCTATTTTTATAGGAGGCGCATATGCTAAATGTGCCTCGCATAAGCATGTCTCCTATAGCCTTTTCTCTAGTAGTGCAATCCCTGAGAACCTCAGCGGATCGGAGTCCTGCATCACATTCACTCGCGCAGATCACCCTTTCCAGATCCCCCGCCAGGTCACGCTGCCCTGGTGCTAGAGGCGCAGATCGGAGGCTTCGAGATGAGTCGCGTCTTCATGGACGGCGGCAGCGGCATCAATTTAATGTTCGCAAGCACTTTAGCAGCAATGCGCATCCCACAGTGCAGCCTGGAACAATCAGACACAACGTTCCACGGCATCGTCCCAGGGAAGGGCGTATTCCCCCTAGGCAAAATAGGGCTCGATGTCATCTTCGGGAAGCCGGACAACTTTTGGCAGGAGCGACTCGAATTCGAAGTGGTGGACTGGTCGTCGCAATACCACGCCATCCTCGGGCGTGTAGCATTTGCAAGGTTCCTGGCCGTCCCACACTACGCATACCTACTACTCAAGATGCCAGGACCAAGGGGCGTCATCACAATCCACAGGAGCTTCACCCGATCGGACCAATGCGACAGGGATTTCAACAAAATCTCCCAGTCTTTCGGCATGCAAGACGAGCTCGTAAGGCTCCGCGAGACGACTGACAACGGGGCACCCCCAGTCACAAGGCAGAACGCGCCCGACATGTCCTTCGACTCCACCGTCAACACCAAAAAAGTACAGGTCCATCCGACGGATACTTCCAAGACAGCCTTGATCGCCAACGACCTCAGCTCCGCATAGGAAGGCGCGCTCGTCGAATTCCTCCGTGAGCGCTGGGAAATCTTTGCCTGGTGTCCTGCGGACATGCCAGGAGTTCCCAGGGAATTCGCCGAGCACGCACTCAATGTCTTTCCAGACACCAAGCCAGTCAAGCGGTCCTTCCGGAGACTGTCGGAGCCACGAGCCGAAGCTATCGGCAAGGAAATCAATAGACTGCTCGCTGCAGACTTTATCAGGGAAATCAAGGAAAGTGAATGGCTGGCAAACACAGTAATGGTCCCAAAAAAGGACACGGACATCCTGCGGATGTGCGTGGATTTCACGTCACTAAACAAGCACTGCCCAATGGATCACTTCCCTCTTCCTCGGATCGACCAGATCATCGATTCGACTGCAGGTTGCGAGAAACTCTCCTTCCTCGACGCTTACTCAGGCTATAACCAGATTCGACTCAAGGTCGAAGATCAAGAGAAAACGGCGTTTATCACACCGTTCGGAGTATTCTGTTACAACACAATGCCCTTCGGGCTAAAGAACGCAGGTGCCACGTACCAGCGATGCATGCAAGCCTGCCTCAAGGACCAGATCGGTCGCAACGTCCAAGTCTATGTTGACGACATAGTAATAAAAACCAAGGAGGCAAGGACACTTATCGACGATCTCCGCGAGACGTTCGACAACCTTGATCGCTACAGGATCAAGCTCAATCCCGAAAAATGCGCCTTCGGCGTCCCATCGGGTCAGCTGCTCGGATACTTCATATCTCAACGAGGAATCGAGGCGAACCCGAAGAAAATCAGAGCCATCATGACAATGGAGAAGCTGAAAAACCTCAAAGGCGTCCAGCAGCTCGCAGGACGAGTAGCGGCGCTAAGCAGGTTCATCAGCCGCATGGGCGAGAAGGCCCTGCCATTCTACCAGCTGCTACGCAAAGCAGACAAATTCGAGTGGACGCCAGAAGCCAACGACGCATTCGAAAGCCTCAAGCGGCTTCTCTCCACCTCGCCCGTCTTGGTCACGCCAAAGGAGCGCGAGCCTCTGCTGCTATACATAGCAGCCACACACCAAGTGGTCAGCACCGTACTAGTGGTCGAACGACCCGAAGACGGCAAGACCCACGGGGTCCAGCGCCCAATCTACTACCTCAGCGAGGTACTCACACCAACAAAACAGAGGTACCCTCACTACCAGAAACTCGCCTACGGCGTGCTCATGACGGCTCGGCGGCTGAGCCATTACTTCCAAGAGCATCAGGTGATGGTCGTCAATGAGGCACCACTGAATAGAATCCTGAATAATCCAGAAGCTACGGGACGCGTGGCCCTGTGGGGCATCGAACTGTCACCCTTAGACATCGTCTACGAGAAGCGTCTCGCAATCAAATCTCAAGTCCTTCCGGATTTCCTGGTACACTGGATGGAGCTACAGCTGCCAGACACCCCAGACATGTCGCAGTCATGGACGCTGCACTTTGACGGCTCCAAACGTGAGGCCGGAGCAGGAGCAGGAGTCATACTGACCTCCCCGCAAGGCGACAAGATGAAGTACGTCCTCCGAATGAAATTTCGAGCCTCCAACAACGAGGCCCAATACGAAGCCCTCATCCATGGCATGAGGATGGCAAAGATATGCGGCGCAACGCGCCTGGTCATCTACGGTGACTCCAACCTCGTCGTCCAGCAGACAATGAATGAATGCGATGTGCACGCCGAAAACATGATCGCGTACCGCGCACTCTACAACACACTCGAAGGAGAATTCGACGGCTGCGAGCTTCGACATATTGGAAGATAAAGCAACGAGGAAGCCGACAGACTCGCCAACATCGGCTCCACCTGCGCAAAAGTGCCACCAGGTGTGTTCCTCGAACAGATATGCATACCATCCATCAAGCGGAAATTCCCCAAGGGATCACCCGAAGAAGCAGAACACTCGGGGGCTACGCTACCCGAAGGTCATGAAGGACCCGAGAAACCGGACACAGAGGTAGCCATAGTCAACCTAATGCAGGTCATGGCAGTCGAAGAAACCTGGACGCGCCCATACCTCCAGTTCTTGTTAAATGGAGAACTGCCTGACAGCCCGACAGATGCCCGGCGCATATCTCGCCGGTCAAAAGCCTTCACCATCATCAACGGCGAGCTGTACAAGCGCAGTATTACCGGTGTACTACAAAGGTGCGTCACCATCGGTGACGGGAAAGCCATCCTCCAAGACATCCACGAGGGCATCTGCGGCCATCACGCAGGCAGCCGCTCCCTTGTCGCCAAAGCTCTACGAGCAGGATTCTACTGGCCAACGGCCATGAGCGACGCAAAGGACATCGTCCGAAGATGCAATGGATGCCAACGGTTCGCCGACAAACCGCACGCACCTGGGTCCGAGCTCAGGCCCATACCCATAGCTTGGCCTTTCGCCCAATGGGGCCTCGACATGATAGGCAAACTGCCAAAGTCCACAAAAGGGGGACATGTTTACCTCCTGGTCGCAGTTGACAAATTCACCAAGTGGATTGAGGCCATGCTGGTTACCGACCAGAAAGGCAAAACGGCCGTCAAGTTCTTCGAGTCCATTATCTACAGGTTCGGCGTACCACATAGCATCATCACCGACAACGGATCGAACTTTATCTCCAAGGAATTCCAGGACTTCTGCGAAGGCCTCGGGATCAACATCACATACGCCTCAGTGGCACACCCGCAAACGAACGGGCAAGTGGAAAAGGCCAACGGCCTAATCGGCGCGGGCATCAAGAAACGCCTCATGAGTCCACTCGAACGGAAGGCAGGGGCTTGGACTCAAGAGCTACCATCCGTCCTCTGGAGCTTACGGACCACGCCAAACAGCTCCACAGGCTACACACCATTCTTCATGGTACACGGAGCCGAAGCCGTGCTGCCAGCCGAAGTACGCCACCAGGCCCCTCGGGTCGTCGCCTACAGTGAAGCCGAATCCACGGCTGCACTCGAAGATGCCGTCGATACACTCGACGAAGCAAGAGACATAGCAGCAGCTCGATCAGCGGTGTACCAACAGAGTCTCCGCAACTACCACAGCCGCCGGCTTCGCCCCAGGTCCTTCGTCGAAGGAGACCTCGTCTTGCAACTCAAGCAAGAGCGACCGACAAAATTCGAGTCACCATGGGAAGGACCATACGTCATCACTGAAGTCATCCCAGGTGGCGCCTATCGCCTCAAGCACATGGAGTCTGGAGTCGCATACTCCAACCCATGGAATATCTCGCACCTGCGACGATTCTATCCGTAGAAACATACCCCCTTTACTTTCAATAAGGCTTTCAGCCAAGGCTACTCAGCCGAACAATGTACCTCCTCCATTACGATATAAATAAAAGCTAAGTGTCTCGCCCCAAAACTTCATTTCGCTATTTCGCAGCTTTACTACATGCTACAAACACACTCGGGGGCTCCCCCCCACCTCACGATTTTATCGACTTAGGATCAAACGTGTACACCTGAGTAGCTGACAACGTCAGGCAAACGAAAAGGACACGTACTCAATCAAAGCACTGCGTGCTCACAACAAACAAACCTTTACAACAAAGGGCAAAACACGCCCAGCCGAAATATACAAACTTTACATCTGTCTCTTTTTTCAGGTCCTACCTATTCTGAAGAATAACCTGAGCACGCTGCTCAAACAAATCTACGACATGTTCGGCATACTGCCTTACAGCTGCGTAATACGGACGCATGTCCCACTCACCACCATCCGGCCGAAGAGGTGGCCCAACGGCCACATCAGCCAAATCTACGTCGGGCCGGTGCAGCCTCACAAGAGATAACGCGGCCTTCACTCCTGCGACGAGCTGTTGCCGCACCAACTCTTTGACATTGCTCACGCTCCGAAACTTCGACAGAAGACCCGCAAGGCTCGTTGGTATGGCATCCAAAGGAAACATGACGTGAAGCACCGAAGCAAGCGACGTCTGCACCTGGCGCAGCACTCGAGAAACCTGGTGCACACGATCCTGCACCGTCGCCAGAGCCATGGCACGATCACGATCCATCCAGAAGAAGCCACCAGCCTCCATGTCCTGTTGAGTCAAGCAATTGACTCGAACAGCGACACGCTCTTTCTCTTCCTTCGGAGCAAGGTTCGCACCTGCGACAATGAAAAGAATAAGAGAAAAGGCCAGCAGGCCCACCCGAAGAACTGAGCTACAGCTCGAAACAAGGAACAACTTACATTGAAGCTGTTCAGACAGCCGAATAAGTTCCGCCATCAAGTACTCCTCTCTGGCTGCACCACGATCCGCCTTGGACTTCCAAATATCGGCACGACCTCGCAACTCGAGCAACTCTCTCTCCAGGCTACGCACGCGATCCCGAAGAAAAGTGAGTTGAGAGGAAGCATCCAAAGATGGCCGCAACGGCATTGTGGCAGAAGTGTCAACAGGGTCATCACCCGAAGGAACCTAGAACAGCAGAAAAAGAAAGGGACACAAACATTTAGACAATGACAGAGCACAACTCAGAAGAATTCATTAAACATATAAAGCCACTGCGTGGCACAGGGATGGTGTTCTTCAAGATATTTACAACAAAAAGCAGACGATAAGATACCCTACGACTACAACGCCTAAGACGCGACACCCTGAGTCGCCTCGGAGCCGGACTGCCTAGCTTTGGCCTCGCCCTGCTGCCGCAGTGCATACTCAGACAGCAAGTCAATGAGCTTGGGCCCATATCGTTTGCAGCGAGCAGAGTAGGCAGCAAAGGCTACCTCGGATCCATCTGCAGTCGTCGGCATCCGGGAGGTGATCTGGGGCAGATCCAACTCCGCTCCAGCAGCCAAGGCCATCGCCGGCCCGACGGACGCGCCGATGCCCTTCTGCTTGCGCTTGTATGCCGCAGGCGCTTCGGCTGACAAAGCCTCCGCAAGCGCATCCACGTCATCGAGGGCCGCGCCCTTAGGAACAAGCTCCTTGTAGAAGCGGCCAAGGACCTCCTTCGCCTTGGCAAGGGAGCTGACGACGGTGCCGCAGCGGTCTTCGACCACCACAGTGGCATCATCTAGAGCACTCCCGTGCTCTAGAGCACCGCGGTCAAACTCGATGCCTACGGCATCTGAGACAAAAAATAAGAAGGAAGACATGAAGAAAAGCAACACAGAAGAAAACACGAGGCATGAAGAAGCAAGCACAATCTAGCACTCACCCGAAATAGCCTTGGCAGCAGCCATGAGCTTCGCCGCCACCTCTTTTTCACGAGCAGCGGCAACGGTGGCCAGCTGCTCCTCGCGATCCGCAGCCTCCTGCTGCAGACGCTCCTTCGCTTCGGCTGCCTTGGTCAGCTCTAGCTCGAGGCGCTCTTTCGCACCAACGGCAGCTTCGGCCTTCTGCTCCGATTGACCAAGGCTCTTCTTGAGAGCATCGACCTCACGGAGAGAAGTATTATGCTCCTCTGCATTCAAAACAAGAAACGTCAGCAAACAGGACCGGAATAAACAAAAAAAGGATCAAAAGGCAAAAAGGTACCTCGAAGCTGTCGAAGGTTCGCCTCCAGCACCAGACGCTCCTGCACCAGCCGCTTGGCCTCCTGCACAAAAGGCTGCCGAAAAAAGAAATAGCAGTAAGAAAAGGACTTGGGGGCTACGCCCAACACAAAGGAGTGAAAGACAAAAATCGCACACGAAGACACTCGGGGGCTCCGAAGGCAGAAAGACTTACATGCTCTGATGGCGACTCCGAAGGCTCGCCCGCAAAATTCTGAGGCGCAACCACTTGCACCTCCTGCAATGAAGGATCCGGTGCCGCGCCACCCGAAGTCGCCACCTTCTGAGGAGGAGGAGACGCAACTTTTGACTCCCCCATCATCTCCCGCGCACCATCACTGGAGGAGTCGTGGGAAGAATGTCTGCATATGAACCCATCAGCACAAGTGCAAAAATCATGAAGGAACAAAGACAATGATACAACAAGAAACTTACGAGCCCAGCGAGCTCAGGTCGAAGACAGGAGGAGTCCTTCGGGCCCTCTTCTCCTCCTTCTTTTCTTCCTTCTTCTCTTCCTTCTTTTCTTCCTTCTTCCGCTTCGCTGGCGGGTGCGGCGCTACAGCCCGCACAGGAATGGCAGGAATGGGAGAGGAAGAACCCCCATGACCGTCACTATGACGCTCAAGGCCCAGAGGGTTTCTGAGAGTCGGAGGAGTCGAAGGATCCGAGGAGCTCCGTGATCGTTTGCGCGAGTGGTCCTCACTCGAACCATCCGCATCCTCCGCCGGAGATCGCGCCGACGGCAGCTCGGACACGGACTCAACCACTTCATTATCCGGGGCATCCGGATACTTTTCGGGCACTGGCGGTACCATGCCCGGCACTTTGAAGCTCTGCAAAATCAACAGGAACTTTGTTAGCAAACAAAGGAAATAAATAAACAGCCGACCAAAAAAGCACTACGTGCACAAATTTACACCTGCGGTACGACCAACGCCGAAGAAAATGGTGGAGTTAGCGACTTCCCCGGGATTTCTTCTCCGGCCTTGAACTTCAGCAGCGCGCGGAGGGCCCTGTCAACATCCCCCTCGGAGATTTTCTCAGCCGAAACCCTCGTCGGATCACGGCGCCTAGAATAAAGAAACATCGGATGCGCCCTCGCTTGGAGAGGCTGCACCCGACGCTCAAGAAAAGTCCGGATGATGTCCACACTGTTCACCTCCTTCTCCGGAATCAGTTGGAGATCCTCCACCCGACGGTAAAGGGCCTCTACCTCCGCCACCTCACCGTCCAATATTTGGTTTTTCCAAGACCTTTTCGGCTCAATCATTTGGGAGGGGTCAAAGGGCACAAGACCAAAATCTTGCCCGGGCACTACGGAGTCGCGGATATAAAACCATCGCCTCCGCCAGAACTGGACAGATTCGGACATGGAAAAAGAAAAGAAGAGAAGATTGGGCCTAAGGGAGATGATGCAACCCCCAATGGGATACACACCATCTGAACCAGACTGCCTCTTCACAGAATAGAGCTTCCGGAAGAGACCAAAGTGCGGCTCAATGCCAAGCCAGCACTCGCAAAAAGTGATAAAACAAGAAATGTGGAGAAGAGAATTGGGAGACAGATGATGAAGCTGAATCCCATAAAAGAAGAGCAGTCCGCGGAGGAAGTTGTGGACTGGGAAAAAAAACCCACGCATGACGAAGGCGAGAAACATAACCCGATACCCAGATGGGGGACGAGGGATTACCTCGTTGCCGGGGAGTTTGACGGCCTCCCTATCCTGCGGGATCAGGCTCCGCTCGCGAAGCTTGCGGAGATCGCTCTCCCGCGTCTCCGATCGCCGCCAGCCACCATCGGTGACACGGGTAGCAGCGGAGCTTTTCTTCCCTCCGGCGGCGCTGGTCCCAACTGCTGATGACGACTTCTTCGGCTTCCCCATTGCGCTACGGCGGCGCCGGCGGCGAAAACACAGAAAGGACGACGGAAATGTGGAAGGAAATCCCAGCGCGCGGCAAGAATCGCTAGAGCACAAAGAGGCAGTGAAACAAGAACTGCTGTGGTGAAAACGAACCGCAATTTTCCCCAACGATTATAACAGCGAAGACGACGCACGGCAGCCGTCCATCCAGAAGACCTAACACAAACAGCAGATCTGACCGTACACGTGTCAACACCATAACGAACCGTCGTTACCACGCCATCCACTACGTGCGGAAATCGAGGAGACGCCGTAATTATAGCCACGCCGCGCGTGACCGGTCAATTCAAGGTCAGCAAGTGGGACCCACGTTTCGTCAAGTCAAATCAACACTGGCGTAGCAGACGCTTGAGGTCATTGATCGTCAGCAATGACGTCATCAAAAGCTATACTAGCACCAACTACGATCCTTCGGCTCCACGGCAAAGGGTACTCACTCGAATCTTCGATTCGACCAAATACCCGGGGGCTACTCCCATAGGGAGGATGAATTTAAGCATCCGAAAATTTTCGTGTCCTACGGACTTACCAATTGAACAATGTTTGAACTAAAGTCTCTGCTCGAGTCTACGACTCGAACAGACACTCGGGGGCTACTCCCATAGGGAGCGCTGGTCGCACACCCTATGAAATCTTCGACTGCGACCCTTCGGATCAGCACGCAAAAACTTTTCGGCAACTCTGCCCCGACGAAACGCTGAGTGAGTGACAATCTCCTTGGCCACCCGAAGCACCTCCGTGGTGACAGAGGTTCGGATGCTGCGTCTGCGACGCAAAGATAAGACCTGCAGATATCATCTGATGGCCTGGCAACGCACACGACTGCGCTCTGCTAGTAAGAATTCGTGCCAACAGGCGCGATGAAAAATCCCGACAGACGCGTTGGGTACATCATTTAAAATCACTGGAATTCCACTCCTGTAAGTCCTTCACGGCCTGAGTCGAATTAAGCCAGCATAAGTTCCGGGTTCGAGTCGAGGGACTCGAATCTGAAGAAGATCGTGTTGTTTTGTCCTAAGACAGTTAACTGACACTGATCCGTCGGAAGAGTTAGGCACACGCATCAACAATCCCTACACACTCGAATCATTCTCTAGCAAACAGAGATAGCTGCATCCAAAAATTGAAGAATCCTCAGCCGAATCTACGATTCGACTAAGCACTCGGGAGCTACTGACATGGTTATACCCTACGGGTACCCGATATTAGCATACCTGGTCCAGCCCAAGGAAGGCCCACAACAGACATACGCTGGCCCGTGAAGGATTTCGGATGAGCCTAGGACCATGATGCCTTCGAATCCTTGGAGTGCAAGACTAGTACAGATAGGAAACTTAAAGGGGTAAACCCTAGAACTTGTAACCGACTAGGACTATGCCCAGGACCTGCCTAAGTCTATATAAAGGCCAGGAGGGCACGTCCTAGAAGAATCGACTCATACTTTCATACACGCACCTCCACGCCAGATCGAATCTGCGCACCCTGTAATCTTTCGGTTCCGCCGTAATCAAGAGCAGACAAGCAGGAGTAGGGTTTTCCCTCCGGGGGCCTGAACCTGGGTAAATCTCGTGTCCCCTGGTTGCTTGTCTGTTAACCGTTCCACGATCTCCAGCATCCCCATCTTCTCCAAAACCCAAGTCCATAACAATGGGCATTGATGAGATTAAACCTCGTCAACATCGAATCCTTAAGTGTGTCTCCCTACGGTTCGTGAATTATGCGGACATGACCGAGACACTTCTCCGATCAATAACCAATAGAGGAATCTGGAAATTCATATGGCTCCCACATATTTCTACGATTACTTTGCGATCGAATGAACCACTTACATACGATACCAATTTCCCTTTGTCTCGCGATAGTTTACTTATTCGAGGTTTGATCGTCGGTATCTCTGCATACCTAGTTCAACCTTGTTACCGATAAGTACTCTTTTCTCGTTCTAGTGATATGTGATACCTTGTGAGCCAGTCACATGCTTGCAAGCTAATTGGATGACATTCCACCGAGAGGGCAGAGTATATCTATCCGTCATATGGATGGACAAATCCCACTCTTGATCCATATGCCTCAATACATACTTTCCGAACACTCAATGCCACCTTTATAGCCACCCAGTTACAGTGTGGTGTTTGATGTCATCAAAGCATCCTTCCGGTGATGGTGATTAACATGATCTCATGGTCGAAAGAATTAGGTTACTATGTATCAAAAAGCTTATAGCAACCGAACTATTGAAATGACTTGATCTTTATGCTACGCTTATCTATAGGAGTATGTCCATCATACCATTCTCCTAATGATATGATCTTGTTTTTATTAACATCTCAATGTTCGTGATCGAGAAACCATGATCATCTATTAACCAACAAGCTAGTATTATAAAGAGACTTTATCAGGGACTCTAATATAGTTTACAAATCACATAGGTATTAATGTTTCCGGTTAATACTATTATAGCATGAATATAAACATTTATCATAAAAACAAAGATATAATAATAACCACTTTTATTATTGCCTCTAGGGCATATCTCCAACAGTGTCGTGTGGGGGAAGATTGCCGCGGGCGCCAGTCTAAAAGGACCGGCATCGGATGCCGACGCGGAGGCTGAAGAGACGACATTAAAGTGTCCAATCAGCCAGTGCGTCGTCTTGTCACCATTGATGGCGCAGACTATCGCAATAGCGTCTGAATCGGTGCCGCTACAAGCGTCTGAATCAATGCCGCAGTGGCTGACGGGCGGGCCAGCGACACCAGTAGGCAGAACACGCCTCACGTCCGCACGATTCCGGGCCGACACAATCGTTTCTCGGATTTGGTGCATGGATGGGTCGAACCGGATGCGTTCATCCGGATGGGTCGTGCCGCTGGGGAACCGCGCATGTTTCGCGTGTCCGCCCGAACTAGTTCGAACGCGCTTGGACGGGATGGGTCAAACCGGTGGAGATGCCCTTAGGCCATCCCCAATAGCGGCCATTGGAGGTCAAACCGGTGGAGGTCCCCGGAGTACCGCGAGGTACTGGCGTGGGGCTATGACGAGGACGCCTTCACCGAGCAGGCCATTGCGGCCAGCGCACACGAGGAGGAGGCCCAGTGGCGCGGCTACGAGGAGGCCCTCGCGCTCACCCGCATGGTGGCTGAGACGAACGCCCAGCTGCCACCATCACCGCCGTTGTCGGGTTGGGCGCCTCCGATCACGCCGGAGGTGGGCATGGAGCTTGCGCACCACCAGCAGTGGGATCCGTGGCCTGTGCGGGCGATCAACCCGCCTGCGTCCGCTCCCGCTCCTGCTCCGGCCCTGCCGCCGCCCAACCTATGGATGCCGCCGGAGTACATCGACCTCGATCCGTAGATGGACGAGGCGGCGCCGGCGCGTGATGATCGGTAGCTAGGGCTAGTAGTTTAGATTATGTTTTTTATATTTTGAATGTAAATTAAGTATGAACTTTGCCAGTTTTTCGCGCGAGTTTTTTGTGTTTGGATTAAAAAAAAATTGCCTCGTCCAACGTGGACAAATAGATAGCGCCGCTGAACGCGACTAGCCGGACGGACCGAACCCCTATAAATACTGACCATGATCCGTCCTAAACGGACAGTTTGGAATGAGCTCGTATGGTGGAGTTGCCGTAAACACACTCCATGAAAGTAAACACGTCATCGACTCATCGCTCGGGCCTGGGCGTCGCCAACCAATTTGCACGCGGTATGCCACTCCGATTATTAATATAAGTGACTGGTGCGACCGTGCGTGCGCCGCCCGGTCGTACTCGTACACTCTGCGGTCAGCATGCATGGTGAAAACTGAAAACTGAGTTAGGACGACGAAATCTCGTTGGATTGGAGAAAACAAAAGAAAAGAAGCTGGATGATGGGATCCATCCAGGGGGATAGGCGTGTACCGCCATGCCCATGCATGATGGCTGTGAACGAAGATTTTGACGCAAGTCGGAGTGGGCCCTAGCCGTGCGTTGGTCGGCTTCACACACGCCACGTCAATGGGTACTCGTGTGGTGTGGTGTGGTGTGGTGTGTTGTGTTGTCTGAATTTCGACAGTCTCGCTCCCACGAAACGTCGTGAGCGTTTCATCTTGATTGCAGGAGTCGGGATTGACTCGGCAGTAAGGCACTTGGCCAACACCCATCTCCGAGACCCCGGTGCAGCAGCCGGCGCCGCCCTGACTCGCGCGTCCTCGCCAAGGTGAAGCCGGCGTTGACGCGCCCCCAATTTGTTTGTAGCGTCGCGAGTCAAGAAAGCTGCATAGCTCTGCTCCGTCAACAAAACGCCGCTACAGACAGACGAGTGGTAGTACTACTCCATCAGCTAGCAGCACCCCATTTAGCAAAAATACTCCAACCTTATCACACCACCGAAAATCCTTCTACAGCACACGTACGTTAACGTTCTAGAAGCCTTTGTTAGAATCACAGCTCGAGAAACAAAAAAAAAAGAAGGAAAGTGTTTGGCCATAATCTCAATGAATGAATTGGAAACAAAGTATAGTAGTAGTAGTAGTAGTAGTAGTAGTAGTAGTAGTAGTAGTAGTAGTAGTAGTGTTCATGTGCCGTGTGCTAATCATATCATCATCGTGTCTTAATTTTTGTTTCCCTGGGTACGTTTTGTTTGAACCTACCTTCGAATTTTTGGGACATAGGAGTACTCCGTAAAAGTATCTGGTTGTGTTTATTTCTCGATTCTTTTCGGGTTTTTTTGCAACAGCTTCTAGCTTGTGTTTTCGGTTTGCGCACAACAGGACACAGTCGTCGCGCTCCGACTCCGAAGCAAGCACGCAAACAAAATTGGGAAGGGTCGATTCGATCGCCGCAGGTGACAGCTACACCCTCCCCTCGGCTCCCGCGCGTCAACAAAATTCTATCGACGCATCGACCCACCAACTATTCATCCCGCTCGCGCACTCGTCGGCTACTTCACCCTCCCTCTGCTCGCGCCCCACCGCCTTGTGCTCCTCCACCCCCATCGATCTGCTCGCGCTCAAGCCGCGGCGGCGAGGCAAGCCGAAGACCGGGCTGAACAGATGGAGGCGGCGCGGGATGACTCCACGTTCGGGTACGTGTGCATCCATCACGAATCCCTTTCTTCTTCTTCTTCTTCTTCTTCTTGTTTCGCTAGTGCTGTGCGCCTGTGCCTCCGCGGTCCGCGCCCTGTTTTCGCAACCCGCGGCCTGCGCGCCTCCCGTGACGACGCCGCCGCGCTTCCGCCCAGCAGGCGCCTAGTGCACGTTCCCGATGGGCGCGGTTCGCCATGTCGTTGCGCGGCAACTAGGCCACCGTGCCGCGCGTGCTAGCCACGCCGGCACCCGTTCGCCCAGCAAGCGCCGAAAGATGTACGTCCGTAAAGGTCGCGGTTCGCCGTGTCGCTGCCAGGCAACTAGGCCACCGTGCCGCGCGAGCTCACCTCGCCGCGCCGCACGGCCCTACCTCTCCCCGTTCGCCTCGCCTCGGTGCCCGCCACCAGGCTCTCGCCGCGCCGCACGGCCCGCCTCTTGCCGTTCCCCTCGTCTCGGTGCTCGCCACCAGGCTCTCGCCGCGCACCCTACCACCTCGCCTCGGTGCTCGCCACCAGGCTCTCTCAGCGCGCTACACGCTTGTTCTCCGCGGCTCCAGTGCTTCACCTGCCGCGTTGGTCGACTGGACGGCACCACGGCCACGCCTCGGCTCGAGACGACAACGATTGAGCCCAGCCGGCGGCGCTCGACCGCGACAATGATTCGAGTCCGTGCGTCGTCCAAGCAGTTCGTTCGGGTCTCCATCGCGGCGGCGCGTTCGGTCGGTTCAGTCGTGCCAGTTTTCACTATAGGTACATTCGTGTCCGGCGCGACGAGATCACGAGAATGAGAACATGCGACGAGATCCTCGTCATGTTTTCTATAGCTTTCTTTGTCGAAAAAAATTGGTTTTTCTGGCTTTCGTTTGTACTAGTAGTAGTATCATGTCCGGCTATGAGAAAGTTGCGGCCGGCAATATTGGGGCGATAGCGATGTGTTTAGTTGACGACGGGGCTCTGCTCCTTGGACGCGACGTGTCTATGTGGAATGCATCCATCATCCATCTCTGCTCCCCTTTTCGTCTCCTGTCGTTGGGTTCCTATAATTGTTTTTCTATATGGGAGCCCAGGCCCACTATGTATTAAGAACAAAACCCCTCTCATCATTTCACCTTCACGCACCGTCCAGCTCCAATTTCTCGCGTCTCATTTCGCATCCATCCTGCAAAACCTCTCCTCTGTTCAATCCGTTCACCTGCACGCACCGTCGGTCCCGTTACATCTCTCAGTACTAATTTGTAGTCTACTAATCAGAATCTATCAATTTCAAAACTCGAAAGAAGACCATAATGTATTGATTTGTTTGCTAGATTGAATCGTAAAGTATGTGGTTCAGACGTTCAGTTATTTAAAAACGGTTCCTAACATGATCCTTTCGACAGATGTGGTGAGGTTGCCTGTGATCTCCACAAGATGGAGAAGGATTTGAACGGAACATTCTGCTTGGACATCCGTAGCATCAACGAAGCCACGATTCATCCAGCAAATGCCCTTCTCATTCAGGCCCTGCAGTTGTGTTCTGACAGCACAGCTTCGGTGCAGCCAGTACTTTGGGATCACATGCTCCATTGCTGGGCGTCCAAGCTCGAGGAAGACGCAGAGACGGTGTTCCGAGGTGAAAAGGGTCGAAAACACATCTTCCTCCTTAACAACATATCCGATGTGTCGCGACTGATGCGCCGTCCAGGAGCAGCTTTTGCAAGCAGGGAGCTGATGGGTAAGCTCGTTTCGCTGATCCAGCCATACAAGAAGAGCTTCTTAGCTGAGAGCTGGGTTCCTCTGAACGATACACTCCATGCAAACTTGGATGAGTTCACTGCTGGATTTGTTGCCGCCTGTGACTACCAGAGGGCATGGAAGGTCAAGGCTGAGCTCAGGTACGATCTGCGAGAAGAGATCGTGGATTTGATTGTTCCGCCATACGAGGCTGCGCTGCAGCTGCAGGCAAACCGAGGCAGAGGTTCAGTTTCAGGGGTGCTCCGAGCCATTGCGGCGAAGAAGAAGAAACAGAAGAAGTATACTGGTGAGGACCTGAAAAAGGAGATTAGATCATTGTTTGAAGGATGAACGGCCATTGCTGCTAATTGGGGAGGAGAGGACACCGGTCAGTGGACACGGCAGTTTGCATCTGGCGTCTCAGAAATAAAATGGCTTGCTGCCATAAGCTTGCTAGTTTTATTTGTGCATGTGTGCTATTTTTTTCTTGGCAATGGTGCCTTTTGTATTATATTTTAGTTTCCATACTCCCTAGCAATACAGATGCCATTTTGTTGGAATTAGAAGGTAGAGCAGTCATCAAACCATGAGGTATATGGGTTAGAAGTATACTGAATTAACTGTTTTGTTGTGTAACTCATTGGACAATTTGTAGATGTAAACAAAATGAGCACACGATATTCTTCTGATACAAACAAGGTAGCGCTCCTTTTTCTTTGTTGGAGAATGTTTGCTACCACAACCTGAATTACATGTGTATTCGCCGTGCCTGTGCCTCGCTTTCTTATTCCTTCATTAGTGAATCAATCTGGTATATAACATTTCAGCGCATTATTTCAGTAGCAGGTTGTTATTTATGATCAGACAAACCTCTAAAAAACATCAGAAGAAACCACCAGTTATTATGTATTGTATTCTGCACGACTCTATCCGATACTCTCGAATCAGGCTCGCGCCCCGCTTTATAAATAAAGCACAATCCAAATACAATAAGGATCAGACATACAACCAAACACGGCCGAGGCCAAAGAAACGAAAAAAGGTCGCACCAACGCTGGGGCCACAGCACACCAGAGCCCAAAGAAGAAACCAAAAAAGGAGGGAGACCAGGGGAAGTGGCGTCCATCAAGGCGTCGGGGCGGCCGCGAGGGGAGTCGACGACGGTGCCGCGAAGGGGAGTGCCGCAGCGCGCAGCGCCCGGAGCGAAGACTCGAACGCGGGGCGATCACGCGAACGCACCAAGGGGGACCACTGCTGGAGGAAGGCAAGCAAAGAAAAAACTGAGTCAGCCGCCCGGGTGGGAAAAATCCGTTCGATCACCATCTTGTTGCGCACATTCCACAGCGTCCAGGATAGGGCTGCGAAGAGGAGCCAGAAAAGGCGGCGTCCTCCTCCGGTCCGATTTGCCTAGGACTGCAAGAACTCCCCCAGTTCCTGTTCCTGCCAAGTCGGACCTAGCGCCTCCCGAACAAAATTCCATAAGAATCGTGCCGCCGAGCAAGAGAACATGATATGGGTGCACGACTCCGGTGTCCCACATAGGGGGCACCGGCCGTCACCGGGGCCGTTACGCTTGGAGACTTCCACCCCTGACGGCATCCTATCCCTGAGAAGTTGCCAAACGAAGATGCGGATGCTAAGGGGCAGTGGAGCCTCCCAAAGGGGGCCCGACCACGGCCTTGCAGGGCCCTGGAATAGGGCCTTATATGCTGAGCTCACCGAGAACTCACCCGAGGGGAGGAGCAGCCAGGAGGCCACATCCTTCCCCTGAGAGAGAGCAGCAGGCAAGGCCCCCATCAAGGACTGGAGTTCGGCAGCCTCCACCTCGTTGAAGGCACGGCGAAACAGGGGGTTCCAGATCCCATCCCGGAAATTCTCCGCGACAAGCGAGGATGGGGAGGCCGAGATGGCAAAGAGAGCGGGGAACCGGATCCCCAACGGCACCAGGAGCAGCCAGGGGTCAAGCCAAAAGCGGACCCCTGGCCATCCCCAGCCACGAAGGAGATGCCACGGCCAATGTAGTGCTTAATGTCCTGGATAGATCTCCAAAACTGCGACCCCTCCCGCCGGTCGCAGGCCAATAGGGGCCGGCCGCGGAGGTATTTGGCCTTGATAAGTTGCAGCCAAAGCCCCCCGTCGTCCCTCAGAATGCGCCACACCCACTTCAGCATCAGGGCCACGTTGAAGCGCCGGGAGTCCAGGATACTTATGCCGCCAAAGCATTTGGGGGCGCAAACGTCCGCCCACTTCACCATATGGTATTTTTGATGTTCGTCTCTAGCCGCCCAGAAGAATCTCGACAGCTCCTTAGCAAAGTCGGCATGGATTCCCTCGGGAAGTAGGTACAGACCCATTTGATACATGGGAAGACTCGAAAGACATGAGTTGAACAGAACCGTTTTGCTCCCCTTCGACGTGAGCCGCGCTCGCCAGGGCTCGGCCCTCGAGCGCACTCGCGTGACCAGGGGGCAAGATCCTTGATCAACACCCGAGACTCTCACATGGGAACCCCAGGTAGGAAATGGGGAACTCCGCCAGATTGCAGTTGAGGTTGTCGGCTATACGCTGCCGGTCGACGTCATCGAACCCTAGGACCATGACCTCACTTTTGTCGAAGTTGATCTTGAGCCCTGACATGGCCTCGAAGCAGAGCAGCAAGAATTTTAAATTCCTGATGTCTAGGTCCGAGCCCTGCACCATGATCATAGTGTCATCCGCGTACTGCAGGTGAGAGATACCCCCTCCCGGGATCAGATGCCCTACCACGCCAGTAATGTGGCCAGCGATTTTGGCTCTATCCAAAATCTCTGCAAGGGCATCAACCGCGGAGTTAAAGAGGAGGGGGGAGATCGGATCCCCTTGTTTCACCCCACAGGATGGGGTAAAGTAGGATCCAATCTCCCCATTGATATTGATCGCCGTCCTACCACTCATCACAAACTGCATAATCCAGCAGATCATGCGATCATCGACCCCCCTCCTCTCCAGGACAAGTCGCAGGAAAGCCCAGTCCAACCGGTCATAGGCTTTCTGGAAGTCCAACTTGAGGAACACTACTTTCTGATGGCGTGCCTTGACCTCATGAATAATCTCATGGAGGGCAAGGACATCATCATGAATGAGGCGCCCCTTCAAGAACGCGAACTGGAGGGGGTGCGTGAGTCTCTCTAGGACCGGCGCCAACCGAATAGCACAGACTTTCGCAAAGAGGCGCTGAATGACATTGATCACTGTGATGGGGCGGAATTGGCGGATGTCTGTGGCTCCCACTACCTTGGGGATCAACGTAATCACACCAAAGTTCAGACGCGCCATCACCAGAGTCCCAGTAAAGAATTCCTGGAACATCCGCAAGATCACCGGTTGGAGTTGGTCCTAGAACGTCTGCAAAAAGCTCACCGGCAGACCATCGGGGCCAGGCGCCGACCCCGTCTTCATAGATTTCAGGGCCGCCGACACCTCGTCCGCGAGAAACGGTCGTGTGAGGTCCGCGTTCTCAGACGGGGTGACCAGCGCCCCACCTGTCCAGAAGGCCGGAGCAAGCGAAATGCCCGAGGGGGCCGCCGCCGAGAAGAGGGATTTGTAGAAGCTATAAATATGGGAGGAAAGCGCCTGTGGAGACTCCAACAGCGCCCTTCCCTCCCAGAGGCAGGGGATCGAGCACTTCCTCCTCCGCCCGTTGGCGATGGCATGGAAGTAGACCGTGTTCGACTCCCCCTGGACAGTCCAGTTCTGGCGACTCCGCTGACGCCAGAACGCCTCCTCGCCCCTGTAGATCTCCATAATGGAGGTCTCCAGGGCATACCTATGGGACCAAGCTTCCGCCGACAAGCCACGAAGATCAGCCTCCCGGTCCAAAGCCTGAATCTCCCGCAAGATGGACTCCTTCTGGGACCTGAGGTCAGCCCCCAGGTTGGCCCCCCACCCGCGCATGAACTGGCGGGATATCTTAGTGCAATGATGCCAGATATCCACCGCAGAATGCGCCCGGGGGGGGGGGGGGGGGGGGGGAGATGCGGCCGCCAGCAGCCACCTGGCCCGAACTGCCTCCACGAATCCTTGCTTCTGGAGCCAGAAGGACTCAAAGTGGAAGCGGTTCAGTCCGGAAGGACGGCCCCCTCCCGAGGAAAGAAGGAGGGGGGAGGACTCTATCCGATACTAGTAGTGGGCAGATCTACAAGAAAGATCTTATAAGCTCTGGTTGACAAAAACATTGGACGAAATGTGTGGCCACTTCGTCATTATTTAAAGGTATGCTACTTGCAAGACCATAGCCCAGAGACGTCCGTCCAGTGTTTGAGGAGGCAAAAGGTTCGTAAAGATACTTCTGCCACATCTTCCGCATAATTTGGTACTTTCATCTTTGATGATCTCACTCATGAGCATCTGCTGTTGCACAATTACTCTATTATATTGTTTTATCTACAGAAGAAGGTTCAACTTTTCTACTTTGACCCGTTGCAAAAGCTTACCTGTTTTCCTTGAAACTTTGAAACCGGTTACCACTAAATCCGTTTGCTTTACCACCAGGGCATATGATATCATTTTTTAGGAAAAAAAATACCATATTGCTCTGAAGTTTTCTGCTTTATCTTTTATTATCTCCGTTCTAAAATACATGGGCCATTTTAGTAGGTTCTCTTATTTTAGCCTACCAAAATATTTTATGAGGAGCCAATGGGCTGACACGTATAAGTGACACTACATGCCTGCCACATGTCGTCTGAGTCAGCTCAGAGTTGTTTAGGATACGACATGGAGTCAAAGTAAATGGATTGAATAGTATAGGATCTGACGTGTTGTGGAAAAGTCTCCGCTCTAAATTCCCCGTATTTTGGGCAGGACAACAATGACGAAATCTTACATCCAAAGTAGTGAACGGTATAAAATTTTAATCTCTATATTCTATTATTTCCTTCAACCCATATTAGTTGACTCAAATTTGTCTAAATTTGTGTGAATCTAGACACTATTTAATATATAGGTTCATCTAAATTTTGAAAAATCCAATTCAAGTAATATAGGTCGGAGGGAGTAGATGTTTTCAATTTTGTTAAGCCTAAAGTATAAGGTATTTCGGGTCAGGCAGTTTCAGTTTCAGGGGTGCTCCGAGTCATTGCGGGCTTCTTTTCTTTGTTGGAGAGTGTTGCTGCCACAACCTAAATTTAATGTGTATTCGCCAGACCTAGCTTTATTATTCCTTCACCAGTGAATCACCAGGCATGTGACTTTTTCAGCGCGTTATCAATTGAAGCGCTTCTTTTATTTGTTGGAGAATGTTGTTGCCACAACCTAAATTACATGTGTATTCGCCATGCCTCGATTTCTTATTCCTTCATTACTGAATCAATCTGGTATGCAACATTTTCAGCGGGTTATTGATGGAAAGTCCTTTTGGCTCCTGAGCTCCAAATGCTCTATGCATATTAGAAAATTTTAACACTATATTTACAAGGGCCTGAGATCCTCTGACGTGGAAAACCCTGCAGTTCCATGACTTTCGGTCACTGACAGGTGGGACCACTCCCTGTGGGATCCACATGTCAGGGACTTAAAGGAAGAATTGGCCACGTCAAGGGAGCCGTGTCCATTTACAAGTTTCAAAAATATTGTGAAACAAAATCTTAAAAGTAGCTGATGATGTATCCCACAAATGTGTAAAATCTTAAATCGAAATCTACTGTACTCTGAGCTACAAAAAAATGACAAATTTTGGATTTTTTTAAGATTTCAAATCACTATACTCAGATCCACAGTTTTGTCATTTCTGTGTAGCTCAAAATACACATTATTTCCAATTAATATTTTATGTTTTTTTGGTTTACATCACCGGCTACTTCCTGATTTATTTTCAGAATTTTTTGGACCTCGAAAATGTGATTCTCATTTTTTTAAAAAGGGGTATTAATTGATAGAGTATAGAAGAGAGCTTCTTTTAAAAAATGTCAACACATTAACAGATCAAGATAATAATACAAAATATTCGAGGCACCTATAAATAATTCTTTTTTACAATTCTTGGCGGAAACTAAATCCCTTCTCTATGGCATGTTCTATAGTAGATGGTACTTTGTAGCAGGTTGTTACTTCCTCCGTTTTAAAATATAAGATGTTTTCGCTTTATGAAGTAAATATATCTAGACTACTTTTACTATATAGGTTTACTCAGATTTATAGTGAATCCAGACACTAAAAAAGTCTAAATACATTATCTTCACAAATCTAAAATATTTTATATTTTAAAACAGATGGAGTATTTTTTTTGGAGTATTTATTATTCCCAACGATCAGACAAACCTCTAAAAATACCATCAGAGGAAACCACCAGTTATGTATTGTACTCTGCGCGAGTCTATCCGATACGACTAGTGGGCAGATCTACAAGAAAGATCTTATAAGCTTTTGCTGACAAAAACATTGGACGAAATATGTGGCCACTTCATTATTATTTAAACGTATGCTACTTGCAAGACCAGAACCCAGAGACGTCCGTCCAGTGTTTGAGGAGGCAAAAGGTCCATAAAGATACTTGTGTCACAGGTATGTGCTAATTTATAATTTATTTATTTTATCCGTTATGTTCCGCATAATTTGGTACTTTCATCTTTGATGATCTCACTCATGAGCATCTGCGATTGCACAATTACTCTACTATTTTGTTACTATTTTGTTGTACACTTGTACCTACAGCATAAAGTCCAACTTTTCTATGTTAACCCGTTGCGAAAGCTTACCTGTTCCCTGAAACTTTGAAACCGGTTACGGCAGACGCTGAATCCGTTTGCTTTACCACCTGGGCTGAGAGCATCTCCACTCGTTGGCCGAACTCAGAGCGAAATTTGGTCTGTTTTTCGGCCGGATTGGACTTGTTTTTGGCCTGGATACGCCCATTCTTCCACCACGTACCCAGGCTGAGTCCCCAAGTTCGGCTAAAATTCATCAAATTTAGGCGATTTTCATTAAGTTGGGCGAATATAGGCGGATTGCATCAAATTTAAACTAAACTAGTACATAAATAAACTTAAAAAGGCCGTCGTCGGTGCCTTCGCCGTCCTACATGCCTAAGTTGCCGTAGAACGACGTGTAGTCCGGGTCGGCTCGGCCGTCATCCTCGCCGCCGTCGTCGTCGTCGCTCGGCGGCTGGTTCTGGCGAGAGCTGCCCTGGCCAGGGTCGCCGTACCTCCATGGCTGGTAGGACGGGCATGCGTCCTCGTCGTCCAGGACGTAGAGAGGGGTGCCTTGGTAGGTGAGCTCACACCCAGACAGCGCCCGACGTCGTGCGGCCTGCTCCTCGGCCTGCCCGAGGATACGCAGATGCTCCGCCTTCTCCCAGTCCCTCCTGGACCATTCGAGGATGTCCGACGAGGAGGGCTCGACCGGCGGCATCGTCGGCGTCAGCGGCAGTGTCGGCGTAAGCGGCGGCGCTTCGCGGAGCGACTGCTCCAGCGCCATCTTCAAGGCGGCGTTCTCGGCCGGCGCCGATCCTTCTGTCTTGGGGCGGCGTAGGCGCAGGTGGCCTCTTGGCGGCGTAGGCGCAGGTGGCCTCTTGGCGGCGTAGGCGCAGGTGGCCTCTTGGCGGCGTGGGCGCAGACGGCTCGTTGATGACGATACCGCGCGCGCGTGTGCGCGGCGGTGAGCGCGTCGGCGAGACAGCCTCGTGCTTCACGGTTGTCGGCGTGCGAAGCGGCGCGCTGCCGGAAGAGTGGGACGCCGAAGCGGAGGAGGACGAGCTCATGCTCGCCATCCTTCTCGGCGCCCAGTTCGCCGGAGCACGCCGACCCGTCCTGGCCACCGACGTCGGGTTGCGCGGGAAGCCGAGCCGCGGAGTGTTCCCGCGGTTGATGTGGTCCAGCACGGCGGCGAGCGTATGCCCTGGTGCGTTCCACCAACGTCGGCGCCCCGCCGAGTTTTTGCGTGCCGGCGGGGACTCGTTCGACGGCCCCTCGTGGCGGGCGAGCTCCTGTTGGCGCCGCTCCTCGAAGAAGTGCGCCCAGTAGGCGAGGTCGTCGGCGCTCACTGCTTTGGCCGGGTTGTCCATGTCGGCGATGTACTCCTGTACATCGTACGGCAGCTCCTCCGGTGTCGGCCCCGACGGGATTGGGATGCCGTCGGCGCTTAGCGTCCAGCCCGGAGGCATCCGCGTGTCCGGCGGCGCCATGTACCCCGCCTCGTACAGCATGCGTGCCTCCCAAGTTTGGAGGGTGCGCCGGCCAAAGCCGTTGGCCGCAGCGCCATCGCCGGGGTAGCGTTCGCCCATGGTGAGAGAAGAGGGAAGGGGAGAGCTCGCCGGAGTTGGGCTTGTGGGTCGGGGGAGATGTGAGCGAGTGTGAAGATCTCCGGCGATGGGTACGGCTTATAAAGGCCGAGGCTGGCGGCGAGGGCGGGAGGGGTGTAGCGGCGAGGGCGGAAAAAGTGAAAACGGCGGGAACTTAGTGACCGCCGGTCCATCGCGGGAGCCGAGGCAGCGATGGTGACGCCGTAATTCGGCGACGCGTGGCCGACGCGACGGGCAGTTATTGCCCGTCGGTCGCCGCGTGGTTCCGAGGATGACGACGACTCGGCTTCCGTCACTGACACGGCGGGTCCACGCGCCGCTTTGTTTTTTTTCGCCAATATAGCTCAGTCCGGCGCCCCCAGGGCGTACCCGGAAACCTGGGTTCGGCCTGGGTAGCCCGGACCAAAAATGGGCGAAATCCGGCCAAAAACAAGTCCTTGGGTACGCGAGTGGGCCGATTTTCGGCGTCCGGACCAAAATTCGGCGTCCGGATCGGCCTCCTAGGTAGGCGAGTGGAGATGCTCTGATATCTTATTGTTCTGAAGTTTTCTGCTTTATCTTTTATTATCTCTCTGTTCTAAAATATAAGGGACATTTTGGTACTCCCTCCGACCTATATTAGTTGTTTAGATATATCCAGATTCGAATGTATTTAGTCAAATTTTAGTGATAGATATATCCATATCTAGACAAACTTGAGTCAACTAAGAAGCCAATGGGCTGACACATATAAGTGACACTACTTGCCTGCCATATGTCGTGTTGTTTAGGATACGACATGGAGAATAGAGTCAAAGTAAATGGATTGAATAGTACAAGATCTGACGTGTTGTGAGAAAGTCTCCGATCTAAATTCTCCGTATTTTGGGCAGGACAACAATGATGAAATCTTACCTCCAAAGTAGTGAACGGTGTAAAATTTTAATCCTCCAAATTCTCTCACAGTAAATGTTTTCAGTTTTGTTAAGCCTAAAATAAAGGTATTTCGGGTGATATTTTGTATTTTGGTAGAATGCATCATTATATACCTCTAGAATTTTTTCATATTTTTTTTAAAACTCTAAAAATGTTGTTTTCATTTAAAAAAAAAATTAGGCTCCATGTAACTCAAGCTCTAAAAGTGAATTTCGGAACCAGCGACTCGCCCAACATCTTACCATAAATGGCGAGAAGGAACAAATGATTTGAGAGCCGCTTCACGAATCAAGGTACCTCCTCCCCCTCCTCTCCCTCTATAGTAACTGAGAGCACCCTCGTGCGAGTATGGCCGAATCGAAGCCCCTCCCACCAGCGCCGCTGGCGGGGAGGGGCAGAGGGGATGCGTAGGAGTAGGTAGGTTAGTTGGTAGCCTTGGCGCTAGGCCGGTTGTGGGCTTTTTGCCCGGTAGTTGGAGTGGAGGGACGGATCCATCCGCCTAGATCTTGGTCGCTGTAGGGCTTCTCCTCTCGATTGTTCTTCTTCGATGGTCAGAGAGGAATATGGTGGGGAGGGTCGACGCTCCTAGCAATAAAAGTAAGGCGGTGTACCCCCTGAGATTGCTCGAGGGTCGCAGGCTTGTGTTCTTTCCGGCCGGCCATGGAAGCGAGGGGGAAGAACTGGGTTTGCGTGCCAGCGACGTCATGGCGGCTCTCTCGATCGGCCGTGGAGGCGAGGGAGAGTGCTGCTTCTTCAAAGCAAGCTCAGCTTCTTCTAGGGAGTCTTATCCGCGCTCTCGTCGTGGCTCTGCTGCTCCTCTGCCTTCCTTCTTGGTCGGCCTCGATGGAGAGGGAGAAGAAGGCAAGGGCGTTGTGGTCGCTGTCGACTGGTAGCGCATGGGATGCGCGAGATTGGTGCGCTCGGCATCCCATCTGCTGCCGCACTATGGAGATCCCTGCTCGGTGGCCTTGTCTTTCGCCGGCAATTTCGGCCATGAAGGGCATGTTGCACGACAGGAGGGCGTGTTTTCTTCAACCTCCAAGATGGAGGCCTTTGTCGAGTGTGGCGCCAGCGTTCTACATCTCCTTCCTTCCAAGTGGTTCGTCCTCGGCAGGCTGGAGGTGGCCGGCGGCTGCGGCTCTATTGCGGTGGAGAGAGTAAAGGACCTGATTGCATTTTTCCTGGAAATTTTAGGGTCTTCCTTGCTTATTCGCATGTCCTTGTTTTATTTTCTTGGATGTAATGGACCTACTTGTAATTTGTACCAACCATCTGGAATATAAAGGCAACACCGGGGTCTTTCTAGACCCCTCCCCTTGTTAAAAAAATCACTCGTGCGCCTAGAATAGTCGGCGAGAAGAAGATAGGTTATGATGGGCTCAGGGAAGACGTCGACCAAGATGTGTCCCTCACGTCGTACATTGCCCCCGAAAGCCCAAGCCCCTAGGAAGTGGCCAACACTGCTAGCACATCAACTTGTCCCTAGTATCAAAATGTTGCATCAACCTCTCCCTAGATGGCCTAAAAGATTTCTTCAAGAAGATAATGTCGTCGTGATGCCGTTGTCGCCTAGTCAAGCGGACCTAACCGAAGGTTTTCCCCTGGCATCTGAGGGTACGTATGTGTAGGACATGAACACACCCCAAGAAAGACAACGACGCCCGCAGGCATCGTCGTGGTCACCATCGGCCAGTGCCGAGCATGGATTTCACCCTGACCATACACCAGGGACCCCCAAGTTGTTAGAGATGGGATAGAGACGACGAACAAGGATGAAAGATGTAGGCTTTAGCCACCACCGCCAAGAGAGAAATACATTCATCTGATAAGGGCCTCTATCACCACCGGTATCACCACTACCACCGCCGCCAAGACCGTTGTTGCCGGCACCACCTCAATGCTAGGCAGCCACCGCAGCTAGACACCACCACATCATCCTTCCTCCAATGACTCGGCCCTACATGCCCAGCCAACCTAGGTCACTACAAGCCCAGACCTTACCGCATCTATATGGACATCATCCCTGGATGGAGGAAGCCCCCATCCCCGTCGTCATTGTAGCGCCGAGCCACCACCATATTTCCACGGCGTCGTGCCGACGAACCTTGTTGCAAAACCCTAGCACTGCCACGTGGGAGTGAGGGAGCACCGTCACCGGCAGGAGGCCTCGCCGTCGGCGGCACAGCCAACCTCAAGGTTGTGTTGCTCCCCGCATGATAGTTCAGGTGTCACAACTGGCAGCACCTCTGTGGTTTCTCACACGTACAATGCTCCATGACGACTCCTGGTCTTCCCGATCCAGACAAGACTGTGGTAGTAAATCTTATGGAACAGGGATCCAGCGGCGTGACGGCGTGTCGAAGATACGTCATCTCCCACACGCACAATTTTTCTTGGAACCACACACACTAGAGCCAACAAGAGAGAGAGTACTTAAGGAAATTTCCTAAGGAAATATTGCATTGGTTGTGTGTTGGTTCCTCCCATATGCCCCTCTTTATATAGGGGAAGGGGAGGGACTCCACCTTGCCAAGTCCCGGGGTGGGACAAAAAGAAGAGGAGGAGGAGGCGCCAAGGGCAGGCGTCCAGGGTGGGCCCCACGCGCCTGGCCCATGGACGGCTAGCGGCAGGGGTGGCCCCACCACGTGCGGCCTTGCCCTAGGTGGCGCCCCTTGATCCTTCATGGGGCAGCTTCCCTATATGGGCCACCCTCTATGATTTGGCCCATTAAGGAGGGTTGCCCCAATAAATTTAATTTTAAATATTATTTTGAATACTAATTCTAATAATTAATATAAAATACATATTATTAAATTCCCTATGGCCCAAAACGCCTTTCGGATCACTCTGGACAACCTTCGGACTCTCACGGAACAATTCCGGCTTTATCTTCTCTTTCTTCCAATGATCCCGATGATTCCAAAATGATCTTCAAGCGTCATAGAACCCTTAAGTGTGTTACCCTACTGCTCGATAGTATCACAACATGATCGAGACTCTTCTCGAATCGATGATCATCAGCGAGATATGGATACTCATAATGACTCTTGTGCATTCCGCGATTTCAATGTTGTTTGAACCATCAGCGTCGAATTAAATTCCCTTTGTTACTTTGATACCTGACTTTTTCTACATCTGATCATCAGTATCACTATACGTTGCTCAATCTTGTTACCGATAAGTGCTTCTTAACTTGTTCCCGTGATATTCCATCCTTGTGACCTAGTCATATGCTATGCAGTTTATGGATGTAATCTTAGGGAGTGGACCTAGTGTATCTTCCCTTCACGCGGGAGAACAAATCCGGATCTTGATGTATACGCCTCAATATATCCCTTTGTAATACCTTAGATACACCTTTATGATCACCCTGTTACGATGTGACGATTGATGCAATCAAAGCAGCCACAAATGATAGTGATTAGATATGATCTGACGGTATAAGGAGTAGGATACTTCGTTTCTAATTATTATAACAATGAACTTCGTGAATTGATCGTGTTGCAATACTTATGTTGAGTATAGTGTCCATCACATCATTCATCTAATGATATGACCTTATTGTAAATTGACATAAATGCCCATGATCAGGAAACCTTGATCATCTAGTTGACCAATGAACTAGTTAAAATGAGGCTACTAGGGACTTGGTTTGTTTGTTGAGAATATGCCCTAGGGGCAATCATGTATGATGTAATTCTCAATGTATTCATGAAGTTATTAAGTTGTCCTAGTATGAACATATGATATGTATCATTGGATATGTGATTTGGTTGTAGAACTATATATTTATGTTGTTCATACTAGATGTCCTTAGTCATTGAGGTTGTGCTGGACACATAACTTGGACTAATGTAAAAGTCGGCAGATAACTGGACTCCACTTGTCATGGAAATGATGATGCTATTCTAAATTACATGGACTCGGCAAAAGAGTTTGGCGAGTCAGACTGGCCCATATTAAGATACAATGAACAAGTCTTCATTTGTATGTCTCAATCAATGTAATCCTTAGACTTTAGGTTCTCGCAAAATCCAAGTTGAGGATCACCGACTTAGGTTCTGTCAAACGTTTTTTCGCCATAGGGTGATGAACCACAAGTATAGGGGGTGTATCGTAGTACTTTCGATAAATAGGAGTGTCGATCCCAACGAGGAGCAGAAGGTGTTGACTAGTGGTATGGAGCAGGAACTCTCTGCAAATACTTAGCAAACGGATTTTTAGAGGTTTTCTGATAAAGCAACAAAACAAAGTGCAAGTAATAAAGACAAAGAGCAATCGCAGCAAGTGGCCCGATCCTTTCTTAGCAAAGGACAAGCCGATGGAAATACTTATAAGGACCAAACGTTCTCGAGGACACATGGGAATTCTGTCAAGTGCTTTCGCTTCATATAGCTGAGTACTCTTCTTTGGTGTTGTAAGTGTTGTGTGGGTGAACCTGTGCTAATGTACCGACCTTACTTGGACTAATACATACTTGTAATTAAACCCCCTACAAACATCCATAACTATAGGAAAGTAACTAAGATATAAATCTAACCACAGCCTTAAACTCTGAGATCCTACACTCCCTTGTGCAAAGGTGTCCTAACGGGGGTTCAGGTTTCTGTCACTCTGGCAACCCCACAATTAGTAGACAAATACACAATGCATTCCCCTAGGCCCATAAATGGTGAAGTATCATGTAGTCGACGTTCACATGACACCACTATAAGAATAGCACCACAACTTAAATACTAACCATTGAATAATAACTCAACACAAATCCACTAATAACAACATGACTTCTCCCATGTCCTCAAGAACTAAACGAACTACTCACAAGACATCATATGGATCAAGATCAAAGATGATATGATAATGGATAACAATATGAACATAAACAATAATCCAATGGTTCCACTCACAAGCATCAACTACAATAGTAATTAACACCGGGAAAGTTTCCCCTAAGAACTAAAGCAATATCCAACACAATTGTTGCAGCAGGACGGAGTGGTGATGATGGTGCTGGTGGAGATGATGGTGTGGATGATGATGATGATCCCAATGAAGCCTATCTTGATGATGGTGTTGATGGAGATGATCTCCCCTCTCCGAAAAGGAATTTCCTCGGTAGAAATCTGTCTGCCGGAGAGATCTTTCTCTCTCGGTGTTTTCCGCCTCGCAGAGGCGGCGGGAATCTATCTGTGGTTGCTCCCCTAGCCTTAGGGTTCCGTAGGGAAGATATCGGCGAAGGGGGGAGTCCGGAGCCGGGCAGGTGGGCCACACCTACCCTAGGCACGACCCAGGGTGGGCCCGCGCCTAGGGGGTGTGGGCCCCCTGCGGCCCTTCTTCGTCCCTCCTTCTCGCTTCCTCAGTCATCTGGAAAAATATAATTTTCCCATATTTTTCTAGTATTTTTATGATCTTTGTGAAATTGCATCAAAACGCCTTCTTTTCCATCAGAATCCAGACTCCGGCAGTCCATCCTCCAAGAATCATCCAACATGCATAAACAGTAGAAAAGTGTTGGAGATATTCCCTAGAGGCAATAATAAATATAGTTATTATTATATCTTTGTGTTTATGATAAATGTTTACATTCATGCTATAATAGTATTAACAAGGAAACATTAATACTTGTGTGATTTGTAAACTTAAATTGAAGTCCCTAGTAAAGCCTCTATATAATACTAGCTTGTTGGTTAATAAATGATTGTGGTTTCCCTATCATGAACATTGAGATGTTATTAACAACAAGATCATATCGTTAGGAGAATGATATGGTGGACATACTCCTATAGATAAGCGTAGCATAAAGATCAAGTCATTTTAAATAGTTCAATTGCTATATGCTTTCTGATACATAGTAACCTAATTCCTTCGACCATGAGATCATGCATATCACCTTCACCGGAAGGATGCTTTGATGACATCAAACACCACACCGTAACTGGGTGGCTATAAATGTGGCATTGAGTGTTCGGAAAGTATTGGTTGAGACACATGGATCAAGAGTGGGATTTGTCCATCCATATGACGGATAGATATACTCTGGGCCCTCTCGGTGGAATGTCATCCAATTAGCTTGCAAGCATGTGACTGGCTCACAAGGGATCACATATCATGGGAACGAGAAAAGAGTACTTATCGGTAACGAGGTTGAACTAGGTATGCAGAGATACCGACGATCATAACGTCGGATAAGTAAAATATCGTGAGACAAAGGGAAATTGGTATCGTATGTAAGTGGTTCATTCGATCGCAAAGTAATCGTAGAAATATGTGGGAGCCATATGAATTTCCAGATTCCTCTATTGGTTATTGTTCGGAGAAGTGTCTCGATCATGTCCGCATAATTCACGAACCGTAGGGAGACACACTTAAGGATTCGACGTTGTTTGAGTAGTTATGGAATGATGAGTAAGAGACCGAATGTTGTTCTGAGTCTCGGATGGGATCCGGGATACCACGAGGAGATCCGGAATGGTCCGGAGAATAAGATTCATATAAGGAAAGTCTTGTTTCGGGGTTGGAGAATGGTTCCGGTGTTTTCATCGGGAATGTTCTAGAAGGTTCCGGAATGTCCGGCACTCCGGAGGGGAAGGGTACATGAATGTGTTATATCAAGTTGGTATGATTGCATCATGTACTAAGTGTCATCGCTGAACAAAATAAAGGGTTTATTCAAATCCTAGTTTGAAAAAGTCAAACGCCAATTTGAAAGTCAAACGACTATTTTGGGAAGTGGAGGGGAGGTGGAATCCGAGTTCGGGAGGAGTTCCTCCCCTCCACCGCCGGCCCCCTTGGGAGACCGAGTTGGGGAGGGACTCCACTCCCCTGGCGCGCCTCCCTCCACCTATATAAGGAGGGGCAGGGCTCCCCTCCTAGACACACAAGTTCCTACCTCTAAACCCTAACCCTAGCCGCCGGCGCCACCACCTGCTGCTGCTGCCGCCGCCTCCTCCTAGGGCAAACCCTAGCCGCCGGCCTAGCCCCCTCCTTGGTGCATCTAAACCCTAGATTGCCGAGGGTCTCTCTCATACTCCACCATACTCGCTCCGGCTTAAGGCGAAGCCCTGCGAGATCTCCCCTCTACTTCCGGTACCACGCCGTCGTGCTGCCGGAATCGCGAGGAGAGCGCTACAACCTCCGCTGCCTGCTGGAACAAGGGAGAGGAAGGTCTTCGTCGAGTACCGAAAGTGTGACCAACTGCGGAAGCGCTGCCGGAACGCATCGCCGGAAGGATCGTCTACGCGATCTTGAGATCGGCAAGTGTACGACTACATCACCCACGAGAATCTGCTCTCGTTAACCGCTTTGGAATCTTCGAGGGTGAGTTCCTCTATCGACTCGTTGCTACAATCTAGTAGATAGATCTTGGCTTGTTTGTTTGTATGCGATAGAATTTTTTTGTTTTCCATGCTACGAACCCCTACAGTGGTATCAGAGCCGTGTCTATATGTAGATCTGTTGCACGAGTAGAACACAATGGTCATTGTGGGCGTTGATGCTTTTATTGTCAATTTCTTCTTGTGTACTTTGCATCTTGCGGGATGTTGGGATGAAGCGGCCCAGGCTAACCTTACATGACATCATTCATGAGACTTACTCCACGCTTGACATGCAACTTGTATTGCATAAGTGGCTTTGCGGGTGCCTGTTTGTCCTAGCATAGTTAAGATTCAATTTACAAGGGTGATTAACAATATTAGTATTAATGTTGTGGTTCATGTTCGTAAGTTAGAACGACACTTATTGGAAGCCCCAAACCACGTAAAACATGCAAAGAAATTGGAGGCGTCTAACTTTGTTTTGCAGGGGTGTGTTGTGATGTGATATGGCCATGATTGTGATTATATTTGATGTATGCAATGTTCCTTATTGTAAGTTGGCAACCGGCAGGAGCCGTATGGTTGTCTTTAAATTCTGTTAAGACCCGCGTGTCTATTCAAAGTAGTTGTAATAGTTGAAGCTGGTGGACGACAACCATGGAGTAGCGTCATGGACCTTGATGCAATGCCGGTGATGATGGAGATCATGTTCGTGCTTGAAGATGGAGATCGGAGGCACAAAGAAGAAAGGCCATATCATATCACATATTATGAATTGCATGTGATGTTAATCCTTTATGCATCTTGTATTGCTTAGTTAACGACGGTAGCATTATAAGATGATCCCTCAAGCACATGAATTTCAAGTTCTAAAGTGTTCATCCTTAGTAAGCACCGTTGCTAAAGCTTGTTGTTTCGAAGCACCATGTGATGATCGGGTGTGTTAGATTCCGCAAGTGTATTCAACGTGGGCAAGCCAGATTTGCTCATGCGGAAGCTAAGGTTTGATCTTGACGATCCTAGCATGTACAGACATGGTCTCGGAACACGAATCACCGAAAGGTAAAGCATGAATCATATAGTAGATATGATGAACATGTCGATTGTTCGCCATTGAAACTATATCAACTCTCGTGATGATCGGTGTTGATGTGGTGGATTTGGTTCGTGTGATCACTAAAACAATGTGAGGGATATTGTTTTGAGTGGGAGTTCACCTAGATTAATTTTATTATTAATTAGAACTCAATTTGTCATAAACTTAGTCTAAACTATTGCAAATATGTTGTAGATCAATGGTAGCCCCTACCATCAATTTTAATGCGTTCCTAGAGAAAGAAAAGTTGAAAAACAATGGAAGCAACTTCGCGGATTGGTTCCGCAATTTGAGGATTGTCCTCACAGCTGGTAATTTGACCTATGTGCTGGATGCACCGCTGGGTGACCCGCCTGCAGCTGATGCTACCGATGAAGTAAAGAATGTTTACCTCACTCGAAAGACTCAGTACTCCACAGTTCAGTGTGCTATCTTGTATGGTTTAGAATCGGAGCTTCAGAAAAGGTTTGAGAATTCAGACCCACATGATATTGTCCGTGATCTCAAATTGATCTTTGAGACTCATGCGGCAATTGAGAGCTATGAGGCTTCTGAAAAGTTCTTTAACTGCAAGATGGAAGAGGGCAGCTCCGTCAGTGAGCATGTGCTTAAGATGTCTGGGCACGCAAACAAACTTCAAAGCTTGGGTATAGTGATTCCTAATGCTTTGGGGATTTATCGTGTCCTCCAATCACTACCACCAAGTTACAAGAACTTTGTGATGAACTACAATATGCAAAACATGAACAAGTAGTTGCCAGAACTCTTCTCCGTGTTGAAATCTGCAGAAGTGGAGATCAAGAAAGAGCACCAAGTGTTGATGGTCAATAAGACCACCAAATTCAAGAAAGGCAAGTCTAAGCAAAAGAGACACTTCAAGAAGGGTGGTAAGAAAGTTACCGCGCCGACGAAGAAGACCAATGCTGGACCTAAGCCTGATACTGAGTGCTTTTACTACAAAGGAGAAGGTCACTGGAAGCGGAATTTCCCAAAGTACTTGGCGGATTTGAAGAACGGCAACATCAAGAAGAAAGGTATATTCGATATACATGTTATTGATGTGTATCTCACTAGCACTCGTAGTAGTGCCTGGGTATTTGATACTGGTTCGGTTGCTCATATTTGTAACTCGAAACAGGTGCTACAGAATAAACGGAAGCTAGCGAAGAACGATGTGACGATGCGTGTTGGAAACGGATCAAAGGTTGATGTGATCGCGTTCGGCACGCTACCCCTTCATCTACCATCGGGATTAGTTTTATACTTAAATAATTGTTATTTGGTGCCTGCGTTAAGCATGAACATTATATCAGGATCTTGTTTATTGCAAGACGGTTACTTGTTTAAATCCGAGAATAATGGTTGTTCGATTTATATGAGTAATATGTTTTATGCACATGCACCTTTGATAGATGGTCTATTCTTATTGAATATCGATAGTGGAAATACACATATTAATAACATTGAGGCTAAACGTTTGAAATCGAGCGATAACTCGACCTATATGTGGCACTGTCGTCTTGGTCACATTGGAGTGAAGCGTATGAAGAAACTCCATTCCGATGGACTTCTTGAATCACTTGATTTCGAATCACTTGATAGATGCGAAGAATGTCTGATGGGTAAAATGACTAAGACTCCATTTTCTGGGATGATGGAGCAAGCTACGGACTTAATGGAAATCATACATACCGATGTGTGTGGTCCAATGAGTGTAGCATCGCGCGGTGGTTATCGTTATGTTCTTACCTTCACGGATGACTTGAGTAGATATGGGTATATCTATTTCATGAAACATAAGTCCGAAACTTTCGAGAAGTTTAAGGAATTTCAAACTGAGGTTGAGAATCAACGTAACAAGAAGATTAAATTTCTACGTTCTGATCGTGGAGGTGAATATCTAAGTTACGAGTTTGGCGAGCATTTGAAGAAATGCGGAATACTTTCACAATTGACACTGCCGGGAACACCACAGCGTAATGGTGTGTCCGAACGTCGTAATCGAACTCTCTTAGATATGGTTCGTTCTATGATGTCACTTACAGATTTACCGCTATCATTTTGGGGTTATGCATTAGAAACAGCCGCATTCACTTTAAATAGGGCACCATCTAAATCCGTTGAAACGACACCGTATGAATTATGGTTTGGGAAGAAACCTAAATTGTCGTTCCTTAAAGTTTGGGGTTGCGAAGCCTATGTAAAGAGGTTACAGCTGGACAAGCTTGAACACAAAGCGGAAAAATGCATCATCATAGGATACCCGAAGGAAACTATTGGGTATACCTTCTATCATAGATCCGAAGGCAAAATCTTCGTTGCCAAGAATGGATCCTTTCTAGAGAAGGAATTTCTCTCGAAAGAAGTGACTGGAAGGAAAGTAGAACTCAACGAGGTTGTCGAACCTTCTCTCGAACTTGCAAGTAGCGCAACACCGGAAGAAGTTCCTGTGGTGCCTGCACCAATAAGAGAGGAAGCTAATGATGATGATCATGAAACTTCGGTTGAGGTTGCTACAGAGCCTCGCAGGTCAACGAGAACTCGTACCACTCCTGATTGGTATGATCCCGTTATGAGTGTCATGTTGGTGGACAACACCGATGACCCTGCGACATATGAGGAAGCAATGGTGAGCCCAGATTCCAATAAATGGCAAGAAGCCATGAAATCCGAGATTGGATCCATGTACGAAAACCAAGTATGGACTTTGGTGGACTTACCGGATGGCCGAAAGGCTGTCGAGAACAAATGGATTTTCAAGAAGAAAACAGATGCTGATGGTAATGTTACTGTCTATAAAGCTCGACTTGTCGCAAAAGGGTTTCGACAAATTCAAGGAGTTGACTACGATGAGACGTTCTCACCAGTAGCGAAGCTAAAGTCTGTGAGGATTATGTTAGCAATCGCTGCATATTATGATTATGAGATATGGCAGATGGATGTCAAATTAGCGTTCCTCAATGGAGACATTGATGAAGAGTTGTATATGATGCAACCCAAAGGTTTTGTCGATCCTAAAGATGCTAACAAGGTATGCAAACTTCAACTATCCATCTATGGATTGAAGCAAGCATCCCGAAGTTGGAATCAACGTTTTGATAAGGTGATCAAAAGTTTTGGTTTTATACAAACTTATGGAGAAGCTTGTATTTACAAGAAAGTGAGTGGGAGCTCTGTAGCATTCTTAATACTATATGTAGATGACATATTGTTGATTGGGAATGATGTAGACCTTCTTAATAGTGTCAAGGAATATTTGAATAATATTTTTTCAATGAAGGATCTTGGCGAAGCAGCTTACATATTGGGTATAAAGATTTATAGAGATAGATCGAGACGCCTAATATCATTGTCACAAAGTACATATTTGGACAAAGTTCTAGCAAGAAAGGGTTCTTGCCCATGTTGCCCAATACGACCTTGAGTAAAACTCAAAGTCCGACAATGGCAGAAGATAGAGAAAGGATGAGTAAGACTCCCTATGCCTCAACCATAGGATCTCTAATGTATGCCATGCTATGTACTAGACCCGACATTGCATATGCTGTTAGTTTAACTAGCATATATCAAAGTGATCCAGGAGTGGATCATTGGACAGCGGTCAAAAACATCCTTAAGTACTTGAGAAGAACTAAGGATATGGTTCTTTCTTATGGAGGTGATGAACAGCTCGTTCTTAATGGTTACACCGATGCTAGTTGGAACACCGATCCGGATGATTCTAAATCACAATCTGGATACGTATTTATTTTGAATGGTGCAGCAGTTAGCTGGAGGAGTGCAAAGCAAAGCGTTGTGGCGAGATCTTCAACTGAATCGGAATACATGGCTGCTTCAGAGGCTTCACAAGAAGCGATATGGATGAAAGAGTTCATTACAGATCTGGGTGTGGTTCCAAGTGCGCTGGACCTAATGTCTATCTACTGTGATAACATGGGCGCCATAGCCAATGCGCAAGAACCAAGGTCATACAAGAAGCTGAAGCATATCAAGCTACGTTTTCACGCTATTCGAGAACATGTCCAAGATGAGGACTTAAAGATTTGCAAAGTACACACAGATCTGAATGTGGCGGATCCGTTGACTAAACCTCTCCCGAGGGCAAAACATGACCAACACCAAACTGCCATGGGTGTTCGGTATATTACCATGTAATCTAGATTAGATGACTCTAGTGCAAGTGGGAGACTGTTGGAGATATGCCCTAGAGGCAATAATAAATATAGTTATTATTATATCTTTTTGTTTATGATAAATGTTTACATTCATGCTATAATAGTATTAACAAGGAAACATTAATACTTGTGTGATTTGTAAACTTAAATTGAAGTCCCTAGTAAAGCCTCTATATAATACTAGCTTGTTGGTTAATAAATGATTGTGGTTTCCCTATCATGAACATTGAGATGTTATTAACAACAAGATCATATCGTTAGGAGAATGATATGGTGGACATACTCCTATAGATAAGCGTAGCATAAAGATCAAGTCATTTTAAATAGTTCAATTGCTATATGCTTTCTGATACATAGTAACCTAATTCCTTCGACCATGAGATCATGCATATCACCTTCACCGTAAGGATGCTTTGATGACATCAAACACCACACCGTAACTGGGTGGCTATAAAGGTGGCATTGAGTGTTCGGAAAGTATTAGTTGAGACACATGGATCAAGAGTGGGATTTGTCCATCCATATGACGGATAGATATACTCTGGGCCCTCTCGGTGGAATGTCATCCAATTAGCTTGCAAGCATGTGACTGGATCACAAGGGATCACATATCACGGGAACGAGAAAAGAGTACTTATCGGTAACGTGGTTGAACTAGGTATGCAGAGATAACGACGATCATAACCTCGGATAAGTAAACTATCGTGAGACAAAGGGAAATTGGTATCGTATGTAAGTGGTTTATTCAATCGCAAAGTAATCGTAGAAATATGTGGGAGCCATATGAATTTCCAGATTCCTCTATTGGTTATTGTTCGGAGAAGTGTCTCGATCATGTCCGCATAATTCATGAACCGTAGGGAGACACACTTAAGGATTCGACGTTGTTTGAGTAGTTATGGAATGATGAGTAAGAGACCGAATGTTGTTCGGAGTCTCGGATGGGATCCGGGATACCACGAGGAGATCCGGAATGGTCCGGAGAATAAGATTCATATAAGGAAAGTCTTGTTTCGGGGTTGGAGAATGGTTCCGGTGTTTTCATCGGGAATGTTCTAGAAGGTTCCGGAATGTCCGGCACTCCGGAGGGGAAGGGTACATGAATGTGCTATATCAAGTTGGTATGATTGCATCATGTACTAAGTGTCATCGCTGAACAAAATAAAGGGTTTATTCAAATCCTAGTTTGAAAAAGTCAAACGCCAATTTGAAAGTCAAACGGCTATTTTGGGAAGTGGAGGGGAGGTGGAATCCGAGTTGGGGAGGAGTTCCTCCCCTCCACCGCCGGCCCCCTTGGGAGACCGAGTTGGGGAGGGACTCCACTCCCCTGGCATGCCTCCCTCCACCTATATAAGGAGGGGCAGGGCTCCCCTCCTAGACACACAAGTTCCTACCTCTAAACCCTAACCCTAGCCGCCGGCGCCACCACCTGCTGCTGCTGCCGCCGCCTCCTCCTAGGGCAAACCCTAGACGCCGGCCTAGCCCCCTCCTTGGTGCATCTAAACCCTATATTGCCTAGGGTCTCTCTCATACTCCACCATACTCGCTCCGGCTTAAGGCGAAGCCCTGCGAGATCTCCCCTCTACTTCCGGTACCACGCCGTCGTGCTGCCGGAATCGCGAGGAGAGTGCTACAACCTCCGCTGCCTGCTGGAACAAGGGAGAGGAAGGTCTTCGTCGAGTACCGAACGTGTGACCGACTGCGGAAGCGCTGCCGGAACGCAGCGCCGGAAGGATCATCTACGCGATCTTGAGATCGGCAAGTGTACGACTACATCACCCACGAGAATCTGCTCTCGTTAACCGCTTTGGAATCTTCGAGGGTGAGTTCCTCTATCGACTCGTTGCTACAATCTAGTAGATAGATCTTGGCTTGTTTGTTTGTATGCGATATTTTTTTTTTGTTTTCCATGCTACGAACCCCTACAAAAAGACATAAGTAATACCTCATAATAAGACAAATATCAATAGAGGTAGATTATGATATAGAATGGTGATGCAATTTGGGCGTATCAACTCCCCCAAGCTTAGACCTTCGCTTGTCCCCAAGCAAAAACTGAGCTTAGTAAACATGTCCACAGGTTTATGGAGTGAAGTGTTGATAAAAGAATACGAACAAGAAGCATCACATTTACTATTACACAACTCATAGAAGAAAGCAACTCACCATTATATAAGTTAGCTTGCAACCAAGTACAACAGTCACAATAGAGATGCATAAAGATAAATCATAATTGGAATTAGCAAACTTGTTCTTGGTCAGAGAACACCTGGCAAACAGTTTCACAAAAAGATTTTTGTAGAAGTTTTCACAACAAGAGCACTCTTTGCTCAGAAAGGTTTTTCACAATGAAGGCTTTCAAAGAAATACTCAATAGATAAGAGTTTTGTGCAAACAAGGAAGATAAAGAAAATGTTTGAATAAATCACCATACGAATGCTTGAAACACAACAACTCAAATGCTTGCTGGAGATAGAGAGGAAGTAGGTTTAGTGACTCAACTTGGTAATAGGAGAAAGGTCCCTTCATAAAGGGTAGCAGGGATTACAAGTCATAAAGAGCTTCCAAAAGATTATGGTACTTACTAGCTTTGAGCTCTCATTGCCCCTATCATAGGCATCTTGAGATGATTAAGGTTAAAGTGCACAAAGATGGAGTATATGCTTGACGAAATATAAGTTGTCAATCTCATGTCCCTTGAATACGAGGGCCACTCCTCATGACATGGTTATACCCTACGGATACCCGATGTTAGCATACCTGGTCCAGCCCGACAGAAGGCCCACTCGACAACCTACCCGGGTCCATGACGCCTATGACGGTTCGGCTGGAACAAAGCCCATATGGACACGGACTCCAAGCGCACAAGACAAGGAAACCTCAAGACTAGAGTTCGAATCTAACTTGTAACCTACTCGTATCGGTACCCGAGACCTAGCCTCCCCATATATAAAGGCTAGGAGGGTCCAACGAGGAGGAGAGAGATATTACGACCTACACACGCCATAACCCCCAATAGACTAGACCACAACAGATCAACAGATCTCGACTCATACTTTCGCACACGCACCTCCACGCCAGATCGAATCTGCGCACCTTGTAATCTTCGGTTCCGCCGTAATCAAGAGCAGACAAGCAGGAGTAGGGTTTTCCCTCCGGGGGCCTGAACCTGGGTAAATCTAGTGTCCCCTGGTTGCTTGTCTGTTAACCGTTCCGCGATCTCCAGCATCCCCATCTTCTCCAAAACCCAAGTCCATAACAATGGGCATTGATGAGATTAAACCTCGTCAATTGGCGCTGTCTGTGGGAACTGGGGCTGCTGATTGTGCGATCGTGAAAGTCCCGACCCGATCGATCTACAACTCCGCAATGACGGAGAATCGCCTCCTCTTCGGCGCTTTCAACTTCACCGCCCACTCGCCGGCCACCATGAAAGATTTCGAGCCCGTAGGCGACGAACTCGAAATTTTGTTCGGGAGCTTCTGCTTCCAGGTGGGACAAACCGGCACCCTCCGCCTTCCTGAGCGGGTGCCCGTGCCATCAATCAGGCCCACCTCGTGGGCTCCACACCCCGTGCTGCGCACATCACCATCGACAGATGAGTTCTACGAAAGCTGCAGCTGCAACTCCGATCTGTGCGATCCACCTTCGGATGAAGGGACCTACGGTTCCGGATCCGAAAGCTGCGGCAGGAGCTCCGTCACGCGACCCGCTGTGATTTTCAGCTGCGGCGATTCGCCGCTACGGTCTTCGGCTCTAGCAACCCGCTGCGGTCCTTGACATCGACGACCCGCTGCGGCCTTCGGCTGTGATGACCCGCTGAATCTTCGAGTGCGGCGACCCGATATGATCTTCGGCTCCAGCGACTCGGGGGCTTCCTCCGTTTCGGCGACCTGTTATGATCTTCAGCTCTAGCAACCTGGGGATCCTTTGACTTCGTCACACGACCCTCTGCGGTCTGCGGCTGCGGCAACTCGGGGATCTTTCGACTCCGTCATGCGACTCGATGTGGTCTTCGACTACGGCGGCTCGGGGACTTTTTCGGCTCCAACGATCCACTACGATCTTCGGCTCCAACGACTCGGGGGCTCCCTCCGCTTCGGCGACCAGCCGCGGCTTTCGGATGCGGTAACCCGATACATCCTTCGGATGCGACGACCTAGCGTGGCCTTCGATTGCGACGATCTTCGGATGCGGAACTTAACGCCGCCATCGGCCCCAGGAACCCATCGCTGCTATGACCGTGGTCCGCCGCGTCGACTACGTCCGCCGCGTGACCCGCTACCGCGTCAACTTCGCCACGACAACCAACAAAGCTAAGTTTCCCTCTACTTGGAGCCGGTTTCTTTTTTAACTCGCACTCGAAACACTCGGGGGCTGCGCCCTCTTCGAGTAACCTAATGTGCCATCGGCTCCACGCACTCGAGCACCTCGAACGCGACAGCCCGAGTAGCTGATTCTACCTGATCGTCGAATCCTTGAACTCCGAGTGCCTCGGCAAGTCACTGAGACTAAGGGTAACCAGGCTAACGAAAAGGCCTAGCATACAGTGCAAAAGTGTCTGACTCGATCGGCACCAGAATCTTATTATACAAGCCGACACGCAAATATTCTTTACAAGATACCAGTACTTCATAATTCTTAATGTTTTCTGCAGCTTACAATGACGTCGATTGCGTCGAGCTATTCTATCCGGTCCTCCAACAGGAGTCGACGAAACAACTGGCTACGCCATAAGCTCAAGACCCGAGTCGAGTCACTCCTCGGATGGTTACATCGCCCGATGCTACACAGATGCATCGCTGTGCGTGCACCCGACAGAAGAAACGACGTCGACTTCATCCGCAACATCGAGTCTTTCCGGCTAAAATGCCGCATCACTCCGCTACGTTGACTCCTGGCTCCTTATGCGTGAGACGCTGACTCGATGCACTTTCGGGTTAGTGGTTTATCCTCTCATGAGTCTCCACTCGAGTCTGTGACTCGACTAGACACTCGGGGGCTACTCCAAACTGGAGTGTTGGTCGCACACACAGAAAATCTTCGGCTGACAGCTAAAAGTACTCACTCGAATCTACGATTCGAGCAACTACTCGGGGGCTACTCCTATCAGGAGCGCTAGCCGCGCACCCGAAAAAGAACAAAGCACTACACCATTGAACTATTCTTTGAGTCCTACGTTGAGTTTGCAACTCTACTACAGACTCAGGGGCTACTCCCATAGGGAGGACGGATTCAAGTATCCGAAAAATTTGTATCCTACGGACCTGAAGCCAAACAACGGCTGAATTAAAGTCTCTGCTCGAGTCTACGACTCGAACAGACACTCGGGGGCTACTCTTATAGGGAGCGCTGGTCGCGCACTCAAAAAAATGATGAAGGCATTCAGGTCATCCGCAAGGTCATCCGAAGAACTTCCGGATCGCCATATCACACAACCGACGACTATAAGTCTCTGCTCGAGTCTACGACTCGAACAGACACTCGGGGGGTTACTCTCATAGGGAGCGCTGGTCGCGCACCCTATAGTCCATTGTGTTGACTACGTCCATGATGTCGATTCCTTTACAACAGCCGAACAAATTCAGCTGACCCGATGAACTTCCGGGTGAAGTGCTTCACACTCGACACAACTTTCGACTCCGACATCCAAATGCAAGGTTCAATACAACTAAGTCTCCACCCGAATCTACGTTTCGGATGGACACTCGGGGGCTACTGACATGGTTATACCCTACAGGTACCCGATGTTAGCATACCTGGTCCAGCCCGATGGAAGGCCCACTCGACAACCTGCCCGGGTCCATGACGCCTATGACGGTTCGGCTGGAACAAAGCCCATATGGACACGGACTCCAAGCGCACAAGACAAGGAAACCTCAAGACTAGAGTTCGAATCTAACTTGTAAACTACTCGTATCGGTACCCGAGACCTAGCCTCCCCATATATAAAGGCTAGGAGGGTCCAACGAGGAGGAGAGAGATATTACGACCTACACACGCCATAACCCCCAATAGACTAGACCACAACAGATCAACAGATCTCGACTCATACTTTCGCACACGCACCTCCACGCCAGATCGAATCTGTGCACCTTGTAATCTTCGGTTCCGCCGTAATCAAGAGCAGACAAGCAGGAGTAGGGTTTTCCCTCCGGGGGCCTGAACCTGGGTAAATCTCGTGTCCCCTGGTTGTTTGTCTGTTAACCGTTCCGCGATCTCCAGCATCCCCATCTTCTCCAAAACCCAAGTCCATAACAATGGGCATTGATGAGATTAAACCTCGTCACCTCATGCTACTCAACTTCTGTTACCGGTAAGTTCTTGTCATTGTAAGTACATGCGTTTCATCGAGAACCGCCAACGGGGTACCCCTTGCACATGATACAGGAGCTATCCCATAACCAAAATGACAAGGCAAGCAGACAATGAGCATCTCCGCGATCTTTTTATTTACTAAGTGAATAGCTTTTTATTGAGGGTGCTTCATAGATAACTCACTATGGTGATGCTACAAGTTTCCACCATGATTAGGCATGGCTTAGGCTAGCGGCCTAGACATTTCTCTAACACAAATACAGACTCCATGGACTTACAAGTTCCCTCTTTATTTCACACCGTTGACATCCATAGACAAAAGAGCATGATATCAACTATGTACAAAGTACAAGTGCAATGTTGAAAACGTTCCCCGTGATAGCACGGTTCTGCTAATTCCAACGTATAGATGCAAGCATATACAACTTCGATGACACAATGGTTCAAGTCTATTTGGGGCAAAGAAATAAAGTGTGCCGTCAAGTTCGTGAGAGCTTTACTAACTAGTTTTCACATAACAAAAAACTTTTTAATTTGAAAGGTAGATGAAGCTTGAGAATTTGCTTGGAATAGCAAATGCTACTAGGTAGATATGGTGGACACAAATGACAAAGGTTTTGGTTCAAAGGGATTTCGAAACATGAGAAGTATACCCTCTCAAAACAGGTTTTTGGCTAGCAAGGCTGGGTAGCAAGCAAGAGAGTTGAAAGAAACAAGCAAACATACAAGTAATAAAGCCAAACATGCAATCTTCCTTGAAGACACAAAAGATCTTAAATAAAAAATACTAAGTTTATGAGCCAACAAGAAAGAAAACAAATGATACAAAATACATGTAAGATTTTCTCTTTTTCCTTTCAAACCTCAAAAAGTATTGCTACTGACCAGAACTTGGGTTGCCAAAACCAATTTAGATCCACTTGATGATCCCAAAGTGATGCGAATACTGATCAACAAGATATATCATATAATAGAGATTGCAAACTAAAATAAGAAGTGCAAAAAGTAAAAGATGAGACTTCTCATTAATATTCCATAGAAGCACTCACACCAAAGGATACATAGATAATCAACTAAAGGAGAGATACTTCCACATGCAAACCAAACTATAAGATAACCTCTCTACCAAAGATATGAATCCACTAAAAAGGTAAAAGATAAAAGATAATGGTGGTGATACCGCGGCACTCCCCCAAGCTTGGAACAAGCCAAGGGGATGCCAAACCTGATGACGAATTACTCCTTCGGTGGTGGTGGTGTTCTATTGATAAGCTCTTCAATAAGTTTCCTCAACTCCTCATTCTCAAAGGTTAGAGTACGAATAAACTCCGAGTTTTTCTCAATGCGGTTCATGATCATGTCAGACCGAGAATTCCAGTCCTTGTTATTCTTTCCCCACTCTTCCTTCTTAGTGTGATCCTCCCCTGCATGGTTAGAACGAGGCATATCCCACATCGAGGGCAAGTTCCCTTTGGGCACATGTTGATATTTATGCTCATGTATAAGAGTGTGGAAGGGTTTCTTGGTACTTGGAGGAGGTGACTGTGGAGAGAGGGCATGACGTCAAGATTTCCCTCTTGTAGACATCTGTGCTGTTCTCTTAAGCTTGATAGGGGTTGCCACCACTCCAATGCTTGCGACGGTAGCGTGGGTGTCCGGTTGCTTGTCCTCCTCCATGTCTCCTTCATAACCTACCAAAATCTCCTCCTCCTTGGGTTTGCGAGGATCGTCTTCCTCGAGCTTCTTGCCTTTGTCGTTGGCGGATACCATGGTCCTCTAAACTTGAGAATTTTTCCTGACAGAAACAGATCGAAATGAAAACACGACGAGAACACGATGAAAGAACCTCGGGGGATCCGGGGGTTATATATTATGAAGTTTCAAAGCATAAGGAAGGTGTTGATACGAAAGAGAGGCGGAGTTGGAGCTCGGGTGTGGCACACCCCCTCCAGGCGCGGCCAGGCAGGGGCCCGCACCTGGGGTGGGTTTGTCCACCGCGGACTCTGTTTCCTCTTATGTTATGTCTTGTAACTTCCTTTATGTATTAAAAACATCAAAAATATAAAAAGATTAGGGTTTCACGAACCTTCCGTTTTCACCACTTTTACCTATTCAAAGACGAACTCTGCAGACTCTTTTTCTCCCTCTCCTAGTATTTTCCTTTCCTCACAAGGAAATACACAAACTTCAATGGCAACATTAGTTTAAGCAAAACAACAAACCTTTAGGTCCACACTTCAATTGAAATCCATCAAAACAAAGGGTTCTATAAGAGGCAAATGCAAATGATAACAAAAATCTGTCAAAACAGACCAGCAGGTAAAGATTGATTTTTTCAAAAACCTTCTGTTGGTCAAATCGAAAAGTGCAGAACTAATGAAAGTTGGGTAACAACTTGTATAACAATCTCAGAAAAATACAGCTCCATCCGAAGTACTGATCTCCCTCACGAATTTTTACGGTGCATCACAAAAATCTGTCCCAGGACAACAACTTTTCACAACTCCTCTACTTCACAAAAGTAGTTGAACTTGACGCAAAAACCAAAACAAAAAAGGATAAGGAGCGGTTATTACTAAGGTAATAACTTCCAAGACTCGACAAAACTCTTGGGTTATCTCCCAACAAGTACTTTTCTTTAATGCCTTTAAGTTAGGCTTGAAACTTTCAAAGATGCTCACAAAGGAGATATATATCTGGAGTGAAAAAGAGCATCAAGAAGCAAATAACCAACACACTTGAGTCTAACCCACTTCCTATGCATGGGAGTATCATGAGAAAACGAATTTTTGAAACAAAAAAACCACTAGCATAGGAAGATAAAACAAATGCAACTTCAAAGCTTTCAACATAAAACAGGGAAACTTAACATTATTGAGATGCATAAAACCGTGTTTCCCTCTCTCATAATAACTTTCAGTAGCACTTTGAATAAAGTTGAAAATATAACTGTCACTGGCAACAACTTTATCATCTGAATAAGCATACTTACAATCACCAAAAAGAGGTCCAAGGTCATAAACCGGATCAATAGAAGCAAGTTGTTCCATCCTGAAACCTTTATTAGGCAAGCTGTTTTCACAAGGAGCTTTAGCAAATTCTCATAAGAATCTCCATCGAACTTAGTCAACACTTTTTCTTTCTTACAATCTATAATATCTCCACAAGTGTTCAAGAAAGGTCTACCAAAAATGATAGGGCAAGTTTTGCTAGCTGCTAAATTAAGCACTAGAAAATCAGTAGGATACTTAATCTTACCGCAAAGAATCTCCACATCTCTTACAATACCAATAGGGCAAATGGTATCCTTATTAGTAAGGTGAATAACCACATCAATGTCCTCAAGCTCACAAGGACCAATCTCATGCATAATTTCCCTATAAATCTCATATAGCAATGATCACCAATTTTAATAAAAAGCACAGGAACACTAGCTTTTCTAGCCTTACTAGGATGAGAGATAATATTAGAAGCGTCTTCACAGAAGACAATGTGCTCATCCTCTATATTTCTAGCGTCAGGATCTTTCACAATAGCTACCACAGGTTCAATATTCAATTGCTCACCAGGCTCCACAGTTTTCTTGGTACCTTTATTATTTGCACTAATCGTCATAGAATACTCCTTTACCTTAGCTGGGAATGGCAGTTTCTCAACATAAGGTTCAGGCACAATATGATTAGTAGTACTAACTTCAGCACTTCTGAAGGAACATGATTAACAACATCTTTATAAGGAGCATGATACTTATTCCACTTCTTTTTGGGAATTTCTATGTAAGAGGCAAAGGCTTTAAAACAGTTGGCAATACTTTGAGAATCAAGACCAAACTCATTACTAATATCACGGAAGTCATCAGTTCCCATAAAATATTTAATGCATTCATAATCATAGTTTATACCTGACTTCCTTCCTTTGTCATTCTCCCAAGCTTCAGTGTTCTCTTGAATACGGTCTAAGAGATCTCATTTAGCTTCTTCCTTCATACGTGTGAATGATCCAGCACAAGAAGCATCTAGTAAATCTTTATCATGAAGAGAAAGCCTAGCATAAAAGTTATTGATAATAATTTTTTAGGGAGTTCATGAATAGGACATTTAAGCATTAATAACTTCAATCTCCCCCAAGCTTGAGCTGTACTCTCTCCATCACGAGGACAAAAGTTATATATCAGATTTCTATCCTTATGAATCTCACTAGGAGGATAAAATTTAGAATAAAAGAGAGATGACATTTCCTCCCATTCCATGGATTGTCCATTCTTTAGCAGATTATACCATTCTTCAGCTCTCCCTTTCAAAGATATGGAGAGTAACTTCTTCTTTACCTGTTCAGTTGTGATACCTGCACACTTAAACAACCCGCATAATTCATGGATAAAAAGCAAGTGATCACCAGGATGGATAGTTCCATCCCCTAAATAATAATTATCCATAACACGATCAACAATACTTGTAGGTATCTTAAAAGGGTCTATCTCAACAGGTGGTGGTTCATCTACTACCCTAGCAGTGGTAGTAGTTTTCCCAAATAAAAACCAAGTGGGTTATCCATATTGGAAACAAAGTAACAAGCAATAACAAAAGAAATACTCACAGTAGAAGTTTCCTTTACCAGTTCCACTTTTCAGAAGCTCTTCACTCCTCGGCAACGGTGCCAGAAAATAGTCTTGATGACCCACAAGTATAGGGGGTGTATCATAGTACTTTCGATAAATAGGAGTATCGATCCCAACGAGGAGCAGAAGGTGTTGACTAGTGGTATGGAGCAAGAACTCTCTTTAAATACTTAGCAAACGGATTTTTAGGGGGTTTTTGATAAAGAAACAAAACAAAATGCAAGTAACAAAGACAACGAACAAACGGAGCAAGTGGCACGATCCTTTCTTAGCAAAGGACAAGCCGGTGGAAATACTAATAAGGACCAAACGTTCTCGAGGACACATGGAAATTCTGTCAAGTGCTTTCGCTTCATATAGCTGAGTACTCTTCTTTGGTGTTGTAAGTGTTGTGTGGGTGAACCTTTGCTAATGTACCGACCTTACTTGGACTAATACATACTTGTGATTAAACCCCCAATAAACATCTGTATTTATAGGAAAGTAATTAAGATATAAATCTAACCACAACCTTAAACTCTGAGATCCTACACTCCCTTGTGCAAAGGTGTCCTAACGGGGGTTCAGGTTTCTGTCACTCTGGCAACCTCACAATTAGTATCCAAATACACAATGCATTCCCCTAGGCCCATAAATGGTGAGGTATCATATAGTCGACGTTCACAAGACACCACTAGAAGAATAGCACTACAACTTAAGTACTAACCATTGAATAATAACACAACACAAATCCACTAATAACAACATGAGTTCTCACATGTCCTCAAGAACTAAACGAACTACTCACAAGACATCATATGGATCAAGATCAAAGATGATATGATAATGGATAACAATCTGAACATAAACAATAATCCAATGGTTCCACTCACAAGCATCAACTACAATAGTAATTAACACCGGAAAAGTTTCCCCTAAGAACTAAAGTAATATCCAACACAATTGTTACAGCAGGATGGAGTGGTGATGATGGTGCTGGTGGAGATGATGGTGTGAATGATGATGATGATCCTGATGAAGCCTAGCTTAACGATGGTGTTGATGACGACGATCTCCCCTCTCCGAAAAGGAATTTCCTCGGCAGAAATCTGTCTACCGGAGAGATCTTTCTCTCTCGGTGTTTTCCGCCCCGCAGAGGCGGCGGAAATCTATCTGTGGTCACTCCCCTAGCCTTAGGGTTCCGTAGGGAAAATATAGGCGAAGGGGCGGAGTCCGGAGCCAGGCAGGTGGGCCACACCTGCCCTAGGCACGACCTAGGGTGGGCCCGCGCCTAGGGGGTGTGGGACTCCTGCGGCCCTTCTTCATCCCTCCTTCTGGCTTCTTCAGTCTTCTGGAAAAATAAATTTTACCATATTTTTCTGGTATTTTTCTGATCTTTGCGAAATTGCATCAAAACGTCTTCTTTTGTATCAGAATCCAGACTCCAGCAGTCCATCCTCCAAGAATCATCCAACATGCATAAACAGTGGAAAAGACATAACAAATCTATCTATCTATCTATATATATATATATATATATAATAATAAAGGAAGGAGCGTTTCTTGTAGTACGTACACTTTTTCGGACGGTTTTACCCTTTGAGCAGAAAATAAATTACCCACCAATACCACCGATAAGTAAAAAAAACTGGTATTACTTCTATTGCCATCGCTAAAAAACCAGCGTTGCACGCATGCAAATCTTGCGTTCCTCGCACTCCACCTCGCCTCCCATCTCAATACTGCCGCCTCTCCCTGACACCTCCATGAAGACTTGGTCACGCCCGGGACGTTGCCCGCGGCTCACCCGTGTGGCCTTGCACCCGTGCGGCCTGCGTCGCATTGTCTATGCCTCGCTCAGCTTGGTGACAGGACGTTCGCCGTCAGAGGAGGTCGTCAGCTGCTGCTGCATGTCTCACCGGCCGGCCGGAATCCGAAGGAACGGACCATGACCGAGGTGCATCGCCAATTGTTTCTGTCAGCCAAGCGTGGAGTGGATTTGCGATGGATGGTGCAGGGCTGGGAAGTAACACGGGCTCTCTTCCCGGTTCACGCCAAGGCTGCTCCACACCGAAGAGACCTTCATTCAACTGATTGATTGCTTTATGAAAATCGCCAGTATTAGCTAGCCGGAACATACATATTTGCTGTGCATGCCACACTTCCCAGACTGTACGGTGCATGCCTCGATTGGTCTTATCGTATGCTTATTTCTAATAAATCCAAACAACAAACAAGTTTCATCTTTGTATGATTAGTATCTATTTTCTATGTTCCAAAATATATAAATATTTTACCCTCTTTTTTATATACATGTATCTTGACGTTTTGTAGCGTATAGGTTCAAAATAAAATGAGTGCACCTACGCAGTAAAAAATTCTCGCAATAGACATTTACCCCGCTATATTAATATAGTAACCACACGATACAACTACCGAGTTCATTGCTAGGGTTAACAGCACAAAAGAAGCCCAAGAGAAAATACAAAACACGAAAGAGAAAGGAATGCATAAAAGTGCCAAATCGACAACCGACAATGACTCGCAACCGCTGCGCCCTCCGGATATATTAGTTTCAGAAAAAGGTTCAAACATTTTATATTTTTGGAATGCGCATGTTTTCAGCTTCCTATGGCCCGCGATAGATACGTGTTCGCCCAGATAAAAGGTAGTATATAAATATATTGCTTCTTTTTTCACCGCAACGCGCGGGCATTTTGCTATACTATTAAATGTCTTGTGGTCTTGATGGTCTGGTACGTCTTTTTTAATTTTTAAAATTACCCCTGCCCCCGGTAGTTTGAGAAAAGAAATATTACATCTCTGCCACCGCCGAGTACCGGTTAAGTTCCCGATGCACGGACGGTCGCGACTCTTATTATCGTGTACAAGGGACCCACGCACGTAGAGGGGGATAATTCTGCCGTACTGGGTAGGACGATGCCGGCAGCGAGACAGAGATCGCTCGGCTACGGCGTCTTCCGGGACTGGTTCCAGGGCTGAGTAGAGGAGGAGGAAACTGCGGGGACTCCGGCAAAGCAGAGCTAGCCCGGCTGCAGGTCCACGGCGTCTCCCCGGACTGGTTCCAGGGCTGAGTAGAGGAGGAGGAAACTGCGGGGACTCCGGCAAAGCAGAGCTAGCCCGGCTGCAGGTCCGCGCCGGACTGGTTCATGGCGAGCAAAGGAGCGGAAAACTGTGGGGACGCCGACGAAGCAGAGCTCGCCTGACTGCAGCTCCGCGCCGGACTGGTTCATGGCGAGCAAAGGAGCGGGAATCTATGGGGACGCCAGCGATACCGAGCTCGCCCCGGCTGTGGATTCGGGCCGGACTGCTCCATGATGAGCAGGGGTGGGGGCAAATAGCGGCTGGAAAGACCCCGTCGAGCTGGAGGAGGGGGACGGGCGAGGGTGCAGTGAGTTGACGCGTTGATGCCTCTGCCCTTCCCCTCTGTGTTGGACGTGTTGATGTGTTTGAACAGCTTCTCCGTGCTGATCTTGGACAGAAACTGGGTGCCCTTTCCCTCTGTGTTGGATGTGTTGATGCGTTTCAACAACGACTTCCCCGTGCTAATCTTGAACAAAACTGGATGCTGGCGCACACCATGAGCGTTGAGCCTCCATTGCTCCTGGACTCGGTGCGAGTATATATGCTACGGCTGCCAATGTTTGCTGCACGGGTACACTGTCAGATGTGTTTGCTGCTATCTAGATGAGATCGCTGTCTTTTTTTTAAAGTATATATTAATATCACAATGATACCAATTACACCCAGTCTCTGCAACAACGCATACTATTCACCATTTTTTACTACTCCCTCCGGCCCATATTAATTGAATAAAATTTATCTAGATTTAATAAATCTAGACACTATCTATAGGTTCATCCAAATTTTAATAAACCAAAGTCAATTAATATGGATCAGAGGGACTAACATAGAGTATCTGGTTTTTAAATATAAGCCCAAATTCGGGTCATTGCGTTTTTATGATACGTATCAGTAGAAAACATAGAAGTAGGAATATATGAATCACGCATTAGTAGAAAACATAGAGTAACATAGAGTATGCACCTTCTCTTGAATTTCCATCTTGTTAACCCAAAATGAAGCGGCACTCTTGAGAAGAGATCCAATGAAGACAAGTGGCATATAGCTTAGAGGATTAGAGCACATGGCTACAAACACGTTGCCAGGGGTTCAAATCGCTCATGTCATACCAGAGATAATTGAGTTTCACAGCATTGACGTGGCAACACACGGGCATTCAACTAGTACCTCATAATAAGACAAATATCAATAAATTGAGGTAGATTATGATATAGAAAGGTGATGTAATTTGGGCGTATCATAGGGCAGTTATAAAGGCAGAGTTCGGATCGAATAAGAATCAAGCTACATGATATGGATAACCAAGATGGGATTTTTCCTCTCCGACTGGAGAGATATTCTCTGGGCCCTCTCGGATGATATGATTCAAAAAGCAGGTCATGCACGACTCGGTTAAGTGTTAACCGAGGTGGTCGACTAAGAGTTAGTCGGATGAATCACATATCATAGATCGAGAAGAGAGTTGAGCTATTTAAGGATGACGATAATTCTCCTATAGCTCGACAAGCTATATATATCGTGAGACAAAAGGGACTTGGACGTAAGTCACATTGGAAGGTATCTCGTCATGACTCTTTGGTACTTACGAATCTGCACATTCTGCTAGGAGTCCTACCGGTTGATTGATTGTGAGTCAGACTCCTATCATGTCCAAGTAGCCATGGGCATGTGGGGTAACATACTTAAGAGCGGGAGCAAGCCATTTGGGTTGGACCCGAACCGGACACAGACTCAGTCCATGATTGGACTCGTAGTGACTAGCATAGACTTTAGTGGATGGGTCATAAGTGAGTGGAGCCTACTTTCACTTCCTATATATATACTAGGGCGAATGATGTCTAAGGGGAACGGTTAGACCACTCCATGCGTTGGAAACCCTAGCCCCACAGTCCAGCCTCCACACCGGACCTAGCAGTCCGCCGTCGGAGCTCCTCCTCGTACGTGTGGATACCGACAGAGGTGATGTACATTTAGCACTTCAGATCATGGGATTGAATAGGATCATGGGACTGCACTACATCAACAGGCACGCTTTATCAGTAATCTGCAAACGCGCGTCGTGTAGTAATCCTCGTGGTCTTTTACCTCGGCTAGATCTTGGAATCACCGCGTAGGAAAAAAGTTTCATTTATCTCTGCGTGGCCCAATATTTTTTACATACCACACGTGTACCAATGTTTCTGGTTGATAGAGTTATAGCATGTTATAAAAACTAGCATGAACTAATGAGATATAATAATAAACGCCCTTTATTATTTAACTTTAGGACATATCTCCAACAGATGTGGTCTCCAAGCATCTGGTTGACTTCCTGCAAAGTTCTTTTCCTTTTGTGTTGGCGTCTTAGGCATAAGTCGGTTCCACCACCAGCTTCCAGAAGCTTCTCCTTAGCAGGCTTCGCCGATGCTTCATATTGGCCGGTTCTTTCAATAGTTCATAATTGACTATCTTCAACAATCGGCTTTGGGCTGAATTTCGGTAATCAGCAAAAATGCGTCCATCTGCAGGCAACATTTTTTCTGGCTTTCAATCTCTGTAATTTACATCTGTCCAAAATGGGTGCTAACACAATTGCTATGCGTGAATTTCTAGCCTTAACACAATGTGGTGGCAGAATCTAACTCAAGGGAAATTGTTGTCGCTTTGCAATGGAGCAGAACCCTGCTGGGGTAAATCTTCAGCAGTGTTGGCTGACTATATCGGTAACGTTTTATTTTAGTATTGTTCGAATGAACCAAATGGAGTAGCTCATGAGCTTGCCAGATATTGTTTTATAGATAAGGTTTTTTGTAATTAGGTCGATGGACCCTATTTTAGACAAACTCGTAAAGTAATTTAGCTATTGTTTGAAACTAATAAAGCTCCACACTAGAGTCGTGTTGTTTCCTAAACAATACTAAGGTTTATGAATTCAAAGGCCGCTGTACCCATAACAGTTATCTCACGTGGCTTGCTAGCAAGTATTCCCTCGGTATCTGCTTACACAGGGTATTTGCAGAGAATTATTCAGCGATAGAGTAGGATAACCAGAAGATGAAATTGCATGGATGCGGCTAGGTGTGAGCTGTGACAGCATGACGCACTCCAATCTGCCAGGAGCCCAAGAGTGGTCTTGAGCAACGATTTTCCCCAAAGGAATTAATCATCGGCACACCAGTTTAGTACCGTGGACCTAGTCTAGGAGGCAACATGTCGTACGACGAATGTCAACGAGCGTGGCCCAACTCTTTTGTCAACTTTGTGGCAACGATGACACTACTGAAGAGGAAAACTGCGACCATGAAAAGGATAAAAGAAGAACGGAACTAGTGTGGCAGAAGAAAATAAAAGAAAGCTAGCTTTCTTTTCAGCTTCTTGGCCAGCTTCTCTTAGAAGTTATCCTCGACCAGCTTCTCCCAGAATCTCATCTGCCAAAATTGTTTATACTTTTAAATTAACATTAAAACTACTAGTTAAGAAGTTTGAACGAATTTTGAAGATAAGATTCTAGAAGAAGCTGGTCTAGGGTAGCTTTTGAAAGAAGCTGGCCAAGAAGCTAAAAAGAACGGGCGGTATTAAATTATTGTGCTGATGAGCGCTACATGCGGTCCATCTGACGACGAACTTTCAGAAAGCCAACTGCGTTTTGCTTCCCACACGCGGACATTCTGGCTACAGGCCGGACTGCATCGCACAGATATTGAATCACGTGATGTTCACCATTGGAGTAGTCATAATCAGGACAATAAATTTATTCCAAAAATCAAAAGCTAATTTACTTTGACCTATATCTAAGTATTTTCTTTTCTTTTGAATGCAACTAAAATTTAAAGAGCAAAGCTACATTTTCTCTGAAAAAAGAGGAAGCTACTCTAGTTGATTCCTGGATTTTACTTTGAAACAGGCGTAAATAGTACAAGTATTGTTATCCCCCTTGCCGCGTCTGAGCCGCACCGGGGCTCCACCGCCGCCGCTCCCCCCGACCTCCTCGACCTCTCTCCTCTCCTCTCCGCCGCCTCTGGGGGTGTTGCCGGGCAAAGTCCATGCGACACGGCGACGGCGAGGCTCCTGCTAGGCGTGCTCTTGGGGCTCGACGGCAGCGCCCGATCTTGCCTTTCTGATCGCGGTGGTTCGTGGCGACGACGGTTGGTGCGCTGCCAGGCGGTAGGAAGGTTGTGGCGGCGGCATGCCTGGTCTTGGCCAATGTGGCCTAGAGCAACGGTGCGCTCACGGGTTGCGTTGGCTCCTTCGTGTGGGCGACGATCAGCTGCTTATGTCCGTACAACATGGGCGTCGGGACGATGGTCCCGGGCATCAAGGCAGCGACGGCCGGGTTGGACCTGGTGTGGGGGATCTTGGGATCCCACACCAAGCTCCAGCGGTGTGGAGCTAGTCGATGACGAGTTCGGGGTGGCAGCCGGTAAAGACCGAGTCTCGACCTTGATCTTGGCAGACGATGACGGCGCCACTCGTCCTGAGCGCCTGGAGCCGGTTGGTGGTGTGGGGACTGCTGGATCAACAAGAATAAAGGAGGTGGTTCTAGGGTTCCTCCCGTGCCAAGACGAAGATCTACTGGCTGCCTGTTCTCGTTGATCTGACCTGAAGCAGTGTGTTTCAGAAGGCTCCACTGCGAACTCCCATGGGCGACTATGCCTGGAGATTGCAGGATCAAAAGGAATTCGATCATGTACACCTATGTTTTTTCTGACGGTTTGCTTTCAGAGAGAGCATTCCGAAGCTCTTCTATTTGTTACCATCATGTGTCATGTCTTCGATGATCCATGGTGAATTCATATGCGTGTAATGTCATAAAAACTGGGACATGAGGACGAGCGATGGTAGTTTGAGTCTTTCTGGCGTTGAGGAGCTGGCTTGGTGATCTGTGACTCGTAGTAGCGATGATTAGTGGGAGCGGCAACACAAGAGAAGTACACAGTATTACCTTGCAGGGTGAAAATGCAAGATCTAATTTTATGATTTTAATTGGTTGTGTCTGGCAATGGCCTTGTTGAAGGCACTGTTTTATGAGCGAGGGCTTTCACCGGGGTAAAAACCTATGATCTTTGATCAAACGACGATGGCGTTTGTGCACTATTTTCTTATTTAAGGTGTCGCTATTGAAGAGGTTGGATTTCTAGTATTGTTTTGGTGGTGTTAGTATCGCTGCTATAGAGAATTTATCGCTGTAGCGGGACTTTTATTTTTTTAATTCTTTTTTTTCGAGTTGTTTGTATCCGTAAAACCGATAGAAAAATATGTTGTTGTGATGTTAATATATGCTTTTATCAAAAAAAAAAGACATAGATCACCGTTTTCCTGTTCCATGCGATCATGTTTTCTTGAGTTTGGCAATGATTGTTGATGATTTGGTAACATTCCGTATGCATAGAGCGTGTGGTCCCCACAAACGCTTGACCCCGGATGAAGGTTTGACTATTTTGAAATGCTATCAATCCGGCCTACCAACCCAAACAATAACCCGCACATCCAGTCGTGGTACCCTCCTCCTTCCCACTCCTAACCTAGCTAGTAATGTTGCACTGCGCACACACGTTTTATTGTTTTAGCAGGCATACACAAGGTACTCTCTAAACACTTGATTCATTCTCTGTCTATGAAATATGCTTTGACATAATCCCATAAAAATAAAAGTAATAAGATTATTCAAGCTTTGTACCATGCAAGGAAGAACATAAACTTCTCCGGTTGCATCAAGAAACGATACTAGCTGGTAGGTTAAACCTTGTAGAACCGATTATTTTACCCTTGCCAGTGTAGTGTTCGATCTATGATTGGATCAACACTACAAAGATTTGGTACAGAGAAGGGCACTGGTAGGAAATAGGCCTCTAGTCCCGGTTTAATCAAGCGGGACTAGAGATTCACCACTAGTCCTGACTCAGTTATCAGTCGGGATTAGTGGATATCCACGTGGCTGTCCTTGCGTGCTCAGGGTGCACCCCACTAGTCTCGGTTGGTGTTAAGGACCGGGACTAGTGGATCTTGCCACGGCAGCATTTTGCGTCTTTTTTCTGCCGCGATAGAGCATTACCTTGAACTAGTGGTTCTCTGCCGCGGTAGCATTTTGTGTCCTTTCTCTGTCGGGCAGAGATTTCGTTTTTTATTGTTTTATTTACTTATTTTTCATTTTAACATAGTTTTTGAATATTTCTATGCCACCACATATCGTACACATTCGTGCATATATAAGATAACTTGTATTACGATATCGAGCATACAAATATATATAATTTACATAGTTACATGGAGATCACAAAATACCGGGACTAGAGCACGTCTATTCGATTACATGGATATCAGTAGCGTCTATTCACACTAAATTCTCCGGCATCATCTATGATCTCTTTGACAATAAATCCCGCCAGCTCCTCCATAATTTCTAGTACGCGTTGCTCTGGTAGTAGTTAATCCCGCATTCTCTCGAACTATATATAAAAAAAGAGATCAATATGAATATCAATCATGATAACAAAAGGTGACGGCAATAAAATGATGGTATGAATGCGTTGCTTACATCGACTCTATAATCATTGTGTTCGGTGGTAAACGTGTGAATGAACTCGCATACGTAGAATCCACATAGATTCGACCTATGTGGCTGCCTCGCGCACTTTACAAGAATAGAATTCAATCAAAATAATAATCTAGCATCATTATTGTATTGAAACTAGATTATTGTATTGAAACTAGAAGCAAAGAGATGCGTGGACATATCACGTGCTACTTACCGAGACCACCCTAAACGTCAGCTTCTCACGAAATGCACCGGTAACCAAGGAGGAAGGTTGTAGATACATAGAGTCACGGGTCAGGTGCTGTGACTGCAGCTCTGCTCCTCAAAAGGATTCATGTCATCTGTACTTAGACCAAACCATAAGTTTTTTGCGTCACCAGCAAAGTCCGGGAAGTCTCTCTAGATTTTTCTCCACTGTCGACCATCAGCGGGGTGCCTCAACATCCTGTCTTTCTTATGTTCTTCTATGTGCCATCACAACAACTTGACATGCTCTTTGTTTCTGAACAAACGTTTCAATCGTGGTATTATAGGAGCATACCACATCACCTTGGCAGGAACCCTCTTCCTGGGTGGCTCGCCATCAACATCACCAGGGTCATCTTTTCTGATCTTATACCGCAATGCAGTGCATACCGGTCATTTATCCAAATTCTCGTACTTCTCACCGCGGTAGAGGATGCAGTCATTAGGGCACGCATGTATCTTATGCACATATAATCCTAGAGGGCAGACGAGCTTCTTTGCTTCGTATGTACTGGCGGGCAATTCGTTATTTCTTGGAAGCAACCTCTTCATGAGTACCAGCAACTTCTCAAATCCCGAGTCAGTCACACTGGTCTCTGCCTTCCACTTCAGCAATTCCAGTGTGCTACCCAGCTTCTTCTGGCCATCTTCACAAGTTGGGTACAACAATTTGTTGTGGTCCTGTAACATCTTCTCAAACTACAACCTCTCCTTTTATGTGTCGCAATCTCGCTTTGCATCAGAAATGACCCGACCAAGATCATCAGCGGGCCGGTCTGGTTCCCGTTCTTCACCTCCTTCTTCTTCATTGTCTTCCATTGCTATATCAGCGTATTCAGGGAACATAGATCGGTAGTTGTCATCATCGTTCTCTTCTTCATCGTCGTCTTCCATTACAACCCCTCTTTCTCCATGTTTGGTCCAAACATTATAGCCGGACATAAAACCAGACCGAAGAGGTGGCTCTGAATGACTCTTGCGGAAGTGTGAGCCTTCTCATTCCTACAGTCAACACATGGACAACACATAAAACCATCCCGCCGCTTGTTCTCCTCATCCACAACTCGAAAAGAATACACGCCTTCTGTGAAAGCGGCAGAGCGTCGGTCACCGTACATCCATGGATGGCTCATCTGTATCATACAAATATATGTCAAACGCAATCACTATGCTAAAACTAGTATCGCACGGTCTAAACGAGAAAATAGTTGCTAACCTTTTATTACACTTGGAAACAAAGATGAGAAAACTTTGTGGCTCGGGCACCTCATATCATGTCTGTCTTGTGTGACCTAAACTCGCATCGCTCTAATGGACATTTCATCGAACACCTCTAGTGCATATGAACTCCCACTAGGAAAAAAATAGTTGAGAGGGGGAGGGGGTTGTGCATATATATAGGGCCAGATCACTAGTCCCGGTTTGAGATACAAACCGGGACTAAAGGGGGTGCCCGCAGCGAGCGACAGTGCCAGGGCCCTTTAGTCTCGGTTTGTGTCTCAAACCGGGACTAATGGGGTCTAACGGGTCAGGACCTATGGATTGGGGTGGCTCGGGCCGTCCGGTGCAGGCTATTAGTCCTGGCCCCAGCCACAGCCGGGACTAATGGCCTGGACGAAAGACCTGTTTTCTACTAGTGGGGGAATTTGGGAAGAGGAGCGGCCAAAAAATGGGTGGGATTTAGAGAAGGTGAGATGTTCAGATACGTTTCCATTCAACATAAAGTTCATAGTACATCAACACAAGCCTAAATAACTAACACCGGTTCTCTCAAATAAAAACATCAGGGATTCAGGGGCGTTTGGTAGCCCATATGACTTTTTCGTCCCATCTGGGCAGTGCTATGATTGGCATGGCCAACCTCAAACCGACTTTGGGCCACGTTATGCTTCCCGTTTAGTAGACTATAGTTGGGTTGGGATACTATGCTCATGTTTTTTGGTTGCATATGTATTATTATTTTTGTCCCATCTAATACAAAGTCCTCTTGTTTGGTTGCCACAAATTATCGTGTATCTGTCACCTTGCTCTACCTTGTGGTGAGGTTACCATGGATAGAGCACTTTTTTTAGGGTTGAACAGTAGGGAAAGCCCCCACTGCAATTTTTATATAATAATCATAAAGGATTACATATCTACATATTTACATGTCTATGTCCACCTCATTGAGGGATTACACACAAAAGCTAGCTATCTCCAATCTAAATGGGAGTTGATCCAGGCTTTCAGGTCCTAGAAATATTTTTTATTAATTCTAAACAACACCCATCTCAATTCCTAGGATACTAAGGCCTTCCATTCCTCCAGAGAAGGGCGTTTGTTATTGAAGATCTTGTTATTTCTGCATATCCAGATGCCCCAGACTCCCAATATAATAATCTCCATTGCAAAAGGAACATTCAACTTGCATTGTATGTCTGAAAAGGCCTTATTTAGAGAAAGATCAATATTCCTGGAAGGACAAATTTCATCCCAGCATGCCTTGGCAAAAGGGCAATCCCAGACGAGATGAACCAGAGTCTCCTTAGCAGGGTAGCCAGAAGTAACACAGTTATAAGAAGCAGGGCCGGCCCTGAGGGGGGACTAGAGGGGCGGCCGCCCCGGGCCCAAAACTTTGGGGGGCCCTCCACAGATATGTGTTGTATATATGGGCTATAATAGATATAAAAAACGAAAAATAGCAGTTTCGAGTTTTCTATTGGTCTAGATTGGGCATCTACTTTGCTAGACACACACATACATTTCTGATTTGGAGTCCATCACAGCAGCACGTACATAACATGTGATCATATTAGCTATCGATCTCTTTTATCGTATCGTACATAGGCAGGCCGCACGCCCGTTCCTGCCTCGACCTTGACTCGACGATGTGCTCTCGATCCTAGGAAAGCCCGCACGTGGCAAGCAGCAAGCCGTCGTTCGTCGTCCGATGGTCGCATATCGCCTCGCACCCTCGCCCTTTGCCTGCGGCCTGCCTCTCATCTCGCCTTGGCCGTTCAGCGTCTGCAGGTCCGAATTCTGAATTTCTGATCGCACTCCTAGTCTTCTGCCGTCTAACGTTGCCCCTAATTTTTGTTCTAATTAGTAGTTCTTCTTTATATTGTTAGTGTGGTTAATTGATTATGAAACCTGATTCCGGTGCTAAGAAAATAAAAAAGAGGAAGGAAGAACAAAAATTGATTGGCTCACAGAGAGGATCCATTCATAAATTTTTAAAGGGCAACACGAGCACTTAGAGTAATCTAGTTGAGTTAGCATTGGTTTTTGTTGGGAACAGAGTAATGTTGATCTAGAGGATGATATCGGTACAGAGGAGAACGATGACATCAACGTGGGTACTAATAATGTAAGTGATTATGATATCGTATTTGATTCATCTCCTACAAAATCTTTGAGTGTTGATTTGGAACCAATTAGTGTGGATATTTATGATCCGGCATCGAGAAGAAATTTTTGGACGAGATTGATATTGATTCCATTGTCACTGAATTCCCTTCTAGGAATACATGGAGAAATTTTGAAGGTAATATGTAAACACTGTTATTTTTATATGAATATTGCAAATGGGTATACTTGAAGTATTTATTCTTCATAATTTCATACGTGTATATAAAAAAATAACAAGGGGCCCTAAATTTTAGTTTTGCCCCGGGCCCCTAAAATCTCAGGACCGGCCCTGATAAGAAGGCAGTGAGAACTTTCTCTTCAGCAAGTTCCTAGTATTTAATCTGTCTAAAAGGAGCAGCCAGAAAAAGAACTTGTGCTTTTGCTGGCAAGAATACTTCCATAACCAAGAGAAGTGTGGTGGAACAGCAACATGCCAAGAGAGAAAATAATATGCCTTTTTAACAGAGAAAGAGTCACTTCCCCAAATGTAGCTCCACTTATCTGTGCTTCCATGCTGCCCATAACTGATAATGTCTTGGCAAATCTGCTCCAGGCTAAGAAAATCAGAGTATGCCTGCTAACAGAGGGGTAGGAAAAAATGGTCCTAAATATGAGGAATTTGGATGAACTCCTTGACAGAAATACTTGATAGAGCACATATCGACAACAACAAAAGGAGGAATACCACAAGCAGTAATAACACAAGAGCATAAACAACACAATCACGAACAATACAAGCACAAACAACACAGGCATCACATCATCTTTCGTTGCCAAAAGGGGGTCACAGTTCAACCTATCACCATGGTGTTAACCAACCACCACATCAAAAGTGAGTGTCATCCTACCACCACCACCTGTTCACCATCACATGAGGGGTTACTATATACCACCTCGTGACAAGATTCAACCATAGTTTCAAGGACATAAGTACAACATCACTGAAATTACAAGTCAACCTTCACTGATTTTCTTGATATTCTTCAACTTATCCTTGTTAGCTTCACTGGCTTTGATCATATCAAAGAGCATGTACTCTAGCTTCTTTTCTTCCTTCAAACTCTCTTTTTTCTCATCCCATTTCTTCTGCTTGCCTTTCATTATACCTGCTTGGGATTTCTGCACCTGCTTGAGCATATGCACCTAATTCTTGAGCTTCTCCACCGGTTTCCTCATCTCTTGCAGTGGTGCCCCTAATCCTAGACAAGTTCTCCGCCAACAATCTTTTCTCAGTTTCATCCATGAATTTGTTTACATAAATTAACGTACTAGAGTACTTTTTCTCAATCTTGTTCTTCTCAGCAACTAGCTCCTTCACCAACTTTGCATTTTCAATCATCTCGTGGATTTTTGCACTTTTTTGTCATGATACATTCCCCAAAGTTTTCTAATGCATTTTTTGCAGATTCTGACCATTCTTTATCCAATCAACCCACAAAGCCATAGTTCGTGACTTCCTACAAATGAGGAGTTCTTTGTCATGGCTAATGGATGATCTAGCAAGTGAGGACTCTAATCAATAGTTCATGGTCACAACTAGTGGATGATCTAGCAACTGAGAAATCAGAAGAACTTACATTCTGCATCTGGCAGAGATAGAATCTACGTCCAGTGTTGATCCCTTCAAATGCAACACACTTGACAGGCTCAAGCTTGTGGACATGGCACACCTACAGATGGCAATGGGTACTCGTTACCCGTTTACCATGTTGGGTTTTACCTATTAGGGTAAGGGTATGGTAAAAAATCTTTACCCATGGGTAAACAAATGGGAAAAATTCTTTACTCGTTGGGTATTGCGAGTGCGGGTATGGTAAGAAAAAACCCGCACCCATATACCCACCTACCCACCATATACGAGTACATGATATGTGGGGAATTAGTATCGTACCATTTTTCCAAAATAAATTCTTAAAACTAAAAACAAACCGCCCTTGGTTGCCCAGAAAATCTCGTAATTCCTAAGATCACATTAATTTCATTACCCACCGCTTAATTTCCCATCCCGTTAATCTAGTATTCTTGTTATTGTCGTAATATCCTTCTCCCTCAACTAAAAGGTTGGTATTACCCATGTTTTTTTTTACCCTCGATGGGTGTGGGTATGGGACAAAATCTATACCCATGTGCGGGTGTGGGTGCGGATTGCAGGAAAGATCTAAGATTATGGGTGCGAGTTTGGTTAAGCTCCACCCGCACCCAACAGCCGGGGTGCCATCCGTAGGCACACCTAGAAACAATATACTGCTATGCCAAAAAATGTGGGATCTTCAATGCATTCAAGAGTATAGTCCATGTATGTGAGGTCCTAACAGAACAAATCGAGTTCATCTAAGGCCTGATCAAAAATTTCCAAATTGCCATCAAACTCTAACCCTAGGGAGGAACTAGGGGAAACTGAGCTTACTCGTAGACACGATTAGGTCAATCTTTCGTCATCATTTTACCTCGACGTGGCGACCGGAGAGATAGCTCGACGAAGAGGAGGCAATACTCTTTACGAGAACAATATTGCTGCCATCGCCGGTGATCGGATATGACTAGGGAGGGAGGATGGTGGATCTGGTTTCGGTGGTGAGCGGGTAGGGATTGTCTCGGCGGGAGGTGAGTGAATGTCTCCAGCCCCTTTTCCACTGGAGAAGAAAATGTCCCGCTTGCATCGTTGTTGGATGAGCTCATGCAAGTGAGTGTCGCTTCTGCATCGACTGGGCGCAAGACGAGGGTGGCTCGCTGGAAGTACCCGGATCGACTGTTGTCATTTGGCCTAGTTGTAGGCTGCTTTACAGTTCCTGCTGGTGCAACCCAAGCTCCTATGTGGGCATCCAATCATCCTAATTTCGTCGCCCCAGGTCTTTCCGACCAACAGCAGGCTACCAAATGTGCCCCATGTCACTTACAGTTGGACCAACTCAACTAACGCACATGACTTGTATATCCTATGTCTGTTGACCTCACTGTACTGGCCCAGGAGACGTGACAAGGTGGCATATGAATGTTTGGCTAGGCACCTGAAATAGAGATGCAGATATGAGACTCGGAGATAAACCATGCCCCACTTGAACAATGACTATTCCCTATCATCGACATGTTTCCCTGACTCGATCCATTATGACTCTCTTCCTCCTCTAATTCTTAGATGGCGAGGAAGAATTTTCGATGCGCCCCAGGCCATTGCCTAGGTTGTCCTTGTCCTAGATCCGCCTCTGCTTGTGGGTATCAACCACACGCGGTGGAACCGCCTGCCTAGGCCATGCGACTCGTGGCGACATGTGCGGTGGCAGCGGTGGTGAAGGTGTAAACTACACCTTGTGCATTGGCACCAGCGTAGAGAGCTAGAAGACATCCTACAGCCTGTCCCAGGTTCAGACCGCTTCCTTGTCGTGCTTGGATAGCCCAATTGCGGGTGTTATGTCCTCGGCCTTGTCATAGTATGGCGATAGGGTGGCCTTTCCCTCCTGCTTCACGACGATGCTCGTGCCTTCGCTTACCTCTTCGTCATCGCCGCCCTCGTCGTCGTTGGAGTCCTCATCGTAGAAGTTCATAGACAGATCGTGGTAATCTACCCCCATTTGGAACTATCCTCGGTATGAGCATGCTTGGCGCGCATCGTGCTCCTAGGCGACGAACTTCTGCCAGAAGTCCTTTCAGTGGTACGCGCGGTCGCACCGCAGCATCGACGGGAGAATTTAGAAGCGGTGGTGCATCTCCGCTTCTAGCGTTGGTCTTTCTACCGGCACAGGTAGCACCGACACCCTACTATCGTTGCGGTGTGAGTTGCTAGGGAGGGATACGTCATGGTGGTCGCACGGATTCCCCTCATCCCATCGTCGCAGGAAGTCATGCACCAGCACGTACTGTCCCATCATTCGGGTCGTGTCATTGGACCCAAGAAATCTTGTGGAAGATTTTGGTGGCGTAAGCGAGGAGCCGCTCTCGCTCGTGGAGGCGGTGGCGTTTTTGGTCGTCGAGGGCGGCGTCAGCCCGAGGACAAGCTAGCCTCGTGGTCATTGGTCGTCTTCTTCAGCCAAGAGGCATCTTCATGGCGATGGATGGACAATGCTTGGCTAGAAGTGGCAATTGCGCACGCGAGGTGTGTGGGGGAGAGACGAGTGTTGAGCCAGTATATGAAGCTATGTTGATCAATGTCGGTGTAGAGGCCAATAGCTTTGTCATAAATGCCAATACATGAGTTCAAACGGCTTGTCGCAGCGGTCAACACGGGTATTGATGGCCATGTCTGCTGGCGCCGGTCAACCTTCTGATGGTCAGCAGTCAGCGCAAGCGTCAGGCACACGGAGGGCGTTGGGTTGCTGCCAGGCAGGCCCCATGCGAGATGAGGAAGGACACACTCGCGGTCTATGGCGCATCCGTCTTGATGTAACCGTGTTCTAAATTTGATGGACAGATGGGTCATGTCGGTCGTCGGTACATTTAGATCACGTCGCTAAAGCGTGGGCGGCCTGACGAGGGCTCGACTCATCAATGCCCATTGTTATGGACTTGGGTTTGGAGAAGATGGGGATGCTGGAGATCGCGAGACGATTAACAGACACGTAGCAAGGGGACACGAGATTTACCCAGGTTCAGGCCCCTGAAGGAAAAACCCTACTCCTGCTTTCCTGTTCTTGATTGATGCCAAAACCAAAGGTTACAAGGGGTGCGCAGATGCAATCTGGCATGAGGTGTGTGTATGAGTTGGGGAGATCCTCCTCGCCGTGCCCTCATGGCCTTTATATGGGGAGGCCAGGTCTCAGGTAGGTCGAGTCGGTTACAATTTAGGGTTTCACCCTTGAATATTCTACCTATAAATTTGTCGTGCTCTTCAAGGAGTCAAACTTCTACCGGGCTTGGGTCATCCAGAGTCTCCTTGGACAGCAAGTATTCGTGTGGGCCTTCACTGGGCTGGACCGGGTATACCAATGTGAGGTATTTGTAGGGCATATCCATGTCAGTAGCCCCCGACTATTCAGTCGAATCGTAGATTCGACTAGAGACTATAGTATTTCGGGTGCTTCTCATCCGAACCTGTTTTCAGGTGAATATGTAAGTTTATAGGGATTATTGATACGTGTGCCTGACTCGCCCGACGGACCAGGGCAGTTAACTGTCTTTGAACAAAACAACATGATCTACTTCAGACTCGAGTCCCTGTGCTCGAATCCGGAATAATGCTGGCGTAATTTGACTCAGGTCGCGGAGGTCTTACAGGAGTCGAATTCCGGTGCTTAAGTTGAGTACCCAACGCGTCCCGACGGATGATGAAAAATCGTGTCTGTTAAGTGTCTGATACGATGAAAAATCCCGACGGATGTGTTGGGTACTCAACTTAAGCACTGAGATTCGACTCCTGTAAGACCTCTGCGGCCTGAGTCGAATTACGGCGGCATTGTTCCGGATTCGAGTCCAGAGACTCGAGTATGAAGTAGATCGGTTGGGACTTACGGACAATATATCTAACTATATATGGTAAAGATATGCATCCTTCGAATATTATTTTTACCTTGTTGTAACTCGTTTGAGTTTGTCAGAAATCAGATCTACATACCCCTTCGCCTCCAAGGAGCCTGAGGAGACGATTAGGGTTTCTGTACCTCCCCTCGGTGTCGCCGGTGATCTACCCCGCTTCTGTGGCCTTCGGGCCATGGAGGCAGGGTGGATCTTGGACTTCGTCGGCGGGAGGGCTTCGGTTTCCTGTTTTTAGGATAAAGGTTTGGTGGGGCGGTGCTCAGGTGGTGGCGGCGGCGTCTTCTCCAATAAAGTCTTCTCGGCTTCAGCCCCATCTCGACAACAACGTCGAGAAGCTTGTGGGGGCGGTGTGGTCTCCAAGGACTTCTTCTGGCTGTGGGGATCTTCGGATCGCCAAGGAGCTTCATCGGCAGCTCATCCTTCTTCGTCTCCAGGACGGATGTGGTCTTCTAGACCCGTTCGGCGACTTCCCGTTTGCAACCAACAACGTCAAGCCGGCTCTAGGAGGAGCGGCAGCAGCACGCGCCGTCGACACGGTCTGGAGGTTGAAGATGAAGGGCATCTCATTAATTTCGATGTAATTTTCGTTTTTCTTGAGACGTTTTGTACTGTTCGATATTTATTTTAATGCCAAAGTCCTTATTCGCAAAAAAAGAAACTCGTTTGAGTTTGTCAATATCGTCTGTATGTTTCAGTGCAAGGAAAATTTGAGGTGGGCGGCTAATTTCTAAATGCGTAGGCTGAACATGGTTGTCAGTTATTAATGGAGTATTCCAGAATGGATACAAATCAGCGTTTGATGGATGTTATGGTCCTATACTACTTAGGCTCTGTTTGTTACCGCTTCTACTTCTACTTCTACTGCTTCTAGGGTCTAAAAGTGGAGACCAAACAAACAACCAAATTTTGCAGAGCACTGGCGAGAAGCGATGTCCCAATTTGCACTAGACACAGCGAAGCAGCAGAAGCGAGTCGGAAGGCGCTTCCCGCAGATTTTGCTGCTTTCCGAGTTGGTGTGGACCAAACTGTCCTCTACATTTCACTGTATTTACAAAACATTTGCCCTCGCTTCCCATCGAGCTGGCCTCACCTTTACCCATCCCTCTCTCTTCCGTCCAGCCATTCCCCACAGCCGCCGCCGCAAATTCCCCGCAGCCGCCACCGCCCTTCCCCGTAGCCGCCGCCATTTCTCGCCGCTGTCCCCCACTCCATTCCCGACCTCCTCCGAATCCCCCACTCCGTTCCCGGCCATTCCCCGCAGCCGCCGGAGACAGGAGCTCGTCGCCGCCATTCCCCGCCGCGGGCCTCCATCCTCTCCTTCTCCCTGCTCCCCTCCGCGGCCTCCGGGGAGCCGCTCTTCCTCGAGGCCAAGCTACGGCAGCAGCAGCAGATGCGAATCGACTGCCCGCACCGCGCCATGCCCAGGATCAAGCTCCGCCAAAGCTCGTCTTCCACCTCCGTCGAAGCTCGAGCTCGTCGGCGTCCGGCCGATCCTGGAGCGCAGGGACTACAGGGAGGCCTGGGAAGGGCGGCACATGGGCCTGGGGTTGGCGGCGGGGGTGCCTGGGCGTGGGGCGGCGACGACGATTCCTAGACGTGGGCGGCGACGGTTTCTGGGCGTCAAGATAACACGTAGTTGATGAAATAATCATGCGTGTGTTTTTTACTTGTGTTTTCCAGAGAAATCCGTGTGTTGTGATTAAAAAAAGATTAACTGAGGTCATTATTATGGTATATAAAAGTCACGATTTACTCCCAAAAAAAGTCTTGTTTACAATCTGTTTAGCACAAAAAAATCCAACCAAAAACCTAAATATTATGTTAAAAAAGTGTACAATTATTTTATCCTAAAAATAGACTCTTAAGGTAATTTTGCCCTTAAACGTTGTATTTAAGTAAAAAAGGGTTAAAAGACCTAAATTTATTTCAAATCAACACTTATACAACACTTCTGCTCTCAGGGGCATTTAAGTCATTTCACTCCTAAAGCCAACTACAGCAGTCATTAAAATTATTTTTGCCAAACACCAAATTTCTGCTTCCACCAGCTGCTTCTATAGCTGATTTTCCACAGCTGATTATCAACAGCTGATTTTTAACAGCTGCAGCCCAAACAAACAGAGCCTTAGGAAGACTTGTAGGTGATTTTAGTAGTAACATTTGTAAAGTGGACGCTCAAGTTCATCCTGTAGGTATAATTTCAATAAGGCGGCTTTTACTAATAACATTTGTAATGTGGATGCTCAAGTTCATCATGTACTAACTTATATTTTTTAAATGAATGCTCAAACTTCTCCCTGCAACTACAGTTCTGCCCTGAATAGCCACTGGGAACTAAACATTCAAGGCAATGTACATCGTACCTGACGGCTTTGGCTTCTGAAGTATCGACGTCGGGCGATGAGCAATGTTGATGAGCAGGGTGCGGCACAAGATTCGGTTCATTCATTCGCCAAGACAGATTAAAGTCGGAGCTGCCTTGTCTTAGATGGTGACATGAGCGACATGAATGAATGGCGACGATGACAAGCGCTGCGGTGGAGGCTGGTGCAAAGCTTTGTGGTACTTCGCTCTTCAGCAAGTTATAAGTAACTGAAATCAGAGCTACCTCTTTGTTGGTTGAAGGGGCTATCGATGTGTGTGGGCTTGAGGCTTTTCTTGTCACGATCAGTGTGTGAGAAGTTTGTCCATGGCAAAATGGGAGTCTTCGAGCCATGGGGTGATGACGATGACACTTCGATAAACCTTCCCAATGGTCTTATATTTCTAAACGGAGGGAGTAGTTGTCATGTACACAGTCAGTGCTTGTTCATGAGTTGTAGGCGGGTTTGATGTATCAGTTTTCGTCCAATTTTCTACGTATTAATTAACTGGGTGTACTCGTTAACCAGACAGCCATCTTCTTAATCATAATAATAGAAATGGCATATCTTTTGCCTCATTTCAAAAGATAAGTATATACTACACACGTAACAAAACAACAACGCACCAGCACCTGAACCTTGATACTGTAGGTTGCTCTATTGTATTACCTGCAACCAAAAGGGAGAAACTACACACATACTTACATGGATCACCATACAAAACAAATGCCTTATGCATGATAATATATACATTCACGGACCTAGTGCAAGTATGGTGCCCGTTCAGTCCTGCTAGCTGACTGTTACGTACCTTTCAAATAATCCTCTGAATCTCTGATCACCTGTTGCAGTTGCGGACAAGTATAAGTTGGTTTTTCAGATCTGGCTCACCGTGTCCTCCTTAAACAAGAAGGCCAGCGAGAGCTAGAATTTTCCTGCAGTGCCATTAAGAAGTTCACATATTTTGGAATATAATCAAATCCACGATCCCTCCACGTATCTCCTTAAGCATAGTTTTTGAACCTTCCAAGTCATCTGGCTATCGCAGATACTAAAGAATTCTTTGATAAAAAAATTTCAAGGATGAACAGCATGGCTTCTTCAGAGAATCACCTTCCAGATATGACAGCATAAGTGGAAACCAGTATTCATCAAGGTAGCTCCTGATGTAATGGTCAATCAGTGAATCTAGACTAGTCGCTAAACTGGGAGGGAGTAATCCTGGATGGCAGTTCTTCTGCAATACATAATATAGGTTATTCAAGACGAATATGTGCCGCTGTCCCTTCTCTTCGAAACTTATATCTGCACCTCCCTTGAGCTTGGATACCAAACAATTAAACATATCTAAGAGTAAGGGCCAGTGTTGTAATCTCCAGATTCAAGTATTGACTGCACCATATCTCTGTTACGGCAGAAAAATTCCAGGACTTGTATGAAAACAAAGGTCGCTGGATGAATGGTACATTCTTTGTTGCTATGGATGTCATTTGAAGTCCTCTGAATTATTCCTTTGAAAGAATTCACCATCTTATTGATAGTACCAGCAACCTCACCAGATCTGTTGAAACGCAAGTCAGGTATACTGAATAGGACATCAACAAGCGTGTCAAAAACAGTCGGCTGTTGTGAAATATGGCTGTCAGACCATCTTGCATTACAGAATGAGCATTTGTTCTTGTAGTTCTTCGCATAACTCCCAGTTCTGCTCATGTAGCTGTTGCTTAATGAAACAAACAAGTATTGTAGTATTTTTGAACCTGGTGATCCAAGTCCGTGTCGTTTCATTGGTCAACTCACAAGGATCTGCAAATGTTTCTGTGCCTGCGTTGAGGGTCCATGGGTTCTCATGTCTGTAACATGGATGAGATTCAAGCTTCAGAATGTAGTACAAAAAAATGCGTACATACAAGGTTTCTGGAAGTACAAGTTGGTAATTAACTAACTAGAAACACGCTATGGTAGGAGAGCCAGCGCAATAAGCCATAAGAAAAGCAGTGCTCCTAAAAATATGTGTAGTCCAAAATTTCAAAGTGGCGGCGAGTCAAAACCTCGATAGCAAATAAAATGATAAGAGTTGGTGGACACACGATAAGATTATCAACGAGAAGGCTGATAGTTTGCATCAGAATGGGGACTCACTTGGCAGTTCACTGTCAGGAAATAAATTTTACTACATGGAGTGGATTATTTTTACTAGTGGATGCTATGTGCACGGAATAACAAGCAAAAGCTCTGGTAGGTACACCGGTAACTTGAGTGAGGTCTTATCTGCATCCTCGACATAGAGTCGGAATTTTTTGAGTGTAGAGAACGGACAGGGGAACTGCCCATATTTGCATCAAGCAAGAAGATAAAGATCCAATACAGCAGGAAGAGACGAACAGCTAGAACTATGCGCTGAAGAGGGCAATAGACAACACTCCGTAAGGAAAGATACATTAGGCAACTACGTACGGCATGGTCGCACAGCCAAGCATTCTATCATACTGCATGGCTCCTCACATCCTCCACAGCACCTCTTCTTCAGAGATGACAAAGATAACGTCCTGGACCATTCTCCTTTCGATATGTAACACACATTTGTTTCTTTCTTTCTAAAGCGCCCAGGAGACTTAAATCCTGGTGCCGAAGCAAATTTTGGATGTGGCGGTAGCAAAGTGTGGTACTGACAGACTGCATGTTCTTGGCATCCTAGATGGCTTCATGGCCAAGCACTAAAAGATCTAGCACCAAATTTGTTCAAAACTAATTGCCGGAGAAAGATCAGGAAAGTATCCGAGGAGGTTGGCAATGGTGAAGTTGGCTGAGGGTCCAAGAAAAAATAACACTATAGGATGATAGGAGGAGTTGGTGCCCCTATGGCTTCAAATTGCCAAAACCCAGATGTGGTTGTTTAGGAGTGGTCACCATATGGCGAATACTCGGCAATCCACAAGGAAGGAGGTAGTATGCCAAGTAAAACTCTGACATTATTTTGAAAGCATCGACAAGAAACAAATGCGTTTACGTAGTTATTTATTTTGCATAGTAATTGGTAGCAGGATTTTCTTAGGGCGGGCAAGGCTATGGTTGCACAGCCTGCTGTGTCCCCTGAGTGTGGAAAAAAGCTGGACATGCAGTTTACCCTGCTTTGAACATCAATAAGGTGTCAAGTGGGATCCCACCTAGATCTCACGTATGGTTCATTTTGTGATTTCTAGTTCTTGGGTCCACTGCAAGTGGGATTTAGGTGGGATCCCACTTGCATCTCTAAAAATCAACATGCTAATGTGTTTAAAGCTGCGGCTTTCCTTTTAATGGTAGAAGCTGATGTCCTGTCGGTAAAGCATAAATGAAGCCTGGACGTTGAGGTGGAGAAAGCATGGCTCGGAAGCTCCAATTCTTGGATGGTGGAGGGCAGAAAAAATGCTGGCTGAGATGGTTCTTTTGCTGTTTAGCTTGCTCCTGAGTACATATAAAAAACGTTTGCTCCTGCCTGGGAGGGAGTGGTTAGCCCTCGACCTTCTGGGAGGGAGTGGTTTGTTTTGGTGGTGTTATTCTGTTTCCTCGAATCCCCGGCACAGTTTGTAACAAAAACTGAACCTCTGGCCTATATTATATTCTTAAAAACACACAGGTTTGGTTTCCAAGACGAGATACTAAGAGTGGGCAAGTTTAAGTTTCTCCACATTAGGAAATGATCGTTTCTCCACGCACAGCCGCCAAAACAGAAAGAGAAATAGGGCCCCTGTTTGTGGAAAAGTAAAGGCATAATTAATAGGCTACTCCTAGAAAGGAACTGAACTGCGCCTCGGCCATTGTACCCCAAAACACTGCTGTTCGAATTAACCATACTACTGTATAACGGGTATATGATCGCCAACTGATTGATGAATACTTGCAGAATAAAATCAATACGTAAAGAAGGATTGGACATGATCCCCAATTGATCGATGAGTAGGTACAGCGCATACTGACATACCAGCACAAGGCGTCGCCCTGCCGAGCATCTTCCAGTCGCGGCACCGCATCAACAGGTAGCTCTGCTGGAACCGATTCCGTCGAGCCTGAGACGAAGAAGACACAGGCATCCCAAACTTCCAGTGACTGGATGAGTGTGCAAGAGGTGTCGATCGTTTGGGTGGCTGCCCTCCTCCTGGCCGTCGTCGTCTCCGCTCCAGTCAGAATCGGCTCAGCGCTGCATGAGGGAGGGGATCAAGCGGGCCCCGCGGGCGAGGGCGACGCGAAGGCCAGCGATCACCGCCTTGCCTTGGGCAGGGTCAAAGAGGCCCAGAATGCGATGGGAGGGGATCGCGCGGATCTTATAGGCCCGCGGGGACCTGGGCAACACCCATCTTACGACGGCGAGGAGTCTCCTGGAGACCCGAATGAGCAGGCCTCCGGGCAGGGCGACGAGGATGTAGAAGGAGGCATAGAGAGACCACCTCGGCCCCAGGGCCTGGTTCTGGGCGGGAGGGATATAATCCGACATCCTCGCTGCTCACCGCCGCCGCCCACTAATGGAGGGAGAGACGGAATGGATCAGTTTGTAAACATGGCGAGTATTTCAGGCTTCAGTACAATGGTGAAGATATCCCTTTTAACTTCCACAATTCCCTCAAAGTTTCATCACCCTACAGAAAATAGATAAGCATCAGATATTTCTAAGAAGATCAAGCAGGGCAAGATATCACAAGGAAGTAAGGCATCATTTTTAGGTTGGAGGCCTCCAACTGACCGCGGGTTAAAGGATGGTGGACACATCAATAAAGTCGTTGACTGTATAATGTTAACTGCTATAACTTCCATCTTTAATTGCAATAAAAGCTCTCTTCTGCACCTAGCCTTTTATACTTTTCTATACGAGTTTTTGCACTAAGCTGCACACTTATTTCTCCCGAACTTTTCAATCGCTTCGTAGTTTTCTTAAATCAAGAACTACTATATTAAACACTTCTACAAAAATGCAAATCGGACAAGGACAGGATTAAACGAATATGGCTGACTGGAACTGAAATTCGATATAAGCTGCAAAAGAACCCCAGTTTTGACAAGGTCCAGGATTTCATCAGGGCACGCACAATGGGCCAGCAAAGCAAGGGTGGGCAATTTGATCCCACTCGGGCATTTGAAGCAATTAACAAGAGTAGTTTCTCCCAGCCAATAATGATATAAGAAATTGCATGCAGATGTTTGTAAATTTCTCATGAACCTGCAGGAACAAATAAAAAAATTACAAATGGAAAACAAGAGAGCCAAAATTCACATATACCTGCCAAATATTCTTTCACTGAATCAATACAGTAGGTACTATTGCAAAGTAATGTCCGTTCCTATTTCTTGATTGGCTGGACAACTCTGGGTGACACCCAATTATATGAAGTGTTTCTAGTGAGGATGGCAGACCACATGCTGGTAAAGATTTGAGCTCTGAGCAGTAAGATATTCGCAGCACTTTGAGGGATGATAGGCTCCTAAAGTTCAACGGAAATGACGCTGCTGTTACTTTAGGGCACCTCTCGATCACCAGATACTTCAGTGAATCAAAAGACTGCAGCGATGACATAGACTGAAACAGCCGACAGGTCCGTATGGACAACTCAGTGAGCATTGTGCTAAACCTAAGTGTTTCCGATGCTGGAAGAGATGTTATGTTAGGAAGGTCTATTATCTCCAACGAGGACAGACAAGGCAGAGCCTGGAGAAACCTACTAAATTTCTGGTCTGTAACATTACACCGAGAAAGCTGCATCCTTTGTAGAGAAACAAAGGACCCGATTTCTTCAGTAGCAATGACTTCTTCAGCACCACTTATATTTAAGGCTGCAATGGCTTCTACATGCTGTTTACTGAGTAACCCGTTGAAGTCGAGAGAAGTTGTGAATACATCCAGCTGGAACTTCTCTGAAGTCGAAGAAAAAGGTGCAAGCCTCATATATGGTATTAATCCTGTACGCTCAATGGTAATTTCACGAGTAGATGGAAAGAACGGAGGAATTTCGACTAATTTTGGACAATCCATTATAACTAATCTTTCAAGGCATGGAAATGATTTTCTGTCTTCTCTTCCGGACCAGTCATGCAACCTTGGGAAATCATCAAATTCAAGGAATTTTAGGGATGGAAATGCCACATCACCAGTGCCATAAAACTCATGTCCGATTCGTTCAACTGCACACAGCTCCTTCATGTGTAAGTACCTGAGTGACCCCAAATGACCCAGTGGAGGAAGCATGGCCAAACTCCTGCAATTTGTAAGGTTCAAGGAACACAGCTGCTGCAATGACTCTAGCCACTTGGGAGTTTCGGTACCACAGTACCTTCTAATATTTAGTACCTTTATGCCTTGGTGCGGCTGTAGGCCCTCAAGTACCTTTGCATCAGCAGGCGGGGGGTTATTTCTACTAGCGGAGCTCCATTCCAAATTCAGAGAACTAAGATATGATTTCTTGTTCAACTCAGCTTTACAGGCTTCTTCATAGCTTGAAACATTTTCTAGATTTTTTATTTTGAGCAACCCACGGAGACCATTGATGTTTCTCAACTCTTCTACTTTATGCCCTTCCCTCTTCTCAACATGGAGCTCAAGTGATCCCTGAAGGTTAGCTAGCCGACCAATGCCTGTCAATCCAGCAGTATACTTTGTTTCAACAAGAAGGTGCCGCAAATTGACAAGCATACTAATGCTTGCAGGAAGCTTATCAAGGGAACATTTCCCAGTGAAGCACAATGTTTGCAGATTCAGGAGCTTCCCAATCGACTCAGGAAGCCTCTGGATGGAGCCATGGATAGATAGGTAACGGAGGTGCAGTAAGTTATCAATGCATTGGGGCAACTCTTCTAGGATACAGCTGCTGAGATCCAGGACACGCAAATGTTTTGACTTCTCTAGGAGACATTTTAACTTCACAGAAAAATCCTCTTGGAAGCAACTGAAGGAGAACGGAAGTGATGGTTGAATTAACAAAGTGCGCAGCTTTTCGAGCCCGCAGAAGTTTGTGAGACCAGGTAGGCTGTTCATGGTGACAGACACATGGCGAACTGTTGACGGGATGTCACAGTTCATGCCATCCTCAATGCGAAAGCAGTCCTCCGCTGCAACAGACTTTGCAAGATCATGAAGTAACCCGTGCACCAAGTAATACGTCTTGGGTCCAACCTTGATTTCTTGGAAAAGTGAGCGTGAAACAAGTTGATCAAAGTATTCTCTAGCTATGTCTTCTATCCTTTTCTTAGCCCTGCCTTGCGGTTGAACAAAACCCTCGGCAATCCAAAGCCAGGACAACTGAGCTGGATCAAACTTATAGCCTGGTGGAAACAAACTGCAATATGCGAAGCACCGCTTGAGGTGTACCGGCAGGTATATATAGCTCAAGTGTAGGATAGGGAAAACATCGTTGTCTTGTAATCCTTTTTTCATGATATTCATCCACTGATTTTTGCTCCTTGTATCTCCCAGCAAACCTCCCACCAGCTTGGCAGCCAAAGGCGATCCGTTGATTTTTGCAGCAATTTGCTTCCCGATCAGCTGGAGGTCTGGACAGACATCCTCGCTATCACTTGGAAAAGCATGTTGCTTGAGTAGGGCCCAGCAATCGTCGCTATTTAGCGGATTCAGGGTGTGGAGCTGCGATGTGCCAAGGGAACGAGGCACCGTGCCCGTGCGAGAAGTCACAAGAATTCTGCTCCCAATATCTGCAGACTGTAGAGGAGCGAGCATATCCAGCCAGATATCATCCGTGCTGTTCCATACATCATCGAGAACAATCAGATACCTCTTGGATGTAACGAATCGACGGAGCTCGGACTGAAGCATTTGAACATCCACTATCTTCTCAACAGAGCCATCCCAAGATGGCTGGGCCGAGCTTAGGATCTCAGATGTGAGCTTCATTAGGTTGAAACTAGTGGAAACAGAGACCCAACATCTTACATCGAAATGCTGCCTGACTTCTGTATCGTCGAACACCATCTGGGCGAGTGTTGTCTTCCCAATTCCTCCAGCACCAAAAATAGAGACCGTCCTGTCAGGTGCAGCAGCCTTGCCGCGTGGGTGGATGAGCATTTGCACTATGTCATTCTTCTCCTTGTCGCGGCCAAATATCTCAGCCTGATTTATGGGAGGAAAATGAGAAGTTAAATGTTCTGACAATCTGGAATTAACTAGAAGCTTCACAGTAGAGGAAGTTAAACATGCTCTCTTTTCAATGAAATTAAACACAGCTCATGGCCCTGACAATATTTGCATTGAGTTTTTCCAGCACTGTTGGGATATTGTTAAAACTGACATTATGTAATCCCTCCGTCTCAAAATAGATGTCTGAGATTTGTCTAAATTTGGATGTATCTACTAAATAGTGTCTAGATGCATCCAAATTGAGACAACTTTGCGACATCTATATAGAGACGGAGGGAGTATATGTTTGAGAAATTTTGTATTGGTCAATTGGATGTGCAAAGGTTGAATTATGGAGTGATTACCTTACTGCCTAAGCTGAATGTTGCTAATAAAATTCAACAATTTCGTCCAATTTGTCTCCTTAGATGCATCTATAAGTTGATAACTAAAACTCTTTTTTTAAGGTTGGATCCTTATGCTGATAAATGTTTAGTGTGCAACAAAATGCTTTCATAAACAAAAGAAACATCATTGATGATATCATGTCCCTTCATGAAATAATTCATTTTACTCGTGTGAAAAACAAGTGGGTATTGTTTTGAAGCTCGATTTCGAGAAGGCATACGACAAGTAAATTGGAACTTTTTGTTGGATTGTCATAGGCTGAGGGGTTTCTCTATTTTGCATAATGGTACGGTGTCAGTGAAAATAAATAATGTCATGGGATCCTATTTCCAGAGTGCAAAAGGGGTTTGACAAGGGACCCTTTGTCCCCTGGTTTGTTTAATATGGCTGGTGAGGTCTTGAGAAAAATGGTCATTCAAGCTGAAAAAAATGGCTTGATTGTTGGCTGAGCGGACCCAAGGTCCCTCAAGCCCAGGCGACCGCCCAGGCTTGCCGGCGGCACCGCAGCTTGTGTTACATGACTTCGAACAACAATTTTATCTGAAAAATCGCACCATAGGCACGTTTGCCCAGGCTTCAAAAAGTTTCTGAGTCCACCAGGCTCCTGGCTTGATTCCTAATGGAGTAGCTATTCTTCAATATGCAGACGATGCGGTCATGTTTACTACTCCCTCCGTCCTTAATTAAGTGAATTCAGTTTATCTAGATTTGTATGTACCTTTCAACTAAAATTTGTCTAGATACATGCGAATCTAGACAAATCCAAGTCAGTTATTTGAGGACGGAGGGAGTATTAATTTGAAACAGGTAGGTTTGGTACATCCTATATCTGTTTACCTCTATTTGCTGCGTTATTCACGAACAGTGCCACCACGGGCTAAATTTCCCGAACCGTTTTTTCCCTATTACGTGGTCCTAATAGCATGTCAAAAAAAGGATCCTAGTAGCCAGCGCTCTTCACCAAGGCCTGAGCCCGCCACCCAGGAACGAGCGGGACAGCCGCCGCCCGCGGCTGTCTCCAACCCCAAGCCATAAGCGTGGCTTCAACGTCACCATTCCCCCCATAGCCAGCGCCGCAGGTCTCCGTTATAGTTCCGACGAGAGCGAGTGCTTCCTTGATCATTGCCCGGCTATCATCCATGCCGCGCAGAGGCTCAATTCCTCAGCCAGCGCCTATGAGGACCCTTCCCCAGCGATGCACTCTCTTGTGACCCCTCCAACCCTCACAGCATTTACCTACCTTTCGCCACGCCAGCTTCTAGCGGTCTCCTTGTAAGATCCTGGCCAGTGTAGCATGTAAGTACTGTGCAAGGTTAGGATTCTGTAACTCCCCTTCAGTTCTTATTCCAGGCAGTGTCAACTGACCGAACATGAAGTTTCGGTATGAACCCCTGCTACCAACTTTCAATACCCTGTTCCATACTGAAGTACCGAATTTTGAACATTGTGTCTATTCGCAACTAAATCATATACTCCCTCCGTTCCAAATATAAGATGTTTTAGCCTTTTTCTGAAACGCATGTATCTAGACGTCTTTTAGTGTATAGGTTTGCAGTAAGTTCTTATTCCAGGCAATGTCAACTGACCGAACATGAAGTTTCGGTATGAACCCCTGCTACAACTTTCAATACCCTGTTCCATACCGAAGTACCGAATTTTGAACACTGTGTCTATTCGCAACTAAATCATCTACTCCCTCCGTTCCAAATATAAGATGTTTTAGCCTTTTTCTGAAATGCATGTATCTAGACGTCTTTTAGTGTATAGGTTTGGAGTAAAATGAGCAAACCTACACACTAAAAGATGTCTAGATTCAAAAAAGTCTAAAACATCTTATATTTTGGCACGGAGGGAGTAAATTAAATGTCCGTTCACAGATGAATAGACCCATTGATGGAATGCCGTACAACTGGGCCGTGATCTACTGGATTTCTTTTGTTCAGCAAGTACTGTAACAGTTTCCTTGACCCAAATGAAACTATTCCAACCATCTGCCAATAGTAATTGTTAGCACAGTTCTATGCCATCTACAGACCTTTGTCCCCTTTGGCGTCAATTACTACTGAACCCTGCCCAAAAAGATACTGCACTGATTGTCTTCAAAGTATGCCCAACAACTAAAATTAGAACAATTTCACAGTTAATTAAAATCTTGAGTTTCAATTAAACATGGTACTGTGCCACTAATCACTATAGGATATTATGAAATTGTACGCCGAGAACTTGTGAAAGGCGACATGTTAATGGTAAGATTTTTAGGATGGTTAAAAATCACTTTCATTCATGAACCTGACAAAGCTGTCAATTTAAAATTACTCCTTTACTTGTTTGAACTCATGTCAGGGTTAAAAATAAACTTCCTAAAAAGTGGTGTTTTCACTATCAATGGAGATAACAATATTACAGGCTTTTATGCTGATATGTTCAATTGTCCGGTTGGAAATTTACCTATAAAGTATTTAGGGGTTCCTGCAACTTTTGCTGCCCTCAAAACCTTGACTGCAATTTGTTGGATGAGAAACTCATCAAAAAAGCTGGCTTTCTGGATATGTGATAATGCTTCCTCTTGGGGTAGCTTCATGGTTTTTAAGGAAGTAAGGCGGTCTAAATCGCCCACGGACCTTTTCACCTTTTAAGCACTTAATAAAGCATAAGACGAAGCTTTGACGCCTTAGACACATAAATATATATCATATATGGCAACCAGATAGGAGATTTAATAACTAAAATTAACATAAGTTCAACACAAGTTACATAACATAATAATGACTAGAACCTAGAAGTTCATGGCGTAGGCCTCAAATTATCTTGTCCAGGTGACGAAACGATGTCTCCGAACTTCAGCTTCATCGTCCTCATCTAAATATTGCTCATAGCTTTAAACTTCCTTGTGTTTAAGAAGTAGCTAATCTCTTTCCTGATTTCAACGGTTGCCCCGGGACAATTATGCACTTCACTAGATGTTGGAGCTGCAACTCCCGGCTCCTCTCTTCTCTCTCACAATCTCCTCTCTTCTCTCTCACAATCTCTCAGAATACACACCCACAGTACACCAAGGAAGAATACAAAGGTTTTGCCGAGACTCGCTTCCTTGGCACTCACAAATGTTGCATTGTTTTATCTGCCCGCGGGCAACTCCTTTTCATTATGCAATACAGTACAAAGACTTGGCAACATGCAACCGCTACTCACACATGACCACATCCAAAGCACCTTGGAATCGCTCCATGATTCAGATGACCCAGCCAGCATGCACTACTTGACTCGGCTAAACACACAAACTAGCCTATGTGTGAATCAGACTACTAGATAAGTATAAAACTAACTAATCATACACTAGCTTACATGTACACACATGGACACGTCTTTACACGTGCATACTGCCGCAGCTACTACTACAAGCATGACTCACATCTAATCATCTAAACTAAGCATTAATAACAAGACTAGTTCCAACACTAGAACCCCCTGAAACGTGTTGCTTGAGCCGTGTCGCTCCAGCATGGAATCTCTGGCCGGAGAATGTGTGACTACCCAGCATTGGAGTAGATCCTTCCTCTCTAAATCCTTATCCTCTTATCCGTGTGTGACTACCCCGTCTCTTTTTTCCCCATTTTCCCCTGCAGCTCCGGCTATGGTGTCCGAGTTGGCCCAGGACGACACCCTACGCGCCTAAGCTACGCTTCAGGCGCCTCAGAGCTCCAAGGCGGACACCTTCCGTTGATTTCTAAGGCGAGCACGACACCTTGACGTCCGAGGGCGCTCTCACGCCTAAGCGTCGCGTGACGCCTTAAAAACCATGGGAGATTGACTCAATTGCAATCCTGTTTGACAGGGATTCCATCTTATTATATGTCGATATTTTCCTTAAGTAAGACTTTTATTGAGAAATTGACTAAACATATAAGGAGTTTTTTCTGGAAATGTATAAGAATAAAAAGAGAAGATATCATATGGTTAAATGGAAAAGGATATGTCGATCAAAATCCAAAGGTGGGTTGAATGTGAAAGATTTGAGAAAACAAAACATCAGTTTATTGGTGAAATGGTGCTGAAAATTGGAAACTCAAGATAGTTTATGGCAAAAAAATTGTGAGAGCAAAATATTTGCACAATAAAACTGTTGCCACTGTGAAGACATGATTTAATGGCCAAGCTGGAAAGATTTATTGAAAATAACGGATTTCTATTTTGAAGGGAGAAAATAATTTTACATAATCTATTTTGAAGGGAGAAAAATAATTATACATAAAGGAGATATTGTGAGATTCTGGAAAGATTCCTGGCTGGATGGGACAAGCTTACAGGAATCTTATCCTTTGCTCTTTGACATTTGTCGGAAGCCTGATAAAATCTTCCTGCGATGTGTTCAGATGAACTTTAATATTACTTCCAGGCATTGTTCAAGAATTCAGCCGACTAATCAGTTAAATGGCCATTTAATCGCTTACCACATATTCGGAGTGTTAAGTGGCCAGGGCGATTAAATGGCATTTAATCGGCTGTCAGCCTGATTAATCATCATCGATCAGGTAACTGAAAGGGGCAGACCAAGGCCAATATTTGGCCCTGTGACCCCGCCCAACCCCCTCCTGCTCCCAAATTGCTTGGGTTTGGGCTCCTCCCGCCCCTTGATGGGAGCATGGTATAATACTAGAACGTCAAGGTTACAATTCTACGTCTTGTCTAAGCTTTTTACATGCGTACAATAGCATATTTTAGTATATTATATAGCTGGGAGCATGGTATAATACATAAAAAAACTATATATATAGCTGGGAGCATGGAATATATTGGCATTTGCCTATTTAATCGACCAATTAATCCAGTTAAATGGCCGATTCACCGATTAATCGCTACTCACAAGCCGAGCGAGCAGTTACCAGTTACCGAATTCCTGAACAATGCTTTCAGGAGAAGGCTGAGCCCTGACCTGACGGCAGTGGCAATATATATTGAGTAGGCATCAAGCTGTTCCTATATCAGATGATGTTGATAGGGTTACTTGGTCACTCAATAAGAAAGGGACCTTCACTACTAAATCCATGTATAAGCGTTTGGAGAAGAATATTGCTGGTCCAAACTACAATTTGATCTGGATGGCAAAGATACCTTTGAAAATTAAAAAATTCTTATGGCAGGCAATGTACAATGCTATTTTGACAAGGGACAACATGAAAAAAGGAAATGGACTGGTAATCCAACTTGTTCTTATTGTAATCACGATGAGTAGGGATCACTTATTTTTTTATTTGCACTTCTGCAAAGTTTGTGTGGGGTATCATTGGAGCAGTGTTTCATACTAATACTTGTCCCAAATCAATGTGGCAATGCTTAACCTGGATGCAGGTGTTCTGGCGGGGAGGACGAAAATTTCATACTCTTCTTTTGGCTGCTGTTTGCTGGTTTTTAGAGCATCTCCACTCGTCCACCCCATACGGCGTCCCACGCGGCTTGATTTTGGGCCAGCCGTGCCCCCATACAAAAAATAATCAAACGTTCGAACACTTCAATTTACATTCAGACACTTCAACTTTTACATTGAAAGGAAAAGATAAACTAACGCCTCTGGTGGCCGAAGGCGCTGCTCTCCCTAGGAGGGCGCAGCGGCGGCCCTCTGGCGACACCCCACAGGTCAAACAGCGAGTTGTATCCCGCTAGCTGCATCTCGGCCTCCTCTTTTGCTCGGTCGCGCCTGGTACGCAAGTCAGCGTCGCCATGCTCTCTACACAACGCATAGAGGAAACGCTTGTGGACGTCGTCGAGTTCTTGCAACCGTCGGTGCTCCGGCAGGAAAACTTCATGAAAGATGTCCCACCCGTAAGGCTCGCCAGTGGTCCGATAAGCTGGTCCATGGGGTATTGGCGGCCGCGAAAGCGCTCGTCAGTCCTCACGTCGAATACAGCCGTTGGTCACCCGTTGTTCAAGTGGCTCGTCGGACTCGGGGTCGGAACTATCGGTGTTGGCAATGCCGGAGTCGTCGGAGTCGATCCACTCCATGTGGGAGCACTCTGAGTCGGAGTGGTTGGGTCCAGGGGGAGGCGGGAACGGGTGCCACGGCTCTCCTATGGGCGGTGGGCGAGGCGGGGAACGACGGCGCCCAGGCATGGTTGTGCGCCGGCCCTACTGGCGAAAGAAGCACCTCCTGCCGCTGCCCTAGATATTGCGAGAGAGGGTGTGAGGTCTGGTCATGGTGTAGATCTGCAATGGAGATGGCCACCGTGCCTACATATAGCGAGAAAAGGGCAGGAAGCCCGGGCGAGAAGCGGTGGGAAAGGCGGGAAGGGCATGGTGGAAGAACGCGCTGGCAAGCAATTTCACCGTCGCATGGCCGGTGACGAGACAACGCTCGGGAGACGAGCAATTTCACCACCGCATGGACGGTGACGAGACAACGCTCGGGAGACGAGTCGTCTATCTCACTGCCAGGGCTGGCTCGCGTCGTTTTCATCTTCATCCGGCTGGGCGTGATTTTGTGAGCTAGCCCTTTAGGGGGGGGGGGGGGGGGGGGGGGGGGGGGTTAGGGCCCTACGATGCTCTTAACTTTTGACCAATATCATCTGAAATCCACTGTGTCGATTGCTAGGTAGGGATGCACAAGGAAGAAGAGAAAGGAGCTATTAGGGTGGGAGCTGATCAGTTACTCAAGAAAAGAAGACTCAATTATTCGTTGGTGAGCAGAGAGGATCTTCCTTCAATGGCAAGGCAACAAGGTGGGGTGCTGATGATCGAAGAGGGTTGAAGTCTTTGGTTCCCTGAACTTCTGTTGGTGTTGGTATTGGTATTCTGAGTTTCCTGAAACTGTGTTACTTTTGTAACATGAACTTGTAGGTAGGACCTATTCACAGAGGTTTCCTGTTAGTCTCCTCAAACGTGCTACCAGTTTCTTTTTCTTTTCCTTTTCCTTTTATTTTGTTTGTATTGTATATATCAGACCGTTATTTCCGTTGAGCAATTAATGCAAAAGGTGTAGCTCGTTTGGGGAAAAAATACCTTAGGCTGAAGGATTTCCCTGCCCGAATCAGGCGGCGGCGGTGGAGGCGGCAGCGAAGTGGACGATGGGCCTGCGCCCTTTTGTAGCAGATGGCCAATCCTGCGAGTTTCTTCATTCACAACTTTGACGTCCCTCATGATCTTGCCTAGTGGTTTCGGCGCAAGCAACCCAAGAAGGCGGTTCCAACAATAGCATAGAGCAGGAATCAGCTTGAATTGATGGCTCATAATCTTGGCTCGCCGGGCTACGGTGCAGCACGCGAGTATCATGTCCTGGAGGTCGTCGATGAAGTAGGTTGCATCCCTGGCCTGCAGAGCCAGCGCCTTGTCTCCAGCGCGCTGTGGCTCGGCTCCGGCGGACATGAACCAGATCTTGAGCATGTACACCTTGAGCACCTCCAGATCGAGGCCGACGAGCTTCCACCCCCAGCTCCTAGGCGCACATTTCCCGTCGCGCGATTGGATCTGGGCGGCCAAACCCTCCATGGCCTGAGAAACAGAGCCGACCAGCTTTGGCGCCTCCGCCAGTTCGGCAGGTTCCAAGCCGGCAGCTGACGCCAATTCCTCCATCTCTTCCTCTCTTGGTGATTTGCTTTTGGTGGGAGATTTGGATGGTCGTAGGCGGGAAGGGAGATGGTGCTTACGCGCGAGCTTATCAACACGACCCCAATTCCAAGTCAACGAACGATATACTCCTTCCGTCCAAACGTATCACCTTCCTAGAAGTTTCCGTCGGATGCCGTGTCGTCTCACGTCTTTGTTTTTTTTAATCAGTGTCGTCTAATGTCTTTATTTTGACACTTTTGTATGCTCTCTCCCTCGTGCTACTACCTCGTATGGTTAGACCTGCTCATAGCGGAGAGTAACTTAGAATAATAATATGCGTATGTTACTAATCTAAGTTACTATTTTTATAGTGAAAAATAACATATTTATGGTGTTATTGAAAGTTTATTTATTGCAATATAGACTCATTTTGTCTTAAAATGTGTGATATTATGGTACAACATAGCTACTCCCTCCGTCTCAAATTACTCTGCGTTTTAGGTTTGGTCAAAGTCAAATATGTTAAAATTTGACTAAACATCTTCGACAGAATAATAATATTTATAATATTAATTATATACAATATAAAAATATGTTTTATGAGGAGTCTAACTATATTTATTATATATTTTAGATATTGATATTTTTTCTTATATTCATAGTCAAAGTTTATAAAGTTTGACTTTAACTAAACCTAAAACGAAGAGTAATTTGGGACAGAGGGAGTAGTTACCACAAGTCTCTCCCTTATCATTTAATTGCATGCCATGTCATCTAAATGCTTAGTTGGCAATACATATAGGTCTATGTTACTACTCAAATTACTCCCACTATGAGTAGCCTTAGGGTGTGAAAAAATATCCTATTAAAATTCTACTTTTAGTTTATTTGTCAAAAATTAGTGTAATTTTTTCTTAAATTTGAACTGAATTTTAGCAAATAAACTAAAGGTGAGATTTTATGGAATTCCACTTTACATCCTATAATGTAGTCAATTAGGAGTATTTAAAACATCTCCAAGAAAAATGTAAAAGCCACGCATCGACAAAACTGAAGAAAATGACGCAAAACTATCACATTTGAGACGATCTTGTTAAAAATTTATCATCTTTGGGTTTTTGACACATAAACACCACTTTTGGGGTATGTGTATGACAGGAAGCTCTAACTGACCGTGTTTAGTCATCTAACAGCATTTCTGACAGGTGGGGCCCGTTGTCAGTGCCGGCGTGGCACGCACATGACGAAGGGAGGCAACGGCCGTGAAGCGCGCGTCAAAGGGGGTCGTTAGGGCAGCCACTGTCCCCTCGCGGTCAGCTGTTTCAGTTAGTTTGCCGCTCGAACATCTCCTCGAACAGCAATGGCGAGTGGCGGCGGGACAGAGGACAGCCACGGAGGGGGTCCAAGTGGAGGCTGCGGCGGTCGTTTCATGCGGCAGGTGCTCTTCGGGCCTGGATTCAATATGGGGTCCATCGATTTGGACTCTGATGAAGACCGCGAGTCGATGGATCTCGCGCCGGGGCTGGACCAGGACGCGGCGCCGCCGCCGGAGCAGGAAGCTTCTTCAGCTCAGCCGGAATCTTCTTCAGCGCAGCTGCAGCTGGCTACGGCAAGCCAGCTAAGCGAGGATCCGCTCAGCCACTATGTCTCCGACGGCGGGTAAGGTTCATTTTTCTCTTTTTTGAATTTGGGGATTCAACAGTTATGATTTGTGTGTGATTTAGCAGTAGAAAATAATTTGATGGTTGCACATTCTCTTATCTTTGTTTTAGGCCACATTCAGAGATTTGGGATCTTTACATTCAATTTGATGGTGCTAAATTTGTGCAAACAAAAATGCTAAGATCAGATATTAGATTATTGAATTTGTTGTCACTGATGGAGAAGGAAGGTTATGGTCTTTCTGATTCAATGTACTATGTAAAATCAGAAGGGGGGAATGAATGGACTAGAAATTGTGGATAGCAACTAAAAGGTGGAAGAGATGGTCAGGAAGTATGAAAGGTCTAAAAAACTGGTTTTAACTGTGATGAGAGACAAGAGTAAACAAGCAATTATTGTGTCTCCTGTGAAGTCCAAGGAGGCAGAAAAATTATATGCAAAATCTTATCCAAGTCACATGTCATGTGATTTAGAGGAGGAAGAGCATGGTCATAACCTCATTGAGACCCAGAACAGTGTGTACTTTCAGAAGATGAAGATGAGGGAGATGAAGAAGAAGATGAGGGAGAAGCATCTGATGGCAGTGAAAGTTGGATGTATCCATGTCAGGTTGACCTAGTTCAGTTAGAGGAGATGAGGAGGAAGGAAATAGATGAGAGTAAGAAAATAATAGCAGCTAAGATGAAGAGGAAGGCTGATGAGCAACTGTATGAGGATGAGACAGAGCCAGAGGATATTTTTATAGAGCAACAAGTAAAGAAAAGAGTGAGGAGGAGGGGCCCTACTACAAGGTCACATTGTGAAGATGAATTACCAGGAAAGGAAGACTGGGCTTCTTCTGATCCAGAAGATGATGAGCAGTTAGGTTTCCTGGGAGAAGAAGAGGATGATGGATTTGAGCCTCTACCATTTGTGCTGCCAAATGGGAGAAAAAGCAAAGCAAAGAAGCAACCGAAGAGGGTGTGGTATGATGAAACTAGGGAAAATCCTGAGCAACAGTTTAGACTGAAGCTATGTTTCAAGGATGACAAGGAGAAGACGCGGCGGCGGTGCGGCGACACAGCGACGACGGGCTGGGGAAGAGTGGGAAAACAGAGTTGGAGTAGCTGTTGAAATCGACAGGGAGCAGGCTGCCCAAACGACCCCCTTTGACGCGCGCTTCACGGACGTTGCCTCCCTCCGTCATGTGCGTGCCACGCCATCACTAACAACGGGCCCCACCTGCCAGAAATGTTGTTAGATGACTAAACACGGCCAGTTAGAGCTTTCTGTCACACACATACCCCAAAAGTGGTGTTTATGTGTCAAAAAACCCAAAGGTGGTAGATTTTTAACAAGATCGTCTCAAATGTGGTAGTTCTGCGTCATTTTCTCACAAAACTGCTAATTTTGCGTGCTCGCACACGAGCTCCAGCAAACACGGAAAAAAGTGTACGCTATTTTTTTCTATGTGTGGTATATTGTGCAATCACGCGTCCGGCTGCCACGCTCTCGCGAGCACGGCTGAACCTCCGTGAACTTTTCTCTCTCTGGAAAAATCCTCAACTCCCCATCGCCCGAGTCCCCCATGGCCGCCTTCGGTGCGCCGCCTCCCTCTGTCGCGCCCCGACCCCTTCATGTCATCGAGGCCCGTTGAGCACCTCCGTGTGAGGCCAAACGACACCTTCACAGAAATCCGCGCCGTCACCTGACGCTGTGCACCTACGCCACCGCACACGAGGCCGTCTGCGCGATGACACGGCGGCGTGGCACCTCGGCCGGCCGGCGCGCGACCGCAACTTCAACGACGTGAATTCTCATGTTGAGGCGGAGTTCCTAGCGGGTCCTCCATGCCTTATCACCGCCTGGACCACCGCCAACGGCAGCGGTGGCTCGTCATCGCCAAAGGCCGACGAGCGCGCCATGGCAGCTTGGAAGGCGCGGTTTTAGGAAGACGTGCAGGCGGACCGAGAAGATGACCTTCATCATCATGCAGCTTGAGGACCCAGCACCATCCCTTCAACGACGAGAGTTGGGGTGATCTCTGGACCAACAGTGACCAGACCACCTCCGATGGGGGTGGAGCGTAGATTTTAGGGTTTTAAGTTTGTGCACTATATTCTCAATTTATGCAACGTTTGTTTGAACCGTGTTCTATGTAATATATTTCTAGTCTATTTTTAGTTTATTTGTTTTTTGACTTTGTTTGATCTTTGTTTGAGACAATTTTCAGAAAAAAATGTTTTCGGCTCTCTATTTTGGAGCGTATGGTGAAGCATTGGATATAGCAATAAAAAAACCAGCAAAATTCTTTCTAATATTTTAGCGCCCGGTGCAGCGGCAGCCACCTGCGCACGCTAAAATGATATATCACGCGTTGTAAAGCAATTTTACAGCGTCAAAATATAGCGCGCATGTTGGATATGCCCTTAGACTAGATACATATAATCTAAATAAAAATAAGGTCATTAATAAGGACCAGAGGGCCTACTACTATATATAAGAATCTAAATTAAAGACGTTGCTATAGGTCGGCTCCGTATATCTCCGATTCGGTGCGACGGAAACTAAGGGAGTGTTTGATAATGGAACCAAGTGGAATTATACTATAGCTTAAGCTTGATGGCATTATACTATAGATTAAGCTTGGTGGCATGCATGAATAATGAGGGCATTTGCACATCTTGTGTTTATGGAGTGTGGGTCCGGACAAGCTTTTTAAAAAGTTTTAGTAAAAATACCACGATACAGATAATGATTTATAATACACGCGTATAAAATCTTATGTAAAAATACTTCTGGTCTCCTATAAAGGAAATAAATTTAGATCAGTGCAATTTTGAACGGGCCTTCCTTTTTTAAAATTTATCATATTTGTCTCTTTTGTTGTGTCCGAAATATAAAGTATTTTTCATTAAATTTTGCAGATGTGTATTTCATAATGTTGGCTACACGTAGGTATTTTTATAAAATATTTGATAAATTTTAAAAAATAAAAAAGGGCTCCATGGAGCCCGTACTCTAAAGCGATTTTCTGTGGAGTTGACTCTCTCTATTCGTCTTCCTTGAGAGCTTCAGGCTAGGATTTTCGGCTACCGCCTATGATTCTCTAACTACTACCATACTAAGCCCGCTCAGCCGCAACTCCTTTAGGCTGCCTCCCCCGCCTCATCTCGACCACCGTGCGGCCATATGCGAGGAGGAATGCATAGAATCGTTGCTCCAGGCAGAGGTGTCACATAGGAGGACGAGCCGGCGGTGATGAGGCGTTGCAGGAGGCATTGGACAGGAGGGGCTTGGAGACACATCTCGAGGAAGGGTCTTTGTCGTGGAGTTAAGCCTGCAGTGGAGACGTAGGGATGTCAACTCTAGGGCATGCAGCCCCGTGGGAGAAGGAGACGCCTGGGCGGGTCACTCCATGTAAACCTTCCCTTCCGTCTTTGCCTAGAGACGAGGAAAGGCGCTTCCTCCTCAGGCCATCCGTCCCTCTCATGTGCTCCTCTCCTCCACTCTCAGTTCTCTTCTGCTTCAACTTGTGAGCAACAAGCAGACGTCTTGAGTAGACGTTGTTGTGAATACGGTGAGTGCAGAATCCACCTCCAGGTTTGAGCTGTCATTTCTTTTTTCCCAACTTCTTTTTTCTTATTCTTCTCAATTTGCAAAATTTACTACAGATGGGTATAATTGTTTCTGAATTTTGTATCACATATTCTTCATGTGTTAATTTATTAGTTAGAGAAATCATGTGCTTAGAGAAAGAAAATAAAAAATTATTTATTTTTAACCTAGAAATATCCATTTATATTCTAATAATAATATTGGCTTAAGTGCTAACAACACTCCACTAATTAATTATGTGTGTATTGTTAGTGTATTAAAAGAACTAGATATAAAAGAGAAACAAGCACGCAACCGAAAACTCACTTACTCGCTCGATATCTAACGTGATATAGACGGCGAGGCGAAGCTCGCACACCCACCTAGTGGAATTGAAGCGTTTCACCCAGCGCCTATTTCTATGATTGGTTCGATAAAAGGAATGGACATGGCACACCGTGTCCCCACTCATGAGCCAACACGTTTGGGAGGGTTTGAGACAAGAGCTTGGGCAAAAGTGATAAAAAGTTTAGTGACTAAAAAAATAAGTACAACTAACAAATGAGGGACACCAATGTAGAAATCCCATTACATAATCCTACCTCAAAAGATATGAGGGATTGTCACTAGGAAATAGTAGTACATGCATTTATTTATCCCTAGTGAGGTAAAAAAAAGGTAAAAGTCATAATAGGACCCTAAACTTTCTACCGTTCTCTAGTTTCATACTACCATATTACTCCAACTAATACATATGTTTCCCCTCTCATGCCCCGTCAAACTTAGTTGAATCAAAACAAATAATCAAGAACGGGTACATAATATGCAGTTACTCGTACATCAAACACAATCTGAAAATTCCAATCTCAAATACTCAATTCATAAAACCAAAGATACACTACAAAAGGGATTACAAAGAGATGGTCGTAATCATGTTGGACAACTCATATGGTGTTAGAACACATTGATAGCATGAGAAAGATAGAACAAGCTACTTCCGTAAAGTCATAGTCTCGGGGTGGACTACTACCTCTTTATCATGGTAATGCCGGATATGTTGTTAGAGAAGTTGGAGATGCGAGACAGCGTGCTCCGGTGGTATTTCCCTCTCCAATATCTACATGATCTCCTTTGTTTTGTGTTTCTGTCTCTGTGGTGCGCCGTACTCCGAAATCGCGATCGAGAAATTATATATGATATAGGCTAGTGTTAGAGTACACCATGGTTAGGTATTAGAGTAGACCATGGATTCCTAGATTTGGAAGTTTAGGATTCTATCTCTACTAGGCTACGTATACATCGAGTTGATGATGACCCACAAGTATAGGGGATCGCAACAGTCTTCGCATGTAGTATTACCCAATTTATTGATTTGACACAAGGGGAGTCAAAGGATACTTGCAAGCCTTAACAAATAAGTTGTCAGTTCAGCTGCACCTAGAAATAGTTCTTGCTTACAGAAGTTTATCAGTAGCAACAGTTTGTATTAGCAACAGTAAAGCAACAGCAACAGTATCAGTGACAGTGAAAACATGAGCAATAATAACAGTAACGGTAAACAGTGGGTTTCGAGTGCGGTAGGCATAGGGATGGATGGACGGGCGTTGTATGGACGAGTCTAAACATGTAACTTCAAGATCTAGGGCATTGCAGATAAATAATAACAAGCATCCAAGTACTAAATAATCCTAGGCATGTGCTCCAAATATAGTCATACGTGCTCTCAATGAGAACTTGCACAACATCTTCTGTCCAGCCAGCCCATGGCAACGGGGCCTCTAGGGAACTACTGGAATTTAAGGTGCTCCTTTTAATAGAGCACCAGAGCAAATCATTAACACTCCGTGAACACATGTGATCCTCACACCACAGTCCTCCCCTCCAGTTGTCCCAATTATTGTCACTTTGGGGCCTTTGGATCCGGACAATGATATGTGTACACAACTTGCAGATAAGATCACAAACAATACTATCATAATGATCCAATAATAAGTTCAGATCTGAGATCATGGCACTCGGGCCCTAGTGACAAGCATTAAGCACAACAAGTTGCGACAAAGTCAAATAGCACTAATAGAGATACTAGGCACTATGCCCTAACAGATCTTATTCGATTACATGATAGAACTCATCCAATCCCTACCATCCCCAAGCCTACAGCGGGGTTTTTTCACTCATGGATGAGAGAAACATTGGTGGTTGATGGCGATGCATTGGTGATGACGATGGCGATGATCCTCTCCAAATTCCCCGTCCCGGCAGGGCGCCAGAACGGAGTTTCTGGACCCGAATCTTGGTTTCTGGTGGCAGCGGCGGAGCGAAACTTTTTGGAAAACTATCGAACCCCCCTAAGTTTTTAGGTCAGAAGGCAACTTATAGGCGCAGAGGGAGGCCGAGGAGTTGCCTGGGGTGGCCAACCCCCCTCCAGGCGCGGGGTTAGGTGGGCCCGCGCCTGGGGTGGGTCTGGGCCCCCTAGGCCTCCCCTTTGTCTCCCCTTCTAGCTCCGTGGATCTTCTGGTGAAAAATAGTTTTTGGCATATTTTCCGGGATTTTTCCCGATAGTTGATTTTCTGCACAAAAACAAGATACAAAGGTAATTCTGCTCAAAACCGTGTGAGTCCGTGTTAGTTGTATCCAAATCACACAAGTTTAGAGAAGAAAAATAGCAAAGTGTTCGAAAAAGTAGATACGTTTTGGACGTATCAACTCCCCCCAAGCTTAGCTTATTGCTTGTCCTCAAGCAATTCAGTTGAAAACTGAGTGCGATAAAAAGAACTTTCATGAACACTTTGCTTCATATGATGTAAATATTCTCAGCACACGAGTAGATGCTTAGACAGTTCATAATAACGAGTATGCAACTAAGTCTACTCAATAGTCATTACAAGCTATGAAGATAAACCAACTCAATAATAATAAGTAGCATGAAACATAAATACAAGAAACATTGCAATGCTCATAATAAGGTAAGATAGAGTGGTATCTCGCTTGCCTTTGTTTGAAGACAACAATATGAATGCCATGGCACCTCTGAAGTTCAAGTGAATACTAGAGGTAAAGATATCAGAGATACAAGCATCAAAGTCATGACATAATTAACCAAGTTTTGGAACAAACACAAGAATGACAACTATGCTCTCAAGAAGGTGCTCATAGAATAAGTGGTGACTCAACAAAATTGTGAAAACGGTTTTGTGAAGGTTTGAAAGGCTTCCTAATGCTGAAAGGAAGGTATTCATTAGCTTTGAGCTCTCATTGCCCCTATCATAGGCATCTTCATGTGGTTAAGGTGAAAGTGAGGTCCACTTTGAATCATATGCTTGACAGACCATAGACTGGAAATCTCAAACCCCTTGAGTACGAGGGCCGCTCCGCATGCTACTCAACTTTGGTCACCTGAAAGTTCTTGTCATTGTAAATACATGCATATCATCGAGAACCGCCAATGGGGTACCCCTTGCACATGGTACAAGAGCTTTCCCATAACCAAAATGACAAGGCAAGCAGATAATGAGCATCTCAGCAATCTTTTTATTTACCATATGCATAGCTTTTTATTGAGGATGCTTCATAGATGCTCATTATGGTGATGCTGGAAGTTTCCACCATGATTAAGCATGGCTTAGGCTAACGGCCCAGGCGTTTCTCTAACACAATGTATAAACTCCATGAACTCACAAGCTCCACTTTTATTTCACATCGTCGACATCCGTAAACAAAAGAGCAAGGAATCAACTAGATGAGATATCCAAAAAGTGTTGAAAGCGTTCCCCATGGCAGCACGGTTCTGCTGACTCCCGGTATATAATTAGCAAGCATATAACTTTCATGGACTAGTCACAATGGTTCAACATTATTAAACGCAAGGAATAAAGTGTGCCATCAAGATCATGAAAGCTTTACTAACTAACTTTCTCAAAACAGACAAATATTTTATTTTGGAAGAAAGCAATGCATACTGAATATGCACTGAAGTATCAAATGATGCTAATAGGTAGGTATGGTGGACACAGCTGGCAATATTGGTTTTGGGGAGTTGGAAGCACGGGTAGAGCACGTACTCAGTGCAAGTGAAGGCTAGCAATAGAGACGGAGCGACAAACGAGAGAGCAATAGCTGTCATAATCATGCTTGCAACAAAACATGACTAACTATGTCATGAAAGTGATACAAGAACTCTGAGGCAAAATAAATCATCGAGGCTTACTGACTATTGATTAGTCATATGTATGTGTGAGCATGTGCCAAGTCGATTCACATGAACAGTTAGAGGATGATACCACAATGTCATACCAAAGTATGAATAAAACAATGCAAGCAAACATTCATATGACATGCTACAAACTATTAGCAAGCTGGAGCTAATCATAGACAAGCAAGAACTACCAAGCATCCATAATGACATACACCTTACACAAACAGGCTAAGCATGCTCACAATACTGAGTATATGTACAAAAATGAAATAAATAGAGTTCGTTACCAGCCTCTTACCACACCTCGAGTTGTCTTAATCTTCATTATTGCCCTTCACTTGTGCGACTTGAATAATTAACATGAAACCAAAACCACTGAGGACGGATGAACCCTGCAAAGAACTCACAAAACCAAAGAAGAACAACAAATATTTTTGGTGTTTTCAATTTTTTAGAAACAAGCAAACAAAGAAAAACCAAACAAAAACAAAGCAAACCAAACAAAGCAAAATATTTTTGGAATTTTCTTTTAAGGAAAACCAAAGCAAAGAAACAAAGAAACAAACCAAGAGAAACAACGAAAATATTTTTGGTATTTTTGGGTTTTAGAAAGAAGCAACAAAAACCAAAAAGAAAGCGAAACAATGAATATACAAAGAACCGACCGAACATGATATATAGATGAGTGTGATGTCGGTATACCTCCCCCAAGTTTAGGCTTTTGGCCTAAGTGGGGCTCAATCCCATGGTGCCCAAGTAGATACACCTCCATAGTATGTCGAGGAAGCTCCCTCGTCCTGGTACGAGCTCGAGGCCTCCCCTATATAATGTAACGCGGGGTCATATGAGGGCGCTTCCTCCTGATAGTGCCCGTGGAAGTTGAGAGAGCGCAGCTTGTCATCCATCCCCGCCTTCGTGCGTGACCAAGGTCCCTGAGAAATACTGAACAAAGTGGTTTGGGGTAGAGGGATATCTCTCTCTTTCCCGTCAGTAAACAGCATTCTATAAACCAAGTACTTAAGAGTAGAGCTAGCGGTGACAAAGTGGTGCGCCTTCATGGCAGCAAAATCAAGCCTCATAGGAGCCAAAACTGCATCATGTGGATCAACAGCAATGTCCAAGGCAGCAGCAATACGAGTAGAAATAATTCCCTCATAGATGGGTCCCTTAGCAGCTAAACAACGAGCAATGAGGGAACCAAGATTATACTTATCCTCACCGTAGAGCGCAGCAGCTAAGAAGGCCAATTGAAAGTTGGAGATATTACTAGTGTTCTCCCTACCAAGAACATTGGTGGTAAGATAGTAGGCAAAGTACCTGATGGCTGGAAGTTGAATATTCTTTATCTTCCCTCGTTAAGCTCTACGGTCATCATCATTGGTTATTCCTCGGTATAGTTCCAACAAATCAGCGGGAAGGGCTGGAATCTTCTTTGATGATCCAGTTGTACCAAGTCCGAGGGCTTTGCAAAATTTCTTCAAAGACAATGAATGAGCCCTGTCATAAATTTTGAAAGACACAGAGGGCTTGAACAAACTGTTAGTAAAGGAGAAACTCTCCACAAATGTTTTAGTAAGCACAACATATTGTGCACTCTCATCCTGCATGAAACTTGTTAGACCAGCCCTCACAATCAAAGTCATGAAATCATTAAGAATCCCAGCAGCTCACAAGAAAGTTTGACAAGGAAAGGTGGAGGGGTGCGCATCCCCTTCATCCCCCTCATCAACAAATCGCGGAGTGATGAGATCCTCATTGTATGAGGGTCTAGAACTGGTGGATGACCTTGGAAGCCTTGCCCTTGTAGGTGCATCACTCTCAAATATGTCACCAAAGGTGTGGTGGTCCATGACTTCACTATTCTGAAATTTTAAGCAATCATCAAACCAAGTGATTTCTAAGTTGATAAATGATGAGTAACTACTATAGGAACTTGCTAGAGGACTACACATGCATCAAAACAAAGTTTCTAAGCAAAGAACAAGCATGCAATCTCAAACAACCTGTCACCTATAGCAGCAAAATACTCAAGATACAATCTACCAATCACAAATCTAATTGGACAAGTGGAGGAGGCACATACCAATGAGCAAATCCTCCAAAAATCAGCACTTGAGATGGGCTGAACAAGGAGATCAAAAATCGCGAGCAAGAACTCAAGCTTGAGAAAGTTTTCCGGTGTTTTTCGAGAGAGAGAAAGAAGGTGGCTTTAAGGACGCAGCCTGGAGGGGCCCAGGTGGGGCAAACCCCCCTAGGCGCCACCAGTGGTGGGCCCGTGCCTACCACAGGTGTGGTGGCCTGGGGTGTCCCCCTGGGTCACCTCTGGTACCTCTCTGCCCTTTTTCGAGGAATTTTGTTTTGAATTTTCTGGGATTTTTCGGGAAACTCTATTTTTGGCCAATTTTCAGGGTATGAAAATTGATTTTCTCGCAAAAACAGTTTTTTCAGAAGAAGCAAAAGCAAACCAAAAGCCAAACTACAGGAGCTCTAAGAAACTCAAACAAGCAAACAACTAGCAAAACTAAAGCTAAATCAAAGACTAGGAAGGAGAAAGGAAAAACAAAGCAAGTATAACCACAGTGGAATCATTATTTTGTTCATTAAAATCCTTTTGTTAACAAGTTTGATCAAGTCTTGTTACCAAAACAATCTTATATGAATCAAAACTTTGCATTCCATAAGGTGATTATATTACCTCATACTTCATAGCAATGGTCCCAATCATAATAGTTTCAAAATTTTCTTATGGAATGGGACAATATATTTCTCCAACCTTGATGCTCTCAATATTTTCAATGGAATTCAGGCAATAGCTCTTAACAACCTTCTTGGGGAAATAGACAGTGTGCTCTTTGTCATTAGTATTAAATGTTACTTTTCCTTGATTGCAATTAATAATAGCACCTGCAGTATTTAGAAAAGGTCTCCCAAGAATAATAGACATATTATCATCTTCAGGCATTTCAAGCACAACAAAATCAGTTAAGACCATGCAATTATGAGCAACTTGAACAGGAACATCCTCACATATACCAACAGGAATTGTAGTTGACTTATCAGCCATTTGCAAAGATATATCAGTTGGTATCAACTTTTCTAGCTGGTGTCTCTTATAGAGAGAAAAAGGCATAACACTAACTCCAGCTCCCAAATCACATAAAGCAGTTCTAACATAATTATTCTTAATGGAGCAAGGAATAGTTGGTATACCTGGATCACCAAGTTTCTTTGGAACCTTACCATTGAAGGAGTAATTAGCAAGCAAAGTACAAATCTCCTCATTAGGAATCTTCCTTTTATTAGAGACAATATCCTTCATATACTTTGAATAAGGAAGCAACTTAATAGCATCAGTCAAAGGAATTTGCAAGAACAAAGGTTTCATCCATTCACAAAACTTGTTGTAGTGTTCCTCCTCCTTTGACTTGTGTTTCTTACCTGAAAAAGGCATAGATTTTTGTACCCAAGGTTCTCTCTCTTTACCATGTTTATTAGCAATAAAATCATCCTTTGTGTACCTAGTGTTCTTAGTGTGTTTCTCAGGTTCTTCCTCACCTTCCTCCTTATCAGGAGACTCATTATTACCACTCTCAGTTTCAGCATCAGAGACAGATATACTATTAGGATCTACAGCAGGTTCAAGTGGTTCCTCAACTACTTTATGTTTATTTTTCTTCCTCTTACGTGGACTACCACTATCTTCACCTTGTTGGGAATCCTGCTCTATTATTTTAGGGTGACCTTCAGGATATAAAGGATCTTGAGTAGATATACCACTCCTAGTTCTAATTCCATAAGCATGTTTATCTCCTGAAGCATTAACTAGCATATCCTTTTGTACCTTAGCAAGTTGATCAAGTTAGGTTTGAACCATTTGAAAGTGTTTACAAAGCATTTTAATATCATTAGAAGTTCTTTCCACAATATCTTTTAACTCATGGATAGCTCTAGATTTTTCCAATAAATGATTCTGAACTTGTTTATTAAAATAACCTTGTTTAACAATAAAAATGTCAAGTTCCTCTAAACATTGATCAGGAGGCTTACCATAAGGAATATCACCTTCATCAAAGTGTTGGAGAGAGTGTACCTCAATAGTAGATGAGTGGGGAATTGGCTTACATAATTCTTCTATAGGAGGTAGATTTTTCACATCTTCAACTCTAATACCTTTCTCCTTTAGACACTTCTTAGCTTCTTTCATTACATCATCATTTAATGCAATAATTCCCCTCTTCTTTCTTGTTGGTGTTGGAACTGGTTCAAGAGTAATAGGCTCAGGTGTATTCAGCTCAGTTGAAGTCCAATCATCATAATTCTTGCTTATCTTGGTCATTAATTCTTCAGCATCTGTAGGAGTTCTTTTCCTGAAAACACAATCAGCAAAGCTATCTTGGTAGGTCCTAGAATCATCAGTTAGTCCATTATAATAAATATCAAGAAGCTCATTTTTAGGTAATGGACATCTAGGATGTGCATGAATCAATGCACAAAATCTTTTCCATGACTCAGGCAATTTCTCTTCTTCTCCCCGTTTAAAATAAAAAAAGTCTCTACAAAGCAGCATTGCTAGCACTGGGAGGAAAATATTTATGGAAGAAAGAAGCAATCAAGCAATTAGGGCTATCAATGGAACCAGGAGGTAATCTATTAAACCAAGCCCTAGCTTCTCCTTTTAGTGAAAAAGGGAGATCTTAGTAACAAAGTACTTGCGCATCTTAAAATCATCAGAGAACAAAGCACTCATATTAGAAAGCTCATTCATATGAGCCACGACACCCTTAATTTCTGTCCCACAAAAAGGTTCTTTCTCAACAATATCTAAATAAGATAAATCAAGAGAGAAATCATAATCATCATCTTTAATATCTATGGGAGAAGTAGCAAACTTAGGATCAGAGGACAACTTAGGCATAATAGTACGTCTAGCAAGGAGACTCTTCATAGCACTAGTACCATGTGTGTTTCAGCACTCTTCAACAAATTCATCAGTGAACTCTATGTAACCATCATTAATATCATAACTATCACTAGACTCAGGTGAGCTAACAGGTGTAACAGTGTCTTCACTAAGAGTTTTGGTATTTCCTAGACTAGCCATAGTAGCATCTAGAAAAGGACCTAATAAACCACTTGCATCAAGCACAGTAGAAGTAACATCATGAGCATCAAAAGCAGTTTCAGACTCCGCAGTAGTAGCAGTGTGTGTAGCATGAGTATGTGGTGGTGGTGTGATAAGCTTACTTATAACAGATGGTGAATCAAGAGCAGCAGAGGTATTTAGGACTGTACCTCTTCTTGTAGTGGATGGTAAAATAGGGAACTTTCCATCATGAGACTTCCCCATGATGAAAGGAGTAGCAGTGAACAATAATAGATCCAAGTGAACTTACAAATAAAGCTATGCTCCCCGGCAACGGCACTAGAAAATAGTCTTGATGACCCACAAGTATAAGGGGTCGCAACAGTCTTCACGGGTAGTATTACCCAATTTATTGATTCGACACAAGGGGAGCCAAAGAATACTTGCAAGCCTTAACAACTGAGTTTTCAGTTCAGCTGCACCTGGAAATAGTTCTTGCTCACAAAAGTTTATCAGTAGCAACAGTTTGTAGTAGCATAAGCAAAGCAACAGCAGCAGTAACAGCGGCAGTGAAACAAGAGAAATAATAACAATGACGATAAACAGTGGGATTCGAGTGCGGTAGGCATAGGGATGGATGGACGGGCGTTGCATGGACGAGTGTAAACATGTAACTTCAAGATCTAGGGCATTGCAGATAAATAATAACAAGCATCCAAGTACTAAACAATCCTAGGCATGTGCTCCAAATATAGTTATACGTGCTCTCAATGAGAACTTGCACAACATCTTCTGTCCAGCCAGCCCGTGGCAGCGGGGCCTCTAGGGAACTACTGGAAATTAAGGTGCTCCTTTTAATAGAGCACCAGATCAAAGCATTAACACTCCGTGAACACACCTGATCCTCACACCACAGCCATCCCCTCCGGTTGTCCCAATTATTGTCACTTTGGGGCCTTTGGATTCGGACAATGATATATGTACACAACTTGTAGATAAGATCACAAACAATACTATCATAATGATTCAATAATAAGTTCAGATCTAAGATCATGGCACTCGGGCCCTAGTGACAAGCATTAAGCACAACAAGTTGCAACAGTCAAATAGCACTAATAGAGATACTAGGCACTATGCCCCTAACAGATCTTATTCAATTATATGTTAGAACTCATCCAATCCCTACCATCCCCAAGCCTACAGCAGGGGTTACTCACTCATGGATGAGGGAACATCGGTGGTTGATGGAGATGCGTTGGTGATGACGATGGCGATGATCCTCTCCAAATTGCCCGTCCCGGCAGGGTGCCAGAACGGAGTTTCTGGATCCGAATCTTGGTTTCTCGTGGCGGCAGCGGAGCGGAACTCTTTCTGGAAAACTATCGACCCCCCTATTTTAGGTCAGAAGGCAACTTATAGACGCGGAGGGAGGCCGAGAAGCTGCCTGGGATGGCCAGAACTCCCCCAGGCGCGGGGTCAGTGGGCCCGCGCCTAGGGTGGGTCTAGGCCCCCCAGGCCTCCCCTCTGTCTCCCCTTCTGGCTCCGTGGATCTTCTGGTAACATATAATTTTTGGCATATTTTCCGGGATTTTTCCTGATAGTTCATTTTCTACACAAAAACAAGACACCAAGGTAATTCTGCTGAAAACAGCGTTAGTTCGTGTTAGTTGTATCCAAATCACACAAGTATAGAGGAAAAACAATAGCAAAGTGTTCGAGAAAGTAGATACGTTTTGGACGTATCAACTCCCCCCAAGCTTAGCTTATTGCTTGTCCTCAAGCAATTCAGTTGAAAATTGAGTGCGATAAAAGAACTTTCACGAACACTTTGCTTCATATGATGTCTATATTCTCATCACAGGAGTAGATGCTTAGACAATTCATAATAAGAAGTATGCAACTAAGTCTACTCAATAGTCATTGCAAGCTATGAAGAGAAACCAACTCAATAATAATAAGTAGCATGAAACATAAACGTAAGCAACATTGCAATGCTCATAATAAGGTATGATAGAGTGGTATCTCGCTTGCCTTTGTTTGAAGAGCACAATATAAATGCTGAGGCACCTCTGAAGTTCAAGTGAAGACTAGACATAAAGATATCAGAGATACAAGCATCAAAGTCATGACATAATTAACCAAGTTTTGGAACAAAGACAAGAATGACAACTATTCTCTCAAGAAAGTGCTCATATAATAAGTGGCGACTCAACAAAGTTGTGAAAACGGTTTTGTGAAGGTTTGAAAGGCTTCCTAATGCTGAAAGGAAGGTACTCGTTAGCTTTGAGCTCTCATTGCCCCTATCATAGGCATCTTCATGTGGTTAAGGTGAAAGTGAGGTCCACTCTGAATCATATGCTTGACAGACCATAGCCTAGAAATCCCAAGTCCCTTGAGTACGAGGGTCACTCCGCATGCTACTCAACTTTGGTCACCTGAAAGTTCTTGTCATTGTAAATACATGCATATCATCGAGAACCGCCAATGGGGTACCCCTTGCACATGATACAGGAGCTTTCCCATAACCAAAATGACAAGGCAAGCAGACAATGAGCATCTCAGCAATCTTTTTATTTACCATATGCATAGCTTTTTATGGAGGAATCTTCATAGATGCTCATTATAGTGATGCTGCAAGTTTCCACCATGATTAAGCATGGCTTAGGCTAGCGGCCCAGGCGTTTCTCTAACACAATGTATAAACTCCATGAACTAACAACTTCCCCTTTTATTTCACATTGTTGACATCCGTAAACAAAAGAGCAAGGAATCAACTGGATGGGATATCCAAAAAAGTGTTGAAAGCGTTCCCCCTGACAACACGGTTCTGCTAACTCCCAGTATATAATAAGCAAGCATATAACTTTCATGGACTAGTCACAATGGTTCAAGATTATTAAGTGCAAGGAATAAAGTGTGCCATCTAGTTCGTGAGAGCTTTACTAACTAACTTCCTCAAAACAGACAAACATTTTATTTTGGAAGAAAACATGACATATATAAAATATGCACTGAAGTAGCAAATGATGCCAATAGGTAGGTATGGTGGACACAACTGGAAATATTGGTTTTAGGGAGTTGGAAGCACAGGTAGAGCACATACTCAGTGCAAGTGAAGGCTAGCAATAGAGAGGGAGCGACAAACGAGAGAGCAATAACTGTCATAATCATGCTTGCAACAAAACATGACTAACTATGGCAACTCATCCATATCCGCCTTCGAGCGTGACCAAGGTCCCTGGGAAATACTAAACAAAGTGGTTTGGGGTAGAGGGATCTCTCTCTCTTCCCCGTCAGTAAACAACATTCTATAAACCAAGTTCTCAAGAGTAGAGCTAGAGGTGACAAAGTGGTGCGCCTTCATGGCAGCAAGATCAAGTCTTTGGGGAGCCAAAACTGTATAATGGGGATCAACAGAAATGTCCAAGGCAGCAGCGATACGAGTAGAAATAATTCCCCCATAAATGGGTCCCCTAGCAGCTAAACGACGAGCAATGAGGGAACCAAGATTATACTTATCCTCACTTTAGAGCGCAGCAGCTAAGAAGTCCAATTGATAGTTGGATACATTACTAGTGTTCTCCCTACGAAGAACACTGGTGGTAAGATAGTAGGTGAAGTAACTGATGGCTGGAAGTTGAATGTTTTTATCTTCCCTCGTTGAGCTTTGCGGTCATCATCATTGGTTATTCCTCGGTATAATTCCAAAAAAATCAGCGGGAAGAGCTGTAATCTTCTTTGATGACCCTTTTGTACCAAGTCCCGGGGCCTTGCAAAATTTCTTCAAAGGCATAGAATGAGCCCTACCATAAAGTCTGAAAGACACAGAAGGATTGAACAAACTATTGGTGAAGGATAAACTCTCCATAAATGTTTTATTAAGTGAAGCATATTGTGCACTCTCATCCTGCATGAAACTTGTTAGACCAACCCTCTCAATCAAAGCCATAAAATCATTAAGAATCCCAACAGCTCGCAAGAAAGTTTGACAAGGAAAGGTGGAGGGGTGAGTATCCTCTTCATCTCCCTCGTCACCAAACCGCGGAGTGATGAGATCCTCATGTTGGAGATATGCCCAAGAGGCAATAATAAAGTAGGTTATTATCATATCTTCATACTTATGATAAATGTTTACATACCATGCTATAATTGTATTAACCGGAAACATTAATACTTGTGTGATTTGTAAACTAAAATAAGAGTCCCTAGTAAAGCCTCTTGTTAAACTAGCTTGTTGGTTAATATATGATCATGGTTTCCTGATCATGAACATAGAGATGTTATTAACAACAGGATCATGTCATTAGGAGAATGATGTGATGGACATACTCCTATAGATAAGCGTAGCATAAAGATCAAGTCATTTCAATAGTTCAATTGCTATATGCTTTCTGATACATAGTAACCTAATTCCTTCGACCATGAGATCATGCATATCACCTTTACCGGATGGATGCTTTGATGACATCAAACACCACACCGTAACTGGGTGGCTATAAAGGTGGCATTGAGTGTTCGGAAAGTATTGGTTGAAACACATGGATCAAGAGTGGGATTTGTCCATCCATATGACGGATAGATATACTCTGGGCCCTCTCGGTGGAATGTCATCCAATTAGCTTGCAAGCATGTGACTAGCTCACAAGGGATCACATATCACGGGAACGAGAAAAGAGTACTTATCGGTAACGAGGTTGAACTAGGTATGCAGAGATACCGACGATCATGACCTCGGATAAGTAAACTATCGTGAGACAAAGGGAAATTGGTATCGTATGTAAGTGGTTCATTCGATCGCAAAGTAATCGTAGAAATATGTGGGAGCCATATGAATTTCCAGATTCCTCTATTGGTTATTGTTCGGAGAAGTGTCTCGATCATGTCCGCATAATTCACGAACCGTAGGGAGACACACTTAAGGATTCGACGTTGTTTTGAGTAGTTATGGTATTATGAGAAAGAGACCGAATGTTGTTCGGAGTCTCGGATGGGATCCGGGATATCACGAGGTGATCCGGAATGGTCCGGAGAATAAGATTCATATAAGGAAAGTCCCGTTTCGGAGTTCGGGAATGATTCCGGTGTTTTCATCGGGAATGTTCTAGAAGGTTTCGGAATGTCCGGCACTCCGGAGGGGAAGGGGTACATGAATGTGTCATTGCATATTGGAATGATTGCATCATGTACTAAGTGTTCTTGCTGTTCCAAATAAAGGATTAAATTGAATCCTAAAACAGAAAAGTCAAATGGCCAGTTTGAAAGTCAAACGGCTAAAACAGGAAACTGTGGGAAACAAGCAAGAGGAGGCAAAACCGACTTGGGGGAGGAGTCCCTCCTCTCCAAGCCGGCGCGCCACCCAAGGCCGACTTGGGGAGGGACTCCCTCCCCATGGCCGCCCCTCCCACCTATAAAAGGAGGGACAGGGCCTCCTCCTCTAGACACACAAGTTCCTATCCTCTAATCTCCGGTTTAGAGCCGTTTTGGTTTAGAGCTTCTAATTGCCCTAGCCTTCGGTTTAGAGCCTTCTAATTGGTGTGTCTAAACCCTAGACCACTAATAGCTCTCTCATACTCCACCATACTCGCTCCGGCTTAAGGCGAAGCCCTGCGAGATCTCCCCTCTACTTCCGGTACCACGTCGTTGTGCTGCCGGAATCGCGAGGAGAGTGCTACAACCTCCGCTGCCTGCTGGAACAAGGGAGAGGAAGGTCTTCGTCGAGTACCGAACGTGTGACCGACTGCGGGAGCGCTGCCGGAACGCAGCGCCGGAAGGATCGTCTACGCGATCTTGAGATCGGGAAAAGTACGACTACATCACCCACGAGAATCTGCTCTCGTTAACCGCTTTGGAATCTTCGAGGGTAAGTTATTCCATCGACTCATTGCTACAATCTAGTAGATAGATCTTGGCTTGTTTGTTTGTATGCGATAGAAAATTTTTGTTTTCCATGCTACGAACCCCTACACCTAATAGTATGAGGGTCTGGAGCTGGTAGATGACCTTGGGAGCCTTGCCCTTCTAGGTGCATCACTCTAAAAAATGTCACCAAAGGTGTGGTGGTCCATGACTTCCCTTTGCTGAAATTTTTAGACAACCATCAAACCAAGTGATTTCTAAGTTGGTAAATGATGAGCAACTACTATAGGAAATTGCTAGAGGACTACACATGCATCAAAACAAAATTTCTAAGCATAGAACAAGCATGCAAGCTCAAACAACTAGTCACCTATAGCAGCAAAATACTCAAGATACAATCTACCAATCACAAATCTAATTGGACAAGTGGAGGAGGCACATACCAAGGAGTAAACCCTCCAAAAATCAGCACTTGAGATGGGCTGAACAAGGAGATGGAAAATCGCGAGCAAGAACAGCAAGAACTCGAGCTTGAGCAAGTTTTCCGGTGTTTTTGGGAGAGAGAAAGAAGGTGGCTTTGAGGAGGCAGCCTGTAACATCCTAGCATTAGAGCTTAGAAATAAGTTGAGCCCAGATGTGTGCATTTCATTCATGCATAGAAAATCCGAATAATTTTCGTGCTTTTGAACAAAACTTGTCAAAGTGAATGAAGCCTCTCTCAACTTGATGGAATTGAAGTAGATCATCAAGTTGACTGCGATAAGTTTCAATATGACCTTTGCTAAAACCTTATTTGGGTAAACATAATTGTATCTAAGGGTATATCAAATATAATAAAATTTAAATCATAATGCATTGCTTAATGATTGATATCTGATCCTTAAGGGATCATATAATAATATTCATCACAATAACTCATGAATACCAAGTTAAGACTACAACTCAAGTTAGAAGAATGTAATAACTAATCCTAACATATCTTATGCTTATCTATTCTTACTATGAGTAATATCTAACCTTAACCCTTTAGTGAGATTAAGTAGCAAGGAAATAAAGTTAACATCATTTACCACATATCTTTCTTTCCATAAGAATCTTTATCATCTCTATTGAATCATATTCTAATATCTGTTGTTCATCAAAGTTGAGTAATCAACTATTGATTCACCAATTCTTAACCTATCAATTCTTGATCTATCAACTCTTGTTCTTATCTTGGCATTCACTTAAATTGTTTTAGAGAAAGAATTAAGAAGAGGTAAGTGCTAATGCTAGATTTAGAGATCATCTATAAGATGGGAGTGTTGGAAGAGAATAAGACCATTGTGATAATTGATGGAGTTAAATCACTCCTGAATGAATAGAAGAGTTATTTAGATTATATAATTATATGGTGATAAAGAAGATTATAGGGATAAACATTGAAGATAGTTATCAAGGAGTAATCCTATTGGATCAAGTAGGTATAGTCAATGAATAATATATCTTAGTTCCATAGAGATAAACAGAAGATAATTCCAATGCAACTACAATATTGCTTTGATGAAGCCTTGTTTAGCCAATTGGAAACCTAAATCATAAAGGATCAAAGGATTATAATGATCATGCCTTAGTCACCAAGATTGAATGATTATATCCAGTATAAGTAACATTGGTGGGTAAAACATGATTGAAATCTAATATAAGATATTGGAGTCAAGTAAAGATAAGATTGTATGATTAAGATGATGTTAGAGCAGCATTGAATTATAGAGTTAGTATTTTCCTCTGGAAAAAGAGTAAACACTTGAGGTGAAGTAGGATTTGATGTATATCTAATTATAAATACATCTACTAAAGTAATATTAGTGGTGGATGATTATGGAAGAATAGGAATGGAGTTAGAAGTAGCTACTTGTTGGATTGGAGGTTATCAGCAGAAGAGTAGTTGATATAACCAAATCTGGATAGGTGAAAGATTATGAAAAGCTTTAGTGTCAAACTCATTGGGTTTATCAACGGGTTTAGAGGAATAAAAGGTGGATAAGAATATTCTTGTGAAATAAATTTCATCATGTTAGCACATGATGATGGATATGAAGGAGTAGAATATTTAGGAAAGAAATTCCTTAATCAGAAGTCTAGAATTATGAATTATGGAAGATAGGAATTCTTGGTAAACATTAAACCCTAAATCTATGATCAAGCTTAACATCCATCTCATTTGTTGGATAAATTATATTATTTCACAATGCTTTATAGGAATATTTCCTATAGAAAATCACTTAAGCACATCTCTGACATTTCCAATTGTCTTAACCATATGTATTTAGGAGATATTTTTATCAATTCTTTTCCATCAGACATTCTAGTTAATCACTTTCTATTTTAAAAGGTGATATCATTAAAGATCACAAACAAAAAGACAATATGCTTAGCTATAAACTTCTATCAACAAAAGAACATAAGTATATTAAGAACCCTAAACTCTAGGGTAAGCACTTACAATTCAAACCCTAACTTCTGTGTTAATTATAATAGAATATATACATTACTACTTCCTAAATTGATGGGAGTAATATTAACCAAATAATTTCCTTTGTATATCATGCATCAAATAATGATATAGAATCATTATATAAAAATTTCCATCCAAACTCTGAGCTAACTAGAATTAAGTTTTTTTAAACAAATAAGAAAATATCATTTAATAAAGCCATGGTTTAGTATAGAAAGAACAATTAATAATAAAGGATTCTTCAAATATTAAAAGGGGTTCATATAAAGAAAATAAAGAAATATAAAAATATTTATCATAAAGGTTTACAAAATGAATCTCAATCAATATCAATTGTTGTTGCAAGTATTCGGCAAATAAACTTTGTTAGAAAAGTTCAAAACAAATGTTAAAATACTAATCTAAAAATCAAACAAAAAATGGAAAACAAACAGAAAGAAAAAAAAATAGAGGAAACGGTTTCTTGCTCGTGGCCCGTTTCTTCTCTCCACTATCTACCACTCACGTGCAGCCCTCTTCGGCCCAACAGCGAGCTCAGATCATTCACACAGTGACTAACAAGTGGGACTAGATGTAGGACTTCGGGTTGAGTTTGAAATTTTACCAGGGGTTTTCTACAAAATGAGCATCGTCGTCTTCCTCTAGCTGGAAGCAGCTCGGTGGCGATGCCGAGGCCGTCCGCCGCCGTCAGCGCATCAAGCTGCATGCCGATGTCGCTAGGAGAGGATAAGGAGGCCACGACGATGTCCCCGTTCGTCCTCATCCTCATTTTCCCCTCTAAAACTCTCCCTGCCTCGTTCCCCAACCAAGCCGAAACCCTAGCACGCCTCGCCGTCGTGCCGCACCTCCTTACTCTCTTCCAAGTAGCCATGGAGATGCCTCGTGCTCCGTAGATCCTCTGGGTGGAGTTTTGCATCAAGGGGAGCACTAGAGAGGGCAAATTTTGCCGTTCCTCTTTGCGGCAGTTCGTCGGAATCTTCGTCAGAGAGCTCGTCTCCGACCACACCATTTCTCGCCGACACCACCACTACAACCAGGGTGAGCCATTGATGCTCAAGCATCATCCTATTCTTTCTATATCGCTCTCGAGTCTGCTCGAGCCATAACACCATCGCATGCCGCCATCGGTCGTCGTTGTTCCAGTAGCTCCGATGACTATTTTCGAGCAGCGTCGCCACTATATGGTTCAGCACGTCGCGCTGATACAAACTAGACTAGTTTTGCGTGCTGGGGTGCCGTAGATCGTCACCAGCGACCATCAACTGGCGATGGTGGCCGCACTGACGTCATCCTGACGCCCTGCCTGCGTCACCCTTGACCCAGTCCACCAGTTGACCAGTCCACGCCTAGGTGGCATACTGACGTGGCCCTGGCCCCACTGGTCAGTGGCCTAGGGTAGCTTTGGCTGTGGTGTAAAAAGTTATTTTCTGTTTAAGAAATAAATAAAATGTTATAAGCCCAAATTTAAATATTTCAGAAATTAAATCAAATTATTAAATTTTGTTAAATCAATAACTTTTGATTTATATTTCAAAAAAATATGTGTAATATATAAAAAAATTCAGAAAAATAAAATCTACAACTTAAAATTATTATCAAATATTATTGTTATAATTATTTATATAAATATTACTTAATAAAGGTTTTATAAGTAATAAAATTTAGATAATCCTTATTTTAATATTAGAAAATAGTAAAAATATAAATAAAATACCAAAAATATTAGAAAAATAAGAACTATAATTTAAAACTATAATCATGCATTATTATTTCACTTAATTAAATATTGATTATTTATTAAGTATTTATAAAGTAATAAATCCTATAAAAATCATATCTTATTATTTGTAAATCCCAAAAATAAATGTAATATGCCAAATGATCACAAAAATGATACTTACATATTAAAAATATAATAATACACCTTTGAAGTAAATAAAAAATTAAAACACTTCAACAACTTGAATTTAAACCTATTTCCTTATTTGTTAATTCATATAAGGGTAGATAAAATTTGTTAATATTTCTAAAATTAGTCAATGGAGTCTAATAAATAGTATTATTCTCAAATATTAATAATATGAAGTCATAATAGTTCAAAACATTATAAATACCATTTTATTGAATTATCTTTCAACCATAAGTGTAGATTATTTTCTTAAAAGGATCTTTAACAATTATAAAACCTTCAAGAATGATACTTTAACCAAATAAAAATCTTTTACCATTGTTCCAGTTATAACTATATAATGGACTAAATCCAAAGATAATTCATGAGTAGTCACTAGTACTATTTACTTATCCACAAACTATAATCACACCTTTATAGGGAAATAAGTGATCCTATTCCATTATAAAATTAAGAAACCACTACACCAAGTAAAAGTATAACCATTCTTAAGTAACCTTAAGGAAACATTATAAAGTATACAAGGTACAAATATCATAAGCAATACACCTTAAATCCATCCATTTTTTAAAATTTAACTTTAGTCTACAAGACTTTAAATATAAGACTAAAAAACTTTGTTATATGTTTTATAGTTAACTTTGGTCTGTTATAGATAAGTCATAAAGCATCTCAAGTCCAAACTATTCAAGTAAGAACAAACAACATTGACCACCGCTGACTAACCACAAGAGTTGTTTAAACCTTAATAAAGAAATCTTCTCTTCAAAAGTTATTCGTTTTGCCACTTCAATCAACAAACCTTGTAATAATATTTCCAACTCTTTACAATTAAATTCAAGGACTCTCATCATAATCAACAGATGACAATTAATCACAATCACATTGTTTCAAACTTTACTTGTATAACTGAAAATTATTAACACTGAAGTTACCTAGAGATGTCAATACTTGTAAAGTAAGATTTAAAAATAAGGCAATTCTTCTATAGGTAGTCTATGAGTAGCATTCCACTTTCATATATCTTGTTGTTGTATACCATTATGTTTACATGATGTTTCACACACACTCACAAGACTTAATAAGAAGCACAAGTGTGAAACTTATCTAAAAAGTACAACACATTCTAAAGGAACCAATTCTAGTTTCCAAACCCTAGATCAACGTTATCCCCAGGATTTGCGTTTATAAAATGCATTACATTACTTATTCATAAGAGCATATTGCTTCTTTAAACATTAGTACTTACCGGACCAATGATGTTGATTTCAGATATTGGATCATATATTGTCTTGAAGACCGTGAGTACATAATCTTGCAATCACAAAAGGAAAGTTCACACTTGCTCATGTCCTTTGAATATTTTCTATAAAGTACTTTTGCAAATCCAGTAAGGTCATCACTTGCATTTGAAAAAGGTCAGAAAACACTATTTTCATAATAATATGATTATAGGTTATTTACCATGAGGTAATAACCTATTATGGAAGTTCCGGTAGTAAAGGAACATATTATCTAGGACTTAACAACCAATGTCGCCAGTGATTCTTGCGCCATATATTACGCGTTAACCATGAGATTTGGAATTGGACAGAGAAGTCAGCTGTATCCTTTTCCTCTCGTATGGAGGAAAGACGACCTTAACGTGACGTTGTGATTCCTTGTGCGGATCCAAAATATGGGTGGGCACCCTTACGCCCCACACTTTTGGTGTCTAGGGATATAGTCCATTTAAATTGTACTCATCCGGGCATCACTAGGTCATAGAGTCTTCGTGAACTCATCAGGGTTTTAGCCTGCCCGAAAGGGGGCTTAACGGAGGTCAGACGGCCCCGAAGGATCGTGTAGACATATGAGGTCGCGGAGAGGGCATTGATTGGCTTGGATCATCTACTGGGCCCCACAACATGGAATTGTGGACGGGTAAGCTGTCCGGTTGTGCAACAAGGAGTTGATCTCTCATGGGTAAAGTAACGCACCTCTGCAGAGTGTAAGAACTGTAACTTGTTACTCACTGTTCCGGGAAGAAGCTGCGAATGCGGCGGAAAAAGAACTCCATGAAAGTTCTAGTAAACCCGTGAAGGCTGACGGGCATATATTTTCAGAATAAAAGCAACCTTTTAAGAATTGTTTATGAAAACTTGCATTTCCTATGACCTACGGTCTGTTGCTGTAGATATAGTGCATCAAACACTCCTTTTCTAGTGGACTTGCTGAGTACGCTCGTACTCAATGTATCTTATTAACCCTTGCTAGATTCTGAAGCCAGTGCAGACAACATCTACATCAAGTTATGCTCCAGGAATCATCATCCAAAGCTAAAGCTCTTCAACGAAGACAAGGAAGTCAAAATATACATCAACTCAAGTGAAGACGAAGTTACTGATTAGATAGGAATATACTCTCTAAGCAAAGAACCTATTTCTGTAGTGCATTGCAATAGCAGCAATGACAAACCCTTAGTTAATATACTAGTCTTAATAGTATAATAGTTTTTGCAATGTTTATCTTTGATTCTTCTTTGTAAGTAGTTCTTTCTCTCTCTTTAACCTAGAGTGTTCTCTGGATCTTGTGTATAGAGTGAACTGTAACCTTTAGCCATGTAAGGACCCGCCGTGTTTCTATTGTACCACTCTGAGGGATGTAATACTAGTGAACATGTGTTTCATTGGTGTTATGTCAATGACTATAGTGTACAACATCATGCAGTGGTATGCTGGGTCACCGCATAGCCTGGAGGGCCCCAGGTGGTCCAGGCCCCCTAGGCGCCACCACTAGGTAGGCCGTGCCTACCATAGGTGTGGGGCCTAGGGGTGGCCCCTTGGGTCATCTCAGGTGCCACTCTGCCCCTTTATTCGAGGAAAAAATTATTTTGAATTTTCTGGGATTTTTCGGGAAACTTTATTTTTGGCCAATTTTCAGGGTATGAAAATTGATTTTCTCGCAAAAACAGTTTTTCATAAGAAGCAAAAGCAAACCAAAAGCCAAACTACAGGAGCTCTAAGAAACTCAAACAAGCAAACAACTAGCAAAACTAAAGCTAAAGCAAAGACTAGGAAGGAGAAGGGAAAAATAAAGCAAGTATAACCACAGTGGAAACATTATTTTGCTCATTAAAATCCTTTTGTTAACAAGTTTGATCAAGTCTTGTTACCAAAACAATCTTATATGAAACAAAACTTTGCATTCCACAAGGTGATTATGTTACCTCATACTTGATAGCAATGGTCCCAATCATAATAGTTTCAATATTTTCTTGTGGAATGGGACAATATATTTCTCCAACCTTGATGCCTTAAATATTTTTAATAGAATTCAGGCAATAGCTTCTGACAACCTTCTTGGGAAAATGGACAGTGTGCTCTTTGTCATTAATATTGAATGTTACTTTTCCTTGATTGCAATTGATGACATCACCTGCAGTATTAAGAAAAGGTCTCCCAAGAATAATAGACATATTATCATCTTTAGGCATTTCAAGCACAATAAAATCAGTTAAAACCATGCAACTATGAGCAACTTGAACAGGAACATCCTCACATATACCAATAGGAATAGTAGTTGACTTATCAGCCATTTGCAAAGAAATATCAGTTGGTATCAACTTTTCTAGCTAGAGCCTCTTGTAAAGAGAAAAATGCATAACACTAACTCCAGCTCCCAAATCACATAAAGCAGTTCTAACATAATTATTCTTAATGGAGCAAGGAATAGTTGGTATACCTGGATCACCAAGTTTATTTGGAACCTTACCATTGAAGGAGTAATTAGCAAGTAGAGTAGAAATCTCATTAGGAATCTTCCTTTTATTAGAGATAATATCCTTCATATACTTTGAATAAGGAGGCAACTTAATAGCATCAGTCAAAGGAATTTGCAAGAATAAAGGTTTCATCCACTCACAAAACTTGTTGTAGTGTTCTCCTCCTTTGACTTGTGTTTCTTACCTGGAAAAGGCATAGGTTTCTGCACCCAAGGTTCTCTCTCTTTACCATGTTTATTAGAAATAAAATCTTCCTTTGTGTACATAGTGTTCTTTGTGTGTTTCCCAGGTTCTTCCTCAACTTCCTCCTTATCAGGAGACTCATTATTATTACCACTCTCGGTTTCAGCATCAGAGACAAATATACTATTAGGATCTATAGCAGGTTCAAGTGGTTCCTCAACTTTCTTATGTTTGTTTTTCTTCCTCTTACGAGGACTACCACTACCCTCACCTTGTTGGGAATCCTTCTCTATTCTTTTAGGGTGTCCTTCAGGATATAAAGGATCTTGAGTAGCTGCACCACTCCTAGTTCTAATTCCATAAGCATGTTTATTTCCTGAAGCATTAACTAACATATCCTTTTTTACCTTAGCAAGTTGATCAAGTTGGGTTTGAACCATTTGAAAGTGTTTACAAAGCATTTTAATATCATTATAAGTTCTTTCCACAATATCTTTCAACTCATGGATAGCTCTAGAGTTTTCCAATAAATGATTCTGAACTTGTTTATTAAAATTACCTTGTTGAACAATAAAAATGTGAAGTTCCTCTAAGCATTAATCAGGAGGCTTACCATAAGGAATATCACCTTCATCCAAGTGTTGGAGAGAGTGTACCTCAATATTTGATGAGTGGGGAATTGGCTTACATAATTCTTTTATAGGAGGTACATCCTTCACATCTTCAGCTCTAATACCTTTCTCCTTTAGACACTTTTTAGCTTCCTTCATCACTTCATCATTTAATGCAATAAATACCCTCTTCTTTGTTGTTGGTGTTGGAATTGGTTCAGGAACAACTGGTTCAGGAGTAATAGACTCAGGTGTATTCAGCTCAGTTGAAGTCCAATCATCATAATTCTTGCTTATCTTGTTTATTAATTCTTCAGCATCTGTAGGAGTCCTTTTCCTGAAAACACAATCAGCAAAGTTATCTAGGTAGGTCCTAGAATCATTAGTTAGTCCATTATAATAAATATCAAGAAGCTCATTCTGAGGTAATGGACATCCAGGATATGCATGAATCAGGGAACAAAATCTTTTCCATGACTCAGGCAATTTCTCTTCTTCTCCCTGTTTAAAATCAAAACGTCTTTGCAAAGCAGCATGTCTAGCACTGGGAGGAAAATATTTATGGAAGAAAGAAGCAATCAAGCAATTAGGGCTATCAATGGAACCAGGAGCTAATCTATTAAACCAAGCCCTAGCTTCTCCTTTTAGTGAAAAAGGGAAGATCTTAGCAACAAAGTACTTGCACATTTTAAAATCATTAGAGAACAAAGCACTCATAGTAGAAAGCTCATTCATATGAGACACAACACTCTCATTTTTAGTACCACAAAAGGTACTTTCTCAACAATATCTAAATAAGCTAAATCAAGAGAGAAATCATAATCTTTATCTTTAATATCTATGGGAGAGGTGGCAAACTTAGGATCATAGGACTTCTTGGGCATAATAGTACGTCTAGGAAGGAGACTCTTAATAGCACTAGCATCCCGTGTGTTTCGGTACTCTTCAACAAATTCATCAGTGAGCTCTATGTAACCATCATTTATATCATAACTCTCACTAGCAGGTGAGCTAACAGGTGTAACAGTGTCTTCACTAGGAGTTTCAATATTTCCTAGTCAAGCCATAATAGCTTCTAGAAAAGGACCTAATGAACCACTCACATCAAGCACAGTAGAAGTAACATCATGAGTATCAAAAGCAGTTTCAAATTCAGCAGTAGTAGCAGTGTGTGTAGCATGAGTATGTGGTGGTGGTGTGACAAGATTACTTATAACAGACGGTGAATCAAGGTGTTTAAGACTGTACCTCTTCTTGTAGTGGATGGTAAAATAGGGAACTTTCCATCATGAGACTTCCCCATGATGAAAGGAGTAGCAGTGAACAATAATAGATCCAAGTAAACTTACAAATAAAGCTATGATCCCCAGCAACCGGCGCCAAAAAATAGTCTTGATGACCCACAAGTGTAGGGGATCGCAACAGTCTTCAATGGTAGTATTGCCCAATTTATTGATTCAACACAAGGGGAGACAAAGAATACTTGCAAATCTTAACAACTGAGTTGTCAATTCAGCTGCACCTGGAAATAGTTCTTGCTCATAGAAGTTTATCAGTAGCAACAGTTTGTAGTAGCAACAACAAAGCAACAACAAAAGTAACAGCAACAGTGAAACAAAAGCAATAGTAACACTAACGGTAATAGTAGGATTCAAGTGCGGTAGGCATAGGGATGGATGGACGGGCGTTGCATGGACGAGTCTAAACATGTAACTTCAAAGAACTAGGGCATTGTAGATAAATAATAATAAGCATCCAAGTACTAAACAATCCTAGGCATGTGCTCCAAATATAGTCATACGTGCTCGCAATGAGAACTTGCACAACATCTTCTGTCCAGCCAGACCGTGGCAGCGGGGCCTCTAGGGAACTACTGGCAATTAAGGTGCTCCTTTTAATAGAGCACCGGAGCAAAGCATTAACACTCTGTGAACACATGTGATCCTCACACCACAGCCATCCCCTCCGGTTGTCCCAATTATTGTCACTTTGGGACCTTTGGATCCGGACAATGATATGTGTACACAACTTGCAGATAAGATCACAAACAATACTATCATAATGATTCAATAATAAGTTCAGATCTGAGATCATGGCACTCGAGCCCTAGTGACAAGCATTAAGCACAACAAGTTGCAACAAAGTCAAATAGAACTAATAGAGATACTAGGCACTATGCCCCTAAACGATCTTATTCGATTACATGATAGAACTCATCCAATCCCTACCATCCCCAAGCCTACATCGGGGGATTACTCACTCATGGATGAGGAAAACATCGGTGGTTGATGAAGATGCGTTGGTGATGATGATGGCGATGATCCTCTCCAAATTCCCTGTCCCGGCAGGGTGCCAGAACGGAGTTTCTGGATCCGAATCTTGGTTTCTCGTGGCGGCGACGGAGCAAAACTCTTTTTTGGAAAACTATCGAACCCCCCTGTTTTTAGGTCAGAAGGCAACTTATAGACACGAAGGGAGGCCGAGAAGCTGCCTGGGGTAGCTAGACCTCCCCCAGGCGCGAGGTCAGTGGGCCCGCGCCTGGGGTGGGTCTGGCCCCCCAGGCCTCCCTTCTGTCTCCCCTTATGGCTCCGTGGATCTTCTGGTGACATATAATTTTTGGCATATTTTCCAGAATTTTTCCTGATAGTTCATTTTCTGCACAAAAACAAGACCCCAAGGTAATTCTGCTAAAAACTATGTTACTCCGTGTTAGTTGTATCCAAATCACACAAGTATAGAGGAAAAACAATAGCAAAGTGTTCGAGAAAGTAGATACGTTTTGGACGTATCAGTCAGAAGGCAACTTATAGGCGCGGAGGGAGGCCAAGGAGCTGCCTGGGGTGGCCAGATGTATCATCCCAAAAATATGAAACAATGATCATCAAACTCTAATCACAAAAATTAGGGTTAACAAGAACTTTGATTAATTAAAATCATATGAATGCATGTGTGTATGTGATGATTTGATAAATGCATGAATGGACATGTGTGATTAACCTAAATATAAAGAAATGGTTTAAAGATGAAAATAACATCATCTAAAACAATTCCATGCAAAAACAAATCAAGAGAAAATAAAAAACAAATCAAATAAAGCAAATGGTCATTTTTGCCAATCTTGATCACTAGGTCACTTTGGGTGTTTCTAGTCGAAGATTTCAAACAGAAACTTTTCCAATTATTTTCACCCCTTGCAATACCAAGTAAAAGTGAATCAAAGCCTACCTTTCAAACTTGCAGAAACATTTGGCAACCTCATTCAAATCACAAGTAAAAATTGAATCTTTATCATATGTGAAGATCACACATTTTCAAAACCCAACCAAACCAATGCCCCTTGACTAATCCAACTAACCAGATACTCCCTAGTATGTGCCTAGCAAACCCACCAAGTTTGAATCCAAAATTCAAATTTGAATTTCTTTCGGCCATTTCATCAAACACATTGTGATCAGCAAACAAACAAGCAACAAACACTATAGTGAGCAGTGATTTTGTCCAACCTTGTTCCCTCTCTAGCTCACTCTATACTCTTAGTAGATGATCTAGCCCAACTAACAAGCCTTAGCACGACTGTGAGCTCGGCATAGCCATTAATAGTAACCTTGGCGAGCCCCTTTGCCAACCCCAATGTGGACAGCAAGCTACATGCCTCTCTAGCCTCGCCAACCTTGTCTCCCAAACACAGCACCGTCCACCGCCACTCCCTGTCCCAGCCCCGAGCGCAGCCATCCCCTGGACCACCCGCCAAGCCCGCGCCCAGTTTCTCTGCGGCCATGCCGAGAGCGCGCTAGAGCGCCCCACTTGACATGCTCTCACAGACCGAGCGCCGCCCTTGCCGTTTGCATACGTGATCACCACCGCCCCAGCAACCCCGCAGACATGCCTGTTCGCCGCCGCGCGGACCACGCACGTTGTGCGCCATTAAAACCGCCGTTGGACCCGCCCAGAGCGTCGACGTGTTCCGACCGATCAACACCGCCCCACGCTTCGCCACCATGCCATTGAGCTTCGCCAGGGAGCACAGCACCACCCCACGCCTCTCCACCACGTGGTTGAGCTTCGCCAGGGAGCACAACACCGCCCCTATCGTCGCCCATTCCATTAGCCCTCTGTGCCGTCAACCACGACGAGCTCAGCCCGCAACCTTTGGTCCCCTCGTTGCACTATAAAAGGAGGCCTCCCTCGCTCGTTTTCTTCACACCAGTTCACTCCCCACCTCTCACTGATACCCCCCACTCACTCCCGGAGCCAGGCGACAAGCGCATCACCGGAATTTCACCGGAGTTCGCCGCTGCAGAGGAGGAGAAGCGCCGTCAATTGGAGCCGCCCCAGGAGAAGCTGCCTGTACCAGGAGGATCGTCGTAGTCTACTTCGTTGTTCGCCCCCACCGCCGACCATCGCCGGAGCCCCGGTGAGCCTCCCACGACCCCCACTGGACGCGCTAAGGTTCGTGCTCGTCGCGTCCTGTTCAGGCGTGGACGATGAACTCGAGCCGTTCGATTAGAATTAGATCCCACGATCCACATCGCCCCATACCGCTTTGCCACTCGTTGTCTCACTTACGAGTGGGGTCGCTCGTCAGTGCTGTTCCTAGTGGGCCGGCCCAGCTAAACCTCCCGCGCGACCCAACAATTTAAACTTAAGTTTATTTATTTATTTTCAAACACAGTTCTGTACCTAGATTCAAAAATCAACCTAGCTCAATTCACTGAACCAAAATGCATGAAACCAATTTTGTTAGAAAGGTACTGAAATGCTTAATCCAAGCTCGTTGGATTCAAACCAATTGGATTTGTAGATCAACCATGGTAAAAATAACAAGGCAGAAGCTTTTCTGCATTCAAACATTTTTCAAAATTCAACCATAAGAGCTTTTGAGTTGATTCTAACTCTCAAAAATCACATTTAACTATACCTTTCAGAATATATAAAAATATATAGGTTTACTTACAGAAATAAAGTTCAAGTAATAAAAGAATGCCACATAGGCATTTCTAGTCACTTTAATTAAATAAAATAAAAGGGTTAAACCTTATTAAAATGTGACACCACTTTAAATCACATTCCCATGTACTGAAATATGTGGTGATGACATGTGTCCACATGATCCCATGTTTGAGTTGGAGAATATTAAAACTTAAGTAGTTTTTCAATGAGTAGAAATTACTTTTCTAAAATAAATAAGACAAGTGCTTTAATCTTGTAATGTTAGTGATGATGCTGGATCATCTAGTATGAACCTTTGTGTGATCATTAGCAATAGTTAAGTATTGTTTGGTGATTGTGTACCTCGTATTTATTTATAGACGCTAGTATCGACCAAGGATACGAGGAGGAAGGAGGATACTACGAGGAAGAAGCCGAGGAGAACTTCAACCATTGCTCTGCACAAGGCAAGCTAACACTTGCAAGATACCCTACTTATGCAAGCTACTACTTGCTTGCTATTGTTGGGCCACACCGAGATAAAACAAATCTTTTTCCTCTAACGTGGTGATCCCAAGATCTAGCTGAGGTAGAAGGCCACGAGGTTTACCACTAGACGCGCAGTTGCGGATTACTGATGAAGCGCGTCAGTTGATGCAGTGCAGTCCTTTGCGATCCGATTGTCCTGGTGCTGATCGTACATCACCTCTGATGGTATCCACACGTGCAAGGAGGAGCACCGTCGGCGAACTGCTAGGTTCGATACGACGGCAGGACTGCTGTGGAGCTAGGGTTTCCAACACATGGAATGACCTAACCGAACAACGATTAACCTTTCTGGGTTACCGTGCTCCACTATATATAGGGATTGAACATGGACTATACTCGCGCGGCCCATTCACTAAAGCCCATATAATATTAGTCCCCGTGAGTCCGACTCACTAACTGAGTCCAAATCAGGCTTGGGTCCAACTCAACCAGATTTCCAGTTCGGATCCAATCCAAACTTGCTCCCGCTCTTAAGTGTGTGACCCCGCGGGCTCATGGCTACTTGGACACGATTAGAGTCTGACTCTCAATCGATCAGTCGGTAGCGGCTCCTAGCAGAACGTGTCGACTCCCAAGTACCAATGAGTCATGACGACTTGCCTTTCCAATGCGACTTACGTCCGAGTCCCTTTTGCCTCACGATATGCCTTGTCGGACTATAGGCGAATATTTGTCATCCCTTAAATAGTCCGACTCTCTTCTCGATCCGAGATAAGTGATTCACCCGACTAACTCTTAGTCGATCGCCTCGGTTAACACTTAATCGAGTCGTGCATGGCCATGCTTTCCGAATCATATCATCCGAGAGGGCCCAGAGAATATCTCTCCAAGTGGAGGGTCAAAATCCCATCTTGGTTATTCACATCACGTAGCTTGATTCTCAGTCGACCCGAACTCTGCCTTTATAACTGTCCAGTTACGGATCAACGTTTCACAGAACCTAAGTCGGTGATCCTCAACTCGGTCTATGCAATAACTTCAGGTCTAAGGATTACATTAATTGAGATATACAAATGACAACTTGTTCGTTGTACCTCAATATGTGTCAATCCAAATCGCTAAATTCTTTAGACGAATCCGTGTAAGTTGGAATAACATCTCCATGCCCATGACAAGTGGAACCGAGTCATCAAGCCAACTTTCACATTGGTCTAAGTTGTGTGTCCAGCACAACCTCAATGACCAAGGATATTTATTACAAAAAACATGAATGTATAGTTCCACAGCCGAATCACATATTAAATGATACACATCAGATGTTTATACAAGTACAACTTAATATCTTTATGAATACAATGGGAAATCTCATCATACATGATTGCCTCTAGGGCATATTCCCAACAGTCTCCCACTTGCACTAGAGTCAATCTTTCGACATCACATGTCTAGGCATCTAATGCCCATGGCTCTTAGGTGCGCCTCATGCTTAGGTTGTGGTAACGGCTTTGTCAACGGATCTGCAATATTTGCATCCGTGTGTACCTTGCATAACTTGATATCACCCTGATCCATGAACTGGCGAATCAGGTGGTACCACATGAGTATGTGCTTGTTCTTCTGGTGTTGTCTAGGTTCCTTGGCTTGTGAAATAGCGCCATTGTTGTCACAATACACGTCTAACGGATTGGACGAGCCCTGAACCACACCAAGATCCATGAGGAAATTCCTCACCCAAACAGCTTCCTTTGCTGCCTCCGAGGCGGCAATATACTCAGCCTCTGTTGTAGATGCAGACACAGCCTCTTGCTTGGAACTCTTCCAGCTCACAACACCTCCGTTTATAATAAACACATAACCGGATTGTGAACGAGAATCATCAGAGTCGGTAAGATAACTCGCATCCGTGTAACCCTTTACACTGAGTTCATCTTCACCACCATAAACCAAGAACATATCCTTAGTCCTTCTCAAGTACTTTAGGATATTTTTAGCCGCCGTCCAGTGGATCTCTCCAGGATCAGCCTGGTATCTGCCACAACACTTAGAGCATAGGAAACATCCGGCCTAGTACAAATCACGGCGTACATGATGGATCTGACTGCAGAAGCATACAGAATCGCACTCATCCGACTTTGCTCATCAGTTGTCGAAGGACACTGAGTCTTGCTAAGTTTTACACCATAGGACATCGGTAAGAACCCCTTCTTAGATGATTTCATGTTGAACTTCTTCAACACTTTGTCCAAATAAGTACTCTGACTTAATCCAATGAGCCGTCTTGATCTATCTCTATAGATCCGGATTCCGAGAATATATGTTGCCTCACCCAAGTCTTTCATTGAGAAACTCCTTTCCAATGATTCCTTGGTTTCTTGCAACATCTGGACATCATTTCCTTGGTTTCTTGCAACATCTGGACATCCTTGGTCTAAGTTGTGTGTCCAGCACAACCTCAATGACCAAGGATATTTAGTACAAACAACATAAATGTATAGTTCCATGACCGAATGACATATTCAATGATACACATCAGATGTTTATACAAGGACAACTTAATATCTTTATGAATACAATGGGAAATCTCATCATACATGATTGCCTCTAGGGCATATTCCCAATAGCTACTAGGTCAACTATATGCCTTAAGCATATGTGATTATACCCACTTGACACACCATCCTAGTTTTACTTGCAAGCTTATTACTCTATGTCTTTATCAAGCTTTCTCTTAGAGTTTACTTAGTGACTTATAGATTCTAGGAAGATACTTGAAGGTAGCATAAAGAGCATAAAATTTGGCCTAAGATAGATAATCCGGATGTCATCCTAAGGCATGAGATTGAACTTAGCTAATCCCCACTGGTTTACGACCCCTCATGAGTTTTTACCCCCACTTATAGATGATAGTGCTAAGCATAAAACTTGATCAACTTTAGATGGGAATACTTGGTGAAAATGGTTATGAAAACCTTAGAATGATGAGTCATTCTACTGAAATGTTTTGGCATGTGTTTCCGAACACCAGATGATTTTGATGATGAAAATGTTAAGGCATGAGCCTTAGCCCTTTATAAAACTCATGGTTGTCTGGATGCGATACCATTCCAATTTTATCGTACAACCACAATACCCGAGATTTGGGTAGGGCTTGACTGGAAATTTATATACCTTAGTATGGGTTCCCTCGCGGCCAAGGTCTGAGCAGAGGCTACCTTGTGAAGATTGTCCACCTGTGAGTACCCAAGATGACAGTTGGTTATGGTTGGGAGGCCAAACTCACAGGAGAGGTGCTTATACTAGGGCGTGTAACCGAAAGGTTAGGATTGATTATCCGCATACTAAGTATGGTGAATTCATGATTTGTTCCTGATGGATGTATCGAATGTTGTGGTGAAAGTGTACAATATCTGCAGAGTGTCAAACTATTCGAATAGCCGCGTCCGCGGTTATGGACATTTGGAGTGGCCATACTGTTTTATCGTCAGATGTTTTCAAAATGACTTATGAAATGATTTATGACTTTGACTTGACCATAACAGAGTTGTGATATGAAATTCAAGTTCCCACTTAGGTGTTTATAAAACTGTCAACTAGCTTTCGTTGCTTCTGAACTTAGTAGAGGTAAATCTGGCTTTTTGCAAAACAACCCTAGAGCTTAGTATAGCCTATTCAAAGCCACTTCACTTGTTATTATTAGTTTGTGAGTACTTAAAGAGTACTTATGGCTTTGTCCCTGGCTATTCCCGTGGCCAGACTATGAAGAGGAGTATCAGGATGATGGACAACAGAAAGGTTACGACAACTAGGATCATCTCCCATCGTCAGTATTGCCTGTTACCATAAAGATGGATCTACGCCTACACTATCGTTATCTTTACGTTATTCTGCTGCTTGATTTGTATTAAGAACAGGATCATGAGATCCTTATTTGTGTAAGACCTTATGTATGGTTTGTAATGGATGATGTACTGTGGTATCCAAATCTGTTATGTCTCGCAAAAATGGTAATCCTGGGATTGCGATGTATGGCATAACAGGTGTTGGCACTCATTTTAGGCTCGTAGCTTATCAAGAAAAATGGCGAGAGACACACACTCAGAAAAGTCCACTACGAGGAATATTAATCATCATCAAAGAGGCACCATATCAAGTCAAGCCATGATCAGGCTTAATAGCCGATTATGCTAGTGTCCAGAGAAGATTCGGAGACTGATATATGGAGGCTTCAACTATGACTTATTCAAGATTACCTCAAATAAAAAAGTTCTGAACATGAACGTTATGCGTCTCGTCGAAACAAGGAACTTTTGTTTTTGAATCATCTTAATCCGAATTAGTATGCAAAAGTTAAAGCCAAAATACTGACAAGACCGAATTAGCACGGGCGGAACTGGGTGGTCTCCGGACCACAGACCATATCTCACCTTTGGCGTGGACGAAAGTCCAAAATTCATCTGAAAATCACTAGATTGACTTACCTGTTTACGACCAAGATTGAGCGGTCAAGATTAACTTAGATAAAAAAGTGGTAAACATGAAAGTCGTTCAGTTTTTCGAGACGAACAGCTTTGCTTTTGGAACTATCTTCATCTGCACAAGTATACGACCTCCACATCCAAAATAGGGCCGAATTGAGTTAAATTCGGTCGGTCGTAATCCGAGTTTGATACGAAAACAAGGGGATAAATCCATGAAGATCAGGTCATATGAAAAAGTATAAAACATGAAAATTCTTCGTATTTTCTAAACGAACAACTTTTATTTTTGCGACATTTTGATCTGAGCTTGTTTACTATCTTAAAAGTGGTCCAAAAAGTACAGGCAAGTTTTTGACCGAACACTTACGCAAATTTCGGATTTGCTTGTTCGAGTTGGACCCCAACTAGGGTTTTGGACGTGAATCCAACCCTCTTTCTTGCACGGAAAGTCCAGACACTCCTTATATACACGAGGGGTGACGGCCGATTGAACCAACACCAATCGAACAAACAAATCTACTACTTTTCTATGTTCATCTATTTTTATCCCACTCTCCTTGTATCTTTCTTCTCGTTCTTCGTCGCTCTTCAAGATTGGAGGCTGCGAATCCACGAGGTCCTAGGGCCGGCCAGGCCGACCTAGGGCATCCCATAGCCGCCGCGACGCCCTGACGGGGTCCCTCCCGGGCGAGCGGGGTTTCGGGTCTCTTAAGCGCCCGCCGGACTGTCTTGCGTATCGCGCTTCCGGGGAGCCTCCCTCGGCGCGTGCTGCCGCTCAACGTGCTCGGCGCCGAGGGTACACGGTGACGTGTTCGTGTGCGAACACACTTTTTGGCTACTCCGCTAGGGACAAAACTTTTAACGGTCTCCAGCCTATTCTTGCTACGAAAAGATCGTCATCAAGAGGCTGCAATCTACTGTGGTATGAATACTCAATCCAATTATGTAGATGCAAGTAATTCTAATGTCCATGTTGCTAGATCTTTTGATATGTGTGATGTATTGGCTAGTCCTAGTTCTAACTTTGTGCAACAGCCGATGCAAAATTATCTACAAGCTTCATCTAGTTTTAGCAACTTGCGATATGTAAACTCGAATTATCATGCATCGGCAACCCCAGAAATCCATATGCCGATGAACACCATGATAAATTCAGTCAATAAATATGAGACACCTGTTGGTAGAAGTTTCAATAGCATGCATGAGGGTGTTTCATCTTTATATTCATCGGCAAATAACTTGCAATTTGTAGATTCATCGTCAAACATGTCAATGAATAGGGAAATTAGACATGCTACAACTAGTTATTTTCCCACTTACTCTCAATCATCATATGCTACACCTTATGTTAGTAATGTTTCAGCACCACATGCAACTAGTGATATTCATAATTCGGCTCCTCACATTTACAATGGTTATAGCCAAATAAGTGAAAAGCCAGTAGGAGCTAATGTGCCTTCATCTAGTACTGTAGCGTATGGTAAGTCCCCCACACAACTGCAAAGTTTCGGTGACACCTCATTGCCGAAAGATACAAAAAGCATTGGGGGGTATTCTTATGCAGGAACAAATGACTGGAAGGAAAAACTTGCAGCTGAGTTCAGGAAGCTCAATTCTCTTCACCGAGAACTAGAAGAGAGGCCCCATGATCTTGATACAATACAAGCTTATGAGGCATACAACAAGAAGCGTGAAGAGGAGCGCAAGGCAAACAATATCAGGTTTTCCCCTTCTAAATTGCTAAGTTTTGGCAACACTACATTGCCGAAAGAAACTAAAAGCATTGTGGGGCAATCATGTGTTGCTGAGGTTAACGCCGATAATGTCATTACGTTTGATGATTTATCAGAGGAACATCTTCAGTTATTCGAGGCACTCAAGAAGAAGCGTGATGAGGAGTTTGATGCACTTGAAAATAAGATGAAAGAGGATCATGAAGCATATAAGAAAAAACTTGAAGAAGAAGAACTGCAGCAGTTTCTTGCAAGCCTTAAAAAGGACCATCAAGACAATACTACTCAAGTTAAAAGAATCAATTCATCTCCTCCACGCAGCAATCAAGTTGAGCCCTCTACTACAACGAGGCAAAGAGAAGAAGCTTTGCAATCTGATGAAACCCATGAAGAAAACATCAATGATATATCTAGTATGGTTAATTCAGTTATTGAAATAGCCAAATTAGAAAATACATATGCTGAATCTACCAAATCAGAAGAATCAAGCTTCATTGATCAAGAGGATGGCAAGATTATCAAAACTGATGTGCTTGATTTTTCTGGATGTAAGGGAGCTTACTTGTTGCCCTATGAGTTTTGTGCCAAAGAAATTTATGAACATCAACAACAACAAGATATAGCCGAACAATGTTCGGTTGACAAAGAGCATCAAAGTGAAGAGGCACAAAATCCAGAAAAGGAAGAAGACAAGGAGTTGGAGAATTCTCTAAAGGCCGATCAAGATATTGTTTAGGACATCCGACCATCATACGCTTCCAACGTATTCAAAAAGGTACATCCAGCAGATAATTTATTTATATTTCAATTTGGTCAAAACTATATCGTTGATGCATTTATTAGAAAGATTATTATCAGGAACTTTGAAAGACCAATCGTGAAAGTTAAATTATTTGTTAGCAATATAATTGTCACAAAACATATCGGTCAACATAGTGTGACATTTAGAGAGACCGATAGTAACAAATTATTACAACCAAAGTTTTCCCCATTGTTTCATTTGCATTTTATATCTACATGGGTAGCTTTGTTTATTTCATACTTGGCTAACATTTGGTCTCAAGTGAGACATATGTGTTTTAATCTTTTTAGTTTTAGAAATCTAAAGCCAAGGTTATTGTCTCTTGAGAAAGCCGATGCTAGTATAACTTTGTATTCAAATACATCGGAAGAGAAGTGCAAAAAACAATGCATATCCGAATTGGATGATGTGAAATCTGAACAATTCGGTTGCTCAATTCCAAAACCGTTCTCACAACGAGATCGGTTAGAAGATGAAAGGTGTACCTTTAGTTTGAGTATGTGTGATCATATATTTGATATGCTATTGAAAATCGATTATGTTAGAATTCTTGATCACAATACTGAGCCATCATTACAAGGACGAATATATTGCAAGTTGCATTATTCGTTCGATCATAGTATAGAGAGTTGCAACATGTTTCATCAAATAGTACAATCGGCTGTTAATAAAGGACGATTGAAATTTGTTGAAACACAAATTGATGAGGAATCTATTTTGATTAGTCTTGATGGCCAAACGACATTGCATTGGCTGCCTATAGCCGATTTATACAATGAGGAGGAGGTACACATCGAGGATGATGGGATCAAGCTTTCAAGCAAAGATATTATTGAAGAGCATATTGCAAATGTTCTTGAAGGCGGGAGTTCCATTGAAGCTACAATGAAGACATCAAATACTGGAGGGCAACAACAAAAATCAAAGATCGATGCGCGCAAAACTCAAAAAGACATAGGCCGCAATAGGAACAATGGTAGCAAACCAAAAGTCACTTTTGCACAGCCACTGGAAAAATATAAAAAAGAGAGTGAAGCAAAAAGTTCTTATCGACCAAGTAGTGTAAAAGCATCAAGATCACCCCCAAGGCAAAGTTCTAAAGATAGGGATTGGCAAAAGGAGAAATTCAATGCAACAAATTCGTCTCCTTCTTTTGGGCCACCAATGCCAATGTCATGGATACCTCCATATGCTGATTTTTATTCATATCCATCATGGGAAAGGTATGGTTCATGGGCACGTTATCCATCTAATTCTAGATCATCTCACCCAAATTATGCAGCTCCAGGAAGGTCAATTGATCAGCAGTCACATGTCAAAGATCGTTTTAATAGAAAAGAATCGGTCCGGAGTTCAGGGCAAAGAAGGAGGTGGTCAAGCAAGTATACCAAATCAAAAAAGATGGACGCATGTGTGCTGTTTTAGACTCGACTCCAAATAATGAAAAGCCAGCGGAATTGTCATTGGCTACTAAGGGGAAGGAAGTGAAGCGAGTAACTTTCAATGCCCCAATCGTCGAGTCCAAACAATCCAAGTCGAAAGTGCCCAAGATTAATAAAGTCACGCCATTGTGTGAAAGGAAACCACAGCCGAGATGCCCACTCGTCTTATCACATTGACAGGAGAGGAAGCTATATCGTCTTAGAGCCGGGGAGCTAAAGAAAAGAAACATGGCATGGGTTCTCAAAGTAAACCCTCAAGGCAAGGAAGATGTGCGAAATCCTATCATAAGAAGGGCAATAAAAGCAAAGAGCAAAAAGAATAAAGCCAACAAGCGATCGGGCCAAAGAATTCGGTATCACTATCAAAAACTTTGGCCAGCACATCATCCATATTATTGTACTTCACCATTAATTCCTATGCCATGGAATTCATCCCCAGGTATGATTGGTTACCCACCATGGTTTTATTTTGATCCTTGGTTGCATCATAATTTCATACATCATGAAAGGGTATTACCAAATCATTATTCATTTGATTAGTTGCATTTTTTTGCTAATCCAAGAGGCCGGACACTTGAAGTACATAATCAGATTTGTTCTTTTGTTTACTTCGGCTATACATACTTTGGTGGATGGGTTATACATGTCCATTGGGGCAAATATATATGGACGATATTTATTATATCGCCCTCAGATCATTATCCAATTATGGCCGATGTGGTGTTCTAACATCGTCCTTAGTGTTACTGAGACCAAGACAGGGTATGCATTCATTAGCAATTGTGCTTATGCTTATGTGTTGATAATTTGGCTTATAAACCTTTAAAATATATAAAAGGCCAAATTGTCTTTAATTTCATTATTGGCATAGATGCTGAGCATGATATTGATATTGATCTTGTCTCTATAGTACCATGGGAATTACATTTTGACTCTTCAGTTTTAAAAGCAATAGTCAATGCGTTGGTATTGTTTATTTATCTACTTATGGTACTGTTTTATGAAGTCTCAAGCTGCTTAGAATATCTTGCACAAAGAGTCAGACCGAATTTGCAGTTTTGATATTCGTGCTAGAACTTTTTATTGCTATAGGTGCTATAAATATTGAGGCTTCTATTCATTGTGAGTAGTGCAACAATGTCCATGGTTTACCAAGGTTTCGACGAATCACTTGTTATTTATCTTGATAGATGTTTAGATTTGAATTTCATCTTGGATTGATTTATCATTTCTCATATATCTAGACATAAAAACTGAAGTGCAAATGAGTTGGCTCAACTAAACAATCGACTATCATATTATTCATAATATATTCCATATTCCACAAGGGCCGATGCTTTGTTTTGCCAACATAGGTAAGGCCAGATTGGATACCACCATTTTGGCCGCTAATGAAAGATCTAGTGCAGGTGAAGGAGAACAACAAAGGAAATCCAATGTTTATTACATGAAAATCTGAACTAAAGGACTAGGCGAGGATCATTGTTGGAGTTGTTCATGAAGACATTCATTGTATCCCTCAATTATCAAGATGAAAGTGGTTCTTCCTGAAGGCAAATATTTGTAGAAGTTATACCCAAGTGGTAACAAGGTTGGATATAAAATGGCCGATATATATATTTATCGTCCGTAGCACATATGACCGATATAGAGTTATCGTCCTAATACAACCACTGGCCGATGGAGTGTTGACATCTTCCTTAGACTAAAAGTGAAGTAAGTTATTTTCTGGCACGCAAGCTCTGCCAGAAAACAGGGGGGCATGCGTTGGCACTCGTTTTAGGCTCGTAGCTAATCAAGAAAAATGGCGAGAGACACACACTCGGAAAAGTCCACTACGAGAAATATTAATCATCATCAAAGAGACACCATATCAAGTCAAGCCATGATTAGGCTTAATTGCCGATTATGCTAGTGTCCAGAGAAGATTCGGAGACTGATATATGGAGGCTTCAACTATGACTTATTCAACATTACCTGAAATGGAAAAGTTATGAACATGAAAGTTGTGCGTCTCGTCGAAACAAGCAACTTTGGTTTTTAAATCATCTTAATCCGAGTTAGTATGCAAAAGTTAAAGCCAAAATACTGACAAGACCGAATTAGCACGGGCGGAACTGGGTGGTCGCCGTACCACAGACCATGTCTCACCTTTGGCGTGGACGAAAGTCCAAAATTCGGTAAATCACTAGATTGACTTATCTGTTTACGACCAAGATTGAGCGGTCAAGATCAACTCAAATAAAAAAGTGGTAAATATGAAAGTTGTTCAGTTTTTCGAGGCGAATAACTTGGCCTTTGGAACTATCTTCATCCGAACAATTATACGACCTCCACATCCAAAATAGGGCCGAATTGAGTTAAATTCGTTCGGTCGTAATCCGAGTTTGATACGAAAACAAGGGGATAAGTCTATAAAGATCAGGTCATATGAAAAAGTACAAAACATGAAAGTTCTTCGTATTTTCTATACGAACAACTTTTATTTTTGCGACATTTTGATCTGAGCTCGTTTACTATCTCAAAAGTTGTCTAGAAAGTACAGGCAAGTTTTTGACCGAACAGTTACGCAAATTTCGGGTTTGCTTGTTCGAGTTGGACCCCAACTAGGGTTTTGGACATGAATCCAACCCTCTTTCTTGCACGGAAAGTCCAGTCGCTCCTTATATACACGAGGGGTGATGGCCGATTGAACCAACACCAATCGAACAAACAAATCTACTACTTTTCTGTGTTCATCTATTTTTACCCCTCTGTCCTTGTATCTTTCTTCTCGTTCTTCGTCGCTCTTGAAGATTGGAGGCTGTGAATCCACGAGGTCCTAGGGGTGGTCAGGCCGACCTAGGGCAGCCCATAGCCGTCGCGACGCCCTGACCGGGTCCCTCCCGAGCGTGCGGGGTTTCGGGTCTCAAAAGCGCCCGACGGACTGTCTTGCGTATCGCGCTTCCAGCGAGCCTCCCTCGGCGCGTGCTGCCGCGCATCGCACTCGGCGCCGAGGGTACACGGTGACGTGTTCGTGCGCAAAAAACAGGCATCTGTGATTAAAAATCCGGATGTTGACAAGTTGGTATCAGAGCCATCCTAACCATAGGAGACCCTAGTTATAATGGACGTTTGAATCAAAAAACTTAGTTTCAAAACCAAAAGAAGTGAGTATTTCCAAAAACTTATTCTTATTATTATCACTTAGACTCTTTCATGAAAATTCATGTTCCTCAAAAAAATCCTTGTAGACTTACATAAATTTTTTGACACACTTGATCATTCTACTAACTTACTCATCCTATATCCTTATAGATAGACGTGAAGTATAACAAGTTTTATCAGTTGGGGAATGGAGGAGACCTTATCTTTGAGTGTGACTTGGACCAGCTGGCAGAAATGCTGGAGCGTCCACATCCCGAGTTCTTCGGAGCTCAGCTCAATGATCAGGAAGGAGAGGATCTGCAGTGGCTAGTTGTTGCAAGTCTCCGAGGAAAGATTGAACCCCCCACTACAGAGGGAATTCAGTCCACCTTAAGAGAGAACAACTGGCTTAATGGACTTGCCAGGGCCATGCAGGAAGCTCTTGCCCGTGTGTGTGGGCAGAGTATCAATCAAATCAAGGGTACCCGCTTTGAGTTATACCCAAGGCGTGATGCTATGGGATAGCCACTGGAGGCCCCATACCACCACGAGCTGAAGACTCAATTGGACCACCTCAGCTTCATGATGTATGACCGTCAGAAGGAGTTGGACAATCCCGTTCCTACGCCAACCACAAGTACGCCATCGCCTCCAAGAAGGATCAGACCATCGCCATGCTAGTAAAGGATCTCAAGTCTCGTCACCGTCAGCTCGACAAGAAGGAGCGCATCATTGCCCGCCTTCGCCACCATATCACAAAGTTGGAGGAGACTGTCCATGAGAGAGATATGCAGTTGGAGGAGAGGGAGAATGCAGGGGAATACCTTCGTGGAGACCCCTACTACTATCTCAGCGATGATGACTTTCTGGAGGATCAGGCCATGGACTTCTTCACCGATGAGGATGACTTGGCCTTCATCGATGACGACGATGAGGATGATGAGGACACTGACTCCGAGGAGTAGTAGCACTTGAGCACTAGCGTTAGTGAGTTGTATTCGGTCCCACTGTATCGTAGTTTCCCCAAAATGGTTCTTAAAACCATCTATTTTCCTTTGTTGTGGTGTGTGTTTGTATCGTGTGCTATGAATGAATGAATGAAAATCAAGTTGCTAGAAAAATCTGAGTCAAACTTCAAAAACTTCTCAAAACCCCCGAACCTTAGAAATTTCCCTCTTTTCTCATGATCTATCTCCATCTTCAGATGCCTCGTGGAGGAAGCACTTCATCCCTAGACCCGATGTTGCAGATCTTGCAAATGTTGGTTTCTGACCGCAAAGCTGAAAGAGCCGAACATCAAGCTAACTTATCCACCCTTCAACACATCGCCCAGATGGCCAACAACAATCAAGGCCATGGAAGTCAGGACAACCATGGATCTAAGCTCAAGAATTTCCAGAACACCAATCCACCTGTTTTCACTAAGTCAGAAGAGCCCCTAGATGCAGATGATTGGTTGCAAACCATGGAGAACAACTTGGAAGTTGCATGAGTAGAAGCTAACGAGAAAGTGTTGTTTGCTACCCACTATCTGGCCGGAGATGCAAGAGCATGGTGGAACAGTGTTCGCGCAATGACAGGAGGTCAGCTGATGACTTGGGAAGAGTTCAAAGTCAAGTTCAGCAGAACCCATGTGCCACCAGGTTTGGTCAAGAGGATGAGAGATGAATTCAGGGAACTGAAGCAAGGAAGGATGACAGTAGAGGAATACCGTGACAAATTCTTGTCATTAGCTAGGTATGCATCGGATGAGATAGATACTGAAGCCAGGAAGAAGGAGAGATTCTTGAATGGTCTGCACGATGAGATGCAGATGGTGTTAGTCAATATCCCCTTTGTTGATATTGAAGCCTTAGTTGACTCTGCCATTCAGATGGAAGGAAAGATCAGTCAAGCTAATGAGAACCGCAAGCGTCGCATGATGCATCAACCAGTAACCCATCATACACGAAAGTATCGTCCCAACCCATCTCCAGGATTTGCCCCAAGAACCAACAGACCCCCAATGAACCGTCCGACCTATCCCAACCGTGGAAACCCAAGGCCCGGAGGAAACCACAACAACCCGGGCAATTCCAGCAATTTGAACCGTGCACCACCCAAGTTCAACAACAACAATGCCGCCACCAACACCAACACTGCCCCAAGGACTGGAAGCAATGTTGTGCCTGTTGCAGCAAACGACAAATCGCAAGTGACTTGCTATGAGTGTGTAACCAAGGGTCACTATTCCAATGAGTTCCCCAAGAAGATTGCCGCAGCCCCCACTGCAAATGCCCTAGCTCAGCAGCAACATCATGTTCAGCCCGGAAGAAGGTTCGCCCCAGGGAATTCGCTCAACCGCAACGACCGTCTCTTTCTCATGCATGCTGAAGAAGCCCAAGAAGTGCCAGATGTCTGGGTATGTTTTATGTTAACTCAGTACTTGCAAGAGTGTTGTTTGATTCTGGAGCATCACACTCATTTGTTACTGAAGAATTTGCATGCACTAGTAAGATTCTACCAACCAAATTGAAGCATGTTATGATTGTTCAAATACCTGGTTCAACCACCAAAGCTAGACAAATTTGCAAAGCCGTCCCTATACGAATCCATGACATAGATTTTTATGCTAATCTAATAGTACTCGGAACTAAAGGTTTGGAAGTAGTACTAGGAATGGATTGGATGTCCAAACATAAAGGATTAATTGACTGTGCCAAGAAAGCCATAACCATGACCAGTATAGCCAGAATACCAGTCGCGCATGTATCTGAAACCTTGCCCCGTCAATTCAAGTGCAACAAGAGTATAGCCCAACCTACCATTGACCAAGTTCGGATAGTCTGTGAATACCCCGATGTATTTCCAGATGTTTTGCCTGGTATGCCCCCAGATCGGTGTCGTGGTGGTGGTACGGCAGATGCCATGGGTAGGCTAAAGTATGGGGCCAATGGATGCTAGAGGGATCTGGGGAGGGAAGATGTAGTTGATTCTACACACAGAAGACTAACGTAAAGATCTTTATTTCTCCTTTCTTGGGCTACAAGTGCTCCTTGAGCTGTATACAAGTGGAGAAGAAGAACTTTACTAGCCTAACGGTACCAAATGAGTCGATGCCCTTCTCTGAGTCCAAGCCTCTCCTTATAAAGGGGAACCTTGGCTCCTCTAGGGCTGACGTGGCAAGCAATATAGTAACTCGGCGGCCTCCTTTACCTGTTGCCCTTCTAATGACGGCAAGGTTCCAGAGGACCCCACCTGCACGCCTCGGGCTTCAGGACTGTCACCTCCGTGACCTCCTTCTGCCCTTATGTCGCTCTGCGCCTTGTCCTTTGTGTTTGGCTCTGCTTAGATTCTTCCTAGCCCGTGACTAGAGTTTGACTATATGCATCTCCTTCTCCTGCAAGCTTCATATCATTCGGCCATGTCTCGATTAACTCGGCTTGGCCTTCACCTGCATTCAGATTATTCGGGCCTACTCAGCCGACTTACACAGTATGTCGGCCGGGTAACGCCTTGCTCTTCTCATAAGGGTCCTGCTCTTGCTTACCTCGGCCGACCTTTACAGGATTCGGCTGATTTAGACTGTAACTCGGAAACTGGACGGGGAACTTTCTTTCGTCTTTCCCCGTCCTTACCATATCCGGGGTCAGCCCCCCAACATTAGTCCCCGAAGCTGGTATGGTCCTGCCTATAACCTCGGCCAGGCCGTATCAGTTTCACAATATTCGGTTTTCCTTGTTTCCGAGTTACTTTTCCCTCGTTCGAGGTATCTGCGCATCTTCTCGCGTACGCCTCGTCCTACGTGTCACACTCATCATTGTTTCTCTAGTTTTTTGTTCCTCTACAGTGCCCACTGACAGGCTACAGTAATTACTGTGCCTGTCGCGTCGGTGCTGCAACGCCTCGCGCACCATTTCCGTCAGGGATCGTAATCCTCTCTTGCATCGTGTGGTCGTTGGTGCGGTTCCACTCAGCGGCGCGCGGTTATGCCGCACACACGATCTACACAGTTAACGCCCGCACGCACGATCCCACTACCACTCAGGCCGCGTGGTTATAAAGAGGGGCGTGGGGCTGGGAGATTTACTTTCCTCCCCTGCTTCCCGTTGCCCTTCTTCCTCCTCTTGCTTCCGCGCCTGTTCGTGCTTCCGCCGCCGTGCGCCCATCGGAATCTTCGATGGCGAGGCTCCCATCGCTTTGCTCCGTCGACCCCGTCCCCGTATACTTGCTCCGGCGCCGTTGCCGGTGAGTTTATCCAGTCTCATTGCCTAGTTTATTCTCTAGACGCATCTGCTTCTTCTTAGATTTCCCGCGGCGGTTCCTTCTCCGCTCCGCCGCTGTTTTCGCGTAGGATCACGACGGGGCCTTGTAGTTCTAGGCTTGGCTCCGCCGCTAGTTCATCTTCCGTAGATTCCTCCGGCGACCCTATGTCGAGCTCCGTTAGCGGTGTGCTTATTGAGGATGACGATGCAGCGTCTGGGCCCGAGCGGGGCTCCTGGCAGGGCTCTTCCGTCACCCGCCGAGAGATGAGTGGTTAATCCAAACTTGCCGGATTCCTGCCGAGGTAGCCTGTCACTTACCCGACAGTGAATCTTCTCCAGTTCTCAAGGAGGGCGACTACGTCGTCTTTATGTCACAGTTCGCTCGCGGGTTTGGTCTCCCCCTTAGCAATTTCGGTAGGGAGTTCCTTGATTACTTCGGCCTGCAGCCGCATCATCTTCCGGCTAATGCCATCGCTTCTCTTTCCGCCTTTATTTCTGCTTCGGAAGGATACTTCGGCCTATGGCCGTCTGTGCATGTTTGGTCGAAGTTCTTTCAGATCCGTTCCAATGTTGTCCCAGACAAATCCCTTCAACCTTCCGAGAAACTACTCACCCAGTGCGGAGCTGCGTCAATCACACCTCGGAGGAAATCCGAGTTTCCTTGCGTTGCAGGTCTAGAGTCGTGCAAGAAATGGCATAAATCGTTCTTTTATGTCAAGAATTCTGGGAAGGAGGACATGATTCGGCTCCCTGCTTTTTCCATTGGCCCCCCTTCCAAGAAGAACTGGACTTATAGTCCGAAGAAGAGTCATGCTCTGGCCGAGGCCTTTGAGATTCGGCTGAAGCAACTGATCCGCTCCGGGCTACACGGCGAGGATCTGATGACTACCTTCGTCAGCAGCCGGATCTGCCCATTCCAGAAACGCACGCATAAGCTCTGCTATATGAGCGGTCCCCTTGATCCCAACCGAGTCTCAACGATGGAGCTGGATAATTACCTTATCTTCAAGCGCGTCCGGGCTATCTTTAAGACAGAGATGCCGGAGGACTGGGCCTGGGGACTGAAGCCGTTCACCCGCGAGCATCCCCCTCCCAGAGTAAGTTCTCGCAATTGTGTTTTGCCTTTTAATCGCATATGTGATTTCCCTTGTTAATTTCTCTCTTTCTTTTCCTGCAGAGGTTCGAGGAGCAGAAGATTGAGGATGCCGAGGTTTTGTCTCTCCCGTGGCCTGCGGATCGGAACACTCCGGACAGCGGGGAGCCGAACTCGGAGGAGTTCATTCCCAAGTCTGACCTTGCTCCGGCTCGTGCCCGTGGCAAGACCTCGGCCCACGAGGAGGAAGGTGATTCGGACGAGGTCCAAGTTCTTGAGGTAGTTGCCGCAATTCCAATTTCTTATGCATTTCCGGCCTCTACTTTCTCAGCTAATCCGGCCGTTCAGGTTCACAACGCTGAGCCTCTCGCCTCCCGACCTCCTGTTACCTCGGGGAAACGTAGTGCTCCAGCCGGTGCCTCGGAAGCCGTTCCCAAGAAACGGATGAAGAAGTCAGCCCCGCACCCTCCTAAGCGTAAAACTATGCCCGGGGTTACTGGGTGAGTTGCTTTTTATTTGTATTTCTTGTTTCTCTCTTTCTGCCTTTTGACCTGACATTTTTTGCCTTTGCAGAGCTCCTCTTTCTATTAAGCCCAGCGGTCCTAGCATGACGAGTCACACGACTCGGCCGCCTTCTCCTTCGCCTCCTGAAGATACTAGAGTTCCTAGTCCTGCTCGCGTTGACTCTCCTCCCGCTCCGAATCAGATGTCATCTCGCCAGGATGCGCCTGAGGTCTCTCCTATTGATGCCGATACAACTCGGCCCGTAGATATTTCTACTGAGCCCGCTGCCTCCTCCGTGAATCCCGAAGTTTCCCTGAGATCCCTTCGACCGCCACAACCTTTACTGCGGCTCCGACTCCAGCCGAGGATACCAATATCTCGGCGCCCTAAGAAACCGTAATCCCTCCGGGCCCCAAAGATGCCATTCTAAGTGCCGAGGTAACGGCTCCTACCGACGCCTCTTCTAAGGCAAGAAAGGTCGTTGTCACCAAGCCTCCCTCATCTCAGAAAGGGCTTGCCAGCTCTTCTCAGCCTACAATTGATGATGCGCTGCGCAAGGGGGTTTCTTCAGCCAAGACTATTGTTACCCTGGCTGCTGATACACAGCTCACTCTTCACAAGAGTCCCGCGGCGGAGGTGGCTACCCAACATGTCCGAGGTAAAGTCCTGACTCGCACGGAAAGTGGGAACAGCTTCGACTCGTTGGTTAAGTATGCTAGCAATTGGAACGCTGCTGATCAGCTCGAGGGCAATCCAAGCAGCCAGCCATTTCAACTCTCCGACATCAGCAGTCGCTTACATCTGGCTACCAAGATCGTTCTTGACAGCAACAAGATGAATGAGGTAATTGTTTTTATGGACGTTTGATTAGTCATTCGAATGCTATTATATATACTCTAGTCCCCGAAGCTTGCAACCGAATAATTTGTTATTCGTTTGGAAGTTTTATTAGGCTTTAACTGGTTCAGTTTTGCGTTAGTGTTCGAATATCCATCCACCTAGATCAGAATTAAGCTTTGCTTGATTTGGATCTGTCTGAGCTTCTAATATCCAGCCACCTAGATCCGAGTTAAGCTTTGCTTGATTCGGATCTGTCGTAGCTTCGAATATCCAGCCACCTAGATCTGAGTTAAGCTTTGCTTGATTTGGATCTGTCTTAGCTTCGAATATCCGGTCACCTATATTCGAGTTAATTTTTTCTTGACTCGGATCTGACTTAGGCTCGAATATGTAGCCACCTAGATCTGAGTTAAGTTTTGCTTGACTCGGATCTGTCTTAGCTTCGAATATCCAGCCACCTAGATCCGAGTTAAGTTTTGCTTGACTCGGATCTGTCTTAGCTTCGAATATCCAGCCACCTAGATCCGAGTTAAGTTTTGCTTGACTCGGATCTGCCTTATGTTCGAATATCTTATTGCTATTTGTTTTGTTGCTTAGTGTCGTGGTGGTGGCACGGCAGATGCCATGGGTAGGCTAAAGTATGGGGCCAATGGATGCTAGTGGGATCTGGGGAGGGAAGATGCAACTGATTCTACACTCAAGTGGTTAAGGCTAAGATCTTTATTTCTCTTCTATTGGGTTACAAGTGCTCCTCGAGCTGTATACAGGGAGAAAAGATGAATCTCACCAGCCTAACGGTACTAAAAAGAGTCGATGCCCTCCTCAGGGTCCAAGCCTCCCCTTATAAAGGAGAGCCTTGGGTGCCCTTAGGGCTGACGAGGCAAGCATATTCGAGGAATATGCTCGTCCCAAAATAGTAGTTCGGCGGCCTCCTTTCCCTGTCGCCCTTCTAATGACGGCAAGGCTCCAGAGGACCCCTCCTGCGTGCCTCGGGCTCCAGGACTGTCACCTCCATGACCTCCTTCTGCCCCTCTGACGCTCTGCATCCTTGTCTCTTGTGCTTGGCTCCGCTCTGATTCCTTCTAGCCTGCAGCTATAGTTTGACCTTGGGTTTCTCCTTCTCCTGCAAGCTTCGTATCACTCGGCCTTACCTTACCTTGCGTAACTCGGCTTCTCCTTCACCTGTATCAAGATCACTCAGGCTAACCCGGCCGACCCTCGCAGTAACTCGGCCGGGTAACGGCTTGATACACATACACGGGCTTCTCGCCTCCGTACCTTGGCCGACATATTCATGATTCGGCCAACCTAGACCATAACTCGGAAACCAGACGGGGATTGTACTTCTGTCTTTCCCCGTCTCTGACCTACCCGAGGTCAACCCCCCGACATTAGTCCCCGAAGCTGGTGTGGCCCCGTCGATAGCTTCGGCCGGGTCGTATCAGCTTCATTATATTCTTCAGATTTGTTTCCGAGTTATATCTTCTTCGCCCGAGGTATCCTCGTTCCTTCCCTCGTACACCATGTCCTACGTGTCACTCCCATCATCGTTCCTCTAGTTTTTTGGTCCCTATACAGTACTTACTGACAGGCTACAGTTAACTTTGTACCTGCTACGCTGCCGCTGCGACGCCTCGGGTGCAGTTCCCCTTGGGGATCGTAACGCTCTTCCTTCCTGTGTGGCCGTTGGTGTGGCTCCACTTATCGTCGTGCGTTCGTGCCGCACCCATGATCTACACGGTCAACCGCCACACCCACGATCCCACTACCTTGTTCGTGGCTCGATTATAAAGAGGGGGACGACGTTTGGGGATTTTACTTTTCCCCTTCTCGCTCGTCTCCGTCCTCCTCCTTCCTTCCGCTTGCGCGTCCTCTCGCAGCTCCGCCGCCGCGCGCTTGCCAGAGCTTCCGTCGGTGAAGACTCCGCCGCGCCGTTCTGCCTGCCTCGCCCGCGCTCTGCGGCTTTGGCTCCGTCGCCGGTGAGTCCTCTCCGGTCGCATTGCCTGGATTTTTCCCTAGACTTATCTGTTTCGATTTCGTGCTCGTGCGACGGTTCCTCTGGTTCGTCACCATTGTTCTCGTGCAAAGTCCCGACGGGGCCTTGCAGCTCTAAACTCCCCTCCGCCGCCAGTTTTTTCTCCGGCGATCTTTCCGGCGCACTTATGTCTAGTTTGTTTAGCGGCGCTCTGGTTGAGGATGACAACGCTGGCTCCGGTCCCGAGCGAGGCTCGTGGCAGGGCTCTTCTGTTACACGCCGTGAGATCGAGTGGCTCATCCGAACTCGAAGAATTCCCGCCAAGGTCTCTTGCCGTTTACCCGACAACGAATCCTCTCCGGATGTTAGGGAGGGCGAGTATGTGGTTTTTATGTCGCACTTCGCGCGTGGCTTCGGTCTCCCTCTTAGCGATTTCGCTAGAGAATTCCTCGACTACTTCGGCCTTCAGCCGCATCATCTTCCTGCGAACGCTATCGCTTCTCTTTCTGCTTTCATCTCCGCATCGGAGGGATACTTTGGCCTGTGGCCGTCAGTGCACGTCTGGTCGAAGTTCTTCCAGATTCGCTCCAACGTAGTCCCTGACAAATCTCTGCACCCTTCCGAGAAGTTGCTTACCCAATGTGGGGCAGCGTCTATTACACCTCGGAGGAAGTCCGTGTTTCCTCGTGTCACCGAGTTAGAGTCGTGCAAGAAGTGGCACAAATCATTCTTTTATGTCAAGAATAGAGGGGCAGAGGAAAAGATTCGGCTCCCTGCATTCTCTATTGGCCCGCCTTCTAAAGTGAACTGGCTCTACAATCCGAGGAAAACTCATGCCTTGGCCGAGGCCTTTGAGATTCGGCTTAAAGAGTTGATCCGCGCCGGGTTATGCGGCGAAGACTTGATGGCTACTTTCATTAGTAGCCGGATCTGCCCATTCCAGAAGCGGACTCACAAGCTGTGCTACATGAGTGGTCCCCTTGACCCTAATCGAGTCTCGACCGTGGAGCTGGAAAACTACCTTATCTATAAGCGCGTCCGAGCTATCTTTAAGACAGAGATGCCTGAGGATTGGGCTTGGGGATTAAAACCGTTCACCCGCGATCATCCGCCTCCCGAGGTGAGCTTAATCAACAATGCTCTGCTATTCCATTGTTTTTGTAACGGGTTTATCTAACTCTCTTTTTCCTCGTCTTGCAGAGGTTCGCAGAGCAGAAAAATGAGGACGCCGAAGTTCTGCTGCTCCCGTGGCCCGCGGACAGGAGTACCCCGGATACTGGTGAGCCGGACTCCGAGGAGTTCGTCCCTAAGTCGGATCCTGCCCCGGCTCGATCTCGTGGCAAGACTTCGGCGCACGAGGAGGAAGGTGATTCTGACGAGGTCCAAATTCTTGAGGTAGTTGCCGCCATGCCTATTTCTTATGCATTTCCGGCTTCTACTTTCCCAGCTAATCCGGCCGGTCAGGTTCACGACACCGAGCCTATTGCTTCTCGACCCCCTGTTACCTCGGGGAAACGCGGGGCTCCTGCTAGTGCCTCGGAAGAGGTTCCCAAGAAACGAATGAAGAAATCCGCTCCGAACCCTCCTAGGCGCAAGACTATGCCTGGGGTCGCCGGGTAAGTTCCTTTTGCTTATATTTCTTGTTTCTCTCTTTCTGTTTTTCATACTGATGATTCTTCTTTCTTATTTTTGCAGTGCTCCTCTTTCTGTTAAACCCGGCGGTCCTAGCATGACTAGCCGCCCGATTCGGCAGCCGTCTCCTTCACCCGTTGATGATACCAGGATTCCTAGTCCTATTCGTCTTGCTTCTCCTCCAGCTCCGAATACGTCGCCTCTTCGTCGCGACGTGCCTAAGACCCCTTCCATTGACATGGATTCGAATCGGCCTTCCGAGGTTTTTGTCGAACCCGCCGCCCCTTCTATGGGTCCCAGTGCTGCTACTGAGCCTCTATCTACTCCGGCAATTTCTACAGCCATTCCAGCTTCGGCCGAAAAGGTCGTTATCTCGGCGCCTTCTGCGACCATAACCTCTGCTGATCCTAAAGACGCCGTCCCCACTTCCGAGGTGTCGCTTCCTGCTGATGCCTCCTCTAAGGCGAGAAAAGTTGTTGCCGCCAAGACTTCCTCTTCTCAGAAAGGTCTTGTCGGCTCTTCTCAGCCGAGTATTGCCGACGTGCTGCGTAAAGGAGCTGCGCCTACTAAAGCCCCCGTTGCCTCGGCCGCCGGCACCCAGCTTGCTCTTCATAAGAGCCCTGCGACCGCCGTGGTCGAACAGCCTGTCCGGGGTAAGGTCTTAACTCAGACAGCCAGTGGGAATAGCCTCGGTGCGCTGCTGGAGTATGCTAATAATTGGAACGCCGCTGATCAGTTTGAGGGTAATCCTATGAACCAGCCCTTTCAGCTTTCCGACATCAGCGGCCGTTTTGACCATGCTGCCAAGTTCATCGTTGATACCAACAAGATGAATGAGGTAATTAATGTTTCTCTGAGTTTTAAATTATTCCTCAGATGTTACTATATGCTCTAGTCCCCGAAACTTGCAAGGAAATAACTTGTTATATACTTGGAAGTTTAATGATCTTTGACTTAATTTTATTTCTAGGGTTCGGGAATCCGGCCATCTAGATCCGAGTTAAGTTTTGCTTAGTTCGGACGTGCTTGAGCTTTGAATGTCCAGCCACTTAGATTTGAGTTAAGCCTTGCTTGACTCGGATCTGATTTAGCTTTGAATATCCAGCCACCTAGATCGGAGTTAAGTCCTGCTTGACTCGGATCTGGTTTAGCTTTGAATATCCAGCCACCTAGAGCCGAATTAAGCTCTGCTTGATTCGGATCTAATTTAGCTTTGAATATCCAGCCACCTAGATCTGAGTTAAGTCCTGCTTGACTCGGATCTGATTTAGCTTTGAATATCCAGCTACCTAGATCTGAGTTAAGTCCTGCTTGACTCGGATCTGACTTAGCTTTGAATATCCAGCCACCTAGATCTGAGTTAAGTCCTGCTTGACTCGGATCTGGTTTAGCTTTGAATATCCAGCCACCTAGATCTGAGTTAAGTCCTGCTTGACTCGGATCTGGTTTAGCTTTAAATATCCAACCACCTAGAGCCGAATTAAGCTTTGCTTGATTCGGATCTAATTTAGCTTTGAATATCCAGCCACCTAGATCTGAGTTAAGTCCTGCTTGACTCGGATCTGATTTAGCTTTGAATATCCAGCCACCTAGATCCGAATTAAGCTCTGCTTGATTCGGATCTAATTTAGCTTTTACTGTCGATTTATCATTTTGCCTCATTGCTCAGGTTGCACATGGCCGGCGGACCGCCGAATTCCAGAGGTTGCTTTTTTCGCACCGCAAGCTGGAAGAAAAGTACGAGAAAGTTCTTCCAGTGGTGAAGAAGGCTGGTATGTCGATAGTTCCTTTTCCTTATTTCCAACGTTCTCATGTATTTGTCCACGAAATGCCGGCTTACTTCTTGGTGAACAGGTAACATTAATAACCTCAATATTCACCTTGAGAAGAAGGTCAAGAGCCTGGAAGGTTAGTTTCCTTTATATTTTACACCTTTTCCCTTTTAATATATATGCTAAGTTTCCTTATTGCGTTTGGCTCTGGTAAAGCCGAGTTGCAAAACTTTGCAGCGTCACATCAAGATTGCATGCCCATGCCTGACGTGATGCTGCATTTTTTAGAATAAAACGCTATTCATTCGGCGCAACTACAAGAAAAATATGATGAAATAGCTCGCCTGTGATCCGAGGTGGATACTCTCAAGCTCTCTCAGAAGTCCGAACTAGAAAAGGTCGACCAAGAATTTTCCAAGGAGAAGAATCGGCTGACTTTGGAGCTGCAGAAGAACAAAGAACTCCTCGAGGCTGCCGAACTGAAAACCCAGGGTTTGAGCGAGGAAATTGCTTGTTTTGATAAGAGTAAGGTCGATTGGGCCAAAGACCTTCAGATAATGATGAGATACATTCATCGTAAGCTACTTAGCACGGCCGAATTATATTTTTCTTTTTTTGTTCCCGCTACCATCTGACACGTTCATGCTTTGCGCAGATCATTTCCCCGAGGCCAAGCCCGTGAGTTCTAAAGCGGTTCTTGCAGCTCGCGTGCGCCGAGGTGAACCTGTTACCGTTGATTCGGAATATTCAATGGAGGATTACTTGGTTGCCGTTGGTGCCGCAGTTGGTCTGATGAAAATTATGGGCCGGGACTTGGTGCAAGCCGCTATCCGAGCTTACCATGTGCTCTGGCCGAATACCTCGGGGGCTCCTGATATCAACGAAGTCAAGTTATTCGTGAAAATGCTAATGGCATCTGAGAGGCAGTTAAGTCTTTGGAGGGAATCCGCTGGGCGTGCTGGTGCCGATATGGCCCTTGCTGTTATCATGTCATGGTATGAAGACATCTCTCTTGACATCCTGAGAAACTTGCGCACTGGTTCCCGCTGGGTTGAGGATCCCACTTTTGTTGCTCTTCGGCAAGCTCGCGCCTTCCAACTCGTCGAGTATGCCGACGTGCACACTTGGAATGAAGGGCCGAGTTTTCTCCCAGACCCGGATGAGGAGGTTGTAGTTGAGGACGCCTCGAATAATAACTCGGCTGAGCAAGGGGAAGGTGAGGATAAATCGGCCACATCTGACAGCTCCAGTTCAAGCTCAGACAGCAACGGCGATGCGCGGTCCTCCTCCAAAGGTATCGGGCATTCTACCGCTCGGACTGATGCTCCTGAGCAACCTCGGGCTTCCGCTGAAGTTGCACCTGGGTCCGCGGAGGGCGAGGCAACCTCAGCCGAAGTTCTTCCTACGTCGGAGTGCCCCGCACCTGACCAAGTCGCTGCCTCCCAAACGAACAACGCCTAAGTTATTTCTGATCCCTGGTATGCCGGGCGTATGATGTAGGCGAAGCATTTGTCCACTCTCTGTATGATTCAAACTTCTTTTGCTGTGTACTGCTGTGACATATACTCTTGTAGTTGTTACCATTTGTTTAAGTGGGTGTCCGCCCGAATTCTTACTTTGTTGGCCCTCTATTCCCTGACCTTTTAGGATTTACTTTCGCCTTTATCTTTTATGATTTATCCAGGCGTGAGCTCTGCATATCATATAATATTGATATGTTCTGAACAAGGATTGACTACTTCGTTGTGACAATATATGGTAATCGCTGGATCATTGTTTATTGTGCGAAACTTCCGATATGTAAATCAAATTTCAGAGGTAGTATAAGACCAATACGGGTGCGCTCAGCATAAGATTGAGGTAGCATACGGTAGTCCCCGAGTCGCTGCTTTGGATGCCGAGGTTTAGATATTAATATGAAATTGATATAACATATGGCAGTCCCCGAGTTACTGCTCTGGGCGATGAGGTTCAGATACATAACATGAAATTGATATAAGATACGGCAGTCCCCGAGTCACTGCTCTGGGCGCCGAGGTTCAAATACATAACACGAAATAGATATAACATATGGCAGTCCCCGAGTTACTACTCCGGGCGCCGAGGTTCAAATACATAACACAAAATAGATATAACATATGGCAGTCCCCGAGTTACTGCTCCGGGCGCCGAGGTTCAAATACATAACACGAAATAGATATAACATATGGCAGTCCCCGAGTTACTGCTCTGGGCGCCGAGGTTCAGATACATCATTGGATCTTGACTTTGAGATATAATGCTACGAGTAGAATGGCCGAAGTAAAGCCACATTCCATGGACGCTTCGTTTCTTCGCCAGCTTTGTCTGCCTTGTTCCCTCCGGGGGACTGAGCGTTGATTAGATAATAGGCGTCATTATGCAACTCTTTTCTCACAATAAATGGTCCCTCCCATGGGGGCGACAACTTGTGCATGCCGGCCGTGCGTTGCACGAGTCGGAGGACCAAATCTCCTTCTTTGAATACTCTTGGACTCACTTTCTTGCTGTGATATCGCCGCAAGTTCTGTTGATAAATAGCTGATCGTGATAATGTCAACTCTCTGGCTTCTTCCAGCAGATCTACGGCATCTTGCCGAGCTATCTCATTTGTCTCTGAGGTTGTGTACTGAGCAACTCTTGGCGAGTCATATATTATGTCGGCTGGAAGTACGGCCTCTGCCCCGTACACCAGAAAGAATGGTGTATAGCCTGTTGATCTATTCGGAGTAGTCCGGAGGCTCCATAGTACGGCTAGGATTTCTTCGATCCAACATCCTGCCGACCTTTGCAATGGTTCGACAAGCCGTGGTTTTATTCCTGATAGCACCAGTCCATTAGACCTTTCCACTTGCCCATTGGATGCTGGGTGAGCCACAGAAGCAATATCTAGTCTTATGTGCTTCTCTCGGCAAAATCTAGCGAAGGCTCCTTCTGCAAAGTTTGTGCCATTGTCCGTAATAATACTGTGCGGGTACCCATATCTTAAGATGATATCCTTGAGAAATTTCACTGCTGTGGGTCCATCACACTTTTTAATTGGTTTTACTTCAATCCATTTTATGAACTTGTCCACCATAACCAATATGTGGGTCATTCCTCCTCGTGCCGGCTTGAATGGTCCCACCATATCTAAACCCCATACTGAAAATGGCCAAGTGATGGGTATTGTTTTTAACTCGGCTGATGGCATATGTATTCTGGTTGCGTATCTCTGACATCCATTTCATTTCTTAACTAATTCTTTTGCTTCTTTCAATGCCGTTGGCCAATAAAATCCATGCCTGAATGCCTTGGCTACTAAGGCGCGAGATGAGGCATGGTGCCCACATTCTCCTTGGTGTATGTCTAGAAGGATTTCCTGACCTTCTGCCGAACTTACGCACTTCTGCAATACGTTTGTGACGCTTCTTTTATACAGCTCATTGTTTATGATTGTATAAGCTTTTGCTCTTCTTACGGTTTGTCTAGCTAATACCTCATTACTCGGCAACATCGCGTCTTTTAGGTAAGAAAATATGGGTTGCGCCCATAACGGTGTTACTTTTTCTGATGTGATCTCACTGTCTATCTCCATGTTCTCTGCCGACATACATATCTCGGCTTTCTCCATGATTGCGCTTACCTCGGCTGTCCTCCTATTTAGGGGTTCCGAGTCATTCTGCGGATCTACCTCCATTGGCGTGTGATCTTCTGCAGAATTTGTTGGGATAAAGATAGATTCGGATTCTGGTGATGGGATTATTGATGGTTTCCTGAGGTGTTCCAGGGCAATTCCTAGAGGAATTGACTGCCGGGTTGATCCTAATTTTGACAATGTGTCGGCGGCATCATTTTCTGCCCGAGGTATGTGGTGAAATTCACATCCTTCAAAGTATCCACTGATTTTTTGCACATGGAACCTGTATAAAGCCATATTAGCATCTAATGCGTCCCAACCGCCCGATACTTGCTGTACTACTAGATCCGAGTCACCATAGCATAAGATTCGGCGTATACCAATTTCTTTTGCTACTTTCAATCCATGGACTAGCGCTTCATACTCGGCTACATTGTTGGACGCAGCAAAATGTATTTGCAATACATATTTCAATTGGTCTTTTTTAGGCGAGGTTAACACTATTCCCGCTCCCAAACCATTCCTTAGTTTGGAACCATCGAAATGCATTGTCCAGTAATTTGGATCTGGAAATGGTGGCTCATACTGCACCTCGGCCCAGTCCACGAGAAAGTCGGCGATAGCCTGAGATTTGATTGCATCTCTTCTATCAAACTGTGGAGCGTATGGTGATAACTCGATCGCCCATTTTGCTATTCGGCCACTTGCGTCTTTGTTGCTCAATATGTCGGCTATGGGTGCCTCACAGATTACTTTGATGGGATGCTCTTCGAAGTAATGTTTAAGCTTTTTCGCCGACATATATACTCCGTAAGCCATCTTTTGATAATGCGGGCAATTCTGCTTTGAAGTGGATAACACCTCACTTAGATAATAGACCGGCCTCTGAATCGACTTACCATTTTCAAGTCGTTCCACTACGACTACAGTACTAACTACTCTATTGGTAGCTGCTACATAGAGTAACATAGGCTCTTTTGATAATGGAGAAGCCAAAATGGGTGCCGTAACTAACATCTTTTTCAACTCACGAAATGCGAGGTCCGCCTGTGGAGTCCAAATGAATTTATCCGATTTTCTCATCAGCTGATAGAGCGGCAGCGCCTTCTCTCCTAGCCGACATACAAATCGACCAAGCGAGGCCAGGCAGCTCGTGAATTTTTGTACATCATTCAAACATTTTGGCAATTCCATTCTTTCTACTGCTCTTATCTTTGTTGGATTAGCCTCGATACCTCGGCTAGATACAAGGAAACCGAGTAATTTTCCCGCCGGCACGCCAAATGTGCATTTCTCTAGATTAAGATTCATTCGGAACCTTCTCAGGTTCGCAAAAGTCTGCCGTATATCTTCTAGTAATGTTTTGCTTTCTTTAGTTTTGATGACCACGTCATCCACATACACTTGTACATTTCTTCCTATCTGATCATGCAGGCATTTTTGCATGCATCTCTGATATGTCGCTCCTGCATTTCGCAGGCCAAATGGCATTGCGCGATAACAATAAGCCCCGTACGGGGTAATAAATACAGTCTTTATTTGATCGGCCGGATTTAACGGTATCTGGTGGAAACCAGAATACGCGTCTACAAACGATAACAGCTCACAACCAGCGGTCGAGTCAATGACTTGGTCTATTCTAGGCAATGGAAAAGGATCTTTCGGACATGCCTTGTTCAGGTTGGTGTAATCGATACACATTCGCCATACAATGGCTATATTGGGGTCATCTTTCTTCTTTTCTACTAGCACCGGATTTGATAACCAATCCGGGTATAGCACCTCCATGATGAACCCGGCTGCGAGGAGCCGAGCTATTTCATCTCCTATTACTTTTCTCCTGTCTTCGGCGAAGCGGCGGAGAGGTTGCTTCACTGGCCTTGCTCCTGGCCTGACGTTCAAAGAGTGCTCAGCCAACTCCCTCGGAACACCTTGCAGATCTTGAGTTGACCATGCAAATATGTCCCGATTCTCATGGAGGAAGTTGGTGAGCTCGCCTTCCTATTTAGCATCCAGGCCTGCACCAATAGTAACAGTACGCTCTGGGAATTGCTCATCAATCTGAAATTTCTTCGTCTCTTTAGTCGGCTGAAAAGAGACACTGCCATGAGGGTTGGCCAGCGTCGGCATGTTCAGTTGTGCCGACTGAGCGAGGGCTGCTACTTCTTGAATCCTTCTCTTTTCTCTTGCTATAACCAATGACTCGGCCAAATTAGACCCGGCTGAAGCACACTCCATTGACTTCTTGTAATCCCCTGCAACTGTTATCACTCCCTGTGGTCCGGGTAGCTTCATCTTCAGATAATTTATATGACAGCTGCTCATGAATTTGGCCAGTGCGGGCCGTCCGAGTAGAGCATGATAACAACTTTCCAGATCCACCACTTCAAATTCTAAATTTTCTGCTCTGCAGTTATCTCTTGTACCGAATAACACGTCCACTCGGACTTTACCGATGGGCTCACATGAAAGCCCTGGCACTATCCCATGGAAAGTGGTCCTCGTGGATTGCAGCATGTTCTGCGATATTCCGAGTTTATGCATGGTATCTTTGTACATGATGTTGATACTGCTTCCATTGTCAATGAGTACTTTTGAAAATTTCACGTTGATGCTTGGTCCAACGAACGTCGGATCCAACACAAGTGCATATGATCCTGGACTTGGCATTATTCTGGGGTGGTCCTTCATGCTCCAGGTCACCTCCTGATCAGACCATGGCACGTATCTTGGTACTGCCGGCATAACTGCATTCACTTCCATATGCCGGTGCTGCACACTCTGCTTGTCTTGCTGTTCCGTTGTGAACACACAATAAGACTGGGGATGTCCTCTGTAATCATTACGTCCGGTATTTGCCGGATTCATCCTTCCATCCTGGACCTGGTTTATTACTTGATGCACTGCATCTCTCCGATCCGAGTTATCATACCTCTGGGGAGGGGGCGGTAGCATCAGTTGTTGTGTATTTTTCTCCAGTTAATTGCGGCTGATGCTGCTATTGCACTTGATGGGGCGCCTGAACTCCTGCGGGGTTCCCCATCGCATTTTTCATCCATGCACATTGGCGGGTCGTATGATTGGCTGGTCTGGATGGGTTTGATGTGTGAAATTTGCACGACTGATCTAACATGGATTCGAACGTGTATTTCGGCCTCTCTTTCCATTGCTTCTTTTGCTCTGGGGTCCATTGAATTTTTCCCTCATTTCTTGATGTCCACTGTTGAGGTCCATTCTTCTGTCGTTGAGTTGCTCCATGATTCGGCTGATCTTGTGCTACTGCTGCCACTTGGGCCGAATTATATCTATAATCCGGCCTCTCCTCTCTTCTTCTTCCTCTGAAATCACGCCTGGATGACCCGGCCAATTCTCTCGCATAATGGTCCTGTTGCTCGCGATGATCTTCCGACATTAATTCCGGTTGGGTTGGGTCGCCTAATGCATAGGAGTCTGCTATTCTGATAGTCTCTGCCAGTGTGGTTGGCATATCTCTTTGCAGGCGCTGCCACAACATGCTGGCGTAACGGCAGCCTTGCGCGAACCAAGCGATTGCTTGCGATTCGATAACTCCTTCACATGAGTTTCTCAGGTTGCACCATCGAGTTAAAAACTCTCTATCTGTTTCATTCGGCCTCTGCTTGCACATGGCTAACTGTTGTGGCCTGTTTGGCCTCTTGTATGTGCTGGTAAAGTTGCCGACGAACATTTCTTCGAAATCTAACCAACAGTTGATACTGCCGGCTGGTAGATTTTTCAGCCATACCCTGGCTAGTCCTTCCAACATCTGTGGGACATACCGCACTGCCCATCTTAAGTTCCCACCCGCTATCTTCACAGCAGTGGCATAATCAATCAACCAGTCTTGTGGCTTGGTACTTCCATTGTATGTTTTTGTGCCTCTTGCTAACTGAAAATTCGGCACTGGTGGTTCGCCCATGATCCGTGGTCCAAAACATGTCGGACCTGGTGGACCCTGTTCTTCCAACAATTCGGACCGGTATAGCCGGTCCAGCTTTACTCTTGCATCACTTGCTGGCAAATCTCTGTACAGGATTCTGTCCTGCATCCCATAGTGGTTGTTTCCACCCTGGATTGCGTATTCCACCTCGGAATAACCATCATTGTACCTTTCATTCATTTGATTGTGGAGAGCTGGCCTCGCTTCTCTTTCCTGCCGAGGCTCATGCCTTGGTTGCAGGTTGAGCGACATCTCTCTCCTTACTTCGGCCGGGGTCTGGTTTTCATGATTACCTCTCGCGGGTTCTCTTCTGCCGAGATCCCCATTGCCACGGCCTCCGCCGTCTTTTTCCACGCGGCCGTGGTTTCTCTCCCCACTGTTACCTCGGCTTGCATTGCCTCTGTTCTCATTTGCCTTTCCAGCCATTGCCGGATCATATGGAACAATTTGCTTGTTCCTCTTCCCTGAGGTTACTGCTTTGTCTCTTCGAGCGTTGTTTCCTGGTGAAGATGTTGCTGCCGCGGATAAGGCAGGCGCTGCCCCTGCCGAATGAACCATCCGCGAGGCCCCTGGCCTTGCCGGGTTTGTTCTGAGTATTTCCTCATTTTGCTGGTTCGCGATGCGCACCAGCTCATTCACTCTTTCTTGTTGTTTCTGCCGAGCTTCGCCGGTCAACCCCTCTAACTCCAATGCTGCGGCATTTGACGCTCTCAGGTTCTTCGCCGGGGTACTGTACCTCGGCAAACCCAAATCACCTGATTCTGCTCTGTGAGCTTCATGCTCTTTGTTAATGTCATCCATGAGGTTATTCCCTCTTAATCTTAATTCGTCCACCCGCCTGAGCTTCATGCTCTTTGTTAATACACCTTTTGCCTGGTTTCTTCTAACTCTGCCTGAGCATTTGCCGGATCAAGTATCGGTGCTACAGGTGTAGTTAAGTTTTCTATGGTCGCCTGAAGAATGTTCTCTGGCCTTTCCAAAGGTGGCACTCTCACTCTTGGTGCCTTTGGGGTGGTGTCATGTAGATCGGTCGGGTTTGTCACTGGCGGGATTACCTCAGTGGGTTGTGGCGCGGTCTGCTTGGGTGCGCCTTGTGCGCCTGCGGCGGGTTCTCTGCTTGACCCGGCTACTGCTGCTCCAGCTTGTGCTCCTGCGGCGACCATCACCTCGACGCTGCCTGCAGGATGTACTTTGGATGGACGGCTTGCTGCGTTAAGAGGTGGCTCTCCTGCAACAACAACCTGGTGGGGATAAATGCCGGTGATGTCGACGCCGACGTAAACCTTGTGCTCGCCCAGGCTGATGAAGACACCATTGCGCGGGGGAGTTTTCCCCCTGAAGCTTCCTGCATTGTCGCTGACATAGTCGCAGAGACCAAATCTCTGGACCAAGCCAGAAACAACGCGCTCGCCCGTGCTGATGAAGTTTCCCGTCCGGATCATAACTCCAGCTAGCACCGCTGCTGGCCCCACGGTGGGCGCCAACTGTCGTGGTGGTGGCACGGCAGATGCCATGGGTAGGCTAAAGTATGGGGCCAATGGATGCTAGTGGGATCTGGGGAGGGAAGATGCAACTGATTCTACACTCAAGTGGTTAAGGCTAAGATCTTTATTTCTCTTCTATTGGGTTACAAGTGCTCCTCGAGCTGTATACAGGGAGAAAAGATGAATCTCACCAGCCTAACGGTACTAAAAAGAGTCGATGCCCTCCTCAGGGTCCAAGCCTCCCCTTATAAAGGAGAGCCTTGGGTGCCCTTAGGGCTGACGAGGCAAGCATATTCGAGGAATATGCTCGTCCCAAAATAGTAGTTCGGCGGCCTCCTTTCCCTGTCGCCCTTCTAATGACGGCAAGGCTCCAGAGGACCCCTCCTGCGTGCCTCGGGCTCCAGGACTGTCACCTCCGTGACCTCCTTCTTCCCCTCTGACGCTCTGCATCCTTGTCTCTTGTGCTTGGCTCCGCTCTGATTCCTTCTAGCCTGCAGCTATAGTTTGACCTTGGGTTTCTCCTTCTCCTGCAAGCCTCGTATCACTCGGCCTTACCTTACCTTGCATAACTCGGCTTGTCCTTCACCTGTATCAAGATCACTCGGGCTAACCCGGCCGACCCTCGCAGTAACTCGGCCGGGTAACGGCTTGATACACATACACGGGCTTCTCGCCTCCGTACCTTGGCCGACATATTCATGATTCGGCCAACCTAGACCATAACTCGGAAACCAGACGGGGATTGTACTTCTGTCTTTCCCCGTCTCTGACCTACCCGAGGTCAACCCCCTGACACTTAGGTTGCGCATGATCGGCGGACTGCCGAATTCCAAAGGCTGCTCTTCGATCATAAAAAATTGCAAGATAAGTATGAGAAGTTCATTCCCGTGGTGAAGAAAGCTGGTAAATTAACAAGCTTTTGCATTATCCCTAAAGTTCTTATTGTTTTGGACGTGAGGTGTTAGCTGATTTTGCTGGTGAATAGGTAATATCAACAATCTTAATATCCGTCTTGAAAAGAAAGTCAAGGCCCTGGAAGGTTAGTTACTCTTTTTTCTTTTACACATATCTATTTGAAATGTGCACCGGGTTTCTCTTAACCCTTTTGGCTTCGGTATAGCCGAGTTACAAACTTTTGCAGCGTCACATCAAGAATGCATACCCATGCCTGATATGATGCTGCATTTTTTAGAACAAGCCGCCACTCACTCGGCGCAGCTAAAAGATAAAGATGACGAGATAACTCGCTTGCGCGCCGAGGTGGAGTCCCTCAAGCTTTCTCAGAAATCTGAGTTAGAGAAAGTTGACCAGGAGTTCTCCGAGGAGAAGAATCGGTTAGCTCTGCAATTGCAGAAAAATAAATAACTCCTCAAGGCTGCCGAACTCAAGACGCGGGCAATGAGCGAGGCTACCAAGTTGCTGCCCCTTAGGTTTAAAAAACTCTAAGTCGTTTCTTATCCCCGGTATGTCGGGCGTATGATGTGTATGAAACAATTGTCCGAATTTCTGTGTGGTATGAACCTCTTTTGCCTTTTGCCACTAAGGCACACATGGTTGTGATCGTTATTATTTTGTTTAAACTGATCCTGTTTGTTCGAATCTTTGCTTTGGTAGCCTTTAATTTCTTAAGTTCGGAGTGTATGTTTGCCTTTGTTCTACCGTAATTCGGCGTTTAATATTGCCTGACTTTGATAAACTTCACAACTCAACCACTGTGTTCTGGACTTTTAACCAAGTTGTAAATCTCGAAAGACGTATATGGGGAGAGCGAAATAATATCACTCCGAGTACCGAAGTTTGATACACATTTTTCTAACAAGGGGCAATTGTGGGGCAGTTCTCTAATCATTGCTCTAGAAATCGAGACTTAACACATCACTACAAATGCGAAATAATATTGTGCAGTCCTCGAGTCATTGCTCGAGGTGCCGAGGTTTAATGCATAGCCCAAAATCAAAAACGAAATATGGCAGTCCCCGAGTCATTGCTCGAGGTGCCAAGGTTTAATGCATAACCCATACTTAGAAACAATATAGGACAGTCCCCGAGTCACTGCTCAAGGTGCCAAGGTTTAATATATAACCCAAACTCAGAAACAATACTGGACAGTCTCTGAGTCACTGCTCAAGATGCCGAGGTTTAATACATAACACAAACTTAGAAACAATATAGGACAGTCCCTGAGTCACTGCTCAAGGTGCCGAGGTTTAATACATAACACAAACTTAGAAACAATATAGGACAGTCCCCGAGTCACTGCTCAAGGTGCCGAGGTTTAATACATAACCCAAACTAAAAAAAATATGGCAGTCCCCAGGTCACTGCTCAAGGCACCGAGGTTTAATACATAGTTGATACTTCGCCTTGAAGCGTCACAGTACCACGTGTCATAGATGACTCCTATGAGTAAAATGGACGAAGTAAAGCTATGTTCCATGGTCTTTTCGATTCTTCGCCAGCTTTGTCTGCCTTGTTCTTTTCTGGTGACTGAGCATCAATTAGGTAATACGCATCTTTGTGCAATGCTTTGCTCACGATGAACGGTCCTTCCCACGGGGGTGAGAGTTTGTGCATGCCGGTTGTGCGCTGCACTAACCGAAGAACCAAATCTCCTTCTTTAAACACTCTTGGATTTACTTTCTTGCTGTGATATTGTCACAAGTCCTGCTGATAGATAGTTGATCTTGATAGTGCCAACTCCCTGGCTTCTTCTAGCAGATCGACATCATCTTGCCGAGCTATCTCATTTACCTCAGCGGTCGTATATTGGGTAACCCTTGGCGAGTCATGTATTATGTCGGCCGGAAGCACGGTTTCTGCCCCATATACTAGAAAAAATGGTGTATACCATATTGATCTGTTTGGGGTAGTTCTGAGGCTCCACAGTACTGCTGGTAGTTCCTCAATCCAACACCCTGCCAACCTTTGCAGTGGTTCGACGAGTCGTGGTTTTATTCCGGACAGTACTAGCCCATTAGATCTTTCTACTTGCCCATTAGATGCTGGGTGAGCCCCGAGGCGACATCTAGTCTTATGTGCTTTTCTTGACAGAATCTAGCGAAGGCTCCTTCAGCAAATTTTGTACCATTGTCTGTAATAACACTGTGTGGGTAACCATATCTCAAGATAATATCTTTGAGGAATTTTACTGCTGTGGGCCCATCACACTTCTTTATTGGTTTTACTTCAATCCATTTTGTGAATTTGTCGACCATGACTAAGATGTGGGTCATCCCGCCCCGGGCCGGCTTGAATGGTCCCACCATATCTAAGCACCATACAGAAAATGGCCAAGTAATTGGTATCGTTTTTAACTCGGACGATGGCATATGTATCTTGCTGGCATATCTCTGGCAACCATTACATTTTTCGACCAGTTCTTTGGCCTCTTTCAACGCTGTTGGCCAATAAAACTCATGCCTGAATGCTTTGGCCACTAAAGCTCTGGACAAGGCGTGATGCCCGCATTCTCCTTGATGTATATCTAGGAGGATCTCCTGGCCTTCCACCGAATCCACACATCTTTGCAACACGCTTGTGAAGCTCCTTTTATACAGCTCATTGTTTATGAGTGTATAAGCTTTATCTCTTCTCACTGTCTGTCTAGCCAATACCTCATTATTCGGCAAAATCGCATCTTTAAGGAAAGAGAATATGGGTTGCGCCCATGTTGGTATGATTTTTTCTGGGGTAATCTCACTATCTATTTCCATATTTTCCGCCGACATAACTACCTTGGATTTTTCCAGATCCATCCGTGTATCGACCAGTTTCATTTTTGGAAATTCCGAGTTACATTCCTTGTCAATTTCCATCGGCATACTATTCTCTCTTGATTTCGCCGGAATAAAGATGGACTCGGACTCTGGTGATGGTGTTATTGACGGTTTTCTCAGGTGCTCTAGGGCGATACCTGGGGGAATTGATTGCCTGGTTGATCCGAGTTTTGACAATGTGTCTGCGGCGTCGTTTTTTGCCTGAGGTATATGATGAAATTCACATCCATCGAAGTATCCGCTCAGTTTTTGCACATGAAACCTATATAAGGCCATATTGGCATCTAGCGCATCCCAATTGCCTGAGACTTGTTGTACTACCAAATCCGAATCTTCGTAACACAAGATTCGGCGTATCCCAATCTCTTTTGCCACCTTTAATCCATGGACGAGTGCTTCATATTCGGCTACATTGTTTGATGCGGCAAAATGTATTTGCAGCACATATTTCAGCTGATCTCTTTTTGGCGAGGTTAACACTATTTCTGCCCCCAAACCATTTCTCAGTTTGGAACCGTCGAAGTGCATCGTCCAATAGCTCGGATCTGGTAATGGTGGCTCATATTGCACCTCGGCCCAATCCACGAAGAAGTCGGCCACCGCCTGAGATTTGATTGCATCTCGCCTATCGAACTGCGGTGCATAAGGTGACAATTCAATTGCCCATTTAGCTATTCGGCCACTTGCATCTTTGTTGCTTAATATATCGGCTATGGGTGCTTCACAGATCACTTTGATGGGGTGCTCTTCGAAGTAATGTTTGAGTTTCTTTGCTGACATGTATACCCCATATGCCATCTTCTGATAATGTGGATAATTTTGCTTTGAGGCTAATAATACCTCTCTTAGGTAATATACCAGCCTTTGTATTGATTTATCATTTTCAATTCGTTCCACCACGATCACAGCACTTACTACTCTGTTCGTGGCGGCTATGTAAAGTAACATAGGCTCTTTTGACAATGGCGAAGCCAGGATTGGCGATATGACCAACATATTCTTCAATTCATGGAACGCATTGTCTGCTTGTGGTGTCCAAATGAATTTATCAGATTTTTTCATCAGTTGATAAAGTGGTAATGCTTTCTCTCCCAGCCGACATACAAATCGTCTAAGCGAGGCCAGACAACCTGTGAACTTCTGTACGTCACTTAGGCATCTCGGCAATTCCATCCTTTCTACTGCTCTTATCTTTGTTGGGTTGGCCTCTATACCTCGGCTAGATACGAGAAAGCCGAGTAGTTTTCCCGCTGGTACACCGAAGGTGCATTTTTCCGGGTTAAGCTTCATTCGGAACCTTCTCAAGTTCGCGAAAGTCTGCCGAATATCATCCAGTAGCGTTTTGCTTTCTTTGGTTTTGATAACCACATCATCTACATATACTTGTACATTTTTTCCTATCTGGTCATGCAGACATTTTTGCATACATCTCTGGTACGTTGCCCCTGCGTTACGCAGGCCGAATGGCATGGTGCGATAGCAATAAGCCCCATACGGGGTAATAAACACAATCTTTATTTGATCGGCCGGATTTAACGGTATCTGGTGAAAACCAGAATACGCGTCTAAAAATGATAATAGTTCACAACCAGCGGTCGAATCAATGACTTGGTCTATTCTAGGTAAAGGAAAAGGATCTTTTGGACACGCCTTGTTCAGGTTCGTGTAATCAATACACATTCGCCATACAATGGCTACATTTGGATCATCCTTCTTCTTTTCTACTAGCACCGGGTTTGATAGCCAATCCAGATAAAGCACCTCCATGATGAACCCGGCCGCAAGGAGCCGAGCTATCTCATCCCTATTATTTTTCTCCTGTCTTCGGCGAAGCGGCGGAGAGGTTGCTTCACCGTCCTTGCTCCTGGCCTTACATTTAGAGAGTGCTCAGCCAACTCCCTCGGCACACCTTGCAAATCCTGAGTTGACCATGCAAAGATATCCCGATTCTCACGGAGGAAGTTGGTGAGCTCGCTTTCCTATTTAGCATCTAGGCCGACACCAATGGTGACGGTGCACTCTGGGAACTTCTCATCTATCTGGAACTTTTTTGTTTCTTTAGTTGGCTGGAAAGAGACACTTCCATGCGGATTGGACAATGCCGGCATATTCAGTTGTGCCGACTGAGCGAGGGCCGCTATCTCCTGAATTCTTCCTTTTTCTCTTGCTATTACCAATGACTCAGCCAGATTTGATCCGGCTGAAGCACATTCCATTGACTTCCTGTAATCTCCTGCTACTGTTATCACCCCTTGTGGTCCGGGTACCTTCATTTTCAAGTAAGTTATGTGGCAGCTGCTCATGAATTTGGCCAATGTCGGCCGTCCGAGTAGAGCATGATAACAACTCTCTAGATCCACCACTTCAAACTCCAAATTTTCTGCTCTGCAGTTATGTTGCCTGCCAAAACTCACCGGCGAGCAGCGACGAGCAACACGAAGAGCCGGGAGGCTCCCAGAACTGCTGGTGGGTCCTGGTCCCTCGGGCAACGGCCCGCAAAACTCCGGCACACGTCCTGGCTTGGTTCGAGGGCGTGCCACCTGACCTATACCTGATCAGGAAGGTGATGGATTGTTCCGATTGGTTTCCTGCATGGTAAACAAGTATACGTAAAATTCGAGCCGTGACCGGCTCCCAGGTTTCCCTGTGAATCGGCTCCTAGAGCCGATTAACCCATGGTTCTGCATTAGATCTACGATAACATGGGGTTTTGCTTCATCAATACAAGTTAAATCAATCTACGATAGTTTAACGTTTTCACTACATAATTGGAACGTCCTACACGTAATTGAGCCTGGTAGATATAAAAGATGATGGAAAACTAACCCTAGAGAAGGCCTAAAAACCAACGTAAAGTCAATTCCCGGAACAACTCCTCTTGGATTGGCAAACCACATCTGACATATTACTGGATCGTTCAACCCGTTTGCAAGGCCTGATCATGTAGATATCAAACTAAACCTTGGAGAACAAGGCACAACTATAACAGATCAAATCGACTTAAATAAAGATCAAGCAAGATGCCACCCTCACACCCGGGAAAAGGTGCAAAGGCGGCGAGATAGCTAGAGGCAGCATAACTAAACAATCATAGCGAAAAAGTACTGTTGCTAGCCTACACAAATCTATGATAATAGTACTACTCGCCATCAACAAGGCTTCAGTACGAGTAACACCAAACAACGCATAAGTAAATACTGCCTAGATCGCAAGATGCGATCTAGGCAGCATGGCACTTACCCGAGAAAAACCCTAGAAACAAGGGGTGGCGATGCGCCGAGATTGTGTTTGTTGTGAACGTGATTGTCCTCCTTTTCTCGATAACCTTAGGTACATATTTATAGTCCGGAGACTCTCTACTTTTGGAATAACTCTACAACTCTATCTTTACCTAAACTGAAACGGAACCTAAACTAACACGAAACCTACTATGATACAAGATACACGGGCAATTTAGCCCAAATCCACGCACTAGGCCGATCCAACAACACGTTGAATGTACGCATCTTCCAAGCCCATCTTGATCACGGCCCATCCCCTTCTTTGGCCAAAATATGGCGATAACACATGCCCCCCTGGTTTTGGCAATGATAATTCCAAAACCACTCTGTGTTTTTTCTTCTCCTCTCCCCCCCCTTTTTTTTTGTATCGGGTTGCGCGTTGACAGAACGCGTGGCAGAACAGGATCGTCACGCTACCCCTTCATCATGATGCCCTGTCTTCTCACCTCCTTCGCACTGCATGATTTGACGATTTTGGCAGCACAATCTGGGAAACCGCTATGGCATTGAACCGTCTCTCCAATATTCCCCTTATTTAAATCCGTCTGAGCAGTTCGCAGTCCCCATCTTCCTCCAGTAGCAAAAAGAAAACCCTTCTTCCTCCTCCACCGAAAAACCCTCTTTCTCCGCCATGGCCTCCTCTGCTTCATCCGGCCTGTCCTCCCAAGCCTCCAACTCGATGAGCGACCGAGAGCCGACGCCAGAACACCCGCCGATGGCGGCGTACAACACTCTCGCCCCACAATGGTGGGACGAGAGAGACTGGGACTTCGCCGCCTGGTCGGAGGACGACGCGTCCATGACCGACGGCGAGGAGGACCTGCAGCTCCTCGCCGATGGGGAACTGGAGGCGGACAGCACCGACGACGCCATGTCCTGGGACGGCGTCGACTCCTCCGACAAAGAGGAGGAAGAGGAGGACACCTCCTCCGAGGAGTAGCAGCCGGTGAAGTACTTCCGCGCCGGGTCCGAGGACACCGAAGACGACGACGAGGACGAGGAGGCCCCTGCTGGCTTCTTCAGCAGCAGCAGCGAAGACGACGCCGGCAGCAGCGCTGAGGACAGCGAACAAGACGGCGGCGACGGCAGCGACGACGACCTCGGCCTAGATTAGGAACCAGTAGTAGTAGTAGTATGCTCCCTTTTGTAATCCATCAGCCGCTTGTAAGCAATCTGCTTTTGAATGAATGAATGAAAAATCCGTTTCTCGAAGATTGTCTTTCCGCCCCAATTTTGTCGATAACAAAAATAAGTCGATGCTCCAGGAGCCGATAGCAACGTATCGGCTTTTACCTTGTCACGTTCTCACAGTCAACCAAGCTATAACTCAAAGAGCTGATGCACATCGGCTTTCCCGAAATTGTTGACAAGGCCAAACTCAGTCGCATACTCAGTCAAACCTAAACGGCTGCTTTCCAGTTTCAAACGGTAACCTGCGACCTTCTTCAAAAAGGGCGACCTAGATCTTCAATCTCCCACTGACCAGATCGAGCTCACAGCAACAAGAAACCTCGATCCCTAACTGCTTAGATCCATCTCCGCCAACGACCTAGATGGCGGAATCGTCCAACACCAACCCAGAGGTCTCCGGTCTGAAGGTACGCCCACTCCTCGCAGTCTGAACACGATGCTTAGACTTAATGGTGAACACCTGAATTAATGCCTTATTCCACCATTAAATTTTCTAGGTTTCAGGCATTCTGCTGCCGCACCCTTCTCTCCCAAACTCTCTCTGTCTTGGCCCTCGCACAGAATCCAGCCCTGCCCATCTGATTTCTTGCGAAGCAAATAGAATTCCCTTCGTAAGCCAAGATCTAGATCTGAACTCTTGGGCCGACTGCTTGCGAGCCTGGCCTAATCCCCCCGAACATTGGGTTTCTTGGTTCAGTAGGGTAGCTAGAGCTTACCAATCCCAATGGGAAACTACGGGAATAGCCGATGCCTTGCATCTATCATTGTCTCCTCTCGAGAAACACGAGAATCTTCTCAAAACCGTCGGCTACTTCTGGTCTGACGCTCTGAACTGCTTCATGTTCGGTCATGGCCCCATGTCACCAACTTTATTAGATGTGGTGATGATCCCTGGCCTGTATGTTACATCACCCAGCCCCTCTGCCTTTAAACTGACCAAAGTCCCTTACAAGCTATCTTCTAAAACAGACTGCACGAACTGGGGTGCCTACCTCCAACGCCACATGAAAACAAAGGGCCCTGTTTCAGAGAAAGAACATACAGCCTTTCTCAACTTCTGGCTGGAGCATTTCATATTCTGTGGCCCTTCCCTGGCTCCAACCAAGAACTATCTCTCCCTAGCCCACGAACTAGCCAAAGGTACTCAACTTGGCATCGGCAAACTGTTCCTTGGAGAGGTCTATCGATATCTCCAGTTGATGTCCGTCAAGCTGTTCTCAGGCATAGCAATCAAAACAGGTGGTCCTTGGTGGTTCATTCAGTTATGGGCTCAGCTGTACTTTCAAAACCACATCCCAGACTTCCCCCTTCTGGCGAGTTGTACCTTTCCCGATGTTAAAGGGAAGCAGATCCGATGCACTAGTTATGGCCAAGCTTTGTACAGGCTGCCAGGCAGTAAACTATCCCCTAAGGAAGCAGCAAAGTGGTTCAGCACTTTCTTTCAAGGCCTGGACAATCCTACTTTCTTCCCTTATATGGAAGAATCTGAACATTTCGAAAATCCACTCTCCTTCAGGCTAGATAACTTTGCCGATGACACCAGCACTCGGCAAACTCTTTTCCATTGTGATCCGTCCCTGTTTCCTTCCAGTTGGCATGAGCACATCCAACAGAATTATCAAACCTGGGTATGAATTCTACCAGCCGGTCATAGTGGCCCGGCAATTTGGCCTTGGGCAAGTACCTCCCCATCTCTTTCTCCATCATCTTACGGAGTGCAGAGCCGACCTGCCTGATCCTCTCACCAGTCAGAGGTGTTACTCCTTCTTTGATGCTCTGACCATCCCTATTCCAAATGACCTCACCTTCGCTCCATCAACTGACGGCTTCGAAGACTGGTGGATGATGTGGAAAACTCACGCCTTCAGGAGGGCTCTGGGACCGTTGTTGAAACAGCTCGATGCTGACTATGACATCCCCGTGGAACAGGTACCACTACTTGCAAATTTTCTTGATGCAGCTTGTACTTGATCCTTTTACTAACCATTCTTTCTCTTTGCAGCAACAAGATGGCCCTGAGCCTACACCCAGTGATGGCTCCCCCTTCGAGTTCTTTCCACCAGCTCCTGTGGTTCTTTTCTGCAAAAACTCACCGCCTTTGAAAAAGGTCATAATGCAGAAACAACCGATAACACCTCAATCGGCTTCTAAGAAGCAAGGAACTTCAAGGCCAGCTGCCCCCCGAGTTCCAACTAAGATAAGGACGACTACGAGGAATGTAGCTGTCAGGAAGACCTTGAGGCACCGGAGCCCTTCTCCAGAAAGCTCGCATGTAGGCTGACCCATTTCTTGGTCAACTCTCCTTGTTCATTCATTATTGCAGACGCAATCATGTCTAACATCCTTCCTTCTTTTGCAGGCTTCCATTGAAGATTCTTCTCACGAGGACGAACAACCCGATGAGGGAGAATCGAGCCCAACGGATTCTGAGAGGACCATCACCCCGAGCCAGCCAGATGTGCCACCATCGGCTTCCAGGAAAAGGTCGGCTCCTGAACCTCCTGCCCCCCGAGCACCAGTCGAGGCGGGGCCAACTGCGGGTCCCAAGAGAGCTCGCAAAGGACCACAAGCTTCTTCGTCGAGCCAGGAGGTCTCGCAAATCGCCACCCTGCATACTCTTACCACTTGTTTACTTTTGTCTGCCGATTCATCATCATTTACATTGGTTAAGAACACCTTTCATGCAGACGACGGACGTTTTTAGTGGGGAAGCCGGGCAGTGCCGACGCCGGGTCTGGGAATACCCGAAGGTGCAGATGAGACGGCTACCACTCTGGCCAGGCCTCCAGCGACCACACACAAACCGATTGCCTCCTCATCGGCTATCCCTTCGATCTTAGGAGAGGTACGTTTAGGTTCTTCCGGCTCATCCTTACTCGTTTGGATGTATACTGACGCCTTTCTGGCTGTCAGAGTTGTGATCTTTCAGGTTTGCTGTCGTTCGATCCTGAATCCATCGATCCAACTCCCTCTGTTGCCCACGCTGAATCACAGGCCAGGGTTGCTCTACCTCAATTCCAGCGTCTTAAAACCTTGCTGTCCTCCCCGATCGAGGAGTTGATCGAGGGTTCTGAGGAAGTGAAGAGCGTTCTTGCCGAAATCCAGGACCATCTTCCAGTAGCATTGCAAGTGAAGCTTTGGGCAGTTGCAAATCTGTCCTTCTTCGGGCCACGGGTGAAGTTAGCTCGTGAAAGGATCAACCTACGTCTTGCCCAACTTCCGCTGAAAGCCGATATTGCAGAACGATGTCGGCAGCTTAATGAGAAAAAGGCGTCTCTGGATGCTAAAACTGACACCTCCGTCGGTACCGCCGAGCTCGCATCTTTGAAAAAGGAGCTGGAAGATCTTGAGGAGAAGGTATGGGTGACTAAACAGCTCATTCGCGACAAGGAAGCATCCATAGCCCGTTCCCAAAACGAGGCGGAAGGCCTCAAAGCTCAACTGAAGACCGATCTGGCAGACATACGTGCCCTGAGCAAGCAGCTAGTGACGGGCAAGGATGAAGATGACGAAGCCGAGATCGCCGAGGTGGATCGTGTCCGTGCTGACGCCTTCCACGCCTTCGAGGCATTTCTTCAGTAGCTCGTATGTGTAAACTGGCATCTGTTTGTAATGTGTGTGGACCTCTAGAGTCGATGACCGTGCATCGGCTATATTTTTATTTTGTTCGGCCGATTTCATGTATCGGCCTTCACATTTTACTGTCCATCGTCCCACATGCTTGGGAAATATTTCTTGAGATGTTGGCCGTTGACCGCCACTGGGAATTTTACGCCGTCCAGTTCTTCCAGCATGTATGCGTTCCCTCTTAAAACCTGATCGACCCTGTATGGCCCGTGCCAATTTGGGGACCATTTACCATATGCTGCATCCTTAGTCCCTAATGGCAACACCGCTTCCCATACCAGATCGCCAACGTGGAACTCCTTAGGTCTCACCTTCTTGTTGTATGCACGAGCTACTTTGGCCTTGTTCTCTTTGATTTTCTCAAGCGACCACAGCCTAAGCTCAGTCATATCTTCAACACTGTCACTCATCAAAGCTGCATATTCTTCAGCCGTTAGATCGTTCTGAAAAGTGACGCGTCTCGATCCAGCCGTAATTTCCCAAGGCAATACGGCTTCTTGTCCATAGACCAGATGGTACGGCGAGGTTTTTATCGCTCCATGACATGACATGCGGTAAGCCCATAAAGCCTCTGACAAAACCTCATGCCAACGCCTAGGGTGCTCCTCGATTTTCCTCTTGATCAGCTTGATAAGGCTCTGGTTGGACGCTTCAGCTTGCCCATTTGCTTGAGCATAGTACGGAGATGATCGAATCAGCTTAATCCTTGTGGCCTCACAGAACTCTCTGAACTCGTGCGAGGTGAAAACCGAACCTCCATCGGTCGTGATAGTCTGGGGAATCCCAAACCTATGAATGACGTGTTCTTTCACAAAATCGACAACATCCTTTGAACTTACTGACTTCATAGGGACGGCTTCCACCCACTTGGTGAAATAATCCGTGATGGCCAAGATCCACATGTGGCCCTTGCTTGACGGAGGATTGATCTTGCCGATCATATCCATGCCCCAACCTCGGAATGGCCAAGGCTTGATGATGGGGTTCATTGCTGACGCGGGTACCATCTGAATTTTTCCAAATCTCTGACATGCTTGACACCCTTTGTAGTACTTGAAACAGTCCTCAAGCATGGTGGGCCAATAAAACCCTGATCGCCTGATCAACCATTTCATCTTGTGAGCCGATTGGTGAGTTCCACAGGCGCCTTCGTGTACCTCGTGTAGGAGCCGATTGGCCTCGGCTGTCCCCAGACATTTGAGCAATAACCCCTCAAGAGTCCTGTAAAACATGTCGTCCCCAATGAGCACATACTTCATGGCCTTGTATCTTATCCGTTTAGGTGCCCCCCGAGCCGAATCCTTCAAGTATTTGAAGATATCGGTTCTCCAGTCGTCAGCTTCCAGGAACTGTACCTGAACATCGGCTCCTTCTGCTACATCCTTGTAGCCTGAAGCCATTTGTGCAAGATCATTTGCCTCTGTATTCTGCGACCGTGGGATCCAGGTGAAGTTTATGTATCGGAACTGTGCCATCAGCTCATGGCATTGCATCCATAATGGGAAGAGCGACTCACTCTCACACTTATATTCCTCCGTGAGTTGAGAAATCACCAGCTTGGAGTCTCCAAAAATTTCCACTGCTTCCGCTCCAGCTTCGATGAGCAACTCCATTCCCTTGCGTATCGCCTCATACTCAGTGACATTGTTGGTGCGAGGGGCAGATAACCGGATAGAGAAGGAAAATGTTGCCCCCCGGGGTGACACGAGTAGCATGCCGATGCCGCAGCCATCGTCACAAACTGATCCGTCGAAAAACAGAGCCCACGCTCTTATGGACAGTGCTGCTATGTTGGTGTTGATCCTTTCCGCAATAAGATCGGCCAACGCCTGTCCCTTAACTGCTTTCGCAGGTTGATACCGGATGTCAAACTCTGATAATGCAAACATCCATTTGCCCAGTCGGCCTTTTAACATAGGAGCCGACAGCATGTGCTTTATGACGTCTGATTTGCATATGATGATGATCTCTGCTGATAGCAAAATGTGGCACAGCTTGGTGCAGGTGAAAAACAGGCAGAGGCATAACTTCTCAATATCAGGATACCTTGTCTCTGCGTCCAGCATCCTCCTGCTTATGTAAAATACGACTCGCTCCAGCCCATCATAAACTTGCACCACCACCGAGGCGATGGACGTGTCAGCTACTGACAGGTAAATGTAGAACGGTCTGTCCGGCTGGGGTGGAACCAACACTGGCGGCTTCGTCAGATATTCTTTGATCTCGTCAAAGGCTCGTTGTTGTTCTGCCCCCCAGCGGAATTCCTCGTCAGATTTGATTTTTACTAGTCCCATGAACGGCTCTATCCTTCCTGACAGATTGGAGATGAATCTTCTGACGAAGTTGATCTTGCCGATGAGAGACTGCAGTTCTCTCTTTGTGGTGGGTGGCTTCATTGTTCGCACTGCCTCCTGACTTTTCAGGCCGATCTCAATCCCGCGTTCATGGACCAAGAAACCCAAGAACTGACCGGCCGTTACCCCGAAGGCGCACTTCTTTGGGTTCATCCGTAGTCCGAATTTTCTCGTTCGGTCCAGGACGCGTTGCAGATCGCCCAAGTGTCCTTCTACTGAGGCAGACTTGACCACTACGTCATCGATATAAATTTCCACCAGCTTGCCGATCAGATCATGGAAAATGTAGTTCATGGCTCTTTGGTATGTGGCACCGGCATTTTTCAGTCCAAACGTCATGACAACGTATTCAAACAACCCCACCGAGCCTGGTACTCTGAACGCAGTCTTGTGTATGTCTTCTGGAGCCATAAACATTTGGTTGTAACCGGCATTTCCATCCATAAAGCTCAAGATCTTATGGCCAGCCGCTGCGTTGATTAACGTTTCTGCCCCCGGCATTGGATACTCATCCTTTGGGGTAGCTCTCTTGAGGTCCCGAAAATCTATGGCTACACGCCAACGGCCATCCTTTTTCTCCACAGGTACGATACTAGAAATCCATTCAGCATACCTGCATGGCCTGATTAGATCGGCTGCCAACATTTTCTCGATTTCCTTCTTGACTTCTTCCAGAATTTCGGCCTTCATTTGTCGTGCCCGCTGCTGGAATGGCCGAAATCCTTTTTTAAGCGGGAGGCGGTGCTCAATGATGCTCCTGTCTAATCCGGGCATCTCTGTATAGTCCCAGGCGAAGCAGTCTGGATACTTTTTTAACAGGGCTATCATTGGACCCCGCAGACTTGGGTCCAACCTTTTGCTGATAAAAGTTGGTCGTGGCTTATCCCCAGGACCAATGTCGATTTCTTCTAGTTCATCAGCAGATGTAAATCCATACCCTAGCTTGCCGTCACCTGTCAAATCGATGCTAAGCACAGGGCAAACAGAAGGTGAGGTTAACAAAAATAATTTGGGCCGATTGCCTGAATCGGCCCCCTTTTTTATTGCGTTAGTCAAGGACGGTTTACACCTTATGGTTTTAAAATGGCTGGGAATCTCCCTGCTACGATTGCACGATCTGCTCGTCGTAAGATTGCTGCTTTTTGTTTTTTGTGGCCGATCGCAGGGATCGGCCGTATCACGCACCGTCGTGGACTTTGCTACTCCGTCAGGCCGGTGGATAAGACCAGCCTCACCCCGTTTTTTGTAGCCTCAATACGCTCACAGCCGTCTAGATTGATTCCAGAGATCGGCTCTTGGTCTTCTGCTTCCCAGACGTTCATGCCAGCTATGGAGATCTCGATAGACTCATCTGCGCGGATGACCTCCACTTCATCTCCATCCCACTGGATTAGGCACTGGTGCATTGTGGACGGAATGCAGCAATTAGCGTGAATCCAATCCCTTCCTAGCAAGACAGTGTAAGTGCTTTTGCTGTCCACGACGAAGAATGACGTGGGGATGGTTTTTCTGCCCACGGTCAGATCCACGTTCAGTACGCCTTGCATTTCCGAAGTCTGACCGTTGAAGTCGCTTAACGTGACGTTGGTTTTGATCAAATCTGCGGTGGAGCGTCCCAAACGCCGTAGCATGGAGTATGGCATGATATTGACTGCCGCTCCGGTGTCCACCAACATCTTGGTGACAGGTTGCCCATTGATATAACCTCGTAGGTACAGGGCTTTCAGATGCTTGTAACCCTTCTCACGTGGCTTCTCAAAAATAACCGGCCGTGGGCCGCAGTCGAACTGTGCCACTGGTAGCTCATTGGTTCTTGGTGCGCAGAATTCTGACGGAAGTATGAACACCATGTTTGTGCCAGCCGATGTCTTTGCATCGGCTTTCACTGGTTTGGGGCGCCACTCCTTCCTTCTCGGGTGATCTTCCGTTTCCAAAGTCCGCCTCACTTTGACGGCCAGATCAGGCCGTGCTTTCTTTAAAGCGTGGAGATACTACGCTTCGGCTTCCTCCAAGTTACGTAGCCGCTGCACTCTGCGCTTTTGGGTGTGTCTGAGTCCGTCGGGACACCACCTTGGACGGTGATACATGTCTTCTTCTTTGTCGTCCCTTGGCTTCTCGAGGACGTTTGCTCGAGCGGATCCCCTGTAACGGCTCTGAGGTGGGAGGGGCCCTAGACGTTGGAACACCGAAACTGGCTCCGTGTCCTCCCTCTGCTGACCACATTCCGGGCAGTTGTCGACTGTAGGCAATCGGCTCATTCCCGCGTCCCAGCAATACTTGAAGAAAGGACAATCCCAATGTTTGTCTGCGCCTTCCTTTTCTTTTGACGGTCCCCTAGCGAGGTGCTCATATCCTTCGTCGTTTCTGTCGCGCCGGCGGCGTTGGTCATACTGACGCTCATACTTGTTAAGGAGATGCGTGGAATGTGGCTTCTGATATCGCACTCTCCTCACTTGTTCCTCTGTTAAGTACCGCCTGTCAGTGTGGCTGGGCCGGTCGCGTGGACTAGCCTTCTCTCTTTCTTTGCCCCGAGGGCGACCACCCTCCTCCTGGTAGTCATGGTGGTACCCAGACCCTGCCATATTAACGCCGAACGAGAAATCCAGCGGACGCCTAGCGGAGCGACTGAGCTCTACCATGTTGACGCCGGGAAATGGGTTTGTGTCCACTTTCATGGCGACCTGCCCAAGGATCAGACGGCCTTGTTCTATCGCCGTTTGGATTTGGTGACATAGCTCTTTGCAATCGTTGGTGGTGTGGGTGAACGAATGATGCCACTTGCAGTATGGTCTCCCGTGCATTTCCTGAGCCGTAGGGATCTTGTGGCCTTCGGGTAACCTCAGCTGCTTCTCCTTTAGCAGTAAATCGAATATCTACTCGGCTTTGCTCACATCGAAGTCGAACCCTTTCGCTGGCCCTTGCTGTTTCACCCATTTGCAGGACACAGGATCTGCCCCTCGAGCCCATTCGGCTACGGCCACTTCCTGGTCTTGTGTAGGATCATCTTCTTCTGCATCGACCAGGCCTATCGGACGTTTGAATTTGTCTTGGTACAACTCAGGGTGGCGCTGTTCATACATCGTCAGTTTCTGGGCCATGTGCGCCAATGAGTTGTACTCCACTTGGAAAGCCAGATCCTTGATGGGTGCTAAGAGACCCAACACTGCCAGCTCGACTGCTTCCTTCTCAGTTAAACGGGCTGAGTAACATCGGTTCTTGACGGTCCTGAAGCGCTGGATGTATTCGGCTACAGTTTCTCCCCGCTTCTGCCGCACCTGCGCCAGGTCTGCAATGCCAGCTTCAGTAGCCTCTGAATGGTACTGGATGTGGAACTGCTCTTCCAGTTGCTTCCAGGTATGAATTGAATCAGGTGGCAGCGAGGTGTACCACCCAAAGGCTGGTCCTGTCAGAGATTGCACAAAAAATCTTACGCGCATCTGATCCGATGCTGAAATCATGCCTAGCTGTGCCAGGTATCGGCTTATGTGCTCGATGGAGCTTGACCCTTCTGACCCGCTGAACCTTGAGAACTCAGGGAGCCGATACTTGGGTGGCAGTGGAATCAGATCAAACTCGTTGGGGTACGGCTTTGAATAGCCGATTGTCCTTCTCTTCGGCACGAAGCCGAACTGGTCTCTCAGGATGGTACTGATTTGCTCCACTGTTTGAGCTGGAGGGGCTAGATTCTCATGACTTGTTCCAGTGGCATACTTGGCTAGCCACGCCTGTTTGTCAGCGTCCATCCCAGACATCGCTGCTCCAGACACGCCTGCTCCAGAAACTCCTGCGGTTGCAATCTGTTTGGTGCGTGTCAGGTTATTGCAGTCCGGCACGTAGGTGCATATATATCCGTGTGGGATTTCCTTAGGTGGCTCAAACAGGAATTGGCAATCGCCTGGGTCGCCTCCAGCCTTGTAGACGACATAAGCCGCTGCTCCTGGCGGCTCTGGAGCCGCAAGTGTGAATGGCAGCTGTGGCCTGGTCTGGAGCGGTCTTTCTCCCTGGTGAGTCCCTAAAGTAGGCCCCGACGGAGAGTACTGATGTTTCATGATCTCCTGAACTACGCGAACCGCGACCCGTTCGAAAGCGTTCACCAAGCTCTCAGAATGGCGGTGCAAAGAATGAGCCACCATGTAGTTGACTTCCTGTCGCAGAGCTCTGGTACGCTCCTCCGAAGGAACAGACAGATCCACCTCATCGAGAGCACCCTCGGCGGAGAACCCTCTCCACTTGATGCCATGCTTACGGGTCCTCTCGAAAGAGCCGATGAGATCGGCTTCGAAGAGATTTCTGATCTCATCATACTTCGCCTTGTGCTCTTCAGGCAGCTCGTCGTACGTGACTGGTCTGCTCTCCATCGCAGCGTCGGATGTTGATGTAGACGTTGTTGAATGTCCCACCGGGCGTGCCAGAATGTGTTGCCTGCCAAAACTCACCGGCGAGCAGCGACGAGCAACACGAAGAGCCGGGAGGCTCCCAGAACTGCTGGTGGGCCCTGGTCCCTCGGGAAACGGCCCGCAAAACTCCGGCACACGTCCTGGCTTGGTTCGAGGGCGTGCCACCTGACCTATACCTGATCAGGAAGGTGATGGATTGTTCCGATTGGTTTCCTGCATGGTAAACAAGTATACGTAAAATTCGAGCCGTGACCGGCTCCCAGGTTTCCCTGTGAATCGGCTCCTAGAGCCGATTAACCCATGGTTCTGCATTAGATCTACGATAACATGGGGTTTTGCTTCATCAATACAAGTTAAATCAATCTACGATAGTTTAACGTTTTCACTACATAATTGGAACGTCCTACACGTAATTGAGCCTGGTAGATATAAAAGATGATGGAAAACTAACCCTAGAGAAGGCCTAAAAACCAACGTAAAGTCAATTCCCGGAACAACTCCTCTTGGATTGGCAAACCACATCTGACATATTACTGGATCGTTCAACCCGTTTGCAAGGCCTGATCATGTAGATATCAAACTAAACCTTGGAGAACAAGGCACAACTATAACAGATCAAATCGACTTAAATAAAGATCAAGCAAGATGCCACCCTCACACCCGGGAAAAGGTGCAAAGGCGGCGAGATAGCTAGAGGCAGCATAACTAAACAATCATAGCGAAAAAGTACTATTGCTAGCCTACACAAATCTATGATAATAGTACTACTCGCCATCAACAAGGCTTCAGTACGAGTAACACCAAACAACGCATAAGTAAATACTACCTAGATCGCAAGATGCGATCTAGGCAGCATGGCACTTACCCGAGAAAAACCCTAGAAACAAGGGGTGGCGATGCGCCGAGATTGTGTTTGTTGTGAACGTGATTGTCCTCCTTTTCTCGATAACCTTAGGTACATATTTATAGTCCGGAGACTCTCTACTTTTGGAATAACTCTACAACTCTATCTTTACCTAAACTGAAACGGAACCTAAACTAACACGAAACCTACTATGATACAAGATACACGGGCAATTTAGCCCAAATCCACGCACTAGGCCGATCCAACAACACGTTGAATGTACGCATCTTCCAAGCCCATCTTGATCACGGCCCATCCCCTTCTTTGGCCAAAATATGGCGATAACAAGTTATCTCTTGTGCCGAATAACACATCCACTCGAACCTTTCCAATGGGTTCGCATGAAAGCCCTGGTACTATCCCATGGAATGTGGTCCTCGTGGATTGCAGCATATTCTGCGATATTCCGAGTTTATGCATTGTATCTTTGTACATGATATTGATACTGCTCCCATTGTCAATGAGTACTTTTGAAAATTTCACATTATTGCTCGGTCCGACAAATGTCAGATCTAGTACGAGTGCGTATGACCCCGGATTCGGCATTATTTTGGGGTGATCCTTTATGCTCCAAGTTATTTCTTGATCTGACCAAGGCACATATCTTGGTACCGCCGGCATAACTGCATTTACTTCCATATGCCGGCGCTATACACTTTGCCTGTCTTGCTGTTCTGTTGTGAACATGCAATATGATTGATGATGTTCCCTGTAATCATAGCGCCCACTATTTCCTGGGTTCGTCCTTCCATCCGGACCCTGATTTATCACTTGATGCACTGCATCTCTCCGGTCCGAGTTATCATACCTCGGGGGAGGAGGTGGTAACATTAGTTGCTGTGCATTTTCTCCAGTCAACTGTGGCTGATGCTGCTGGTGTGCCTGGTGGGATGTTGCTTGCACGCCTGCCGGGTTACCCATTGCATTTTTCATCCAGGCACACTGCCGAGTCGTATGATTGGCCGGCTTGGCCGGGTTTGAAGTGTGAAATTTACACGGTTGATCTAACATAGGCTCCAACGTGTACTTCGACCTTTCCTGCCATTGCTTCTTCTGTTCTGGTGTCCACTGTCTTTTCCCTTCATTCCTTTGTGTCCATTGCTGAGGACCATTCTTTTGCCGCTGATTGTTTCCGTGACTCGGCTGATCTTGCACTACCGTTGCCACCTGATTTGAGCCATATCTATAATCCGGTCTTTCTTCTCTTCTTCTCCCTCTGAACTCTTTGCGCCTTGATGACCCGGCCGCATCTCTTGCATATTGATCTTGATGTTCCCGATGATCTGCTGGCATTAGTTCTGGTTGTGTTGGATCTCCCAATGCATAGGAATCCGCTATCCTGATGGTTTCTGCCAAAGTGGTTGGCATATCTCTTTGCAATCGCTGCCATAATACACTGCCATAGCGGCATCCTTGAGTGAACCAAGCTATCGCCTGTGATTCTATAACTCCCTCGCATGAATTCCTGAGATTACACCACCGAGTTAAGAATTCTCTGTCTGTCTCATTCGGCCTTTGCTTTCACATGGCTAGCTGTTGCGGCCTGTTAGGCCTTTTGTAAGTACTGGTGAAGTTGCTAACGAACATTTCTTCAAAATCCAACCAACAGTTGATACTGCCTGCTGGCAGGTTATTTAGCCATACTCTAGCTGGTCCTTCCAACATTTGCGGGACATATCGTACTGCCCATCGCAAGTTTCCGCCAGCTATTTTTACAGCAGTGGCATAATCAATCAACCAATCATGTGGTTTGGTGCTCCCATTATATGTTTTTGTGCCTCTTGCCAGCTGAAAGTTCGGCACTGGCGGCTCGCCCATGATCCGTGGTCCGAAGCATGCCGGGCCTGGTGGACCTTGTTCTTCTAACCACTCGGACCGGTATAGCCGGTCCAGCTTTACTCTCGCTCACTTGACGGCAAATCTCTGTACAGAATTCTCTCCTGCATTCCATAGTGGTTATTTCCACCATGAACCGCATATTCCATCTCGGAATAACCATCATTATACCTCTCATTTCACCTGATTGTGGCGAGCTGGTATCACATCTCTTTCCTGCCGAGGTTTATGTCTCAGTTGTGGATTGGGTGGCGGTTCTCTCTTTCCCTCGGCCGGGATATTATTCTCGTGATTTCCTCTTCCGAGATCTCCTCTTCCGAGATCTCCATTACCTCGGCTTCCGTTGCCTTTCTTGGCACGGCCGGGGTTTCTCTCGCCACTGTTACCTCGGCTTCCATTGCCTCTATTTTCATTTGCTTTTCCGGCTATCGCCGGATCATATGAAACAATTTGCTTATTTCTTTTTCCCAAAGTTACCGCTCTGTCTTTCCGCGCATTGTTTCCGGGCGAGGATGCTGCTGCCACAGATAAGGTAGGTGCTACACTAGCCGAATGAACCATTCGCGAGGCACCAGGCCTTGCCAGGTCTGCCCTGAGCATTTCTTCATTCTGCTGGTTCGCAATGCGGACCAGCTCATTCACTCTTTCTTGTTGTTTTTGTCGGGCTTCGCCGGTCAATCCTTCTAACTCTAGTGCAGCGGCATTTGCCGCCCTCAGGTTCTTTGCCGGGGTACTGTACCTCGGCAAGCCTAGATCAACTGATTCTGCCTTATGAGCATCATGCTCTTTGTTGATATCATCTATGAGGTTCTTCCCTCTTAATCTTAACTCGTCAACCCGCTCGGGGGCGACGTCGAGCTTGATTGCCCTAGCATATTCTCGTAGGGTCCTGTTTAAGGACTCCCGCAATGCTGACACCTTTTTTGCTTCTACCAGCACTTTTTGCCTGGTCTCTTCTAACTCTGCCTGAGCATTAGCCGGATCAAGTATCGGCGCTACAGGTGTAGTCAGATTATTTATAGTTGCCTGAAGAATGTTTTCTGGTCTTTCCAGAGGTGGCCCTCTTACCCTTGGTGCCTTTGGGATCGTATCCTGCACCTCGGCTGGGTTGGCTGCTGAAGGAATTACCTCGGTGGGCTGTGGAGCTGCCTGCTTGGTGGCCACCTGCACACCCGTCGTCGGATCTTTGCTTGATCCGGCGCCCGCTGTTCCCGCCTGCACCCCGGCTGCGACCATCACCTCGACGCTGCTGACGGGGCGCACTCCGTGCGGACCGTTTGCGGCGCTAAGGGGAGGCTCTCCTGCAACAACAACTTGGTGAGGATAAACGCCGGAGGTGTCGACGCCGACGTAGATCTGGTGCATTCCCAAGCTGATGAAGACGCCGTTGCGCGGAGGAGTTTTTCCCTTGAAGCTGCCTGCGTTGTCGCTGACATAGTCACAGAGATCAAATCTCCGGAATAAGCCAGAGACAACGCACTCGCCAGTGTGGATGAAGTTTCCTGTCCGGATCATGACTCCAGCTAGCACCACTGCTGGCCCCATGGTGGGCGCCAACTATCGTGGTGGTGGTACGGCAGATGCCATGGGTAGGCTAAAGTATGGGGCCAATGGATGCTAGATGGATCTGGGGAGGGAAGATGTAGTTGATTCTACACACAGAAGACTAACGTAAAGATCTTTGTTTCTCCTTTCTTGGGCTACAAGTGCTCCTTGAGCTGTATACAAGTGGAGAAGAAGAACTTTACCAGCCCAACGGTACCAAATGAGTCGATGCCCTTCTCTGAGTCCAAGCCTCTCCTTATAAAGGGGAACCTTGGCTCCTCTAGGGCTGACATGGCAAGCATATTCGAGGAATATGCTTGTCCCAATATAGTAACTCGGCGGCCTCCTTTCCCTATTTCCCTTCTAATGATGGCAAGGTTCCAGAGGACCCCACCTGCACGCCTCAGGCTTCAGGACTGTCACCTCCGTGACCTCCTTCTGCCCTTCTGTCGCTCTGTGCCTTGTCCTTTGTGTTTGGCTCTGCTTAGATTCTTCCTAGCCCGTGACTAGAGTTTGACTATAAGCATCTCCTTCTCCTGCAAGATTCATATCATTCGGCCCTGTCTCGCTTAACTCGGCTTGGCCTTCACCTGCATTCAGATTATTCGGGCCGACTCAGCCGACTTACACAGTATGTCGGCCGGGTAACGCCTTGCTCTTCTCATAAGGGTCCTGCTCTTGCTTACCTCGGTCGACCTATACAGGATTCGGCTGATTTAGACTGTAACTCGGAAACTGGATGGGGAACTTCCTTTCGTCTTTCCCCGTCCTTACCCTATCCGGGGTCACCCCCCAACAATCGGGATATCGAGTTTATCATTGAACTAATACCTGGAACCGGACCCATAGGCCAGAGACCATATAGTATGAACCCGTCTGAACTAGTGGAACTGAAGAAGCAACTGGATGCCATGCTAGAAATTGGATTGATTCAACCAAGTGCGTCACCATGGAGATCACCTTTTTTGTTTGTGGACAAGAAAGATGGAGGTAACCGTTTGTGTATGGATTATCAGAAGTTGAACGATGTCACCATCAAGAACAAGTATCCGCTGCCGAAGATAGAAGACCTGTTTGACCAGTTGACCGGTGCCAAAGTGTTTCCTAAGATTGATCTTAGAACTGGCTATCACCAACTCAATATTCGCGCAGAGGATATTCCAAAGACTGCCTTCACCACCAGATATGGATTATACGAGTATACTGTCATGTCTTTTGGATTAACCAATGCCCCCACTTATTTCATGAACCTCATGAATAAGATTTTTATGGACTTCCTGGATAAGTTTGTCGTTGTTTTCATCAATGACATTCTGATTTATTCCAAATCAGAAGAAGAACATGAGATACACCTAAGGACCATTCTTGGAACCCTTAGAGAGCATCAGTTGTATGCCAAGTTTAGCAAAGTGAATTCTGGTTACAGGAGGTAGGATTTCTCGGACACATTGTATCAGCCAGAGGAATTGCCGTTGACCCTGCAAAGGTAAAAGATGTTGAAGATTGGCAAGCCCCGACCACTCAAACCCAAGTTCGTGCATTTCTCGGATTAGCGAGATACTACCGCAAGTTTGTAGAAGGATTCTCGAGTATTGCCAGACCCATGACCCAATTGCTGAAGAAGGATAAGAGGTTTGAATGGATAGACAAATGTGAAGCGAGTTTTCAGGAAGAGGAGATTGATTTCAGCCCCAATCTTGATTATGCCAGATATCACAAAGCCCTTTGATGTGTATTGTGGCGCATCCAAGATCGGTCTCGGATGTGTGCTAATGCAAGAAGGCAAAGTTATATCTTATCTATCTCGACAACTGAAGCAACATGAACAGAATTATCCAACCCATGATCTTCAACTCCCAGCCGTAGTTCTAGCCCTGAAGACATGGAGGCATTATCTTATGGGAAATAGTTGTGAGATTTATTCAGATCACAAGCGCCTAAAGTATATATTCACTCAGAAGGAGCTGCATATGAGGCAGAGAAGATGGATTGAGCTAATCAAGGACTATGATCTGGACATTCACTATCACCCTGGTAAAGCCAATGTGGTAGCAGATGCCCTTAGCAGATTGCCGTGCCGCTTGAACTCCATGATTTTGAAGGAGCAACCAAGTTTGCACAAAGAGATGGAAGATTTCCGAATGGAATTAGTGAATGAAGGATTTTTGGCGAGCATAGAACTTCAAGCCACTTTGATCATCCAGATCAAGGAGGCGCAAAAAGGAAATGCTAGTATCGACGGAATCAAACGTCGCATCGGTATAGGCAAAGTACCTGGGTTCACCGAAGACGAAGGAGTTATGTGGTACAAAGGACGACTTTGTGTACCAGCAGATTCAGAGTTGAAAGGAGTTATTCTGAAGGAACCCATGATACTATTTATTCTATCCACCCCGGAGGAACAAAGATGTATCAGGATTTGAAGGAGCAATTTTGGTGGCATAAGATGAAGAGAGAAATCGGAAGCTATATCGCCAAGTGTGATATATGTCAGAGAGTCAAGGCAGGACATCAAAGACCCGCATGACTATTGCAACCATTACAGATTCTGAAATGGAAATGGGATTCAGTTGGAATGGACTTTATCACTGGATTTCCTACTTCGAGTAGGGGAAATGACTCTATTTGGGTCATAGTTGACAGATTGTCCAAGGTAGCCCATTTCTTACCAGTCAAGACCACATACCAGATTTCGAAGCTAGTCGAGTTATACATCGCTAGAATTGTCAGTTTGCACGGAGTCCCCAAGAACATAGTCTCAGATTGAGAAACCCAGTTTACCTCGAGATTCTGGAAGAAAGTCCAAGAAGGTTTAGGAACCCGACTGGATTTCAGCACAGCGTATCACCCTTAGACCGATGGACAAACGAAACGAGTAAATAAAATACTCGAAGATATGTTGAGAGCATGTGTGCTAGAGTATGGATCTAAATGGGAAGACTATCAGCCTTTCGCAAAATTTTCATACAACAACAGTTATCAAGCTAGTCTGCAAATGGACCCATTTGAATTCATGTATGGAAGGAAGTGTCGCACCCCTTTGAATTGGTTGGAAGTAGGAGAGAGTCAGATTTTTAGACCCGACATCCTACGAGAAGCAGAAGAGAAAGTTCACAAGATTTGTGAGCACCTCAAGACCGCCCAGTCAAGACAGAAGAGTTACACCGACAAGAGACGTCGAGACCTAGCTTTTAATATCGGAGATTTTGTGTATCTCAAAGTGTCGCCTTTGAAGGGAATGCAGCGTTTCTAGCTCAAAGGAAAGTTAGTCCCCAGATATATCGGACCCTTCAAGATTCTGAATCATCGAGGAGAAGTATCATATCAACTGGAACTGCCAGAGGAAATGTCAGCAGTGCACAATGTGTTCCATATATCGCTACTTCACAAATGCCTTGAAGTTCTAGAGAAGACTGAAGTGTTCAAGAACATTGATCATCAGACCATAGAGATCAACGATGACCTGACCTATCCCGAAGTACCCATCCGTATTTTGGAAGAAGCTTTCAGAACCACCAGAACCCGAAGCATCAAGTTTCTCAAGATTCAGTGGAGCAACCACACCGAAGAAGAAGCTACCTGGGAGCGAGAAGATCACATCAGGACGGAGTTTCCCGATCTCTTTAAATCCTAGGTAATCTTCTTCCTCTTTTTCAAATCTCGGGACGAGATTTTGTTTAAGGAGGGAAGGTTTGTAACATCCCCAAAATATGAAACAATGATCATCAAACTCTAATCACAAAAATTAGGGTTAACAAAAACTTTGATTAATTAAAATCATATGAGTGCATGTGTGTATGTGATGATTTGATAAATGCATGAATGGACTTGTGTGATTAACCTAAATATCAAGAAATGGTTTAAAGATGAAAATAACATCATCTAGAACAATTCCATGCAAAAAAAAATCAAGAGAAAATAAAAAACAAATCAAATAAAGCAAATGGTCATTTTTGCCAATCTTGCTCACTAGGTCACTTTGGGTGTTTCTAGTCCAAGATTTCAAACAGAAACTTTTCCAATTATTTTCACCTCTTGAAAGACCAAGTAAAAGTGAATCAAAGCCCACCTTTCAAACTTGCAGAGACATTTGGCAACCTCATTCAAATCACAAGTAAAAATTGAATCTTTATCATATGTGAAGATCACACATTTTCAAAACCCAACCAAACCAGTGCCCCTTGACTAATCCAACTAACCAGATACTCCCTAGTATGTGCCTAGCAAACCCACCAAGTTTGAATCCAAAATTCAAATTTGAATTTCTTTCGTCCATTTCATCAAACACATTGTGATCAACAAACAAGCAACAAACACTATAGTGAGCAGTGATTTTGGCCAACCTTGTTACCTCTCTAGCTCACTCTATACTCTCAGTAGATGATCTAGCCCAATTAACAAGCCTTAGCACCACTATGAGCTTGGCATAGCCATTAATGGTGACCATGTCGAGCCCCTTTGCCAACCCCAATATGGACAGCAAGCTACACGCCTCTCTAGCCTCGCCAACCTTGTCTCCCAGACGCAGCACCGTCCACCGCCACTCCCTGTCCCAACCCCGAGCGCAGCCAGCCCCTGGACCACCCGCCAATCTCGCGCCCAGTTTCTCCGCGGCCATGTCGAGAGCGCGCCAGAGCTCCCCGCTTGACACGCTCGCACAGACCGCGCGCCGCCCTCGCCGTTTGCATACGTGATCACCACCGCCCCAGCAACCCTGCATACATGCCCGTTCGTCGCTGCGCGGACCAGGCACGCTGTGCGCCATTAAAACTGCCGTCGGACCCGCCCAGAGCATCGACGTGTTCCGACCGATCAGCACCGCCCCACGCCTAGCCACCGCGCCGTTGAGCTTCGCCAGGGAGCACAACACCGCCCCTATCGTCGCCCATGCCATTAGTCCTCTGTGTCATCGACCACGATGGCCTCATCCCGCAACCTTCGGTCCCCTTGTCGCACTATAAAAGGATTTTGATGATGAAAATGTTAAGGCATGAGCCTTATCTCTTTATAAAACTGATGGTTGTCTCGATGCGATACCATTCCAATTTTACCGTACAACCACAATACCCGAGATTTGGGTAGGGATTGACTAGAAATTTATATACCTTAGTATGGGTTCCCTCGCGGCCAAGGTCTAAGCTGAGGCTACCTTGTGAAGATTGTCCACCTGTGCAGTACCCAAGATGACAGTTGGTCATGGTTGGGAGGCCAAACTCACAGGAGAGGTGCCTATACTAGGACGTGTAACCGAAAGGTTAGGATTGATTATCCGCATACTGAGTATGGTGAATTCAGGATTTGTTCCTGACGGATGTATCGAATGTTGTGGTGAAAGTGTAAAATCTCTGCAGAGTGTCAACTATTCGAATAGCCGCGTCCGCGGTTATGGATAGTTGGAGTGGCCATACTATTCTATCGTCAGATGTTTTCAAAATGACTTATGAAATGATTTATGACTTTGACTGGACCACAACAGAGTTGTGATATGAAATTCAAGTTCCCACTTAGGTGTTTATAAAACTGTCAACTAGATTTCTTTGCTTCTAAACTTAGTAGAGGTAAATCTGGCTTTTTGCAAAACAACCCTAGAGCTTAGTGTAGCCTATTCAAAACCACTTCACTTGTTAGTATTAGTTTGCGAGTACTTAAAGAGTACTCATGACTTTGTCCCTCGCTATTCCCGTAGCCAGACTATGAAGAGGAGTATCAGGATGACGGACCGCAGGAAGGTTATGACAACTAGGATCATCTCCCATTGTCAGCATTGCCTGTGACCATGAAGATGGAGCTTCGCTTATGCTATCGTTATTTTATGTTATTCCGCTGATTGATTTGTATTAAGAACTGGATCATGAGATCCTTTTTTGTGTAAGACCTTATGTATGGTTTGTAATGGATGATGTAATGTGGTATCCAAATCTGTTATGTCTCGCAAAAATGGTAATCCTGGGATTGCGATGTATGGCATAACAGGCATCTGTGATTAAAAATCCAGGTGTTGACACCACACCCCCTTCAGGCGCGGGTTCAGGTGGGCCCACGCCTAGGGTGGGTCTGGCACCCCAGGCCTCCCCTCTGTCTCCCCTTCTGGCTCCGTGGATCTTCTGGTGAAAAATAGTTTTTGGCATATTTTACGGGATTTTTCCTGATAGTTGATTTTCTGCACAAAAACAAGACACCAAGGTAATTCTACTGAAAACAGCGTCAGTCCGTATTAGTTGTATCCAAATCACACAAGTTTAGAGAAGAAACAATAGCAAAGTGTTCGAGAAAGTAGATACGTTTTGGACGTATCAGTTGACTACTGTTATAACCGCCTTTTATTATTTTATTACTCTCGTGACTTCTCCTAGGCTCAACGACGACACTGACCACAACTACATCAACCTCAACGACTTCATCAACGGCGACTATATCACCAATGCTCAAATAACACCACTACGACACCCTTACTCTTGGCTACATTGACATCGGCAACAAGGGCAATCATCCACCAGCATCCTCTCCAGTCGGCGCCTTTGACTTATGCTCTAGTCGGACCGTCCGCGACGCTCCTGCTATTCGCGTCACTACTGATCCGACTAGGGGGTGTTAGAGTACACCACAGTTAGGTATTAGAGTAGATCACGGATTGCTATATTTGGTAGTTTAGGATTCGATCTCTACTAGGTTTCTTAGTACCCAAGTGTTCTAGTACTATATAAATATCCCAAGGGCTCACAATGTAATAACACAATACACAACATAAATCTATCAATACAATTGACTATTATTGCCTTTGGTCAGTAAGGACACCTGACAGACATACACATCTTGTTCCTTACCACGTCCTCGTTCTTTTATCCCTAAAAACTTCCCCTACCACGTGCTAGATGATAATATGCTTAGTTGGCCTAGGTCTTGAGACACTCCCACCTTAGTCTAGATAATAAAAGCACCATTGATCAACTACGAGAGTTGTTTTTGAGTCATGTCTAACACAGACTTTCAAGTTTCTTTTGCTAGCAATCTCATGCATGACCTTATTCTTGAATTGTAGATCTTATTGCTAAAATAATTTGGTTGTCGCTTAATGCAGTGGCACGATACAACCCTGTATTTTGCTTGTAGTATATAATATGTCATGAGGTTGCATTGTTTCAATTGCACTTCTAGTAGTTTGGGTCACATATATATTTCATGCATATATGTTGGTGAAAGCTTCAGTTGGAAAACATCTCCTGATGAATCTTATTGTATATTCCTTTAAGTTGTTTGGTTTCTCATGATATGTTATGCAATGTGTAGTTAGAGTGATGTTATTTTCTTGGCGAGCATGAGAGTGCATTCGATGCTTTATGAGAGTGCATTCGATGCTTCAAGAATTGACAGACTAAAGAAAGAGTTAAGTAAAAGTTTTTCCATGAAAGATTTAGGTCCACCAAAGTGTATTCCCGTCATGAGAATTGTGAGAGACGGAAAATCCAACAAGTTGTACTTGTCTGAAGAGAAATATATTGAGAAATGACTTTGCAGATTCAAAATGGACAAGGCAAATGAAGTGAGATTTCCACTCACAGCTCATTTCAAGTTTAGTAAAAAGCAATGTCCCTCGAGTGAAGAGATGGAAAAGGAAATGCAGAAAGATCCTTATGCTTCAGCTGCTGGGAGTTTGATGTATGTTATGGTATGCACATGGCCTGACATTGGTCAAGAAGTTAGTATTGTGAGCATATTTATGTCCAATCCAAAAAGACCACATTGGGAATCCATGAAGTGGATTCTTAGGTATCTCTGGGGCATTAATTGTAGGGATTCGTAGCATGGAAAACAAAAATTTTCTATCGCATACAAACAAACAAGCCAAGATCTATCTACTAGATTGTAGCAATGAGTCGATGGAATAACTCACCCTCGAAGATTCCAAAGTGTTTAACGAGAGCGGATTCTCGTGGGTGATGTAGTCGTACTCTTCCCGATCTCAAGATCGCGTAGACGATCCTTCCGGCGCTGCATTCCGGCATAGCTCCCGCAGTCGGTCATACGTACGGTACTCGACGAAGACCTTCCTATCCCTTGTTCCAGCAGGTAGCTGAGGTTGTAGCACTCTCCTCGCGATTCCGGCATCACAACAGCGTGGTACCGGAAGTAGAGGGGAGATCTCGCAGGGCTTCGCCTTAAGCCGTAGCGAGTATGGTGGAGTATGAGAGAGTCCCTCGACGATCTAGGGTTTAGACACGCCGAGGAGGGGCAAGCCGGCGGCTAGGGTTTAGCTAGGCGGCGGCGGTGGTTTGCCCTAGGGCCGGCGGCAGCTATGGAGGCGGCGGCGACTTGGTACTAGGGTTTAGAGGTAGGAACTTGTGTGTCTAGGAGGGGAGCCCTGCCCCTCCTTATATAGGTGGAGGGGGCCGGCCAAGGGGAGGGGAGTCCCTCCCCAACTCGGCTTGGTGGTGCGCCGGCGGTGGGAGGAGGAACTCCTCCCCCAAGTCGGTTTCCACCTCCCTCTCCACTTCCCAAAACTAGCCGTTTGACTTTCAAACTAGGCGTTTGACTTTTCAAACTAGGATTTGATTAATCCCTCTATTTTGTCCAGAGATGACACCGAGTACATAATGCAATCATACCAACTTGATATAACACATTCATGTACCCTTCCCCTCCGGAGTGCCGGACATTCCGGAACCTTCTAGAACATTTCCGATGAAAACACCGGAACCATTCTCCAACTCCGAAACGGGACTTTACTTATATGAATCTTATTCTCCGGACCATTCCGGATCTCCTCGTGATATCCCGAATCCCATTCGAGACTCCGAACAACATTCGGTCTCTTTCTCATCATTCCATAACTACTCAAACAACGTCGAATCCTTAAGTGTGTCTCCCTACGGTTCGTGAATTATGTGGACATGATCGTGATACTTCTCTGAACAATAACCAATAGAGGAATGTGGAAATTCATATGGCTCACACATATTTCTACGATTACTTTGCGATCGAATGAACCACTTACATACGATATCAATTTCCCTTTGTCTCACGATAGTTTACTTATCCGAGGTTATGATCGTCGGTATCTCTGCATACCTAGTTTAACCTCGTTACTGATAAGTACTCTTTTCTCGTTCCCGTGATATGTGATCCCATGTGAGCCAGTCACATGCTTGCAAGCTAATTGGATGACATTCCACCGAGAGGGCCCAGAGTATATCTATCCGTCATATGGATGGACAAATCCCACTCTTGATCCATGTGTCTCAACCAATACTTTCCAAACACTCAATGCCACCTTTATAGCCACCCAGTTAAGGTGTGGTGTTTGATGTCATCAAAGCATCCATCCGGTAAAGGTGATATGCATGATCTCATGGTCGAAGGAATTATATTACTATGTATCAGAAAGCATATAGCAATTGAACTATTAAAATGACTTGATCTTTATGCTACGCTTATCTATAGGAGTATGTACACCATATCATTCTCCTAACGATATGATCTTGTTGTTAATAACATCTCAATGTTCATGATAGGGAAACCACAATCATCTATTAACCAACAAGCTAGTATTATAAAGAGGCTTTACTAGGGACTCTTATTTTAGTCTACAAATCACACAAGTATTAATGTTTCCTTGTTAATACTATTATAGCATGAATGTAAACATTTATCATAAACACAAAGATATAATAATAACTATATTTATTATTGCCTCTAGGGCATATCTCCAATAGTCTCCCACTTGCACTAGAGTCATCTAATCTAGATTACATGGTAATATACCGAACACCCATGGCAGTTTGGTGCTGGTCATGTTTTGCCCTCGGGATAGGTTTAGTCAACGGATCTGCCACATTCAGATCTGTGTGTACTTTGCAAATCTTTATGTCCCCATCTTGGATATGTTCTCGAATAGCGTGAAAACGTAGCTTGATATGCTTTAGCTTCTTGTGTGACCTTGGTTCTTGCGCATTGGTTATGGCGCCCATGTTATCACAGTAGATAGACATTGGGTCCAGCGCACTAGGAACCACACCCAGCTCTGTAATGAACTCTTTCATCCATATCGCTTCTTGTGAAGCCTCCGAAGCAGCCATGTATTCCGATTCAGTTGAAGATCTCGCCACAACGCTTTGCTTTGCACTCCTCCAGCTAACTGCTGCACCATTCAAAATAAATACGTATCCAGATTGTGATTTAGAATCATCCGGATCGGTGTTCCAACTAGCATCGGTGTAACCATTAACAACGAGTTGTTCATCACCTCCATAAGAAAGAACCATATCCTTAGTTCTTCTCAAGTACTTAAGGATGTTTTTGACCACTGTCCAATGATCCTTCCTGGATCACTTTGATATCTGCTAGTTAAACTAACAACATATGCAATGTCGGGTCTAGTACATAGCATGGCATACATTAGAGATCCTATGGCTGAGGCATAGGGAGTCTTACTCATCCTTTCTCTATCTTCTGCCGATGTCGGACTTTGAGTTTTACTCAAGGTCGTATTGGGCAGCATGGGCAAGAACCCTTTCTTGCTATCTTCCATTCCAAACCTCTTTAGAACTTTGTCCAAATATGTACTTTGTGACAATGATATTTGGAGTCTTGATCTATCTCTATAAATCTTTATGCCTAATATGTAAGCTGCTTCGCCAAGATCTTTCATTGAAAAACTATTATTCAAATATCCCTTGACACTATTAAGAAGGTCCACATCATTCCCAATCAATAATATGTCATCTACATATAGTATTAAGAATGCTACAGAGCTCCCACTCACTTTCTTGTAAATACAAGCTTCTCCATAAGTTTGTATAAAACCAAAACTTTTGATCACCTTATCAAAACGTTGATTCCAACTTCGGGATGCTTGCTTCAATCCATAAATGGACCGTTGAAGTTTGCATACCTTGTTAGCATCTTTAGGATCGACAAAACCTTTGGGTTGCATCATATACAACTCTTCATCAGTGTCTCCATTGAGGAATGATGTTTTAACATCCATCTGCCATATCTCATAATCTTAATATGCAACGATTTCTAACATAATCCTCACAGACTTTAGCTTCGCTACTGGTGAGAAAGTCTCATCGTAGTCAACTCCTTGAATTTGTCGAAACCCTTTTGCGACAAGTCGAGCTTTATAGACAGTAACATTACCATCAGCATCTGTTTTCTTCTTGAAAATCCATTTGTTCTCGACAGCCTTCCGGCCATCCGGTAAGTCCACCAAAGTCCATACTTGGTTTTCGTACATGGATCCAATCTCGGATTTCATGGCTTCTTGCCATTTATTGGAATCTGGGCTCATCATTGCTTCCTCATATGTCTCAGGGTCATTGGTGTTGTCCACCAACATGACACTCATAACGGGATCATACCAATCTGGAGTGGTACAAGTTCTCGTTGACCTGCGAGGCTCTGTAGCAACTTCAACCGAAGTTTCATGATCATCATCATTAGCTTCCTCTCTAACTGGTGCAGGCACCACAGGAACTTCTTCCGGTGCTGCGCTACTCACAATTTCGAGAGAAGGTTCGAAAACCTCGTCGAGTTCTACTTTCCTGCCAGTCACTTATTTCGAGAGAAATTCCTTCTCTAGAAAGGATCCATTCTTGGCAACGAAGATTTTGCCTTCGGATCTATGGTAGAAGGTATACCCAATAGTTTCCTTCGGGTATCCTATGAAGACGCAATTTTCCGCTTTGGGTTCAAGCTTGTCCGGCTGTAACTTCTTTACATAGGCTTCGCAACCCCAAACATTAAGGAACGACAATCTAGGTTTCTTCCCAAACCATAATTCATACGATGTCGTTTCAACGGATTTAGATGGTGCCCTATTTAAAGTGAATGCGGCTGTTTCTATTGCATAACCCCAAAATGATAGCGGTAAATCTGTAAGTGACATCATAGAACGATGTAGGGGTTCGTAGCATGGAAAACAAAAAATTTCTATCGCATACAAACAAACAAGCCAAGATCTATCTACTAGATTGTAGCAACAATTCGATGGAATAACTTACCCTCGAAGATTCCAAAGTGTTTAACGAGAGCGGATTCTCGTGGGTGATGTAGTCGTACTCTTTCCGATCTCAAGATCGTGTGGACGATCCTTCCGGCGCTGCGTTCCGGCAGCGCTTCCGCAGTCGGTCACACGTTCGGTACTCGACGAAGACCTTCCTCTCCCTTGTTCCAGCAGGCAGCGGAGGTTGTAGCACTCTCCTCGCTATTCCGGCAGCACAACGGCGTGGTACCGGAAGTAGAGGGGAAATCCCGCAGGGCTTCGCCTTAAGCCGGAGCGAGTATGGTGGATTATGAGAGAGGGATATTAGTGGTCTAGAGATTTAGACACACCAATTAGAAGGCTCTAAACCGCAGGCTAAAGCAATTAGAAGCTCTAAACCAAACGTCTCTAAACCTGAGATTAGAGGTAGAAACTTGTGTGTCTCAAGAAGGAGCCCTGCCCCTCCTTTTATAGGTGGAGGGGCTAGGCGCGCCAGGGAGGGAGGGAGTCCCTCCCCAACTCGGCCTAGGGCTGGGCGCCGACTTGGAGGAGAGGAACTCCTCCTCCAAGTTGGTTTCAACCTCCTCTTGCTTGTTTCCCACAGTTTCCTGTTTCCCACAGTTTCCTGTTTTCCACAGTTTCCTGTTTTAGCCGTGTGACTTTCAAACTGGCAATTTGACTTTCATGTTTTTGGAACAGCAAGAACACTTAGTACATGATGCAATCATTCAATGACACATTCATGTACCCTCCCCCCCGGAGTGCCGGACAATCCGGAACCTTCTAGAACATTCCCGATGAAAACACCGGAATCATTCCCGAACTCCGAAACGGGACTTTCCTTATATGAATCTTATTCTCCGGACCATTCCGGATCACCTCGTGATATCCCGGATTCCATCCGAGACTCCGAACAACATTCGGTCTCTTTCTCATAATACCATAAATACTCAAACAACGTCGAATCCTTAAGTGTGTCTCCCTACGGTTCGTGAATTATGCGGACATGATCGAGACACTTCTCCGAACAATAACCAATAGAGGAATCTGGAAATTCATATGGCTCCCACATATTTCTACTTTGCGATCGAATGAACCACTCACATACGATACCAATTTCCCTTTGTCTCACGATAGTTTACTTATCCGAGGTTATGATCGTCGGTATCTCTGCATACCTAGTTCAACCTTGTTACCGATAAGTACTCTTTTCTCGTTCCCGTGATATGTGATCCCTTGTGACCCAGTCACATGCTTGCAAGCTAATTGGATGACATTCCACCGAGAGGGCCCAGAGTATATCTATCCGTCATATGGATGGACAAATCCCACTCTTGATCCATGTGTTTCAACCAATACTTTCCGAACACTCAATGCCACCTTTATAGCCACCCAGTTACGGTGTGGTGTTTGATGTCATCAAAGCATCCATCCACTAAAGGTGATATGCATGATCTCATGGTCGAAGGAATTAGGTTACTATGTATCAGAAAGCATATAGCAATTGAACTATTGAAATGACTTGATCTTTATGCTACGCTTATCAATAGGAGTATGTCCACCATATCATTCTCCTAACTTTATGATCTTGTTGTTGATAACATCTCAATGTTCATGATAGGGAAACCACAATCATTTAATCAACCAACAAGCTAGTGAAGTATAGAGGCTATACTAGGGACTTCAAATTAAGTTTACAAATCACACAAGTATTAATGTTTCCTTGTTAATACTATTATAGCATGAATGTAAACATTTATCATAAACACAAAGATATAATAATAACTACATTTATTGTTGCCTCTAGGGCATATCTCCAATAGTCTCCCACTTGCACTAGAGTCATCTAATCTAGATTACATGGTAATATACCGAACACCCATGGCAGTTTGGTGTTGGTCATGTTTTGCCCTCGGGAGAGGTTTAGTCAACGGATCCGCCACATTCAGATCTGTGTGTACTTTGCAAATCTTTATATCCCCATCCTGGATATGTTCTCGAATAGCGTGAAAACGCAGCTTGATATGCTTCAGCTTCTTGTGTGACCTTGGTTCTTGCGCATTGGCTATGGCGCTCATGTTATCACAGTAGATAGACATTGGGTCCAGCGCACTTGGAACCACACCCAGCTCTGTAATGAACTCTTTCATCCATATCGCTTCTTGTGAAGCCTCCGAAGCAGCCATGTATTCCGACTCAGTTGAAGATCTCGCCACAACGCTTTGCTTTGCACTCCTCCAGCTAACTGCTGCACCATTCAAAATAAATACGTATCCAAATTGTGATTTAGAATCATCCGGATCGGTGTTCCAACTAGCATCGGTGTAACCATTAACAACGAGCTGTTCATCACCTCCATAAGAAAGAACCATATCCTTAGTTCTTCTCAAGTACTTAAGGATATTTTTGACCGCTGTCCAATGATCCACTCCTGGATCACTTTGATATCTGCTAGTTAAACTAACAGCATATGCAATGTCGGGTCTAGTACATAGCATGGCATACATTAGAGATCCTATGGATGAGGCATAGGGAGTCTTACTCATCCTTTCTCTATCTTCTGCCGATGTCGGACTTTGAGTTTTACTCAAGGTCGTATTGGGCAACACGGGCAAGAACCCTTTCTTGCTTTCTTCCATTCCAAACCTCTTTAGAACTTTGTCCAAATATGTACTCTATGACAATGATATTTGGCGTTTCGATCTATCTCTATAAATCTTTATGCCTAATATGTAAGCTGCTTCGCCAAGATCCTTCATTGAAAAACTATTATTCAAATATTCCTTGACACTATTAAGAAGGTCTACATCATTCCCAATCAACAATATGTCATCCACATACAGTATTAAGAATGCTACAGAGCTCCCACTCACTTTCTTGTAAATACAAGCTTCTCCATAAGTTTGTATAAAACCAAAACTTTTGATTACCTTATCAAAACGTTGATTCCAACTTCGGGATGCTTGCTTCAATCCATAGATGGACCGTTGAAGTTTGCATACCTTGTTAGCATCTTTAGGATCGACAAAACCTTTGGGTTGCATCATATACAACTCTTCATCAATATCTCCATTGAGGAATGCTGTTTTGACATCCATCTGCCATATCTCATAATCATAATATGCAGCGATTGCTAACATAATCCTCACAGACTTTAGCTTCGCTACTGGTGAGAAAGTCTCATCGTAGTCAACTCCTTGAATTTGTCGAAACCCTTTTGCGACAAGTCGAGTTTTATAGACAGTAACATTACCATCAGCATATGTTTTCTTCTTGAAAATCCATTTGTTCTCGACAGCCTTCCGGCCATCCGGTAAGTCCACCAAAGTCCATACTTGGTTTTCGTACATGGATCCAATCTCGGATTTCATGGCTTCTTGCCATTTATTGGAATCTGGGCTCATCATCGCTTCCTCATATGTCTCGGGGTCATCGGTGTTGTCCACCAACATGACACTCATAACGGGATCATACCAATCTGGAGTGGTACGAGTTCTCGTTGACCTCCGAGGCTCTGTAGCAACTTCAACCGAAGTTTCATGATCATCATCATTAGCTTCCTCTCTAATTGGTGCAGGCACCACAGGAACTTCTTCCGGTGCTGCGCTACTCGCAATTTCGAGAGAAGGTGCGACAACCTCGTCGAGTTCTACTTTCCTTCCAGTCACTTCTTTCGAGAGAAATTCCTTCTCTAGAAAGGATCCATTCTTGGCAACGAATATTTTGCCTTCGGATCTATGATAGAAGGTATACCCAATAGTTTCCTTCGGGTATCCTATGAAGACGCATTTTTCCGCTTTGGGTTCAAGCTTGTCCGGCTGTAACTTCTTTACATAAGCTTCGCATCCCCAAACTTTAAGGAACGACAATTTAGGTTTCTTGCCAAACCATAATTCATACGGTGTCGTTTCAACGGATTTAGACGGTGCCCTATTTAAAGTGAATGCGGCTGTTTCTAATGCATAACCCCAAAATGATAGCGGTAAATCTGTAAGTGACATCATAGAACGAACCATATCTAAGAGAGTTTGATTACGACGTTCGGACACACCATTACGCTGTGGTGTTCCCAGCGGTGTCAATTGTGAAAGTATTCCGCACTTTTTAAATGCTCGCCAAACTCGTAACTTAGATATTCACCTCCACGATCAGAACGTAGAAATTTAATCTTCTTGTTACGTTGATTCTCTACCTCACTTTGAAACTCCTTAAACTTCTCGAAAGTTTCGGACTTATGTTTCATGAAATAGATATACCCATATCTACTCAAGTCATCTGTGAAGGTAAGAACATAACGATAACCACCGCGCGATGCTACACTCATTGGACCACACACATCGGTATGTATGATTTCCAATAAGTCCGTAGCTCGCTCCATCATACCAGAAAATGGAGTCTTAGTCATTTTTCCCATCAGACATGCTTCGCATCTTTCAAGTGATTCAAAATCAAGTGATTCAAGAAGTCCATCGGAATGGAGTTTCTTCATACGCTTCACTCCAATGTGACCAAGACGACAATGCCACATATAGGTCGAATTATCGCTTGATTTCAAACGTTTAGCCTCAATATTGTTGATATGTGTATTTCCACTATCGAGATTCAATAAGAATAGACCATCTATCAAAGGTGCATGTGCATAAAACATATTACTCATATAAATCGAACAACCATTATTCTCTGACTTAAACAAGTAACCGTCTCGCAATAAACAAGATCCCGATATAATGTTCATGCTCAACGCAGGCACTAAATAACAATTATTTAAGTATAAAACTAATCCCGATGGTAGATGAAGGGGTAGCGTGCCGACCGCGATCACATCAACCTTTGATCCGTTTCCCACGCGCATCGTCACCTCGTTCTTCGCTAGCTTCCGTTTATTCTGCAGCACCTGTTTCGAGTTACAAATATGAGCAACCGAACCAGTATCAAATACCCAGGCACTACTACGAGTACTAGTGAGATACACATCAATAACATGTATATCAGATATACCTTTCTTCTTGATGTTGCCGTTCTTCAGATCCGCCAAGTACTTTGGGCAATTCCGCTTCCAGTGACCTTCTCCCTTGGAGTAAAAGCACTCAGTTTCAGGCTTGGGTCCAGCCTTGGTTTTCTTCGCCGGCGTGGCAACTTTCTTACCACCCTTCTTGAAGTGTCCCTTCTGCTTAGACTTGCCTTTCTTGAATTTGGTGGTCTTATTGACCAACAACACTTGGTGCTCTTTCTTGATCTCCACTTCTGCAGACTTTAACATAGCAAACAGTTCTGGCAACTCTTTGTTCATGTTCTGCATGTTGTAGTTCATCACAAAGTTCCTGTAACTTGGTGGCAGTGACTGGAGGACGCGGTAAATCCCCAAAGCATTAGGAATCACTATACCCAAGATTTGAAGTTTGTTTGCGTGCCCAGACATCTTAAGCACATACTCACTGACGGAGCTGCCCTCTTCCATCTTGCAGTTAAAGAACTTTTCAGAAGCCTCATAGCTTTCAATTGCCGCATGAGTCTCAAAAATCAATTTGAGATCCTCGACAATATCATATGGGTCTGACTCTTCAAACCTTTTCTGAAGCTCCGATTCTAAACCATACAAGATAGCACACTGAACTATGGAGTACTGATTCTTCCGAGCGAGGTAAACATTCTTTACTTCATCGGAAGCATTAGCTGCAGGTGGGTCACCCAGCGGTGCATCCAGCACATAGGTCAAATTACCAGCTGTGAGGACAATCCTCAAATTGCGGAACCAATCCGCGAAGTTGCTTCCATTGTTTTTCAACTTTTCTTTCTCTAGGAACGCATTAAAATTGATGGTAGGGGCTGCCATTGATCTACAACATATTTGCAATAGTTTAGACTAAGTTTATGACAAATTGAGTTCAAATTAATTAATGAAATTAAACTAGGTGAACTCCCACTCAAAACAACATCCCTCACATTGTTTTAGTGATCACACGAACCAAATCCACTACATCAACACCGATCATCACGAGAGTTGATATAGTTTCAATGGTGAACAATCGTCATGTTCATCATATCTACTATACGATTCATGCTTTACCTTTCGGTAATCCGTGTTCCGAGACCATGTCTGTACATGCTAGGCTCGTCAAGATCAAACCTTAGTTTCTGCATGAGCAAATCTGGCTTGCTCACGTTGTATACACTTGCAGAATCTAACACACCCGATCATCACGTGGTGCTTTGAAACAACAAGCTTTAGCAACGGTGCTAACTAAGGGTGAACACTTTATGATTTGAAATTCATGTGCATGAGGGATCATCTTATAATGCTACCGTCGTCTACTAAGCAATACAAGATGCATAAAGGATTAACATCACATGCAATTCATAATATGTGATATGATATGGCATTTCTTCTTTGTGCTTCCGATCTCCATCTTCAAGCACGAACATGATCTCCATCATCACCGGCATTGCATCAAGGTCAATGACGCTTCACCATGGTTGTCGTCCACCGGCTTCAACTATTACAACTACTTTGAATAGACACGCGGGTCTTAACTTAAATTAAAGACAACCATATGGCTCCTGCCGGTTGCCAACTTACAATAAGGAACATTGCATACATCAAATATAATCACAATCATGGCCATATCACATCACTGCACACCCCTGCAAAACAAAGTTAGACGCCTCTACTTTCTTTGCATATTTTACGTGGTTTGGGGCTTTCAATAAGTGTCGTTCTAACTTACGAACAAGAACCACAACATTGATACTAGCATTGTTGATCACCCGTTGTAAATTGGATCTTAACTATGCTAGGAGAAACAGGCACCCGCAAAGCCACTTATGCAATACAAGTTGCATGTTAAGCGTGGAGCAAGTCTCAAGAACGATGTCATGTAAGGTTAGCCCGGGCCGCTTCATCCCAACATACCGCAAGATGCAAAGTACACAAAAAGCAATCGACAATAAAAGCATCAACGCCCACAATGACCATTGTGTTCTACTCGTGCAACAGATCTACATATAGACACGGCTCTGATACCACTGTAGGGGTTCGTAGCATGGAAAACAAAAAATTTCTATCGCATACAAACAAACAAGCCAAGATCTATCTACTAGATTGTAGCAACGAGTCGATGGAATAACTTACCCTCGAAGATTCCAAAGTTTTTAACAAGAGCGGATTCTCGTGGGTGATGTAGTCGTACTCTTTCCGATCTCAAGATCGTGTGGACGATCCTTCCGGCCCTGCGTTCCGGCAGCGCTTCCGCAGTCGGTCACACTTTCGGTACTCGACGAAGACCTTCCTCTCCCTTGTTCCAGCAGGCAGCGGAGGTTGTAGCACTCTCCTCGCTATTCCGGCAGCACAACGGCGTGGTACCGGAAGTAGAGGGGAAATCCCGCAGGGCTTCGCCTTAAGCCGGAGCGAGTATGGTGGATTATGAGAGAGGGTTATTAGTGGTCTAGAGATTTAGACACACCAATTAGAAGGCTCTAAACCGCAGGCTAAAGCAATTAGAAGCTCTAAACCAAACGGCTCTAAACCTGAGATTAGAGGTAGAAACTTGTGTGTCTCAAGGAGGAGCCCTGCCCCTCCGTTTATAGGTGGAGGGGCTAGGCGTGCCAGGGAGGGAGGGAGTCCCTCCCCAAATCGTCCTAGGGCTGGGCGCCGACTTGGAGGAGAGGAACTCCTCCTCCAAGTTGGTTTCAACCTCCTCTTGCTTGTTTCCCACAGTTTCCTGTTTCCCATAGTTTCCTGTTTTCCACAGTTTCCTGTTTTAGCCGTTTGACTTTCAAACTGGCAATTTGACTTTCATGTTTTTGGAACAGCAAGAACACTTAGTACATGATGCAATCATTCAATGACACATTCATGTACCCTCCCCCCCTGGAGTGCCGGACAATCCGGAACCTTCTAGAACATTCCCGATGAAAACACCGGAATCATTCCCGAACTCCGAAACGGGACTTTCCTTATATGAATCTTATTCTCCGGACCATTTCGGATCACCTCGTGATATCCCGGATCCCATCCGAGACTCCGAACAACATTCGGTCTCTTTCTCATAATACCATAACTACTCAAACAACGTCGAATCCTTAAGTGTGTCTCCCTACGGTTCGTGAATTATGCGGACATGATCGAGACACTTCTCCGAACAATAACCAATAGAGGAATCTGGAAATTCATATGGCTCCCACATATTTCTACGATTACTTTGCGATCGAATGAACCACTTACATACGATACCAATTTCCCTTTGTCTCACGATAGTTTACTTATCCGAGGTTATGATCGTCGGTATCTCTGCATACCTAGTTCAACCTCGTTACCGATAAGTACTCTTTTCTCGTTCCCGTGATATGTGATCCCTTGTGACCCAGTCACATGCTTGCAAGCTAATTGGATGACATTCCACCGAGAGGGCCCAGAGTATATCTATCCGTCATATGGATGGACAAATCCCACTCTTGATCCATGTGTTTCAACCAATACTTTCCGAACACTCAATGCCACCTTTATAGCCACCCAGTTACGGTGTGGTGTTTGATGTCATCAAAGCATCCATCCACTAAAGGTGATATGCATGATCTCATGGTCGAAGGAATTAGGTTACTATGTATCAGAAAGCATATAGCAATTGAACTATTGAAATGACTTGATCTTTATGCTACGCTTATCAATAGGAGTATGTCCACCATATCATTCTCCTAACGGTATGATCTTGTTGTTGATAACATCTCAATGTTCATGATAGGGAAACCACAATCATTTAATCAACCAACAAGCTAGTGAAGTATAGAGGCTATACTAGGGACTTCAAATTAAGTTTACAAATCACACAAGTATTAATGTTTCCTTGTTAATACTATTATAGCATGAATGTAAACATTTATCATAAACACAAAGATATAATAATAACTACATTTATTATTGCCTCTAGGGCATATCTCCAAAAACGAACCATATCTAAGAGAGTTCGATTACGACGTTCGGACACACCTTTATGTTGTGGTGTTCCCGGCGGTGTCAATTGTGAAAGTATTCCGCATTTCTTCAAATGCTCGCCAAACTCGTAACTTAGATATTCACCTCCACGATCAGAACGTAGAAATTTAATCTTCTTGTTACGTTGATTCTCTACCTCACTTTGAAATTCCTTAAACTTCTCGAAAGTTTCGGACTTATGTTTCATGAAATAGATATACCCATATCTACTCAAATCATCCGTGAAGGTAAGAACATAATGATAACAACCGCGCGATGCTACACGCATTGGACCACACACATCGGTATGTATGATTTCCAATAAGTCCGTAGCTGGCTCCATCATACCAGAGAATGGAGTCCTAGTCATTTTACCCATCAGACATGCTTCGCATCTTTCAAGTGATTCGAAATCAAGTGATTCAAGAAGTCCATCGGAATGGAGTTTCTTCATACGCTTCATTCCAATGTGACCAAGACGACAGTGCCACATTGTCGGGGATATGACCCCAGATACCCTAAAGATGAGGTATCGGAAGATACAAAAGGATATAGAATGATTTAATACAAAGTGAGATAAAAGGAACGCCATCCGAGATAAGTAATATGAGGAATAGAAAGTAATAGAGGAAGAGGCTGCCTGGGCCGAATTATACAAATATCGGCCCTGTCCTGGGCCTCCTAGGCCGAATCAAGACCAAAAACGGGAATAACACGGCTGGGCCGAATCACCGCATCCGGCCCATCTCCGAACTGCCTCCGGCATAAGCAGTGCTCCTGCCAACGTCACGCTCACCTCTTCCACTCCCGCCGACATCGCCCCCAGCATTCCCGCCTCGACCGAATCAAGGCTCCCCACGTGCCGAGTTTCCTTGTCTACGCCCGGGTGGGCCGAAGCCAGTTGATTCGGCCCACTACGAGTCCGGCCTTCCCCCATGACCACACTGGGCTGGCAGCGTCTCGCCCGGCTGGGCCGGAAACCATCACACCCGGTCCACCGCGGGACCGCCCAGGCTCTTCAACGCCGACCTTGCCGACCTCCCCGGGTGGGCCGAATCAAAGGAATCTTGGCCCACAGCGGATCCCATTAACCCGGCCTGCACCTCGGACTATGGGCCAGCAAGGAGGAATCCAGGCTAGGTTTCACTAGGCCGAATCTCAGAATACCTCGGCTGGGCCCTTTAATCTGTGACCAAGGCTGGGCCGAATTAATCTTCCACCAGGCCGAATTACACTTCCTAAGGCCAAATAATATTGTTCTGTACGACATCTTATTCATTTCCAGATGCGCCTTCAACATCCACCTCGACGCACCATCAAGTCAAGACAAGACCAACCAGTATTGTGCCAGTCTTGGGAGCCCACCAGCTCAGACTGGCACATGACGTATGGAATATGCCCATGGCATCTAACAAGATGCTAGGGATATGCTCTTGGCATCAAATAAGATGCTAGGGAATATGCCTGGCATCTCCAAAGATGCTAAGGCATATGCTGAGCATCTCTAGAAGAAACCCAGAATATACCATGTAGATGCCAAACGTGTAGAACAAGTCTTGTCCCCTGGGCTCCCCTTTATAAGGAGCACCAGGGGGATCGTTACAAAGGAGGCCCCCGAAGGGCTCCTCCCCTCTCTGCTCACTAGGAGCTCTCCTTCTTCCTCTTCCTCCGTTCTCATAGAGAGATCTAGATAGAAGGATAGGAGATACAGCTCCAGGAGCATGATTGTAGCCACAAGTATGGCAAGATTATAAGAGTTTAGATGTATAGAAGGAGGAGTTATCTCCACTAGAGAGCTTCAATCCAATATACAATGTATTTCTCTTTGTTCATACGAGTGCGGTCTTCACTGCATCATCCCTCCCCGGATTCCTCCACGTCCATCGGCCCCAACTTTAGCCTACCCATGGCATATGCCGTGATACCACCACGACATTTGGCGCCCACCGTGGGGCCTCCTAGTGGCGTTGGTTGGGTTTCCATCCGGACGGGAACATCTTCATCAACTTCTCCCTCACAGGGCTCATTCAGCTTCACCAAGTCAACAGAGAACAAAGAGTAAGCGCAGAGACTCTCCAAGTCTAACTCATCAAAGCAGGTAAGACTCAGCAAGAACTCAAGCCTACTCCGAGCTTACTGTAAGTACCAAGTAACTCAGCAGGGCAAGTATGACCTAGCAAGACTCACCTAAACACTTCTCCAGGTATGCTGTAAGCGCTAATTAACTCAGCCACCTGCACTCAATCCATCACCCTGGGGAGAAAATAAGTTAACCCGGGGGCTAGTCAACTTATCCGTAGGGTCATCTTTAGATTAAGAGAGCACAATGTTGATCTATACTCCAGCCAGCTTTTCAGTTAATTCGGCCATAAGTTGAATCATCTTATTTGTGATTCAGATAGATTTTGATTCAGTTAGTTTATGTTTTGGATTACCCATTAACTCAGCTCGCCAGCCAGCATTTCAGTTAACTCGGCCATAAGTTGAATCATCTTATTTGTGATCCAGATAGATTTTGATTCAGTTAGTTTATGCTTTGAATTAACCTTTAACTCAGCTCAATAAGTTGTCTCTGATTCGGACTAACATTTGATTCAGCTTGCCAGGGTACTTTATAATTCGGATTGGTATTCAAACTCGGCGTACTAATTGTATCTCTGATTCAGGCCGAAGCTTTATTTAGTTCACCAGATTGCCAGGTTATGATATGACTCGGATTGATATCTCACCATCTTGCCAGGTTATCCCATATCTCGAATGGCTATTGGCCACCTTATCGTATCTCGAATCTATATCTCATATCTACATCTCGAATCGGGTCTCTCAACAGTTAACACTATTATCATATCCCAAAGCTTAATCTCGGATTCATATCTCGGATCCATACCAAAGGTAGGTTATTGTCATCACGCCAAATCAAGCCATATCATGGCAAGTAGATGACTCAAACTAACATACAAGTCTACCACCACGACACACATATAGGTCGAGTTATCGCTCGATTTCAAATGTTTAGCCTCAATGTTATTAATATGTGTATTTCCACTATCGAGATTCAACAAGAATAGACCATCTATCAAAGGTGCATGTGCATAAAACATATTACTCATATAAATCGAACAACCATTATTCTCGGACTTAAACAAGTAATCGTCTCGCAATAAACAAGATCCCGATATAATGTTCATGCTTAACGCAGGCACCAAATAACAATTATTTAAGTATAAAACTAATCCCGATGGTAGATGAAGGGGTAGCGTGCCGACCGCGATCACATCAACCTTTGATCCGTTTCCCACGCGCATCGTCACCTCGTTCTTCGCTAGCTTCCGTTTATTCTGCAGCACCTGTTTCGAGTTACAAATATGTGCAACCGAACCAGTATCAAATACCCAGGCACTACTACGAGTACTAGTGAGATACACATCAATAACATGTATATCAGATATACCTTTCTTTTTGATGTTGCCGTTCTTCAAATCCGCCAAGTACTTTGGGCAATTCCGCTTCCAGTGACCTTCTCCCTTGCAGTAAAAGCACTCAGTGTCAGGCTTAGGTCCAGCCTTGGTCTTCTTCGTTGGCGTGGTAACTTTCTTACCACCCTTCTTGAAGTGTCCCTTCTGCTTAGACTTGCCTTTCTTGAATTTGGTGGTCTTATTGACCAACAACACTTGGTGCTCTTTCTTGATCTCCACTTCTGCAGATTTCAACATGGCAAAGAGTTCTGGCAACGCCTTGTTCATGTTTTGCATGTTGTAGTTTATCACAAAGTTCTTGTAACTTGGTGGTAGTGATTGGAGGACGCGGTAAATCCCCAAAGCATTAGGAATCACTATGCCCAAGCTTTGAAGTTTGTTTGCGTGCCCAGACATCTTAAGCACATGCTCACTGACGGAGCTGCCCTCTTCCATCTTGCAGTTAAAGAACTTTTCAAATGCCTCATAGCTTTCAATTGCCGCATGAGTCTCAAAGATCAATTTGAGATCCTTGACAATATCATATGGGTCTGAATTCTCAAACCTTTTCTGAAGCTCTGATTCTAAACCATACAAGATAGCACACTGAACTGTGGAGTACTGAGTCTTCCGAGTGAGGTAAACATTCTTTACTTCATCGGCAGCATCAGCTGCAGGTGGGTCACCCAGCAGTGCATCCAGCACATAGGTCAAATTACCAGCTGTGAGGACAATCCTAAAATTGTGGAACCAATCCGCGAAGTTTCTTCCATTGTTTTTCAACTTTTCTTTCTCTAGGAACGCATTAAAATTGATGGTAAGGGCTGCCATTGATCTACAACATATTTGCAACAGTTTAGACTAAGTTTATGACAAATTGAGTTCAAATTAATAATAAAATTAATCTAAGTGAACTCCCACTCAAAACAATATCCCTCACATTGTTTTAGTGATCACACGAACCAAATCCACCACATCAACACCGCTCATCACGAGAGTTGATATAGTTTCAATGGCGAACAATCGACATGTTCATCATATCTACTATATGATTCATGCTTTACCTTTCGGTTATCCGTGTTCCGAGACCATGTCTGTACATGCTAGGCTCGTCAAGATCAAACCTTAGTTTCCGCATGAGAAAATCTGGCTTGCTCACGTTGTATACACTTACGAAATCTAACACACCCGATCATCACGTGGTGCTTCGAAACAACAAGCTTTAGAAACGGTGCTAACTAAGGGTGAACACTTTATGACTTGAAATTCATGTGCATGAGGGATCATCTTATAATGCTACCGTCGTCTACCCATGCAATACAAGATGCATAAAGGATTAACATCACATGCAATTCCTAATATGTGATATGATATGGCCTTTATTCTTTTGTGCTTCTGATCTCCATCTTCTAGCACGAACATGATCTCCATCATCACCGGCATTGCATCAAGGTCAATGACACTTCACCATGGTTGTCGTCCACCGGCTTCAACTATTACAACTACTTTGAATAGACACGCGGGTCTTAACCTAAATTAAAGACAACCATATGGCACCTGCCGGTTGCCAACTTACAATAAGGAACATTGCATACATCAAATATAATCACAATCATGACCATATCACATCACAACACACCCCTGCAAAACAAAGTTAGACGCCTCTACTTTCTTTGCATATTTTACGTGGTTTGGGGCTTTCAATAAGTGTTGTTCTAACTTACGAACAAGAACCACAACATTGATACTAGCATTGTTAATCACCCATTGTAAATTGAATCTTAACTATGCTAGGAGAAACAGGCACCCGCAAAGCCACTTATGCAATAAAAGTTGCATGTCAAGCGTGGAGCAAGTCTCATGAACGATGTCATGTAAGGTTAGCCCGGGCCGCTTCATCCCAACATCCCGCAAGATGCAAAGTACACAAGAAGCAATCGACAATAAAAGCATCAACGCCCATAATGACCATTATGTTCTACTCGTGTAACAGATCTACATATAGACACGGCTCTGATACCACTGTAGGGATTCGTAGCATGGAAAACAAAAAAATTCTATCGCATACAAACAAACAAGCCAAGATCTATCTACTAGATTGTAGCAACGAGTCGATGGAATAACTCACCCTCGAAGATTCCAAAGTGTTTAACGAGAGCGGATTCTCGTGGGTGATGTAGTCGTACTCTTCCCGATCTCAAGATCGCGTAGACGATCCTTCCGGCGATGCGTTTCGGCAGCGCTCCCGCAGTCGGTCACACGTACGGTACTTGACGAAGAACTTCCTCTCCCTTGTTCCAGCAGGCAGCGGAGGTTGTAGCACTCTCCTCGCGATTCCGGCAGCACAACAGCGTGGTACCGGAAGTAGAGGGGAGATCTCGCAGGGCTTTGCCTTAAGCCGAAGCGAGTATGGTGGAGTATGAGAGAGTCCCTCGATGATCTAGGGTTTAGACACGCCGAGGAGGGGCAAGCCAGCGGCTAGGGTTTAGCTAGGCGGCGGCGGCGGTTTGCCCTAGGGCCGGCGGCAGCTATGGAGGCGGCGGCGACTTGGTACTAGGGTTTAGAGGTAGGAACTTGTGTGTCTAGGAGGGGAGCCCTGCCCCTCCTTACATAGTTGGAGGGGGCCGGCCAAGGGGAGGGAAGTCCCTCCCCAACTCGGCTTGGTGGTGCGCCGGCGGTGTTCCTCCTCCCCCAAGTCGGTTTCCACCTCCCTCTCCACTTCCCAAAACTAGTCGTTTGACTTTCAAACTAGGCGTTTGACTTTTCAAACTAGGATTTGATTAATCCCTCTATTTTGTTCAGAGATGACACCTAGTACATAATGCAATCATACCAACTTGATATAACACATTCATGTACCCTTCCCCTCCGGAGTGCCGGACATTCCGGAACCTTCTAGAACATTTTCGATGAAAACACCGGAACCATTCTCCAACTCCGAAACGGGACTTTCCTTATATGAATATTCTCCGGACCATTCCAGATCTCCTCGTGATATCCCGAATCCCATTCGAGACTCCGAACAACATTCTGTCTCTTTCTCATCATTCCATAACTACTCAAACAACGTCGAATCCTTAAGTGTGTCTCCCTACGGTTCGTGAATTATGCGGACATGATCGAGACACTTCTCCGAACAATAACCAATAGAGGAATCTGGAAATTCATATGTGTCCCACATATTTCTACGATTACTTTGCGATCGAATGAACCACTTACATACGATATCAATTTCCCTTTGTCTCACGATAGTTTACTTATCCGAGGTTATGATCGTCGGTATCTCTGCATACCTAGTTCAACCTCGTTACTGATAAGTACTCTTTTCTCGTTCCCGTGATATGTGATCCCTTGTGAGCCAGTCACATGCTTGCAAGCTAATTGGATGACATTCCACCGAGAGGGCCCAGAGTATATCTATCCGTCATATGGATGGACAAATCCCACTCTTGATCCATGTGTCTCAACCAATACTTTCCGAACACTCAATGCCACCTTTATAGCCACCCAGTTACGGTGTGGTGTTTGATGTCATCAAAGCATCCATCCGGTAAAGGTGATATGCATGATCTCATGGTCGAAGGAATTAGATTACTATGTATCAGAAAGCATATAGCAATTGAACTATTAAAATGACTTGATCTTTATGCTACGCTTATCTATAGGAGTATGTCCACCATATCATTCTCCTAACGATATGATCTTGTTGTTAATAACATCTCAATGTTCATGATAGGGAAACTACAATCATCTATTAACCAACAAGCTAGTATTATAAAGAGGCTTTACTAGGGACTCTTATTTTAGTCTACAAATCACACAAGTATTAATGTTTCCTTGTTAATACTATTATAGCATGAATGTAAACATTTATCATAAACACAAAGATATAATAATAACTATATTTATTATTGCCTCTAGGGCATATCTCCAACATTACTAACGTGAAGCTTTGCTTTGGTGGTAGTGATCCCAAGCCGATTTTATATTCAGATTTAGACTTGGCTGGATATGTCAATAGAAGGAAGTCTACTTCAGGTTATTTGATTATTCATTCGGGGGAGCAGTGGCATGGAAAAGAAAGTTGCAAAAGTGTGTGGCACTAAACACAACTGAGTCTGAGTTCATCGCAGTAACCGAGACGGGCAAAGAGCTATTGTGGCTAAAATAATTGGCTTGCGAGCTTGGTTTTGAGCAAGACAAGTATGTGTTGTTTTGTGACAACCAAAGTGCTATTCACCTAAGTAAGAATGCAGGTTTTAATTCAAGGTTGAAGTATTGATGTATGCTATCATTGGATTTGAGATGTGTTAAATTCCATGCAAATGCAAATTGATAAGGTGCAGACAAATGACAATGGGGCTGATAAGTTAACCAAGGTGGTGACAAGGGAAAAGCTCGAGGTATGCCATTAGGTCTCCAGCATAATTTACGATAGGCAGTGAGACCCTCCATGATGTTAGGATGTGGAGTTTGTTGGTACATGTCCCTCCACATGGAGGTATGTTTGCATCCCAACTACAAGCCCATGAGCCAATACATTTCAACCGTCGATCGAGGTTTGCATCCAACAGCCGAGGTGCTCCTTGAGAGAGGACTAGAAAAGAAATCCCTACCACCCTTGGTGGATGAGTAAGAGATAAAGTGGGATAAGCAAGCTATCGAGGCTGATATGAGAGAATGAGAGAACATAAGAACAACACAACCTAGTTAGAGGAGAGAAAGAAGAAGTAGAGGTGATTTCTGTTCAGATTTTTGAGTTTTGGCTGTTCTTTCTTCAAGTCGGTGGTTGGAGGCTCGAATGTGCCTGGATTGACTCCAAACTAGGTGAGCTAATTCCTTATTTTGGGTACTTCAATCTAGTTAGATGGTTTGAGATTCTGGTTAGTATAGCGTCAGATTTGGAAGCGGATTAGTCAGTTCGGACTGCTAAAGTTGTAGCACAAAGCACTTTTGGTAGACGAACAGATTGGGTAAGAAAACGGTGTCCTATTGAGATAAAATTTGGTGTGTATGTTGGGAACTCGTATATATTCTTGTCTACTAAGTTTGATGTTGTTTGCATATGTGGTTTAAAAGTAGTTTTATGATTACCAAAGATGATAGAAACTATGATATCTCTGCTTTATAATCTTTCTTTCAAGTGGTTGTTGTTGTATTTGTTGCCGGTTGGCAACATGCTGAGTGTATTGTAGATCTCTAGATGTTATAGAGAAGACTCTCTTCGTACCTTGCTTATAGGGAAGCATGCGTGAACTGGTTGGTCCGTGTTTTTTTCCTCCTCACCTTGAGGACGTTTTTCTACGTAAATCCTTGCGTCATTTGAGTATGTGCTTAATTGTTTTATTTCCTATGCATATATGTTGATTGAAGCTATCCTAGGAATTCATTGCAAGTAGTGGGGTTGTGTATCACCCCCAACCTAATGTTGGGTTCTGCTTAAGGAAGATTATTTGGAAAGCTCACGAGCGTGCACTTTTGGATGAATTTTCCCAAGGATTTGTTAGTATCTGCTATTGCCAGATGGCCTGGAAGGTACTACCTGCTCTTAAGCTAGAAATTTAGTTTATATTGTGCCCTTTTTCTCATCTTTTTTGGTGTATGGTGAAATTTACTTATAACCTCTCCTCTCTGGCTAACATAACAAATGTGTTTGAGAATTGGTTGAATGAAATGGATAAGGCATCCAAGACTAGAATTCATATTGGTGTTTCGGTCTTATCTTGGTCTATTTGAGAGAAAATTGCATTTTGCTACCACAATTGAAGCAATGACTTTAAAAAACTACCACAATTCATGAAAATTTCAAAACACTACCACTTTTGCGTCTAATCGTCGCAAAAACTACCACTTTTGTGTAACCCTTGTCTTAGCTCCAGCTAATCATGATTCTGACAGATCTGGCCCACATAGGTGCTGACATGGCATGGAGCATTTTGTAAAATAGCCCTTGGTAAAATATCTCGGCTACTTCCTCTCTCTTTTCTATCTCTACTAAGTGGGCCCCACATGTCAGGTCGTCCCTAAACTACAGCCACACATGCCATGGCCGAAGACCTTGGTGGCCACCGGCTGCTGCTCCTTCTCCGGCCACCTCGACACCAAAGAGACCACCTCGAGGCGTTCATGCTCCACCACGGGCGCCGTCGCCAGCCGTGCCTACCGCTTACCGCGTTCCCGTCATGCGTCGTCCTCCGCCAGGGCGCCACCACGGGCGCCACTGTCGTCCTTTCCCACCGCAGGCCGGCTCCGTCGTGCGTCGTCATCTCTCCGCTAGGGGGCCACCGGTGGACGCTAACCCATCCTCGTCGAGCTCTGCCCGTGCCCTTCCGTGACGGCCAGCGAGTTGCTAGCGAGCTGCGGGGCGGCACCGAGCTGTTGGGCGAGCTGCGGGACGGGGCGATAGCTGGCCGCCGGCGGGCGGCACGGTGAGCAGTGGGGCGGCCGGCGGGCGGAAGCGGGGCGACGACCGGCGGCGTCTCGAATCGGGGATCGATTTCGATTGTTGCTGCCATGGTGTGTGTGGCTGGAGGTTAGGGATAACCTCACTGGCGGGGTCCACTGGCCAGAGAGAGAGGAGGAGAGGGATCTGGTAGGTCGATCCCACACACTTTTGCAAAAAGACCCAAAAATATGTAATGAGTTTATTGTCTGTCTCTCAGACTGATTCTCCATGCCATGTCAGCACCTATGTGGGCCAGATCTATCAGAATGGTGATTAACTAGAGCTAAGACAAGGGTTACACAAAAGTGGTTGTTTTTTGCGACGATTATGCGCAAAAGTGGTAGTGTTTTGAAATTTTTCTGAATTGTGGTAGTTTTTTAATGTCGTTGCCTCAATTGTGGTAGCAAAATGCAGTTTTCTCTCTATTTGGAGATATAGAAATGATATTATATTTAACAAAACAAGATGTTTTGATCTTATGTAGGTTATTCATATGATGACACACTGGAGCAACTATGTTCGTTTCTATAACCTCACGGCCAACAGAATACTATGGTTACTGGATGTAACCGTTTGATCATGGTAGCTCCGGATATCTTCAGCCAAGTGAGTTGGTATCATATTAGCCAACTACAAGATGCTTAGTTGCCGCATGCTTTATATTTTTTGCTGGTTGATTCATGTGTCAACTCTTAGCGATACTTGAGTTTGTATTAACTTTGTAATATTCCTGGATGATGATCAGGGTCTTACTCCCCTTTTCGGAAAAAACTACCTGCTCTTAAGTTAGAGCTGCCAGACGAGATAAAAAATGCAATTGTTACACCATACAAGGCTTTCCTGTGTGCACTGCAGGCAAATCCTAGCCAACTTTGAGAGGTGGTTTATTCATTCAAACGATTCATGCGAGGAAAGAAGAATCAAAGTGTGCATACTCCTGAGCAATTGGAATACAAACTCAAACAGTTTTATAAAATCTAAGAAGGCAGCTAAATTCAAATGCCTGCCTTCATCCATGTGTATCCTGTATATGCCTCATTAGACCATAGAAATGGAAAGTATATTCTCTAACATAGTCATGTATTGAGTGTAGACAACATCGCGTTGGAAGAAGGCATAAAGTGCACATAATATCGTAATTTTCGTCTGATGTATGTTCAGCTGCATAGAATTGTAACAGTACATTGAGTACTCACAGTTTTGTTTGAGATCTCGTATGTGGCTGTAATGCACTTGTGTTCAGTCTAAGATTGGCAAGTTCGCATCTGAAACACAATGAGTTTGTTGCTCTAATTTAATGTACTCCCTCCGTCCAAAAGTAGATGTCTTAGGTTTTTCAAATTTTAGATGAATCTATATCTAAATAGTGTCTAGATTCATTCAAATTTTGACAAATTTGAGACATCTATTTTAGGATGGAGGGAGTACTATTACTCAATGTTTCAGGATATTTGTGTATGATTTCCTTGACTTGTTCGCTCCTCCAAGATGCTTTTACATGCCGATCGGTCTTTCCCTTCAAAGTTTCAACATGATGCAAATTTAGGGTGGATGACAACCAAGGACAAGACATTTCAGTGACAGGTAAAAAAGAGAGGATGGTAAACACAGATGTTCAAAAAGTGATGCACTGGGGTACAACACCTAGATTCCTGTCAAGCTGTTAGGCATTCCTGATCTACGCGGAACCACGGGATGAAAGCACGTCGCACAAAATCAGGCGCTTCTCCAACAAACACTGGGTGGACGCGACATCCCCTCCTGAAAGTGCCTTGCATCTTCATGCTGGTCAATCTTCATTCTGATGAGCCTTGCATCTTCAGGCCCTGCACCCTCCACACTGGCATCCGTTGCTGCAGGAAATGAAAGGCAACATATCCTATGCATCCTGGGGCTCTTGTGCGTCTATGCATCCATCCATCCATGGCCCTCTGATCCAAATCATACGCACAATAGGAAAATGTGACTAAACTTGCATTTACACCATACAGAATGTTTTGCGAACGGCGTCAATGTTTGGAGTGTCCAATCAGCTCAGATAGAAGGATCAAGCCATTTCAGATACGCTAGGCGCCCAATTCCAGATGTGGCTATAATTATAATGCACCCCTATGTTTCGTCCAGGTGGCTCCCGCAGCAAACAGAAAGGCCATTTCTGGACTGAAGTTGCTCCACCCTTGTCCTGACTCCTCAATCACCTCCCACAACAACACTTTATTCTTCAGAGGTAACCAAAGCTTCCAAGAATATAAGTAAATCACTGATTTTGGAAATGAAATGGATGAAACAAATATGGCGCCCGCACATTTGCGCAGCCCCCCGTGCTACTTTCATAAAAAATAACACGCTACAAAAAATCACATAGCAGTAGCAGATAGATTTATCCCATAATAGAAGCTGTAGTCTGAACCGGTACGTACGACTCCGCCTCCAGGAGAGCTAAGAAAACCCATCTAGGGTTTCATACCCCTCGCCGGCGACATCGTCGGTCCGCTCCGCCTCTGGTGGCCTTAGGGCCTTCGAGGTGTGGCGGATCACGGCCTCTCGTCGGCGGGAGGTTTTCTGTTCTTGTTTCGTCTATTTTTTAGTGTCTCTTTCGGGATGTTGAGGCGACGGCTATGTTCTGGAGTGAGAATAAGATCCTTCCTGCTCTATCCTCGCTCCGGTGATGCACCTAGCGCTAGCGGAGGACGCGTGGAGTCGTTTGTCTGGCGGATCTTCTGGAATTCTGTCCGTTTTTGTGTTCGTCGGTTTGTTTTTAGGTCAGTCTCTTCCGATCTACGAATGTCATCATTGACGATGGTTGTGACTCTAGTGTGTTGGTCCTTTGTGGCCTTAGCACGACGACTTCCCGCTTGTCTACTATAACAAGCTCTACTACGACAAGCTTTGCCCGGCTCGTGTGATGGAGGGGCGAGGATGGCAGCGCGCCTTCGGCTCGCGATAATGTTTGTAGTCGTTGCTAGGTGGTCCAATAAACTATTTGTAATTTTTATTACTTTTGGGTCTTTTTGTACTATTGTTGATGATCAATACTAGATTGGTGAATTTTCACAAAAAAAAACAGATAGATTTACAAATGAAGCAATGAGAAAGTGAAGCACGGTAAGTACAAACGTGTATTTCAGGTTGTGGTAGCAAGCTTGTACAGAAAAATAAATGTGCTTTCTTGTTTGAATCCGAAGAATATACGTGTTCTCATTTTCTTTTATATTTTCAACTTGTCCAATGGGCCATGCATAAGAATAGAAAAAAACTGCCAACTTAATATGCTTCTAACCAAATGTGTCTAGATACATGTCAATCTAGACATATCCAAATCAGTTATTCCGTAATAGAGGGAGTACAAAAGGTGCCCATCTACAAGTTCAGTGTCCTCTCTTTCCCCATTACCATTAGCTAGTTTTTCATCCTTCAAATAACACTCTTATCTGCTTTTTCAGTTCCTCGCCTGTATACTTCTTCTGTTTCTTGCCTGCAATGACTCGTCTGAACGAACAGAGCCCCCCTGAAAATCGTCTTCGGTTTGCCTGCAGTGCAGATAAGGAAACCTCATACGGTGGAACAATCAAATCCACTATCTCTTCTCGCAGTTGGTACCTGAGCTCAGCTGCGACCTTCCATGTCATCTGGTTACCACAGGTGGCAAGAAATTTGGCAGTAAACTCATCCAAGTCTAAACAGAGTGTGCTGTTCAGAGGAACCCAACACTCGTTGATGTAGCTCCTGGTGTATCGCTCGATCATTGAGCTGAGCCAACTCTCCAGTTCTTCATTGGCAAAAGTTGCCTCGGAACGGCGCATCATTTGCAGAACAGCACATGCGTTATTCAGGAGGAATATGTATTTTCCACCATTTTCACCTGGGCGGACCATTTCTGCATCTTCCTCCAGCTTGGATGCCCAGCAATGAAGCATGTGAGCGTAATGCTCATTGGTGGTGTGGCGTGCTGACCGCACCAAATTTTGCAGGGCTTGTACCAGAAGGTCATTTGCTGGATGAAGTGTGGATTCGTCGCTGCTGTGAATGTGCAGAATTGTTCCTCTCAAAGCCTTCTCCATCTCGTGAAGATTACAACAGACCTCGCCGCATCTGTTCAAAGACATTTCAGATAAGCAGTAGTACTAAATGCGGGGAAAAGACATTTAATCTGGGAAAGAAATCATCGTTGTGCCCTTATTGCAAGTTTTGAGCTATAGAAATTAGTTAATTCTAATTTGCCCCAAAATTAAGTGCCCAATGCACCTAAATTGTGATTGTGGTTCTGCACATGTTGATAAGTTGCCAGGCCATTTTACCCAATATTGCAAAATTTTCTATGTTGAGTAGAAATTACTACTAAGTAGTTGGCCAACAACAAACACCCCCGATATGTCCTCAAACAGTGCTTCCTAGTGCCTACTAAATGCGTTTTGTGCTTACATTTAATAAGCACCCCTCTCTTTGCAAAGATGAGTTGCTTTAAAAGTGCAGAAGAAATTGAGAACTGATGCAACCAATCGTCTTTGCATAATTATTGAGAGGCTACCAACTCATATTTGCAAAATTATTGGGGGGGGGGGGGGGGGGGTCACCAGACACGACTGCACCTAAAAGTGAACATGACTGAACCCACGAACACGCCGCAACAGTAATGACATGTACAATGGTTGATAAAACAAATTTATCTTACAAATGACACGTAATTTGATGTAATGACAAAATATAACATATAATGTGTTTTTTAGTCTTATCTTCAGCGACAGATATCTCTAAATATGTGGTGAAACATATGGTGCCAAAATATAGGGCATGTACAATCCGGTGATGTTAGCCTTCGATTTTTGCTTAGTTGAAAAAAAGAGAAATAAGAAAAAGAAGGTTGTCTTCTCTTAACCAAATGATGATCTACTAAAAATAACAGAAGACTATTTTCTCTATTGTACCATACTTCTTTTTTTTTTACCAAAAATAACTAATTCTTATTAATTACTAGAGATGGCAATAAGACATAATATATTATACAAGTTGTATATTGTGTCTTTTTTAAATAATATGGAGAGCTAAGAGAAGTCATTGTCTTTCCTAGCATTATACATGCCCTTGGTAAGAGAAGACGGAGGTCTTTTTTATTCGATTTTTGCTTAGTTGAAAAAAAGGAGAAATAAGAAAGAGAAGGTTGTCTTCTCTTAACCAAATGATGATCTACTAGAAATAACAGAAGACTATTTTCCCTATTGTACCATACGTCTTTTTTCTTACTAAAAATAGTTAATTCTTATTAATGGCTAGAGATGACAATAAGAAATAATATATTATACAAGTTGTATATTGTGTCTTCTCTAAATAATATGGAGAGCTAAGAGAAGTCATTGTCTTCTCTAGCATTATACATGCCCTTGGCTAAGAGAAGACGGAGATCTTTTTTATTCTCTCTCCTCCAACTCAACAATTCTCTTAATATATGACGTTGTTAAGATAAGACTAAGAAGTCGTTTGGCATCCAGGTATTCATTTCATTTAGATTCATTTTATTTATATTATGATTCTAAAAACATCCACATGTTTGGCTGCCACCAATTTTTTTTTTGAAAATGACAGATCTAAGATAGGAATCAGGTTTACATTTAGGATATTTCAATAGATTTGCCAAATAAAATGACAACCCAATTTCGTGACAACCAAACAGCATATAAATGGAATTACAAAATAAATTTCAAGATTTTAGGCCAAAATAATAGATACCAAACCACCTCTAAGATAAAACCATTATACATTTCCTAACCACCGGAACAAACTGCCTCGATGACATGCACGCACACTCGACTCTGGAGGCTGCCCGGCTATCGAGCACCGCCGTCCTGTCTCAATCTTTGTTTTCTCGAGCCGTGCCCTGCCCTGTGGTAGGCATCACCTATGTTTGTTGCCAAACCAAACCACAAGCTGGGGCCCACTGGGTAGTCTTATGGCAAAGGGAGTACTCCACTATGTATGTTACACAAGCATACCTTAAGATGGGCTCCACATGTCAGAAAAAGTAGTCAAAAAGTGAACCTTATAGCCAATAGTAGATAGGGCAGCTCTAAAAGAAGTATTTATATATTCCTTATGGTAGTCCACAAGCTTGTAGGTCACCCACAAGATTTTGAGCTTGTGGATAGCTTGTAGATAGGTTCCACTATGTATATAGAAGTCCATAAGGTGCACTTTTTGCTTGTAGACATCCTTATAGACAACATAGTGGATGCCCGACGTTGGGGCCTGCTAGACTGGCGACCACACGCTCCAAATCTCAAACCAAACGCGCTCAAGCTTTTAACCAAGAAGAAGAAGGAGGAGGAGGAGGTCAAGTGAGTCCATGGAGGAAGCTGCGTCGTGTGGCGTCTTGGATGCTGCTAGGTTGGCGGAGGAGGCGCCGAAGCTGGTCCGGTCGGCTTCTCGGGCCATGGAGGGACTGGCCACGGAGATCAAATCGCGCGACGGGGGCCCTCGGCCTAGGTGGCGCGGGTGGAAGGTGCGCGGCCCCGAGCTGGAGGTTCTCGAGACCTATATGCTCGAGATCTGGGGCATCTCTGCCGGCGCTGAGCCACAGCGTGCCGGTGACAAGGCGCTGGCTCTGCAGGCCAGGGACACCGTCTACTTCATCCAGCTCCTTCAAGACATGATCGAGTACGGTAGACTTCAGTCCACTCCTAGTAATCAATCCACTGAGCACCTTCCCGCTCTCAAGTGGTGTGGTTGGAACCACTTTCTTCCATCGTTTGCGTCGAAACCACCACGCAGGATCATAAGGGGCATCAATGTTGTGAATCAAGAAACTCTCAAGATTGGCCATCTGCTGGAAAAGGGCGCGGCAAATCCGCCGCAGCTTCTGGTGCCTGATTCAGGCAGGGAAATTCTCCAGAGGGCGATGATAGTTGGGCGCGATAAGGAGAGGGGTGATATTCTGCAGATGCTCATCCAGCCATGCTCCAAGGCTGCTCCGAAGATGATTATCTCCGTTGTCGGTGTCGGAGGAATTGGGAAGACCACACTCGCTCAGATGGTATTCAACGATGCAAGAGTTGACCAGCATTTTGGTGTCAAGTGTTGGGTAACTGTCTCCACTAGTGCCAACAAAATGGACCTCATAGCAGAGATGTTAAGCTCAGCCCAACCAGCTTGGGATGGCTCCACTGAGAAGATGCTGGATTTTCAAATGATTCTGTCCGAGCTCCGGCGATTTGTTGCTTCCAAGATGTGCCTGATTGTTCTTGATGATGTATGTAATAGCACAGATGATATTTTGCTGGACATCCTTACTGCTCTACAGTCTGCAGATACTGGGAGCAGAATTCTGGTGACTTCTCGCATCAACACGGTGCCTCACATGCGGGGTGCATCGCAGATGTACACCGTCAATCCGCTAAGTAACGATGATTGCTGGGCCCTGCTCAAGGAACATGCTTTCACAGGTGATTGCCAGAATGTCTGTCCAGATCTTCAGCTGATAGGGGAGCAGATTGCTGCAAAACTCAATGGATCGCCTCTTGCTGCCAAATTGGTTGGGGCTTTGCTGGGAGATAGGAGGAGAAAAGATCACTGGATAAAAATCAAGGAGACAGCACTACAGGATCACGCTCTTTTCCCTGCCCTACGCTTGAGCTATAAGTACCTGCCGATGCACCTCAAGCGATGCTTCACATATTGCAGCTTGTTTTCACAGGACTATAAGTTTGATCCAGCACACTTGTCCCGCCTTTGGGTTGCCGAGGGTTTTGTTCAACCGCGAGGCAAGCCTGAGAAAAGGATGGAAGACATAGCTAGAGAATATTTTGATCAGCTCCTTTCACGCTCTTTCTTCCAGGAAATCAAGCTTGGACCCAAGACGTACTATTTGGTGCATGACTTACTCCATGATCTTGCAAAGTCTGTTGCAGCGGATGACTGCTTCCGTATTGATGATGGCACAAACTGTGACATCCCGTCAACAGTGTGCCATCTGTCCGTCACCATCAACACTCTACCCGGTCTCACAAGCTTCCGCGGGCTAGAAAATCTGCACACCTTGTTAATCCGACCATCACTTCCGTCCTCCTCCAGTTGCTTCCAAGAGGATTTTTCCTTGAATTTAAAAATTATCCTAGAGAAGTCAAAACATTTGCGTGTTCTTGATCTCAGTGGCTATAACTCCAAAGAGTTGCCCTGTTGCATTGATAACTTATTGCACCTCCGTTACCTATCTATCCATGGCTCCATCCAGAGTCTTCCTGAGTCGATTGGCAAGCTTCTGCATCTGCAAACACTGTGCTTCACCGGGAAATGTTACCTTGAGAAGCTTCCTGCGAGCATTAGTATGCTGGTCAATTTGCGGCACCTTCTTGTTGAAACAAAGTATACTGCAGGATTGGCGGGAGTTGGTCGACTAGCAAACATTCAGGGGTCACTTGAGCTCCACCTTGAGAAGAGGGAAGGGCGTAAACTAGAAGAGTTGAAGAACATCAATGGTCTCCGTGGGTTACTAAACATAAAAGGTCTAGAAAATGTTTCAAGCTATGAAGAAGCCTGCAAAGCTGAGTTGAATAAGAAACCATATCTTCATTCTCTGAATCTGGAATGGAGCACCGCTAGTAGAAATAACTCCCTTCCTGTTGATGCCAGGGTAATTGAAGGCCTAAGGCCGCACCAAGACATAAAGGTACTTAATATTAGAAGGTATCGTGGGTCTGTAGCTCCCAGTTGGCTACAGTCACTGCAGCAGCTGCGTTCCTTGCACCTTACCAATTGCAGGAGTTTAGCCATGCTTCCTCCATTGGGGTGTCTGGGATCACTTAAATACTTACACATGAAGGAGATGTGTGCAGTTGGCCGAATTGGACATGAGTTTTATGGCACTGGTGATGTGGCATTTCCATCCCTAAGCTTCCTTGAAGTTGATGATTTCCCAAGGTTGCATGACTGGTCTGGACTAGCAGACAGAGAGTCATTTCCATGCCTTGAAAGGTTAATTATAATGGATTGTCCAGAATTGGTCAAAATTTCTCCCTTCCCAACTACTCGTGAAGTTACCATTGAGCGTACACGATTAATTCCATATATGAGGCTTGCCCCTGTTTCTTCAATTTCAGAGAAGTTCCAGCTGGATGTATTTGCAACGTCTGTCGACTTCAACGGTTTACTCAGTAAACAGCACATAGAAGCCATTGAAGCCTTAAATATAAGTGGTGCTGAAGAAGTCATAGTTACTGAAGAAATGAGGTCCCTTGTTTCTCTACAAAGGATGCAGCTTTGTCGGTGCAATGTTACGGACCAGAATCTTAGTAGGTTTCTCCAGGCTCTGCCTTGTCTATCCTCGATGGAGATAATAGACCTGCCTAGCGTAACATCTCTTCCAGCATCTGAAACACTCAGGTTCAGCACAATGCTCACTGAGTTGTCCATACGCAACTGTCAGTTGTTTCAGTCTCTGTCGTCATTGCAGTCTTTTGATTCACTAAAATATCTGGTGATAGAGAGATGTCCTAAAGTAACTGCAGCAACATTCCCGTTGAACTTCAAGAGCCTTTCATCTCTCAAGGTGCTGAGAATATCATACTGCTCAGAGCTCCAATCTTTACCGTCATGTGGTCTGCCATCCTCACTAGAAACACTTCACATTATTGGGTGCCACCCGGAGTTGTCCAGGCAATCAAGAAACATGAAAGGACATTACTGTGAGAAGCTTGCAGTAGTACCTACGGTGTTGATTCAGTGACGGAATATTTTGCAGGTATATGTAAATCTCAACTCTCTCTCTCTCCTTTTATGCTTGTAGTTTTTTATGTGTTCCTGCATGTTCATGAGAACTTTACAAACATCTGCATGCAATTTCTTATAGTCTTATTGGCTGGGAGAAATTAATACTTACAACAATTACTATTTTTAGTTACAGCAGGGAGAGATGGCACCTCAAATACCTGGGTTGAATTGTTCGTGCTTGTTTTGTGCTTGTTTTTTTGCTGGCCCGTTGTACCTGCCCTGATGAAATCCTTGACCTTGTCATAGGGTTTTTTTCGTAGCTCATACCAAATGTCCATTCCAGTCAGCTATATTCATATCAAATGTCCTTGTCAGATTTTCATTTTTATAGAAGTGTTTAATATAGTAAGTATGTGATTAATAAAACTACCAAGTGATGGGAAGTTTGGAAGAAATAAGCGTGCAGCTTAGTCCAGAAACTCCTATAGAAAATTATGAAAGTCTAAGTGCAGAAGAGAGATTCTTTTGCAATTAAAGATGGAGGTTATAGCAGTCACCGCTATATTTATGCTACAATTTGTTTGTTATGGCAAGCATCTTTAACCTGCAGTCGTTGTAGGTTTCCAACCTAAATATGCTGCCTTATGCATTGACTTTCTTGTGATATCTAGTCCTGATCAATCTTCCGAGAAATATCTGACGCTTGTCTATGTTTGCCAGGGTGATGGAACTTTGGGGGAATTGTGAAGCTTAAAAGGATATCTTTACAATTATACTGAAGCCCAAAATCCAAATCAGCCTGTGCTTTCGGCATTTGCGAACCTGTAAATTGGTTTCTCAGATCTGCCTCACCGCATCCCCTTTAACCAAGAAGGCCAGGCGAACTAGGATTTTCCTGCAGTGCATTTAAGAAGCTTGCATATTTTTGAACAATAAAATCCATTATCTTTTCATACAGTCTCTCCTTAAGCACTGTTAGAACCCTAATCGAGGGAGAGAAGACGACCTGGTGTGTTCTCGCTCAGGTCGTACCGAGAAAACAGTTCATTCGGCACAAGAGTCTCACCGTGTGCAACGCGGTGGCATTTGGACGTAAATAGCTGGTTCGCGGATTCTTGGGAAGCTGGGTACCCTGGCTTCTCCCAATCGTGAAGAAATTGGTGAAGCTGGCTGGCTGCCACGGAAGCGGCTTAAAATCAAGTTCTTTCCGGCTTAAGCTTATTTTCACCATTAAGCTGTTCAAAAGCTCCAAAAGAACTGGGTCTTTTTTTTTTGACATGGAAGAACTGGATAATGAAGTAAGAGACGTGAGTGTGTTCTTCCTTCTTGAAGAAGAATGCGACTTAGTCGCAGTTTTTATTTCATATCTTGACATGGTTCTGCCAATGTTCTCTATTCATGTAGTACTCTGCTTGTTGATGATTTGGCCTCGGTTGCGCCACATCAACACTAATAAGACTATGGTCGTGTGTGCATCCGTGGATGGGGAGTCCGGGAGGTACGCCGTGTATTTAAGGTGCTCGTAGTGCTAACAAGCTTCTCCAAGAAAAAAAATGTCCTTTCTTGTTTCAGTCTGAAGAATGTGTGCTAATTTTCCTTTAGATTTTCAACTTGTCAGGCTGAGCCATACATGAGAATAGAAAGAAAACTGTTTCTCTGTATATACATCTAACCTACACTCATGGTCTGATAGTTACAACTGTTCTACCTTCTATTGCCAACCAAATGGCTTTGTGGCTCTGGTCTCTAAAACTATTGCAAAGTGACATTTGCACTTCTATGACATCTAATAATTACATATACTACAAAAAAAACCTTTCCAAGAGAGAAAAATATACATACACAAATATATTAACAAGTTCATGGCAGGAAACAATTTAATTCCTAACATAATGAATGCAACTGCCGTGTACAAGTCCAGTGCCCTCTGCTCCCCAGTTAGCTAGCTGCTCATCCTTCAAATAACATCTGTATCTCCTCTTCCAGTTCCTTACCAGTATACTTCTTTGGTTTCTTGTTTCCTCCAATATCGTCTGAACAGAGCACGCCTGAAAGTTGGCTTTGTTTTGCCTGCAGCGCAGATAAGAAAGCCTCATCCGGTGGAACAACCAAATCCACTATCTCGTCTCGTAGTTTATACCTAAGCTCAGCTGTAACCTTCCATGTCCTCTGGTTATCACAAGTGGCAAAAAATTTGGCAGTAAACTCATCCAAGTTTAAATGGTGTGTGTTGTTCAGAGGAACCCAACACTCAGCCATGTAGCTCTCCTTGTATCGCTGGATCATTGAAATGAGCCTAACTCACCAGTTCAGCATTGGAAAATGATGCTCCTGCACGCCTCATGATTTGCAAAACACCACATGTGTTATTCAAGAGGAACATGTCTTTTCGACCCTTTTCGCCTTGGCACATCATCGCTGCATCTTTCTCGAGCTTGGATGCCCACCAATCAAACATGCGGGAGTAGTGTTCACTGGTGTAATCTCCAGTGGCAAGTACTGAATGCACCATATATGTGTTGCTAGAGAAAGACTGCAGGGCATCTATGAGAACACCATTAGCTGGATGATTCGTTGCTGCTATGGATGTCCAGAAATATTCCTCTCAAAGCCTTCTCCATCTTGTTAAGATTACTAGCAACCTCACCACATCTGTTCAAAGGCAGGTTGCCCTGTTAAAAACCAATTCAGATAAGCAGCATTACTAAATGTGGGGGAGAAGCATTCACTTTTTCCTTGTTGTGAGGTTTTGCATGTGGAGGTACTCCCTCCGTTTTAAAATATAAGATGTTTTAGGTTTGTAAAAAAAAGTATCTAGACTTCTTTTAGTGTCTAGATTCACTTAGTACTCCTTCCAACCCATATTAGTTGACTTGGATTTGACTAGATTCAAACATACCTTGACATGTTTTAGTATTAGATATATCCGAATCTAGCCAAATTCAAGTCAATTAATATGGGTCGGAGCCCGACTATAAACACCCCATGCGCCGTCTTCAGATAACCCACAAAGGGAAACTCCGCGAGTGACAAGGCCACAACTTCATCGTTTGCGGGCGAAGAACCAATGTGAAGAACTGGTTCTGGACCGTAGTTGTTAACTACCGAGAACCGAATTATTTAGACCCATACCCAACTTGCTTCAAAGTAAATCCAAACCAAACCCAATTGTTGTCATGTTCCGACAATAACAACCCAAACTAATTTGACGTAGGACACGAAGCCAAACTGTTTCACCCGGTCAAAGAAAAACCATCGCCAGATTTAGATGGCCCGCCTAAGACAAAGCCTTCTACATATTCTACAATCGACATCCCGCATGTCTCATAGCCCAGCCCATTAGAGAATTGCAATGATTAACCCTACTCTCAACAAAAAAAAAAAACATGACGCGATCCTCCTCTCTTGGATAAAAAAGTCATTTTTTTTGAAAAGAGTATATATTAATATCACGTGATACCAATTACACCGAGCCTCTGCAACAACACATGCCCTAACGACTCTACGAATGCACACAACTCAGAAAAAGAAAGAACAATTACAAAAAAAGAAAAGTCCCGCTACAGAGAACTAATCCTCAAAGTACCGATAGTGACACCATCAAACAACACCAGAAGTCCTCCACTCTAATAATAACGCCTTCAAGAAGAAACAGTGTCCAAGCGCCGTCGTTGTCCGATCAAAGATCATAGGTTTTCATCCTGAAGGAAGTCCTTGCTTCAAAACAATGCCTTCAACAAGATCATTGCCAGGCACAAACAGTTAAGGTCAGACCTTGGATTTTTACCCTGCAAGATAAGACTGAGAACTCCCCCTGTGTTGTCTTCCCACACCAACAGTCGCTGCAACGAGTCCTAGATCACGCAGCCAGATCTCCGTCCGCATCTGACTTCACCATGGCTCTAAAAATGGCACTTGGTGGGAACAAATAACAGAGCTTCGCAACGCTCCCGCTGAAACCAACCGGCTAGAGAAACAAGATGCGCATGACCGAATACCTTCCGATCCAGCAATCTCCAGGCATGATATGCCCATGGGAGTTCGTCGTGGAGCCTTTCGAAACGCGCCTCTTCAGACCAGTTCAACGAAGGCAGACATCAAGCAGATCTTTATCTCCGTGCGGAAGAAACCAAAGGACCAGCATATTTATTACATCCGACACAGCGATCCCCACACCGCCGGCCGGTTTCCGGAGAACGGATCGAGCAGGCAATTAGAGAAAGAGAGCCGATCTAGGTCTTCCAACGGAATCCCATCGCTGGCACCTCCTCCACCGGATCGCCACCCGCGCCACTCCTAGTCATTGTCCAGCGCAAACCATACTCATTGATTCACACACACAAAAAAACACTACTCCTAGTCATTGTCCAGATCTCGTTCTACCAGACACGACCCTTCCCCTTGAGTAAAAAACGCAAATGAACTCCCAACGCGCTGCCGCAATGGCCGCACAGGACAGGAATGAACTGCTCCGATGTCACTTCTCCATCCTCGTCGGATCCACGCCGCCGCTTTGCACCACGTCAGCGTTGCGGTATATCTCAAGGTGGATCGTAATCAATCCTCCTCTCCTCTCCCCCACCCACCCACGCCTCCGGTCTCCGGAGTTGTGTCGACCTGCGCGGTGAGGAAGCGGACGACGCGAGCACGCGCTGCGCAGTAGCCTAGTTGCTCGGAGCGGCGAGCAATGGCCCGGGGAGTAGCGGCAACTGGTCGCGGGTTTGTCCGCAGCGCCGGAAAACTCGCCCGCAGGAGCGCGCGGCACGGGAGGCAGGCTTCGCGGCGAGAGGCGGGCGGCGCGAGCACGCGCTGCGTGGTAGCTTAGTTGCTCGGCGTGGCGAGCAAAGACCCGGGGATTAGCGGCAATTGGGCGCGGCTTGTCCGCGGTGCGACGGGCGAGGCGCCGCAATTGGGTGCGGGTTGGCCAAGGCGAGCCACGGCAATTGGGCAACGGGTTGCCGTGGCGGCGCGCAGGTCGGATTCCGAAACAGGGCGCGGACGTGCCGAATGGAACCAAAACGAAGCAACGGGCAGATCGATCGATGCATACATGTACTGTACATACATACCTGCCGGTGCCGATGGTAGCAGCGGGATGTAGTGGTCCTCGAGGTCGAGTCATGTCCATGGAGCCATCCCCTCCCGCCTCCATTGGTTCAACCCGGCCGCCTCGCTTCGCCGTGAGACCGTCGTCGCTGCCGCTGGAGCTGTACGGATCGGCTAGGCGACGCACACGGTAGAGAAGAGGTATGCGCGCGAGCCGTAGGTGTCGCTCGTGGAAAAGAAAAAATTGCGGATGGATGGGGTGGGGGCGCCGCGGGTTTCGTTTTCATAACTCTCTTTACGCGGTCGCCGGCGCCGCGTTGTTCTACTCGTTTCCTAAACTGTGGTGAACTACTGACTGTGTTCATTATTCCCCCAAGAGCGAAAAATACTTGGATGCAGATGGACACTGTATATGCTTGTACCCTTACTGCTGAGAAAGTAAACTAAACCAGGAGCTCGCACCGTGCCACTGGTGTCAGCTAACACCAATGGAATACAACATAGCCGAATACATGACTATTGTTTAATTCTGATGGTTGTGTTGTTAGATAAAAGGCAACATTATAGGTTCTTGTTGTCCAATCTATCACCGAAATCAAATACATGGCTATTTTTGAACCTTGCAAAGAGTCTATTTGGTTAAAGGATTTGTTTGTTGACATTTACTGTGATGATTCTCGTATTGCTTTGTTTTGTCACTCAAAGTAAAATGTATCTTACAAAAGATCAGATGTTCCATAAGAGAAAAAATCACATTGATATCAAGTACTACCACTTTATTAAGGACAATGTTGTTTAAGGTAAATTAAAGGTATGCTAGATCGGTACTTATGATAATCCTGCTAATATGATGACTAAAGTTGTTAGTGTTGCAAAGTTTGTACTTTGCTCAAATTTAGTTGGTTAAACTGATTAGCTCAACTGGCTATTGGCCATTTTTTGATTGTTTAGGGAGATGTTTTTGTTGATACTATAAAAAGAAATTTGTCCCTAATTAATAAATTAAGACAAAATCCCCCCCCCCCCTCCCAAACATTTGTACTAGTAACTGCAAATTGTACGGTATTATTCTCGTGGCTTAGAGCATCTCCATGGGCATCCCCAGATCGTGTCCGGCAATGCAAATGTCGGACACCTATGGGGGTCGTTGGGCACCAATGCGGAAAAAATTTGGAGGATCCCACACCGGTGCTTCCCCAAACTTAACTCCAAATAGAATAAAAATTGATGATGCGCTGGAGAAGGGGGAGAAGAGGCCGGATATGCTAAGAAAGTCACACTTGGGGGTCTCAATAGTGATATCAGTAGCCGAAGTGCTGGTTGCCGGTGGAGATGTGGAAGAAGAGGTCGGATATGTTTCACTCTCTGCAACAGTAGGTATTTAAGGGCCCTATTGGGCTTACCAGTGGAGATGCTATTAAACAACACCCGAAACTTAGGCACTCTCGGGCCTCGGGTAGGGATAGGGCTAAAGTGTTGGTTGCGGTACCATTGCAGAGAGCGAAACACGCCTAGATTGTACAAGGCACGTCTAGTGTTTGGTTTTACTCCCTCCATTTAGAAATACAAGATATTTTAGGTTTGTAAAGAAAATATATCTATATAGCTTTTAGTGGGTAGATTTATTTAAATATACACTCTAAAAGGTGTCTAAATACATTAGTTTCACTAATTAAAAATTATATGTTCAAATCGGAGCAAATAGATTCACATGATATGTCCAGAACTGCAGATACGGCGGGATATGGTTTTGCCTCTCCAGCAGCGTCGCCGCCTTTGCAGTGAGAATTGCGTCATCCCGACTGACGCAAGAGAACGTCCATTATAATCAGCGTGGGCGCCATCCAGATTCTTTTGTCTCTCCCTAAGATTTCGTTGTCTGCTATACTTTTCATGCTGACCGGCCGGCCGGCGTAGATCCGCAAGGAAACGGCACACGCATCCGCTAATCCCTTGTTAATTACTGTCTAATACTCCCTTCGTTTTAAAATATAAGATGTTTTAGCTTTATGAAACAAATATATCTAAACTGCTTTTATTATATAAGTTCACTCATGTTTGAAGTAAATTTACACCCTAAAACAAGTCTAGATATATTTTCTTTATAAATCTATAACATCTTATATTTTAAAACGAAGGGAGTATATCTAAAACCAAGGGGCATATAGTAGTATTTCACTATAACGGTGCAAATGATTACCCAAAAAATTAGTGCAAGTGATTGGCGGGTGGCGATGCAGAATAATTGCGTGATACTTTCATGTAAAAGTCCATCTGTTGAATCTGCAGCCGGTGCGATTGTGGCAGCGCGTGACGGCCTGGCGGGTGAGATACGACAGCAGACGGCACCACGGTTGCACGCCTGGCGGTTCGAACTTGGTCCAGCTGGTTTGAGCTCGATATACCGGTCATAACGCTTGTCAATCCGTTCCAAAAATTAAGGCTTATATTTTTTTCAAAAATTAAACTATATAAAATTTACAACATGAAATCCATACAGTTTGATACATCATGAAATATAGTAGGTACGTTTTAGTCCTAAAAATTGCATAATAGGGTCATGTACTCCCATTAGTTGCTAAATTGGTGCAAAACTAGTCCCAATCATCAAGAGCTTGACATGTGGCGTGCCATGCTGGCTAATGGTGCACGGATATTTGCAGGAAGGTCCTAGTTTTGTTTAAATTCACAGTTTAGCCCTCCTACGTACATTGGTTATAGGAGGCGCCTTCTTTCCTTTTTCCTTGTATTTATTTTCTCTCGGCGCTCGCTCGCCGTGCTCGTCGTCTTCCTCCACGATGATCTCGTCAAGATGCCACCCGATCCACGGTGCAGTGAGTGGCAGGATGAGGTGCCTTAAAGCTCTGACACCCTGTTTCTCCTAGTTTTGTGTTGGTTTTTGTGGGTTTAAGCACCGCCGTTTGCGTGCTCATCGACATCGTTTTTCATTCAATTTTCCTCCGGTATGGGTGAGAGATTAAGTTGTTGCGCTTTAAGGTGCCCGCACACTTGCAAGACGGATCCGCTTAGTCGGATGATTAGAGTCGCCAATACGTTCGACCGAATAATGTATAAGGTCTTACTCGGGTGCCTGGAAGAGTAAAGGTGATGCACCTTAATGTGTTTCGTGGAGGCCGATCTTACAACACAATATGCAAAATAGTAAGCCGAAGCTTTTTAAATCAGAAGCCATAATTTCTTAGGGGGAACCCATATGAGATGCCAGCGGCTATTGCCTTAGTTGGTTGGCGTGACCGCCCAAACACAATTGGCGATCCTTCATATTGTAAAATCATAGAAGAAACGACAAGGGTTAGGTAGTCGAAAGTAAGGCGAAAAGTAAGATAGAAAAGTAATGTGTTGAAATTAACGATTAGGTGTATTGTGTGCTTAATTTTAATCGGCCAACACCCCTCATAATTTATATGAGTGACTAGTATTTCGGTGTAAGACTAGGAGACTATTACACGAGTACAATACAACTCTTTAGTGGGAATTTTAACTCTAAACTAGGTAACTACCGTCGGCTTCGTATTGGATCCAGTATCCAAGCATCTGTTGACTTCTTGCGAAGTTCCTTTCCTTCCGTGTTGGCGTATTCGTCATGGTCTTCGAGTTTTCTTATCGGCGGTGTCATGGTCTTCGAGTTTCCTTGCCAGCGACGCCATGGTCTTTGAGTTTCCTTCGCACCACCCGGTGAACTTGGTAGTGTTGCTCAATGCGGCTATTGGGTTCGATATGTCAGTCTCTCATTAGAAAAAATATGCACATAATGGACATCTTATTTTCACTCGTGCGTCTCGATGAGCTTAGCAACGTTGCTCGATGCGGTAGTCGTGTATGCTGGGGCCAGATGTTAGCCTCTCTATACGGCAAAGTCTATATGTTGGACCTTTTTTTGTCGTGGCCGATGTTTTGACGTTGCCAATGTTGCTCGTTACAAACGTGTTTGGTCTGACTGCTAGGTCCCCGATGCCAGTTTCTCTGTATAAATATGTTAGATAATTTGTTACGCATGATTGCTTGCTAATTAACTTTTATTTCTGAACCCGCCCATTAAACATGACCTTGTAAGGGTTAAGGAGCGCCACAGGACGGTGTGGGTCGACGATATCATCCTTTCGGTATAGAAATATTGCTACAACAAAAAATATAAAGTACATAGAATATATACATATACACATGCCTAGGATTTACACTCGAGATTCAACTCACTTGAACTACGTGCGTTGCCACTACGCCGTATAGAATAGATGATGTCATAATGTCAAATTTTCTATACTAACTACAACTTATGTATTTGCCTTCTTAAATTTGTTTGTATGTCCAAGTTTATATCTCTTAAAATAAAAGAACAACACTCCTAGCATCTCAAATAAAAATGCTACATATTGGAGTGGTTCTAGAAAACTTAGGTAGCCGAAGATTTTTTTAGATTGTGCAAAAATGGCCAAATAAAAGATTCTAGGCTATATTTCATGGGCTCTTCTCTGTTACAAGAGCTGGTTTGACAATAAATTGCTCCTTATGTGGAATACCAGATCACAACAAAAAGGGACATTGTAAATATGTCCAATAAGAGCAAATGGCTAAACCGACAAATTGTTCAAGTAGAGAGGGAAGATTATGATGATCCTTATCCCTCATAACCCAAGCTCAAGAAATGATCCTATACATGTAAGGGAAAGCATGGTGTACACCATGGGCCATGAGGTACTTTTTCCTACCTTTTGTAAATTGTGAAAATAATGTATATTATTCCTGTCATGATATTATGTTTACTGGATAGTTCTTTTCTAGGAGAGAGTGCATGCGGGTACTAACAGGTCCTACCGCCTTCTTCGTGGAGAAAGTTAATTTGTTGATGCAGCTAGAGATTTAATTCCAGTAGCTACAGTTAAGGAAAAACAACTATGAGAGGGAAAGGCAGGGCAAATAAAAATTCAAATACAAGGGGAAGATATACTAGGTGGGAAAGAAGTGGAGGCAGGGGAAGTGGTATAACAACAAAAAGAAGCACTCATGCTTCAACTACTTCAAATGCAACAAGAAGAGATGGCACTCACCTTCCTATACCAGATCTCAATGTTCCAGCTGAGGAACGAGAGGAAGTATAACTTACCCAGAATGCACATGAAGGATGCTGCGAGTTTGAGTGCACAAGTTACTGTGAAAGTTATATGTTTGATTCTTATTAGTTTGTGATATCTCAATGTATCAAACTAGTGGTACTACTGAAGTATACAAATATCATACTGTCAAAATAATTGTAATACTGACTATTTGAATCTATTGGTAGTCAGTTGCTCAATTTACCGATTTCATTATTGCATTGCACAAAGAAGTACATTACTATCATTACTAAAACCTCAAAATGGATTTTACTACATCAATTTCAGACAAAAACCCTGGTTGCACACACACACATAATGCACACACAGTGCTATCACTAAGCCTATATCCTTCTTGTCCCCCATCTAAGTTCTAGTTTGTGATGCCTTTCCATACTTTTCTTTTCTTCATTCATCTTCTTGATCACAAGCTCCAACTGGAATAGTTCTGCATTAGATTCAGATTCTCCTCTTGTACATCAGAAACAATGCTCATGCTAACAGCCTCCTTCTCCTTCAATTTTGGTTGTATTTTGATATGCCCAATTGGCTCCAATTTCATAGTGGACATCTAAACAAAAAACAAAAAATTGATGCAAAAGATACAAGATATCAACAAAAATTGAGCTAGGGAAGAGCCAGCTTACGGGAGATGTGAAAGTTGGGTCCCTGTTGGGGATATGCTATATGGGTATCCTCATATCATGTCTCTTATTCGACTAACCCGGGTGGCCCATAGTCGGTAGCATGGCCTATGGCCTGCTGGGCGGCCCAGTTAGGTGGATCCAGAAGGGAGGCCCATGCCGGATAAAGGAAGGCTACGGTGGAGTCACCAGCGTACCCGGAGCCTTGGAGTGCAAGATACACAAGACTAGTAATAGACGGTGTAGGACTCTGTAACCTGTCCGGCTAGGACTTTTTCCTGTAACCCTAGGATCTGACGACTATATAAGTCGGGCCTATGGGAGCCTTTAGGGCACAATTTCTGTAACTTAGACTCTCTAGTCAAGACAAGTAACTTAGAATCTCTAGTCACCTCGCACAGCAAGCCTAATCTCTGTAACTCGGCGTATTGCCATTATAGTGATTTATAGCAGGAGTAGGATTCCGCCACCGTTGTGGGATCTGATCCTGGGTAAGCTGTGTTACCTCGTACCCGTCAACCGTCTGCCTTACCCCACGTCTCTAAACACGCACTGTGAGGACCCCTCTATGGCGTACTCGTCGGCAATACCACGACAGTTGGCGCCCACTGTGGGGCAAGAGGCGCTTCAGGCTCTTCAGCGGGCGAGGACCAAGATCTTCGCGGGAATCGGCAAAACCGTAGCCATCGGTCGCGTTCTCTTCTCCGGCAACATTCCGATCGTCCCCCCCCCCCCCCCCCGACGAGTTCTGGATCCTGGCAAAGACGAACCCTACGCGGTGTTTGATCGTTTCTATCGGAGACATCCACCTATTCATCGGCGAAACTGACTCGGGCACTAGTTCCCTAGGAGTCGGAGGAGCATCAAGACCTGCACGGACCGCCTATGGGCAGGATACTTTCGCAGAAGGATCGATGTCGGATCTCTCCTCGGAGTTTGCCGGCAAAGATCGGAAAGCATCAAGACCCGCACGGACCGCCTACGGGCAGGATACGTTCGTGGAAGGATCGATGTCGGATCTCTCCTCGGAGTTTGCCGGCAAAGATCGGAAAAATTCAAGACCCACCCAAACCGCCCATGTGCAGGATATAAAGGTGGAAGATCACTGCAAATCCGCCGGCTTCGCCCATGCGTCTGGACAGCAGAGATCCAACGTCGGCGTGTTTACCATCTTCGATCTGGCGCGCTGCGTTCAGAGAGAGGGCGAAAACCCCCGCGACTACCTCGCCAGGTGGCTCCATATACGGGCCGACCTGGCCAATTACCCCAATGATGATGCCATCTGTCACTTTGTGGAAGGACTGGACCACGACACGCTTCTCCGACATTCTCTAAGACGGCAACAGGCGTCAGGACGCCTCACCTTCGAAGGCATGGTGAACACCGTCAACAACTACGTGGAGGCTGAAGCAGCAGCTTAGACAGCGCTTGCGCTCATTGACGGAGCACCTCCGATTCAGCCACCACCACCGCCTCCGGCCGCCATCGTCGTAGCAGCACCACCACCCCCAGTCATCGTCGAGGCTGTTGCACCTCCACCGCCCGTCATCGAGGAAGTCCTAGCACCCTCCGACTCTGTCATTGGCACGCTTTATGCTGATTTCAGTGCAGATTCAGAGGAGATAGACTTCAGTCCAGAAGAGCTAGACTCCGCCATGCAGGAGATGGAGTAGGACTACTCGCACGACGAGCAAGCTAATAACACCGTCATGTCTCGAGGGGTGTTCGTCACCATCGGGACAGCGATGGATGAAGACCAGCCCGGGCAAGCTCCGCCTACGGCGCTGGATAAGGGGAAGGGGTCACTTATTGCTACTGACAATGATCGCGCAAGAGTCATGCCTCCTCCGCCTAATCCAGTGCAGCAGCCGCAGGAACTCGGCACTGGTCCGAGCAACAACAAACGCAAACTTGCCGCCTCCAGCATCCACGTCGGCAGCAGCCCATGTTACCCCAACTGATAGAGTGATGTACGGCAATCTCCTCGTTGAGCCACTAACTGTTGATCATATCCGGAACGTGACTCAGCTTGACGAGAAGTGCCATCAGCTACTGGAGGAAGCGCAAGCCATCGCGTAGCAAGGCGCTAAACTAGATCGAGATCTGGTCAACGCGCAGAAGTCCATAGAAAAAGCTAGAGCAATGGAGGCCGAGTACAAGACTCTGCTCCAGCAGCAGAAGGCTAAGAAGGCTCTGGCTCGCGTCATCAACGATCCTGGCGTACGACGCAACCTAGGATGGGCTCCCTCGAAGCCGGCCTAGGCCAAGCCATACATTGACAGTGAAGGCAAGCAGGTGATGCCCACCCCACTCCTTAACCTCGCCATCGCCAAGACCCTTCTGGAACAGGATAGATCGCCTGAGGCAGTGGAGCAGGTCTATGACCTAGTGGCCAAGGCGGTAAAGCAGCAGGAAAAGGCCACCTCTTAGAAGCTTGAGTCTGACCCAGCGCTCTGCCGATCTAGCCAGTATAAGCCGCCAAGGGACAGATCTCCTCAGGATGTCGGATCGCGGACGGGTTCATCAGAACGAAGACGGAGGGATGCGCGCAACAGGAAGGATGCTATACCCATATCCTCCGACCACGGATAAAGAGCCCAACCTCGTCGCCCATCGCCACCGCCCCGATCCCCCCGACGTCAGGAAGACTACAAGGCTCACCATCGTACGGATATGCCCCCATCAAAGCAGTGTGTCATTGTCATCCGCGACAACGCGGAGCAGACCCATCATGACGGAAAGCACACCGAAGGACATAAGAGCAGGTCGCGCCATGACCCTCCGCGTGTTGGAGATATGCCCTAGAGGCAATAATAAATGTAGTTATTATTATATCTTTGTGTTTATGATAAATGTTTACATTCATGCTATAATAGTATTAACAAGGAAACATTAATACCTGTGTGATTTGTAAACTTAAATTGAAGTCCCTAGTAAAGCCTCTATATATATCACTAGCTTGTTGGTTAATAAATGATTGTGGTTTCCCTATCATGAACATTGAGATGTTATTAAAAACAAGATCATATCGTTAGGAGAATAATATGATGGACATACTCCTATAGATAAGCGTAGCATAAAGATCAAGTCATTTTAATAGTTAAATTGCTATATGATTTCTGATACATAGTAACCTAATTCCTTCAACCATGAGATCATGCATATCACCTTTAATGGATGGATGCTTTGATGACATCAAACACCACACGTAACTGGGTGGCTATAAAGGTGGCATTGAGTGTTCGGAAAGTATTGGTTGAGACACATGGATCAAGAGTGGGATTTGTCCATCCATATGACGGATAGATATACTATGGGCCCTCTCGGTGAAATGTCATCCAATTAGCTTGCAAGCATGTGACTGGATCACAAGGGATCACATATCACGGGAACAAGAAAAGAGTACTTATCAGTAACGAGGTTGAACTAGGTATGCACAGATACCGACGATCATAACCTCGGATAAGTAAACTATCGTGAGACAAAGGGAAATTGGTATCGTATGTAAGTGGTTCATTCGATCGCAAAGTAGAAATATGTGGGAGCCATATGAATTTCCAGATTCCTCTATTGGTTATTGTTCGGAGAAGTGTCTCGATCATGTCCGCATAATTCACGAACCGTAGGGAGACACACTTAAGGATTCGACGTTGTTTGAGTAGTTACGGAATTATGAGAAAGAGACCGAATTTTGTTCGGAGTCTCGAATGGGATTCGGGATATCACGAGGAGATCCGCAATGGTCCGGAAAATAAGATTCATATAAGGAAAGTCCTGTTTCGGAGTTGGGGAATGGTTCCGGTGTTTTCATCGGGAATGTTCTAGAAGGTTCCGGAATGTCCGGCACTCCGGAGGGGAAGGGTACATGAATGTGTTATATCAAGTTGGTATGATTGCATCATGTACTAGGTGTCATCTCTGAACAAAATAAAGGGTTTAATCAAATCCTAGTTTGAAAAAGTCAAACGGCTATTTTTGGGAAGTGGAGAGGGAGGTGGAAACCGAGTTGGGAGTAGTTCCCCCCTCCACCGCCGGCCCACCTCCAAGTCGAGTTGGGGAGGGACTCCCCTCCCCTTTGCCGGCCCCTCCACCTATAAAAGGAGGGGCAGGGCTCCCCTCCTTGACACCCAACACCTCCACCTCTAAACCCTAAGCCGCCGGCGCCGCCACCTGCTGCCGTCGCCGCCGCCCTAGGGCAAACCGCCGCCGCCACCTAGCAACCCTAGCCGCCGGCCAAGCCTCCTCCTTGGCGTGTCTAAACCCTAGATCGTCGAGGGCTCTCTCATAGTCCACCATACTCGCTCGGCTTAAGGCGAAGCCCTGCGAGATCTCCCCTCTACTTCCGGTACCACGCCGTTGTGCTGCCGGAATCACGAGGAGAGTGCTACAACCTCCGCTGCCTGCTGGAACAAGGGAGAGGAAGGTCTTCGTCGAGTACCGAACGTGTGACCGACTGCGGGAGCGCTGCCGGAACGCAGCGCCGGAAGGATCGTCTACGCGATCTTGAGATCGGGAAGAGTACGACTACATCACCCACGAGAATCCGCTCTCGTTAAACACTTTGGAATCTTCGAGGGTGAGTTATTCCATCGAATCGTTGCTACAATCTAGTAGATAGATCTTGGCTTGTTTGTTTGTATGCGATAGAAATTTTTTGTTTTCCATGCTACGAATCCCTACAGTGGTATCAGAGCCGTGTCTATATGTAGATCTGTTGCACGAGTAGAACACAATGGTCATTGTGGGCGTTGATGCTTTTATTGTCGATTGCTTCTTGTGTACTTTGCATCTTGCGGGATGTTGGGATGAAGCGGCCCGGGCTAACCTTACATGACATCGTTCATGAGACTTGCTCCACGCTTGACATGCAACTTGTATTGCATAAGTGGCTTTGCGGGTGCCTGTTTCTCCTAGCATAGTTAAGATCCAGTTTACAATGGGTGATTAACAATACTAGTATCAATGTTGTGGTTCATGTTCGTAAGTTAGAACGACACTTATTGAAAGACCCATACCACGTAAAACATGCAAAGAAAGTAGAGGCGTCTAACTTTGTTTTGCAGGGGTGTGCAGTGATGTGATATGGCCATGATTGTGATTATATTTGATGTATGCAATGTTACTTATTGTAAGTTGGCAACTGGCAGGAGCCATATGGTTGTCTTTAATTTATGTTAAGACCCGCGTGTCTATTCAAAGTAGTTGTAATAGTTGAAGCCGGTGGATGACAACCATGGAGAAGCGTCATTAACCTTGATGCAATGCCGGTGATGATGGAGATCATGTCCGTGCTTGAAGATGGAGATCGGAAGCACAAAGAAGAAAGGCCATATCATATCACATAGTATGAATTGCATGTGATGTTAATCCTTTATGCATCTTGTATTGCTTAGTAGACGACGGTAGCATTATAAGATGATCCCTCATGCACATGAATTTCAAATCATAAAGTGTTCACCCTTAGTTAGCACCGTTGCTAAAGCTTGTTGTTTCGAAGCACCACGTGATGATCGGGTGTGTTAGATTCCGCAAGTGTATACAACGTGAGCAAGCCAGATTTGCTCATGCGGAAGCTAAGGTTTGATCTTGACGAGCCTAGCATGTACAGACATGGTCTCAGAACACGGATCACCGAAAGGTAAAGCATGAATCATATAGTAGATATGATGAACATGTCGATTGTTCGCCATTGAAACTATATCAACTCTCGTGATGATCGGTGTTGATGTGGTGGATTTGGTTCGTGTGATCACTAAAACAATGTGAGGGATATTGTTTTGAGTGGGAGTTCACCTAGATTAATTTAACTATTAATTAGAACTCAATTTGTCATAAACTTAGTCTAAACTATTGCAAATATGTTGTAGATCAATGGCGGCCCCTACCATCAATTTTAATGCATTCCTAGAGAAAGAAAAGTTGAAAAACAATGGAAGCAACTTCGCGGATTGGTTCCGCAATTTGAGGATTGTCCTTACAGCTGGTAATTTGACCTATGTGCTGGATTCACCGCTGGGTGACCCGCCTGCAGCTGATGCTACCGACGAAGTAAAGAATGTTTACCTCGCTCGGAAGACTCAGTACTCCACAGTTCAGTGTGCTATCTTGTATGGTTTAGAATCAGAGCTTCAGAAAAGGTTTGAGAATTCAGACCCACATAATATTGTCCATGATCTCAAATTTATCTTTGAGACTCATGCGGCAATTGAGAGCTATGAGGCTTCTCAAAAGTTCTTTAACTACAAGATGGAAGAGGGCAGCTCCGTCAGTGAGCATGTGCTTAAGATGTCTGGGCACGCAAACAAACTTCAAAGCTTGGGTATAGTGATTCCTAATGCTTTGGGGATTTACCGTGTCCTCCAATCACTACCACCAAGTTACAAGAACTTTGTGATGAACTATAATATGCAAAACATGAACAAGCAGTTGCCAGAACTGTTTTCTATGTTGAAATCTGCAGAAGTGGAGATCAAGAAAGAGCACCAAGTGTTGATGGTCAATAAGACCACCAAATTCAAGAAAGGCAAGTCTAAGAAAAACAGACACTTCAAGAAGGGTGGTAAGAAAGTTACCGCGCCAACTAAGAAGACCAGGGATGGACCTAAGCCTAATACTGAGTGCTTTTACTGCGAGGGAGAAGGTCACTGGAAGCGGAATTGCCCAAAGTACTTGGCGGATTTGAAGAACGGCAACATCAAGAAGAAAGGTATATTCGATATACATGTTATTGATGTGTATCTCACTAGTACTCGTAGTAGTGCCTGGGTATTTGATACTGGTTCGGTTGCTCATATTTGTAACTCGAAACAGGTGCTGCAGAATAAACGGAAGCTAGCGAAGAACGAGGTGACGATGCGCGTGGGAAACGGATCAAAGGTTGATGTGATCGCGGTCGGCACGCTACCCCTTCATCTACCATCGAGATTAGTTTTATACTTAAATAATTTTTATTTGGTGCCTGCGTTAAGCATGAACATTATATCGGGATCTTGTTTATTGCGAGACGGTTACTTGTTTAAATCCGAGAATAATGGTTGTTCGATTTATATGAGTAATATGTTTTATGCACATGCACCTTTGATAGATGGTCTATTCTTATTGAATCTCGATAGTGGAAATACACATATTAATAACATTGAGGCTAAACGTTTGAAATCGAGCGATAAAATCGACCTATATGTGGCACTGTTGTCTTGGTCACATTGGAGTGAAGCGTATGAAGAAACTCCATTCCGATGGACTTCTTGAATCACTTGATTTCGAATCACTTGAAAGATGCGAAGCATGTCTGATGGGTAAAATGACTAAGACTCCATTTTCTGGTATGATGGAACGAGCTACGGACTTATTGGAAATCGTACATACCGATGTGTGTGGTCCAATGAGTGTAGCATCGCGCGGTGGTTATCGTTATGTTCTTACCTTCACGGATGACTTGAGTAGATATGGGTATATCTATTTGATGAAACATAAGTCCGAAACTTTCGAGAAGTTTAAGGAATTTCAAAGTGAGGTAGAGAATCAACGTAACAAGAAGATTAAATTTCTACGTTCAGATCGTGGATGTGAATATCTAAGTTACGAGTTTGGCGAGCATTTGAAGAAATGCGGAATACTTTCACAATTGACACCGCCGGGAACACGACAACGTAATGGTGTGTCCGAACGTCGTAATCGAACTCTCTTAGATATGGTTCGTTCTATGATGTCACTTACAGATTTACCGCTATCATTTTGGGGTTATGCATTAGAAACAGCCGCATTCACTTTAAATAGGGCACCATCTAAATCCGTTGAAACGACACCGTATGAAATATGGTTTGGGAAGAAACCCAAATTGTCGTTCCTTAAAGTTTCGGGTTGCGAAGCCTATGTAAAGAAGTTACAGCCGGACAAGCTTGAACCCAAAGCGGAAAAATGCGTCTTCATAGGATACCCGAAGGAAACTATTGGGTATACCTTCTATCATAGATCCGAAGGCAAAATCTTCGTTGCCAAGAATGGATCCTTTCTGGAGAAGGAATTTCTCTCAAAAGAAGTGACTGGAAGGAAAGTAGAACTCGACGAGATTGTCGAACCTTCTCTCGAAATTGCGAGTAGCGCAACACCGGAAGAAGTTCCTGTGGTGCCTGCACCAATAAGAGAGGAAGTTAATGATGATGATCATGAAACTTCGGTTGCAGTTGATACAGAGCCTCGCAGGTCAACAAGAAATCGTACCACTCCAGATTGGTATGATCCCGTTATGAATGTCATGTTGGTGGACAACACCAATGACCCTGCGACATATGAGGAAGCGATGATGAGCCCAGATTCCAACAAATGGCAAGAAGCCATGAAATCCGAGATTGGATCCATGTACGAAAACCAAGTATGGACTTTGGTGGACTTACCGGATGGCCGGAAGGCTGTCGAGAACAAATGGATTTTCAAGAAGAAAACAGATGCTGATGGTAATGTTACTGTCTATAAAGCTCAACTTGTCGCAAAGGGGTTTCGACAAATTCAAGGAGTTGACTACGATGAGACTTTCTCACCAGTAGCGAAGCTAAAGTCTGTGAGGATTATGTTAGCAATCGCTGCATATTATGATTATGAGATATGGCAGATGGGTGTCAAAACAACATTCCTCAATGGAGACATTGATGAAGAGTTGTATATGATGCAACCCAAAGGTTTTGTCGATCCTAAAGATGCTAACAAGGTATGCAAACTTCAACGGTCCATCTATGGATTGAAGCAAGCATCCCGAAGTTGGAATCAACGTTTTGATAAGGTGATCAAAAGTTTTGGTTTTATACAAACTTATGGAGAAGCTTGTATTTACAAGAAAGTGAGTGGGAGCTCTGTAGCATTCTTAATACTATATGTAGATGACATATTGTTGATTGGGAATGATGTAGACCTTCTTAATAGTGTCAAGGAATATTTGAATAATAGTTTTTCAATGAAAGATCTTGGCGAAGCAGCTTACATATTAGGCATAAATATTTATAGAGATAGATCAAGACGCCAAATATCATTGTCACAAAGTACATATTTGGACAAACTTCTAAAGAGGTTTGGAATGGAAGATAGCAAGAAAGGGTTCTTGACCATGTTGCCCAATACGACCTTGAGTAAAAATCAAAGTCCGACATCGGCAGAAGATAGAGAAAGGATGAGTAAGACTCCCTATGCCTCAGCCATAGGATCTCTAATGTATGCCATGCTATGTACTAGACCCGACATTGCATATGCTGTTAGTTTAACTAGCAGATATCAAGGTGATCCAGGAGTGGATCATTGGACAGCGGTCAAAAACATCCTTAAGTACTTGAGAAGAACTAAGGATATGGTTCTTTCTTATGGAGGTGATGAACAACTCGTTGTTAATGGTTACACCGATGCTAGTTGGAACACCGATCCGGATGATTCTAAATCACAATCTAGATACGTATTTATTTTGAATGGTGCAGCAGTTAGCTGGAGGAGTGCAAAGCAAAGCGTTGATCTTCAACTGAATCGGAATACATGGCTGCTTCGGAGGCTTCACAAGAAGCGATATGGATGAAAGAGTTCATTACAGAGCTGGGTGTGGTTCCTAGTGCGCTGGACCCAATGTCTATCTACTGTGATAACATGGGCGCCATAGCCAATGCGCAAGAACCAAGGTCACACAAGAAGCTGAAGCACATCAAGCTACGTTTTCACGCTATTCGGTAACATGTCCAAGATGGGGACATAAAGATTTGCAAAGTACACACAGATCTGAATGTGGCGGATCCGTTGACTAAACCTCTCCCGAGGGCAAAACATGACCAGCACCAAACTGCCATGGGTGTTCGGTATATTACCATGTAATATAGATTAGATGACTCTAGTGCAAGTGGGAGACTGTTGGAGATATGCCCTAGAGGCAATAATAAATGTAGTTATTATTATATCTTTGTGTTTATGATAAATGTTTACATTCATGCTATAATAGTATTAACAAGGAAACATTAATACTTGTGTGATTTGTAAACTTAAATTGAAGTCCCTAGTAAAGCCTCTATATATATCACTAGCTTGTTGTTTAATAAATGATTGTGGTTTCCCTATCACGAACATTGAGATGTTATTAACAACAAGATCATATCGTTAGGAGAATGATATGATGTACATACTCCTATAGATAAGCGTAGCATAAAGATCAAGTCATTTTAATAGTTCAATTGCTATATGCTTTCTGATACATAGTAACCTAATTCCTTCGACCATGAGATCATGCATATCACCTTTAACGGATGGATGCTTTGCTGACATCAAACACCACACCGTAACTGGGTGGCTATAAAGGTGGCATTGAGTGTTCGGAAAGTATTGGTTGAGACACATGGATCAAGAGTGGGATTTGTCCATCCATATGACAGATAGATATACTCTGGGCCCTCTCGGTGAAATGTCATCCAATTAGCTTGCAAGCATGTGACTGGCTCATAAGGGATCACATATCACGGGAATGAGAAAAGAGTACTTATCAGTAACGAGGTTGAACTAGGTATGCAGAGATACCGACGATCATAACCTCGGATAAGTAAACTATCGTGAGACAAATGGAAATTGGTATCGTATGTAAGTGGTTCATTCGATCTCAAAGTAATCATAGAAATATGTGGGAGCCATATGAATTTCCAGATTCCTCTATTGGTTATTGTTCGGAGAAGTGTCTCGATCATGTCCGCATAATTCACGAACCGTAGGGAGACACACTTAAGGATTCGACGTTGTTTGAGTAGTTATGGAATGATGAGAAAGAGACAGAATGTTGTTTGGAGTCTCTAATGGGATTCGGGATATCACGAGGAGATCCGTAATGGTCCGGAGAATAAGATTCATATAAGGAAAGTCCTGTTTCGGAGTTGGGGAATGGTTCCGGTGTTTTCATCAGGAATGTTCTAGAAGGTTCCGGAATGTCCGGCACTCCGGAGGGGAAGGGTACATGAATGTGATATATCAAGTTGGTATGATTGCATCATGTACTAGGTGTCATCTCTGAACGAAATAAAGGGTTTAATCAAATCCTAGTTTGAAAAAGTCAAACGGCAATTTGAAAGTCAAACAGCTATTTTTGGGAAGTGGAGAGGGAGGTGGAAACCGAGTTGGGGAGGAGTTCCTCCCCTCCACCGCCATCCCACCTCCAAGCCGAGTTGAGGAGGGACTCCCCTCCCCTTGGCCGGCCCCTCCACCTATAAAAGGAGGGGCAGGGCTCCCCTCCTTGACACCCAACACCTCCACCTCTAAACCCTAAGCCGCCGGCGCCGCCACCTGCTGCCGCCGCCGCCGACTAGGGCAAACCGCCGCCGCCTCCTAGCAACCCTAGCCGCCGGCCAAGCCTCCTCCTCGGCGTGTCTAAACCCTAGATCGTCGAGGGCTCTCTCATAGTCCACCATACTCGCTCCGGCTTAAGGCGAAGCCCTGCGAGATCTCCCCTCTACTTCCGGTACCACGCCGTGTGCTGCCGGAATCGCGAGGAGAGTGCTACAACCTCCGCTGCCTGCTGGAACAAGGGAGAGGAAGGTCTTCGTCGAGTACCGAACGTGTGACCGACTGCGGGAGCGCTGCCGGAACGCAGCGCCGGAAGGATCGTCTACGCGATCTTGAGATCGGGAAGAGTACGACTACATCACCCACGAGAATCCGCTCTCGTTAAACACTTTGGAATCTTCGAGGGTGAGTTATTCCATTGACTCATTGCTACAATCTAGTAGATAGATCTTGGCTTGTTTGTTTGTATGCGATAGAAATTTTTTGTTTTCCATGCTACGAATCCCTACACCGCGTCCGACAAGCAACTGCAACAGGCGTGAGGCGTCGCAGGAGGGTAACAGCAAGAAGGCTAACCCACCGCCACCTCCGCCTCCGTCGCCGCCAAGCAGTCACCATGGCGGAGGAGGCCCGCGTCGTTCGCGCAGCCCATCCCCTATTAACAAAAAGAAGAAGAACCCGTAGCCGTACGACGCACGTTCGCGGATCAATAAGATCCACGAGGCCCGGGAAGGACCATTCCTGGGACCATGTTGCTTTGGACCTGCAATACGAACCGCAACTTACCTCAAAGGTTTCCGGATTGACAAGACCATCAAGCCCTATGACGGCACCGCCAATCCTGCCACATGGTTGCAGGACTACGACAACGCGGTGGAGATTGCCGGAGGCAACCCCAACATCGTCGTCAAGTACCTCCCGTTAATGTTGGCGGGCATGACCCGTCAATGGATCGACGACTTGCTGGAGAAATCTATCTACAACTGGTTGGACATGCAAGAAGCGTTCACCAAAAACTTTGAGGGTACATAAAAGCGTCCCTGCACTGTGGGTGATCTACAGCGGTGCGTGCAAGAGAAAAACGAGACATCTCGCGCCTACCTCTCCCGCTGGCTGGATATGAAGAATTCATGCGCAGGAGTGCACGCCTAGACCGCCATGGCCGCCTTCATCGATGGGTTGGAAAGGGGCACGTTGCTCCGACATAAGCTGAAGCGCTTGCAGGACAATCATCAGCTTGACTTGAATCAAATGATTCAGTTAGCTAGTGAGTTCGCAGCTGCCGACGACGATGCTCGTGGCTCTTTGCCGGCAACGGCCATTCCAACTCAAGCTCGGAGGAACAGCAGTACAAAGCGGAAAACCGCTCCAGAAGAAAAGAAATCTACCGACATGGTCGCCATGACTTTTGCAGGACCAGGAGAAGGCGGACAACATGGCCGAGGAAGGGGAGCAGGCCGCGGGAAGTAGCGAGGAAGTGAAACTAACTCGGCACCGCTCCGCGTTCCCCAAACCTACGAAGAGTACCGCGATATGCCGTGCCTCGTACACCTCGACGCCAACGGCAAGGCCACCCATACCAATCGACACTGCAAGTTCGTCAACGACCTCAAGGAAGACCCGGAGTCCGGCTACAAGCGAAGTCGGAAGAATAGACCATGAGTCAAGGGCAAGGGGAAGAAGAAGGAGGAGTCCAAGGATTCAAGTGATATGGATGAGGACGTTGACCCCAAGCACGCCACCAAGAGCGACGACAAGGGCAAGAACCCCTTCGCAAAGAAGGCCCCAGTCTACCACACTTTCCTTGGCACCCCCACCGTCCGACAACAGAAGACCTCTTTAAGGATCCTGATGGTTACTCTCCCCCCAGTTCCTCAATACCTGCGCTGGTCGGAGGTTCCAATCACTTGGGACAGGACGGACCACCCAGACCTTGTGCCCACGGAGAACCAGTACTCCATGGTCATCAACCCATTGATTGACGGCGTGGAGTTCACCAAGTGCATGGTGGATAGTGGAAGCAGCATCAACATCATGTACGTGGATACACTGCAGAAGATGAACTTGACGGAGGCAAACCTAAGACGGACCAACACCGTGTTCCACGGCGTAGTGCCTGGTCGGGAGGCTCGGTCCCTTGGGTGCATCACACTTCAGGTAGCCTTTGGCGGCGTTAATAATTACCGCCAAGAGTGCATGACCTTTGAGGTAGTCCCCTTCAAGAGTGTGTACCACGTCATATTCGGCTGCGACATATTCCACACGTTCATGGACAAGCCATGCTTCGTCTACAACAAGCTCAAGATACCCGGACCAAACGGTGTCATCACCGTATCCGGAAGCTTTACCAAGGCAAGGGACTGCGAGATCAATGAAGCAGCCATTGCAAAAGCTGTCCTCTACAGCGAAGAATTCAAGGAGATCCAGAGCAAGGTCGATGACTCAGAGATGCCCGTGTCGGAGACGCAGATCTCCGACTCCGCTCCTTCATTCAAGGCCGCCATCGATGCCAAGCCGGTGGAACTTGTGGTAGGCGATGCCTCCAAGGTCACCGCCATTGGGACGAACCTGGATCCCAAATAGGAAAGCGCGCTCGTCGAGTTCCTCCGTGAGAATAGGGACATCTTTTCCTGGCAACCTGCCGACATGAAAGGTGTACCTAGGGAACTTGCCAAGCACAGCTTAAACATAGATCCAAAATGTAAACCAGTGAAACAACCTCTATGACGCTTCGGAGATGAGAAGAGACGCGCCATTGGCAAAGAGATAGCTAGGTTACTTAAGGCTGAGTTTATCCGAGAAGTCCTTCACACCCGATGGGTGGCCAATCTTGTACTTTTCCCCAAAAAGGGAACCAATGAATTAATAATGTGCGTTGATTACACCAGCTTGAACAAAGCATGTCCCAAAGATCCATTTGCTTTGCCTCTCATTGACCAAGTCATTGACTCGACGGCTGGCTCGGAACTTTTGTGTTTTCTCGATGCATACTCAGGATACCACCAAATCAAAATGAGGAAGTCGGACCAATTGGCCACTTCGTTCACTACCCCTTACGGCATGTTTTGCTATGTCACGATGCCCTTTGGGCTAAAAAACGCAGGTGATACCTACCAGCGGACAATGCAACGTTGCCTTCACGACCAAATTGGTCGGAATGTTCACGCCTATGTGGAAGATATAGCGGTGATGTCTAAAAAGTCAAATGACTTAATCTCCGACTTAAAAGAAACCTTTGATAATCTCCGGAAATACAACACGATGCTAAACCCTAAGAAGTGCGTCTTCGGGGTTCCAGCAGGCAAACTGTTGGGCTTCATCGTTTCCCAGCGTGGAATCGAGGTCAACCCGGAGAAAATCAAGGCCATCTTAAACATAAACCGTCCGACATGCCTAAAGGACATCCAACGACTAACAGGTTGTCTTGCAGCAGTTAGTCGGTTCATCAGCCGACTTGGAGAGAAGGCTCTGTCGCTGTACAAGTTGTTGAAGAAGGCGGACAAATTCACATGGACGGATGAAGCAGATGCAGCATTGAAGCAGCTCAAGGAGATTCTCTCCTCAGCGCCCATCCTTGCAGCACCCGAGCCTAGAGAGCCCCTGTTAATTTACATGGCGGCAACCAACCGGGTTATCAGCATCGTCGTCGTGGTAGAGCGGAAGGAACCAGGCTATGAGTACGGAGTTCAACGACCAGTTTACTATGTAAGCGAGGTCTTGACGGAGTCCAAGCAGCATTACCCGCACTACCAAAAGATTGCTTATGGAGTGTTCCTTGCTTCTCGGAAGTTAAGGCATTACTTTCAAGAGCACCCAACAACAGTAGTGAGCAAGACTCCACTGTTCGACATCATCAACAACAGCGACGCTACAGGAAGGGTCGCGAAGTGGGGCATTGAACTTGCCGCCTTCGAAATCACCTACAAGAGACGCGACGCTATCAAGTCACAAGCCTTGGCGGATTTCATTGCAGATTGGACGGAAATGCCAGATGCTACTCCGTTGCCAGAACCAGAGTACTGGGTGATGCACTTTGACGGATCAAAGTTGCTCAACGGCTCGGGGGCTGGTTTACTGCTATAGTCACCAAAAGGAGACAAGCTACACTACGTTCTACAGATCCACTTCGAGGCTACAAACAACATGGCGGAGTATGAAGCACTCATTCACGGACTGCGTGTAGCCAAGGATATTGGCATCAAGCGCATAGTTTGCTGTGGAGATTCCGAGTTGGTTGCCCAGCAGGTGGCTGGCACCTGGTGACATGGTTATACCCTACGGGTACGTAACTTCAGCATACCTAGTCCAGCCCAAGGAAGGCCCACGGCAGACATACGCTGGCCCATGAAGATTTTCGGGTGGCCAAGGCCCATGACGTCTTCGGATCCTTGGAGAGCAAGACTAGAGGAGATAGGAAATTTAAAGGGGTAAAACCCTAGAACTTGTAACCGACTAGGACTACGCCCGGGACCCGCCTAAGTCTATATAAAGGCCAGGAGGGCACGTCCTAGGGCAACTCGACTCATACTTTCGCACACGCATCCACGCCAGATCAAATCTGCGCACCCTGTAACCTTCGGTTCCACCGTAATCAAGAGCAGACAAGCAGGAGTAGGGTTTTCCCTCCGAGGGCCTAAACCTGGGTAAATCTCGTGTCCCCTGGTTGCTTGTCTGTTAACCGTGCCACGATCTCCAGCATCCCCATCTTCTCCAAACCCCAAGTCCATAACAATGGGCATTGACGAGATTAAACCTCGTCAATTGGCGCCGTCTGTGGGAATTGGGGCTGCTGATTGTGCGGTCGTGACGGTTCCGACCCGATCGATCTACAACTCTGTGGCGACGGAGAATCACCTCCTCTTCGGCGCTTTCGACTTCACCGCCCACTCGCCGGCTACCATGAAGGATTTCGAGCCTGTAGGCGACGAACTCGAAATTTTGTTCGGGAGCTTCTGCTTCCAGGTGGGACAAACCGGCACCCTCCGCCTCCCTGAGCGGGTGCCCATGCCGTCAATCAGGCCCGCTTCATGGGCTCCACACCCCGTGCTACGCACGTCACCATCAACAGATGAGTTCTACAGCAGCAGCTGCTGCAACTCCGATCTGTGCGATCCACCTTCGGATGAAGGGACCTACGGTTCCGGATCCGAAAGCTACGGCAGCATCCAACCAATCTGCAGGCGCTATCTGTGCGCCGCGGTCATCCAAACCGACGAGGAAACGCCTAACCCGCCGCCCAACCCCAACCCGCAGGACAGAAACGGCGAAAACGGTGGAAACGGCGAAAACGGGGAAAACAGTGGCCACCTCATCCAGCTTAGCAAAGAAGGATGGGTCGAAGCACGCCGCGCCGTCGCAGGCGAAATAGTCCTACCTCTGGACTCCCCACGTGATCTGCTGAGGGCATACCACTACCTCCTCATCGAGGAGCACAAGAAGCAAGTCAAGATGCAGGAGACGCTCGACAAACGCAAGCAAGCAGCCTCTGAGTCCAGTGCACGACGAGCTGCGCTCTCCGCCATGGGACCCGGCTCTAGCACAAATGGAAACCAGGGAAACAAGCACCGCTCTCGGGTGGAAAACATGGACCCCAAGGAGCGGCGTGACATGACCCGAACTCTCCACACATCGTTCATGGATATGGACGCTGACGGCAACATCATCCCGAAGACGCCACAAGCTGCGATCATGGCAGCCACTGCGTATCTCGCGGCTCACCCACCTCCAGAGGGGGGCCCGAAAAGGGCCATGCATAGGTCCGCACTCACCGGACTAGGACTAATCGGAGCTGCGCTCCACGAAGACGCTCCTGCGGAACCGAAGAAGAAATCTCCGGCCAGGCGCGACCGGAGTCCCACCCCCTCATCCGAAGAGGAAGAGGAGCACGATCTTCCTCGAAGGAAGAAGAGCTCGCACCGCCATAAAGGCGACTACGACGCCAGAGACAAGCTTACACAGCGCAAGATCGATAAAGCACGCGCTAAACGCGCATGCTCATCTGAATCTGAGATGGATGAAGACGAAGGAGAACTCTGCGGGGCTCGATGCCACGCAACTTCAAGCTTCCTTCGGATACTCCGAAGTTCAACGACACGCAAGATCCAAAGTCCTGGCTCAGTGACCATCTGTCATCCGTCAAGCTTCACGGAGGCAACAATGAAACCGCCATGCAATGCCTTCAGCTGCAGCTAACAGGCGCGGCGCGGGTCTGGCTTAGCAGCCTATCATCAGGATCCATCCGAAGCTGGGAGGAGCTCTCTTACAGCTTCATCCGAAACTTCAAAGGCACCAGCAAGAGGCCCGCCTCAATCGAATAATTGCGTGCCTGCACTCAGAGAACAGGTGAATCTATTCGCTCGTACATACTACGCTGGTCTACAACCAAGAACTCCGCAGCACACATCTCCAAAGAGCGGGCCATCGACGCCTTCAGGGATGGAGTCAAGCGCCCAGACTTCAAGGAGAAACTTGGATGTGTAAAGCCCAAGACACTCGACCAGCTCATGGAAATCGCCAACAGTTGGGCAGATGGCGAAGATTGCATCCAGCGAGCACAATCAGATGAAGAGGACGACTACGGCCAAAGACGCGAACACCGCAGCAAGAGAAGATCGCGTGTCTACGAGGACCGCGACGGACCCGACATGGTCGCAGCCGGCTACGCCGACCGCCGTAACGACAACAGCCGCAACAGCGGAGGATACCGCAGCGGAAACTTCCGCGACAACGGACGACCAACGCAGTCGTGGCAACGCCGCGACCGCGACAACGGACCCTCAGCATTCGACAAACTTTCGGGTCCATGCACCATCCACTTCTACATCGACAAACAGGATGGCAAAAAGAAAGCTAGCCACATGCTCAAGGACTGCCGCGAGTTCCAGAAACTCAGCGAAGGCATGGTGCAGATGAGGCAACAAGCTCCAATCCCTGCGTTCGGAAACGCACCTGCGCCAGGTGAAATAGCACACGGAGCTCCTCCACCGCCGCCTATTGGAGGCCCAAATCAACCAGTCGCACCAGCGCAAAACAACGCCGGGGTCGCATACCCCCCACCAAAAGGAGCACTCAATATGATACAGAAGGGACGCCCCACAAATAGGGTGCAGAAGAAAATCACCCGACAAATCAACTTGGTCGTGGCAACTCCGCCTGCAATCCCTGAGTACCTCGGTGGATCGGAGTCCTGCATCACATTCACTCGCGCAGATCACCCTTGCCAGATCCCTCGCCCAGGTCATGCTGCCCTGGTGCTGGAGGCGCAGATCGGAGGCTTCGAGATGAGTCGCGTCTTCATGGACGGCGGCAGCGGCATCAACCTAATGTTCGCAAGCACTCTAGCAGCTATGCGGATCCCGCAATGCAGCCTGGAACAATCAGACACAATGTTCCACGGCATTGTCCCAGAGAAGGGCATCTTCCCCCTGGGCAAAATAGGGCTCGACGTCATCTTCAGGAAGCCGGACAACTTTCGGCAGGAGCGCCTAGAATTCGAAGTGGTGGACAGGTCATCGCAATACCATGCCATCCTGGGACGTGTAGCATTCGCAAGGTTCCTGGCCGTCCCACACTACGCATACCTACTACTCAAGATGCCAGGACCAAGGGGCGTCATCACAGTCCACGGGAGCTTCACCCGATCGGACCAATGCGACAGGGATTTCAACAAAATCTCCCAGTCCTTCGGCATGCAAGACGAGCTCGTAAGGCTCCGCGAGGTGACGGACAATGGGCTACCCCCAGTCACAAGGCAGAACGCACCCGACATGTCCTTCGACTCCACCGTCAACACCAAGAAGGTGCAGGTCTATCCGACAGACGCCTCCAAGACGGCGCTGATCGCCAACGACCTCAGAACCGCATAGGAAGGCGCGCTCGTCGAATTCCTCTGTGAGCGCTGGGAAATCTTCGCCTGGTGTCCTGCGGACATGCCAGGAGTTCCCAGGGAATTCGCCGAGCATGCACTCAATGTCTTCCCAGACACCAAGCCAGTCAAGCAGTCCATCCGAAGACTGTCGGAGCCATGAGCCGAAGCTATCGGCAAGGAGATCAACAGATTACTCGCAGCAGACTTCATCCGGGAAATCAAGGAAAGCGAGTGTCTGGCAAATACGGTGATGGTCCCGAAGAAGGACACGGACATCCTGCGGATGTGTGTGGACTTCACGTCACTAAACAAACACTGCCCAAAGGACCACTTCCCTCTTCCTCGGATCGACCAGATCATCGATTCGACTGCAGGTTGTGAGAAGCTCTCCTTCCTCGACGCCTACTCAGGCTATAACCAGATTCGACTCAAGGTCGAAGATCAAGAGAAAACGGCGTTCATCACACCGTTCCGAGTATTCTGCTACAACACAATGCCCTTCGGGCTAAAGAACGCGGGTGCCACGTACCAGCGATGCATGCAGGCCTGCCTCAAGGACCAGATCGGTCGCAACGTCCAAGTCTATGTCGACGACATAGTCATAAAAACCAAGGAGGCAAGAACACTTATCGACGATCTCCGCGAGACGTTCGACAACCTTGATCGTTACAGGATCAAGCTCAATCCAAAAAAGTGCGCCTTCGGCGTCCCCTCGGGTCAGCTGCTCGGGTACTTCATCTCTCAACGAGGGATCGAAGCGAACCCGGAGAAAATCAAAGCTATCATGACAATGGAGAAGCCGAAAAACCTCAAGGGCGTTCAGCAGCTCGCGGGGCGAGTAGCGGCACTAAGCAGGTTCATCATCCGCATGGGCGAGAAGGCCCTACCATTTTACCAGCTGCTGCGCAAGGCAGACAAGTTCGAGTGGACACCAGAAGCTAACGACGCATTCGAAAGCCTCAAGCGGCTCCTCTCCACCTCGCCTGTTTTGGTCACGCCAAAAGAGCGCGAGCCCCTGCTGCTGTACATAGCATCCACACACCAGGTGGTCAGCACAGTACTCGTGGTCGAACGACCCAAAGAAGGCAAGACCCACGGGGTACAACGCCCAATTTACTACCTCAGCGAGGTTCTCACTCCAACAAAACAGCGGTACCCGCACTACCAGAAGCTGGCCTACGGCGTGTTCATGACGGCCCGACGACTGAGCCACTACTTCCAGGAGCATCAGGTGATGGTCGTCAACGAGGCACCCCTGAACAGCATCCTGAATAACCCAGAGGCCACAGGACGCGTGGCCCTGTGGGGCATCGAACTATCACCTTTGCACATCGTCTACGAGAAACGACACGCAATCAAATCTCAAGTCCTTCCGGACTTCCTGGTGCACTGGATGGAGCTGCAGCTGCCTGACACCCCAGACATGTCGCAGTCCTGGACAATGCATTTTGACGGCTCCAAACGCGAAGCCGGAGCAGGGGCAGGAGTCATACTGACCTCCCCGCAAGGTGACAAGATGAAGTACGTCCTTCAGATGAAATTCAGAGCCTCCAACAACGAGGCCGAATACGAAGCCCTCATCCATGGCATGAAGATGGGAAAAATATATGGCGCAATGCGCCTGGTCATCTACGGTGACTCCAACCTTGTCGTACAGCAGACGATGAATGAGTGTGACGCACACGCCGAAAACATGATCGCGTACCGCGCGCTATACAACGCACTCGAAGGAGAATTTGACGGCTGCGAACTTCGGCACGTTGGAAGAGAGAGCAACGAGGAGGCCGATAGACTCGCCAACATCGGCTCCACTTGTGCAAAGGTACCACCAGGTGTGTTCCTCGAACAGATCTGCGTGCCATCCATCAAGAGGAAATTTCCCAAGGGATCACCCGAAGAAGTAGAACACTCGGGGGCTACGCTACCCAAAGGTCTTGAAGGACCCGAAAAGTTGGATACCGAAGTTGCCATGGTCAACCTGATGCAGGTCATGGCAGTCGAAGAAACCTGGACATGTCCATACCTCTAGTTCCTGATAAACGGAGAATTGCCAGACAACCCGAGAGATGCCCGACGCGTATCTCGTCGGTCAAAAGCCTTCACCATCATCAACGGCGAGCTGTACAAACGCAGCATTACGGGTGTACTACAACGGTGCGTCACCATCAATGACGGCAAGGCCATACTCCAAGATATCCACGAGGGCATCTGCGGCCACCACACAGGTAGCCGCTCCCTCGTCGCCAAAGCTCTGCGAGCAGGATTCTACTGGCCAACGGCCATGAGCGACGCGAAGGACATCGTCCGAAGATGCAACGGGTGCCAACGGTTCGCCGACAAACCGCACGCACCTGGGTCTGAACTTCGACCCATACCCATAGCCTGGCCTTTTGCCCAATGGGGCCTTGACATGATCGGCAAACTGCCAAAATCCTCGAAGGGAGGACATGTCTTCCTCCTGGTCGCAGTCGACAAATTCACCAAGTGGATCGAAGCCATGCCAGTCACCAACCAGAAGGGCAAAACCGCCATCAAGTTCTTCGAATCCATTGTCTATAGGTTTGGCGTACCGCACAGCATCATCACCGACAACGGATCGAACTTCATCTCCGAAGAATTCCAGGACTTCTGTGAAGGCCTCGGGATCAATATCACGTATGCCTCGGTGGCACACCCGCAAACAAACGGGCAAGTGGAAAAGGCCAACGGCCTAATCGGCGCCGGCATCAAGAAGCGCCTCATGAGCTCACTCGAGCACAAAGCTGGAAACTGGACGAAAGAGCTACCGTCTGTCCTGTGGAGCTTACGGACTACGCCAAACAGCTCCACCGGCTACACACCGTTCTTCATGGTACACGGAGCTGAGGCAGTGCTACCAGCCGAAGTACGCCATTAGGCTCCACGAGTCGTCGCGTACAGCGAAGCCGAATCCACGGCTGCACTCAAAGACGTCGTCGACACACTCGATGAAGCGCGGGATATAGCAGCCGCTCAATCAGCGGTGTACCAGCAGAGTCTCCGCAACTATCACAGCCGCCGGCTGCGCCCAAGGTCCTTCGTCGAAGGAGACCTCGTCTTGCGACTCAAGCAAAAGCGACCGAACAAACTCGATTCACCATGGGAAGGACCCTACGCCATCACCGAGGTCATCCCAGGTGGCGCCTATCGCCTCAAGCACGTGGAGTCTGGAGTCGCATACTCCAACCCATGGAACGTCTCGCACCTGCGACGATTCTACCCGTAGCAACCTGCCCCCCTTTTTTACTTTCAATAAGGCTTTTAGCCAAGGCTACTCAGCCGAACCATGTACCTCCTCCATTACGATATAAATAAAGCTAAGTACCTCGCCCCCAACCTTCGGTTGACTATTTTCTGCAACTTTACTACATGCTACATATGCACTCGGGGGCTCCCCCCACCTCACGATTTCATCGACTTAGGACAAAACGTGTACACCCGAGTAGCTGACCACGTCAGGCAAACGAAAAGGGCACGTACTCAATCAAAGCACTGCGTGCTCACAAACAAGCAAACCTTTACAACAAAGGGCACATAAACGCCCAGCCGCAATATACAAATTTTACATCTATCTGTTTATTTTCAGGTCCTACCTATTCTGAAGAATAACCTGAGCACGCTGCTCAAACAAATCTACAATCTGTTCGGCATACTGCCTTACAGCCGCGTAATGCGGACGCATGTTCCACTCGCCACCATATGGTTGAGGAGGTGGCCCAGTCGCCACAGCAGCCAAATCTACGTCAGGGCGGTGCACCCTCACAAGAGACAAGGCAGCCTTCACCCCTGCGACGAGTTGCTGCCGCACCAGCTCCTTGACATTGCTGGCACTCCGAAACTTCGTCAGAAGACCTGCAAGGGTCGTTGGCACGGCATCCAACGGAAACATGACGTGCAGCACCGAGGAAAGTGATGTCTGCACCTGGCGGAGCACCCGCGAAACCTGGTAGACACGATCCTACACCATCGCCAGAACCATGGCACGATCACGATCCATCCAGAAGAAGCCGCCGGCCTCCATGTCCTGTTGAGTCAAGCAATTGACTCGAACAGCGATACGCTCCTTTTCTTCCCTCGGAGCAAGATTGGCACCTGCGACAACCGCACAAAACAAGAATAAGGCCAGCAGGCTCACCCAAAGAACTGAGCTACAACCTGAAAGAAGGATCAACTTACATTGCAGCTGCTCGGACAGCCGACCCAGCTCCGCCATCAAATACTCCTCTCTGGCTGCACCACGGTCTGCCTTGGATTTCCAAACGTCGGCGCGACCGCGTAACCCAAGCAAATCTCTCTCCAAGCTGCGCACGCGATCTCGAAGAAAAGCAAGCTGCGAGGAATCATCCAATGATGGTCGCAAGGGCCTTTCGGATGAAGTGTCAACTGGGTCAGCACCCGAAGGAACCTATAGCAGCAGAAAAAAGAAGGCACACAGACATTCAGCCAAGGATAGAGCACAACTCGGAGGAATTCATTAAAATATAAGGCCACTACGTGGCACAAGGATGGTACTACAAAAGATATTTACAACAAAAATAGACTACAAACTACCCTACGTCTACTATGCCTAAGGCGGAGGACACTGAGTCGCCTCAGAACCAGACTGCCTAGCTTTGGCCTCGCCCTGCTGCCGCAATGCGTACTCAGACAGCAAGTCAATGAGCTTGGGCACATATCGTCTGCAGCGAGCGGAGTAGGCGGCGAAGGCTACCTCGGATCCATCTGCAGCCGTCGGCATCCGAGAAGTAATCTGTGGCAGGTCCAGCTCTGCCCCAGCCGCCATGGCCATCGCCAGCCCGACGGACGCGCCGATGCCCTTCTGCTTGCGCTTGTACGCTGCAGGCGCTTCGGCTGACAGAGCCTCTGCCAGGGCATCCACATCTTCAAGGGATGCGCCCTTCGGGAAGAGCTCCTGGTAGAAGCGACCAAGAATCTCTTTCGCCTTGGCAAGGGAGTTGACGACGGTGCTGCAGCGGTCTTCGACCGCTACAGTGGCATCATCTAGAGCACTCCCGTGCTCCAGAGCACCGCGGTCGAACTCGATGCCTGCGGAATCTGAGACAAAAAAGAAGAAAAACATGAAGAAAGGCAGCATAAAAAGAAGATCCGTAGAAAAAGAAACAAGTTCAAAAGCTTGTACTCACCCGAAATGGCCTTGGCAGCAGCCATGAGCTTATCTGCCACCCCTCTTTCACGAGCAGCAGCAACGGTGGCCAGCTGCTCCTCACGATCTGCAGCCTCCTGCTGCAGACGCTCCTTCGCTTCGGCTGCCTTCGTCAGCTCCAGCTCAAGGCGCTCTTTCGCACCAGCGGCGGCTTCGGCTTTCTGCTCCGATTGGCCAAGGCTCTTCTTTAGAGCGTCGACCTCACGGAGAGAGTCGTTATGCTCCTCTGCATTTCCAACAAACAAGTGTCAAAGAACAGGACCAGGATAAACAAGAAAAGTACTACAAGGCAGACGAATACCTTGAAGCTGCCGCAGTTTCGCCTCCGGCGTCAGGCGTTCCTCCACTAGCCGTTTGGCCTCTTGGACAAAAGGCTGCAGCAAAAGGCAATAGCAGTAAGAACAGGACTTGGGGGCTACGCCCAACACAAGGAAGCAAAAACAACATCAGCATACGAAGACACCTGGGGGCTCCCCACGTAACATAAAGCAGAAAAACTTACGTGCTCCGAAGGCGAACCCGCAGGCCCGCCTGTGAAATTCTAAGGCGCAACCACCAGCCTCTCCTGCACAGGAGGAACTGGAGCAGCGTTACCCGAAGTCGCCATAGTCTGAGGAGGAGGTGACGCAATGTTCGACTCCCCCATCATCTCCCGCGCACCATCACTAGAGTCGTCGGAGGATTGCCTGCATACGAACCAATCAACGTAGATGTAAAAATAATAAGGGAATAAAGGACAACAATGGAAACAAGAAAACTTACGAGCCCAACACGCTCAGGTCGAAGATAGGAGAAGCCCTTCGGGCCCTCTTCTCCTCCTTTTTCTCTTCCTTCTTCTCCTCCTTCTTTTCTTCCTTCTTCCGCTTTGCTGGCGGGTGCGGAGCAACAGCCCTCACAGGAATGGCAGGAAGGGGAGAGGAAGAACCCCCATGAACATCATCATGACGCTCAAGGCCCAGAGGATTTCTGGGAGTCGGAGGAGTCGAGGCATCTGACGACTCGCTAGAGCTCCGTGATCGCTTGCGCGAATGGTCCTCACTCGATTCGTCGGCATCCTCCGCTGGGGATCGCGCTGACGGTAGCTCGGACACGGAATCCACCACTTCATTATCCGGGGCATTCGGATACCTTTCGGGCAACGGTGGTGCCATGCCCGGCACTTTGAAGCTCTGCAAAAGGAAAAGGTACTTTGTTAGCAAACAAAGGAAAAAGTACACAGCTGACAAAAACAAAATGGGAGCACTACGTGCGCAAATCTACACCTTCGGAACGACCAACGTCGAAGAAAAGGGAGGAGTCAGCGACTTCCCCGGGATTTCTTCGTCGGCCTTGAACTTCAACAGCGCGCGAAGAGCCTTGTCAAGTTTAAACTCGGAGATTTTCTCACTCGAAACCCTCGTCGGATCACGGCTCCCAGAGTAAAGAAACATCGGGTGCGCCCTCGCTTGGAGAGGCTGCACCCGACGCTCAAGAAACGTCCGGATGATGTCGACACCGTTCACCTCTTTCTTAGGAATCAGCTAGAGATCCTCCACCCGACGGTACAGGGCCTCTATCTCCACCACCTCACCGTCTAAGATTTGGTTTTTCCAGGATCTTTTCTTCTCAATCAATTGGGAGGGGTCAAAAGGAACGAGACCAAAATCTTGCCCAGGCAGTACAGAGTCGCGGATGTAAAACCATTTCCTCCGCCAGTACTGGACAGATTCGGACATGGAAAAGGAAAAGAATTGCACATTGGGACTGAGGGAGATGATGAAACCCCCAATGGGATACACACCATCCGAACCAGACTGCCTCTTCACGGAATAAAGCTTCCGGAAGAGGCCAAAGTGCGGCTCAATGCCCAGCCAGCACTCGCAAAGGGTGATAAAACAAGCAATGTGGAGAAGAGAATTGGGAGACAGATGATGCAACTGAACCCCATAGAAGAAGAGCAGTCCACGAAGGAAGTCATGGACTGGATACGAAAACCCACGCAAGACGAAGGCAAGAAACATAACCCGGTACCCATATGGGGGACGGGGGATTACCTCATTGCCGGGGAGTCTCACGGCCGTCGTATCCTGCGGGATCAGGCCCCGCTCGCGCAGTTTGCGGAGATCGCTCTCCCGCGTCTCTGATCGCCGCCAGCCACCATCGGTGATGCGAGCAACGGCGGTGCTCTTCTTGCCTCCGGCGGCGCTGGTCCCAACCACAGATGAGGACTTCTTTGTTTTCCCCATGGCGCTACGGCAGTGGTGGAGTTGCCAACGAAGAAAGACAAAGGAAATGTGGAGGAAACTCTCAGCGCGCAGCAAGAATAGCTCAAGAACGAGGAGGCAGTGAATAGATGAACTGCTGCGGTGAAAAACAAATCACGATTTCACCAGGGATTATAACAGCGAAGACGACGCACGCTGGCCGTCCATCGAGAAGACCTAACGCCAACGGTAGATCTGGCCGTACACGTGTCAGCACCAAAATGAACCGTCGATGCCACGCCGTCCACTACGTGCGGAGATCGAGGAGACGCCGTAATCATCTCCACGCCGCGCGTGACCGGTCAATTCAAAGTCAGCAAGTGGGACCCACGCTTCGTCTAGTCAATTCATCTCTGGCGTAGCAGACGCTTGAGGTCATCGATCGTAAGCACTGACGTCATCAAAAGCTATACTAGCACCACTTCGGCTCCACAGCTAAGAGTACTCACTCGAATCTACGATTCGACTAAATACTTGGGGGCTACTCCTATCAGGAGCGTTGGCCGCGCATCCGATAGACAAATGAGGACAAAATTACTTCTCTGAGTCCTACGTCGAGTCTACGACTCCACTAAGGACTCGGGGGCTACTCCCATAGGGAGGATGGATTTAAGCATCCGAAAATTTTCGAGTCCTGCGGACCTAATGATTGAAACAATGCTTGAACTAAAAGTCTCCGTTCGAGTCTACGACTCGAACTGATACTTGGGGCTACTCCCATAGGGAGCGCTGGTAGCGCACCCTATGAAATATTCGACTGCGATCTTCCGGATCTGCATGCAAAAATTTTTTTGGCAACTCTGCCCCAACAAAACGCTAAGTGAGTAACAATATCCTTGGCCACTTGAAGCACCTCCGAGGTGATAAATGTTCGGATGTTGCGTCTGCGACGCAAAGATAAGACCTACAGATATCATCTGATGGCCTGGCAACGCACCTGACTGCGCTCTGCTAGTATGAATCCGTACCAGCAGGTACGATGAAAAATCCCGACGGACGCGTTGGGTACACCAATTAAAATCACTGGAATTCCACTCCTATAAGTCCTCCGCGGCCTGAGTTGAATTACGCCAGCATATGTTTCAGGCCCGGGTTAAGGGACCCGAATCTGAAGAAGATCGTGTTGTTTTGTCCTAAGACAGTTAACTGACCCTGATCCGTCGGGTGAGTCAGGCACACGCATCAACAATCCCTACACACATATACTATTAACATATAGCTGCTCCCGAAGGATGGAAGAGTCCTCAGCCGAATCTACGATTCGACTGATCACTCGGGGGCTACTGACATGGTAATACCCTACGGATACGTAACTTCAGTATACCTAGTCCAGCCCAAGGAAGGCCCACGGCAAACATACGCTGGCCCATGAAGATTTTCGGGTGGCCAAGGCCCATGACGTCTTCGGATCCTTGGAGAGCAAGACTAGAGGAGATAGGAAATTCAAAGGGGTAAAACCCTAGAACTTGTAACCGACTAGGACTACGCCCGGGACCTGCCTAAGTCTATATAAAGGCCAGGAGGGCACGTCCTAGGGCAACTCGACTCATACTTTCGCACACGCATCCACGCCAGATCGAATCTGCGCACCCTGTAACCTTCGGTTCCGCCGTAATCAAGAGCAGACAAGCAGGAGTAGGGTTTTCCCTCCGGGGGCCTGAACCTGGGTAAATCTCGTGTCCCCTGGTTGCTTGTCTATTAACCGTGCCACGATCTCCAGCATCCCCATCTTCTCCAAAACCCAAGTCCATAACAATGGGCATTGACGAGATTAAACCTCGTCACCTGGAATGCGCGGAACCCTATGATGGCGGCATATCGCGACGAAGTGGACGAGATAGCCATGAGTTTCTTGGGCTACGAAGTCAAGTATGTGCCTAGGGAGCAAAACGAGGCGGTTGATCTACTGTCTAAGCTTGGATTAGGGCGCAAGCAAATTCCACCAGGAGTTTTCCTAGAGCATCTGCGCACACCATCCGTGAAGGGCGCCAACATCGACAACCCGGATAGAGCTGACTCTTTCGTCAACATGGTGACAAAGATCCCCCCGGCTTGGACAAAACCGTTCATGGAATATCTCGAACACGGAACTTTGCCCGATGACGAGGTCGAAAGACGGCAAATAGTACGAAGAGCAAAGGGTTATACCATAATCAATGGGTAACTCTATAAAAGGAGCACTACTGGTGTATACCTAAAGTGCGTCTCCCAGCTAGAAGGTATGGAAATCCTACGCGAAATCCATCTCGGAGATTGCGGGCATCACGCCGCTCCTCGATCGTTGGTCGCGAAAGCCTTCCGGCAAGGATTCTACTGGCTGACCGCGAAGACGGACGCTGATAAGCTGGTTGAGACATGCACAGGATGCCAGTACTATGCCTGACAACCACATGTTCCTGCTGAAGAATTGCGAACAATACCAATAACTTGGCCGTTTGCAGTCTCGGGGCTAGACATGGAGGGACCGTTACAAACGGCACCGTGTGGGTTTACGCATCTGCTTGTAGCAGTTGACAAATTCACCAAATGGATAGAAGCTAAACCCATTAGAAAGCTTGATGGGGCAACTGCCCTCAGGTTTGTCCGGGATCTAGTGGTGAGATTTGGTCTCCCACATAGCATCATCACCAACAATGGAAGCAACTTGTCACTCGGAGAAGTGGAGGCCTATTGCTGGGACAAAGGCATCCGACTTGACCTTGCATCTGTGGCACACCCACAATCCAATGGTCAAGTCGAGCGAGCCAATGGATTAATTCTGCAGGGAATCAAGCCACGTCTTGAGGCACCGCTACATAGATCAGCTGGAGCCTGGGCGGAAGAATTGCCATCTGTGATGTGGAGTTTACGAACTACACCCAACAGATCCACCGGCTACACCCCCTATTTCATGGTATATGGAGCAGAAGCCATCCTACCTTCCGACATCCTCCACGATGCACCAAGAGTTGCCGCCTACGACGAAGATGACGCTGAAGAATCCAGACGCCTAGATGTGGACCTTCTCGAGGAGGAGTGCGTTTTGGCATGCCAAAGATCCGCCATCTACCAGCAGAAGCTACGCAGCTACCATAGTCGTCGCGTCCGGCATCGCTAGTTTAAAGAGGAGGATTTGGTGCTCCGACTTAAGCAGAAGAAGTCACACAAATTATCCCCGCCATGGGAAGGACCGTTCATCATAAGCAAGGCGCTGCTCAATGGGTCTTACTACCTTGTCGACAATCGTGAACTCAAGGATAGGCCCAATGAGGATCATAAGCGTAAGCAACGTGACCCGGATGATGACTACCCGGAGCTTGATCGGCCATGGAACATAGCACAGCTACGTCCTTTCTACACTTAGCATTTTTTATCTAATCATGTACCTCTTATATGATCAATGAAATAAAGCTCTTTGATTCACTCATATTGCTGAGTCTTTTACCTCCTTTAGTGTTCATTTTTGGATCATATAAACCTTTATGCACAAGCTTTGCGATTGCACTTGTGAAAATTTCGCCTACGGGCGTTAGCTTAAGTTTTCTGGTCTACACGTTCTTTGTTGTTTTTATGTGGATTCTGGAGTAGTGACTTTCGGCACTTATTGTCGGCGATTTTGAGCTAAGGTTATTGACGGTGCCATTGGGTATCATCACCTAAGCGCATGGTTCCGACAACGAGTCTTCCGACTCACGAAAAGTCAAGCATAAAAACCAGAGTAATGGATGATAAGCCAGCACTTGCTTAAAACATATATACATACTCGGCATTAATTCTTAAGTAGCAGGATACGACAACCACTGTTTTCCGCCTTAAGATTACATCACCAAGTTTTTTCAATGCACATTCCAGAGGTGAAGCAAGAATTACAAAGTGTTTTTCACTCCTTGGGTGCAGGGAACTTGGAGGCCGCATCATCACCAACCGGAGATTCACCCTCAGCGTCGCCACTGTGAGGAGACTCGGAGGATTCAGGGTCGGTGTTGTCAAGAAAGTTCCTAGGCACGAAGACGTCGACGTCCACCAACTCGGCAACCCTGGTGTCATAGCCCACGAGTGATGACAGGATGGCTTCGTGATCGATATCCTTGCCGTCATCATCCACGTCGGGGATGCCAGATGTCACCGTGTCGATGTCGGCACCTTCATAGTGCGCCTTCATCATGGATAACGCCATCCTTGCGCCAGCCCGTGCACATGAAGCTTTCCAGCTTGCGATACGCTCGGGGGCTCGACGCAGAATCTCCGAGTACTTCACCATGGAGTCCGAGGCCTTGATGTAAATCTGTAGGGGCGTGGCAATCTCCTTGGCTTGGGTGATGGCGGTGTTGATGAAGTTGCCGGCAAGAATCATGCATTCCTTGTCCGAAGGCGGCGAGCGGGTTAAACCCAGGGGCGCTGAAAATTCCGACAATGATTGCATGAGTTCAAAAATTCTAAGCACCCAGACTACAGAGCTCCAAGGCGGAGGATACTTACTGAAGATGCTGGCCTTAGCCTGCCAGACGACGTCCACCAAGGATTCTTTCTCTTGTTGGAGGAGCTTAAACGCCTCGTTATGGCGAAGGTTTTGCTCATCGGCAGCTTGCTTCTGATCCTTTAGGATCGCAATCTCCTCCTTCAAGCGATTGATCTCAGCGGAGGCGGAGTCCTGCAGGGCTTTCATGGAATCCTCGTGCATCTTCAGCATCTCTTCCCTCTCCTTCTTAAGGATCTTGTTCTCGCTGTCCAGCTGCTGGATGTGCTTGGACTGCTCGACAATATCCTTGGCCTTGGCTACATGCTCTGCAAGTCGGAGAAAATAAAGTACACCATGAGTACTCGAAGAAGGAAGGCACAAAAGTAAGACGGAAATGCGCAAAACGAAAATAGACTCTTGTTTTTGATGATCTGTTCCTTCAAGATGGCGGTTTTACCCTTTTCAGCTTCAAGGTCCACGCGCATCTTCTGGTCCTTATCATTGGCCATGCCCCATCGAGCATTCTCGTTCTGTGGAAACAAATACAAAGTCAAGTCGTTGTTCAGTCTACTTGGAGCCCCTAGTCGGAGATTTTCCATCTAGGTGCTCGGGGGCTACAGCGAGAGTTTTTTAACTTAGCAATATGCTTAGCTTTTCTTTAAGCATCTAGTCAGAGCTCATTCAGTTCTCAACTAAAGGCTTGGGGGCTACAGTATAAAGTTCTAACTCGGAAAATGCTTAGCTTTTCTTTAAGTATCTAGTCGGAACTAATTCAGTTACAACTAGAAGCTTGAGGGTTACGGCACTTAAAAATATAAACACTGTGTATGTTACTCTTAAAGCATCTAGTCGGAATAATTTCTTCCATCTAAATACTTGGGGGCTACAGTGAGAGTTTTTCTAACTTAGTCACTCTTAGAGCATATAGATGCAAAACCAATGGTTTTCCGTCTACATCCTCGCGGGCTACAGTGGGATTCTCATATGAAATGCAAAAGGTAAAGTAAAACTTACAAGTGCGATGATCTTGAGGTTTATAGCACTCTCGGCCAGTAGCTTGCCAAAGGAAACGTTGTTACTTTGCAAGATGTCTGCTTGACGGAGTAGCTCCTCAATACCGCACGTCGGAGATGACGACACTCCTCCAGGAACCATAGTTGTGCTACCCGGCGTAAGCACCGGGAAGATAATCTGCGGCAGTTCTAAGGGTTTCTGGGGAGCAGAGGCGCCGCCTTCGGCAGAAGTACCAGCACCCACCACCGCCTTGCCGCTACCGATGGCATCCTTAGCCAGAGCTTCAGCCATTTGAAGAGCAGCGCTCTCCTGCGTCGCCTGCTCGCCGACAATTGCGAGTTCGGTAGAGGCGCCAGAATCCACTTCCATGGCGGAAGGGCCTGGTGCCTCCTGGGCTTGGGAGCTTGTCGGAGCGGAGGAGGGCTTGACGGCAGGAGTAGCAGGGGCGATGGCGGGGGAAGAGTCGCGATGCAGCATCTCTTTAATATTTCTAGAAGCCCCAAGAGTCTTGGTGGACTTCTTGAGGCTGGTTGTGGCTTTCTTCCTGAAACGTGCAAAATGCATAAGTACAGGAATAAGACAGATGAATGAGACAATGTCAGAGAATAAGAAGCTTACACTAGGGGGGCGCTTTAGCAAACATCCCGGTGTCTTTCTTTTTTTCCGCCTCTAGGGCAGCAGTACTCTTTTTGGAGGCTCCACCCTCCGTCTTCTTTTTCTTGCCTCCGTCGGCAGCGTCAGAGGTGGAGCTCTTCCGCTTTCGCGCCAACGGGACCATCATCGGACACGACTGTGACTTCCTTCATCTTGGGATCATAGATTTGGGCAGCCAGGTTGCCCTCCTCTAGATCGCTAAGCTGTTAAGTAAGAAATCATTGTGTTAGACAAGATGGTATTAGCAAGACGGAAAAAATGGAGTAATGTCATACACGGAAAATAAATGTCTACCTTTGGGCACTTTCTGTCTACGATCATGTCGTAGGTGAGGGTGAAGCCACGCTTCTTGTCCTTCACCTTGACGGTGTCCTTGAGGCGGAACTTGACGGAGTCGCTCGAGAAGTTGTCCTCGGAGATCCGGAGGGAATCTCTTCGGTCGCCGGTGTACTCGTGCATATACTTCGTGCGGTGCTACAGAGGTTGGATCCGCCTGATGAACCAGCACATGGCTAGGTCCAAGCCGGTCAGACCCGTATCTACGAACCACTCGATCCGCCTTATTGCGCGGGAAGCGTCGAGGTCGGAGGGAAGGGAGGCATGGGACCACCACGTGGAGACTTCGGCGGCGGCTCCATCCACAAAGTCCGGGTACGTTACTTCTCGGCCCGCCAAAGGAATGTCGGGGCCATAGAAGTACGTCCGTTGCCAGTTCTTGCACGACTCGTGGCCGACGATGTCGGGGAACCGTCGGCCAGGACGGATCTTGAAGCTTATGGTGTCGCAGTTCCTAAGCTCCTCCCTACTGTGTCCGGCTTCACGTTTGACGGTGAAGAAGTATACAAACAAATCTAACCTAGGTCTAATCCCTAGGTAACCCTCACAAAGTGTCGCGAAGTTGCTAAGCACTAAGATGCTATTGGGGGAGAGGTTGTGGGGTTGGACCTGGAAGTGATTCAAGACGGACAGAAAGAAGTGGGATATGGGCAGAGAAACGCCGCGTACCAATTGCGCCTTGAGGTACACCTTCTCTCCGGCTTGGGGAGAAGGAGTCACCTCGCCGGCCGACGCCGACCGCCAGGTGAGCCCTCCGTCGCGGGGAGATAACCTTCGGCGACCATCTCCTGGATGTCGCGCGTGGTGATGTCCGACCCGTGCCAATCGCCTTTGTGCGAGTCAGGCTCCTCTTCCAGGGGCTCCAGCGCCGCCAAGTTATGGTCGTCGCCGGTGGTTTCTATCACCGCTGATGCGGGTATGACCAGACCCTCTAGGGGTACGACGACGGAGCTCGCCGGCTTCGCCGCGGCTTCGCTCGATGCCGCCATTGATGGGGATGAACTGCTGCTGGACATGGAGGAAGGAGAGGGCACGACTGGTGCAGAAAGCGAAAGCTAGGGTTTCTCGAGGTTTTCGCGGAGAGCTCGAGGAGGCGCGCGGCTGGAGGAAGAAGACGATGACGTGAGAGAATGGGGTGAAAAAGTGTCAAGTGTCCCACGGTCACTATTTATCTTACTCTACGTCAAGATTCGTGCAGCTAATCGAACGGTTGCCGCGTAGACGACGTGTTCGTGAACGTGCGCGGTAATTTCGCCATGTCTCCAACCGTCGCCACCAACGGTTCGTATCGCTCGCGCGGGAAAAGCGGATATGATTATGTTCTCTGTATGTGTGAGTTACAAGGCGTCGCTGACCTACAGCCTACGTCATCATAACTGACATGGTAGATGAGCCGTCCCATCGAAGATTCTGGCGTGGACGGATTTAATCCGACAACGGGAGCGTACAGTGGAAGATTCAGCATTTCTCTGACTTACTCATAGAAGACGGAGAAAACCTTTGCATGGTTCTTTGGGAAGACTACAAGATATTGCTTGACGATTTGCCGACATCCATCTAGACGGAGCATTCCACGAGAAGAGGCAAGACGACGCAAGATCTCGGAGTTCTCCGGGGGCTACTATTGGGGATATGCTATATGGGTATCCTCATAGCATGTCTCTTATCCGACTAACCCGGGTGGCCCATAGTCGGTAGCATGGCCTATGGCCTGCTGGGCGGCCCAGTTAGGTGGATCCAGAAGGGAGGCCCATGCCGGATAAAGGAAGGCTACGGTGGAGTCACCAGCGTACCCGGAGCCTTGGAGTGCAAGATACACAAGACTAGTAATAGACGGTGTAGGACTCTGTAACCTGTCCGGCTAGGACTTTTTCCTGTAACCCTAGGATCTGACGACTATATAAGTCGGGCCTATGGGAGCCTTTAGGGCACAATCTCTAACGATAACTTAGACTCTCTAGTCACCTCGCACAGCAAGCCTAATCTCTGTAACTCGGCGTATTGCCATTATAGTGATTTATAGCAGGAGTAGGATTCCGCCACCGTTGTGGGATCTGAACCTGGGTAAGCTGTGTTACCTCGTACCCGTCAACCGTCCGCCTTACCCCACGTCTCTAAACACGCACTGTAAGGACCCCTCCATGGCGTACTCGTCGGCAATACCACGACAGTCCCAGAGAACCTCTCCGGTGACCTTTGCCTAGTTGCCTTCATCCGCCCGATTCCAGCATCCTCTACCCATGCCCTCGTGCCTCGCCCAGAATGTTGTTCTAATTGTGTTGCCGCTGGCTCTCATTGTGCTACTGCTCGCTACGATCGCGTCGTCGCTCCTACTTGGTCGCCACCGGGAGAAATAAGGGTTAGGGATTCGGGGGAGCATAGGAACATAGGAGTAGTGGATGCAGATATTTCTTTTAGTCTAAAAATGAACCAAAACGCAATTTCCAAAAAAGCTAGGGGGTTATCAGCAAAAATACCATGTGTCATTAGCCACCTGCCACATGTCGAGCTCAACGATTAGACTAGTTTTGCACCAATTAACAACTAATGGGGCTACCTGGCCCCATTCTGCAACTTTGGGAGTAAAATGTACCTAATTGACTACTATTGGACCTCTTGTATTTAGCTGAGTTGATTTGCTTCAACGCAGGCGGCCACGTTGACCGGTGTTGTTCACCCGCCTTTCACTTGTCTCCAACGTGATCTCACCGGCGAAAGGAGGTTTTCATGCCATGTATTTGTTCGTAGCTAGTGTCCCATCCACATCAACAAAAGCGCTATAACTGTGACTCCGCTCTAGAAGAAAACGGTCAGAGTGATAGTACTAGTACTGAATTTACCAAGACTAGTTGAATACCCGTGCGTTGCTACGGTTAATAATAAATAAAGTACTCACATGACGTGCGATGAAGTTAGAGTTAATACTTTTCACCAATTTTGTGACATTGGCGACTTTTTTATAGTTATGTTTTTATTTTTCGTAAATCATGAATCCTAGGAGGCATCACATTCTTTGCCAGGAGTATGAGGTGTGCTTTTTCGAAGAAAAAAAGGAGTACAAGACAAAGGAGGCACCAATCTATGGTTGGCAGGAGATCCATGTTGAATGAACGTGCTATTGTACTACCAAAATGCATAAGACAAACGACATTGAACTGTTTGGTGTAAAATAAGTAGAGTAAACGGTATTAGAGCCATTTGCATAACATTTTTAAGTTATAAAGACCAAATTGATCTCATAGTTTTAATGATGATGTATGTGTTTTACTCTATTTCAGCATATACACTTTGAGTATTGAGCTTATGAGAGGTAGACTTTCATCTGCCACATTTCTTTACTCATCTAAACAACATTGACAATCATCTTCTATATCTAAAGCTCAAGCTCTCACTACAAGGAATTCTCTGCGATGTGGTGCAGCCCTTTCGCCCTATTTGCTTTGGCAACCAGAAGCAATTGTTTGATTCACATTTGTTGCTTTGCCCTCTTGGTCTATTTACTGCATTCTTTCATTTGCGCATGTTACCAACAAATTGGGCCGGCCCAGCGCCATCGATATTACTACACAATACGCACCATGAAACCCACTTCTGCTAAAATAATATTATGATCCCAGTTCAGCCAAAAAAAAATTGAGATCCCATTAATATCCTTCCACTTTCGGGCAATGCATCCACTCGTGGTCCATTTCTTATTGTCTGATCCTCCTCACCTTTATGTGCCACTCCTTCGTGACCCCTCCGGCCTTCCTCCCGAAGTACACATCCATCCGGTTCCACCTTCATCCCATCACACTTGGAGTCACGAGTCTTAAAACCTCCAGACTGGTCGCGACAATCAATGATAGTAGGCTAAATCTTGAGCTTGCTGATTGTTGCGCTGACTTCCTTCTTCATCTTGATTTTTCATTTTCTCATACTCCTATTTTCCATTTTCATAATAGAATATTTTTTCTCAGCTGATGTTCCATGGAACCTTTGAAGAATAGGAATGCACTCAAAACATATCCCAAGTGTCCAACCACTTGTGATGTAACTCCACGGAGCCAAACTCAATATGGCATCCTTCACTGCATTGAATAATTTATCGTATCTAGCATTTTGACCAATGTTTTCTGTTAACGTCTTTTGTGTGCACATAATCCGGATCTTAGCATTCATGCTCTTCTCTTTTTGCCAGCCTTCTAAGAAAGTTATGGTTGGGTGCTCCTTGCTGCAACCATGTTGATCTTTGTTGAAGCTTCGGTTTATTGTTAGTATTTAAAATCGTCTGTTATGTATATGAGATCAATTCTCAAATTCTTGGCTACATGTTTCTGATTAATCAGTATGGGTATATTAGAGAAAGATATGGGCTTTATCTTGAGCTGAAGAAAAATGCAATTACATCAGAATTTGTAGGGCCCATCGTGAATGAGCATCATATGTGAGAAGGTACGTGTGCAATCTGACATGAGTCTGTCATATAAACATCTGGCTAATCTTCACTGTTTAGTTTTTACTCCACATCAAATTTCAAAAGTAGCAACTTTTTCCTGGCCTCAAACCACAACATCTTATAAGGGGTTTTCTTATTCTTTTTCCTTCACAAGGTTTAACACTATCGTGCGCTGCTATCATGAGACCCTGATTTACATAGATGCAAGTGGGCTCGCAACACAAGTATAAACACCTAATTACCAATGATTTAGAACCATTTAGCATATTAGAATTTAGTTTGGTGTATTTAGTCAGCTTGATTCACATGTTATTCGATTACTTTTAAAGAGACCGGGAACTTTCCATAGCCAACAATATTAGTGCTACAAATTATACACCTTATATACTACATTTTTACTTGATTCACATTTATTTCCAGTCCCACAACAACGGTATCATCTAGTTTTTAGATGGAATAAAGGCAAGTGCAAGTACTATAAGAAGTCCATATGAACAAGCTTAAATAGAAAATAGTACTTCCTCCGTCCAAAAATAAATGGCTTGAGTTTGTTTAGATTCGATCTACTCACAATTAGATGTTCTATCTAACTCACATTCAGGAAGAAAACGGGCCTCACACCAGCGCGATGGACACCTTTTGACGTGCACAACCTACTTAGCATTGGCCTAGGAGATATCTCGGTGTCATCGTCCTGAAACCCGGCATTCTCCTCAATGAAAGTCCAATCTCAGTAGGGACAATCACTCACTCTGAATGGACCACAATACATCTTCGATACCTGTAGTCTATAAGATAGAATTCAGAGAGAGGTTGAGAAAGATACTGAGAGGTTTCAGCATATGTGTGCTACTTGTCGTTCTTCTCTTATATTGAGAGACCAAAATAAAAAATGCGTCCGGAGCATGATCCACGGCGATCCTAAAGACCTGCTTATGGCGCACAGATAACGCCCTGAGCAAACTAATTTTTACCTGAAACTTATCTGAAAACGACAAACAGACTAACTATTAAAATTGACAAAAAAAAAGAATCCGGGCACCGCTAGTGTGACAAACTAAAAAAAACTTCCTTCGTCCAAAAATAAGTGACTTGAATTTGTCTAGATTTGTATGAATCTAGATAACTTTTAGTGTATAGATACATGCTAATTTAAATAAATACAAGTCAATTATTTATGGACGGAGGGAGTATGTAGTTCCAGAGATATTGTCGAAGTGTGTTTTGAGCGCAGCCCCGACATAACAAGAAAAACCATGAACACCAAGCTCTCGAGCTGCCAGTACGATGCCAATATTGAACCGCTGAGTTAGTGATGTCGCCACCTAGTCCGTAGAGTACACCAACGGCCCTTCGTGCTCTAGCGCCCTCGCTGGCGCTGGCGGCGACTACGCCTGGAAGTGCATGGACTGCTCTTGGTGGTGTCAGGGAAGTCTGCTCGGGCTGGAGTCTGCAGGATCCTGGGTGGGTGAGAGGGTGGCGTGCACGAGACGGGTGCGAGGAAGGCCGGGGAGCAGCCCAAGAACATTGTCATGGTCAGGTGCTACATGGAGGCACCATCGCCGTGTGTGATGGGAGATATACGGTGGTGTGAGCATGCCCGATTTGCAGCGGATCATGCACCGAAACAATATCTGTAGAGATCATGAACTCCACAGCGGATGCGGCTTGCCCAAGCCGTGCGCCCATCTGTGTGTCCACGTGGACTCCATTTAGAGGCTCCACAAACATCGCCGCACGAGCTCGTGCGTTTTGGCATAAAAAAATCACAAATAAGGAAGATTATACCTCCGTAATACTCGCACCCTACTGATACCAACCAACACGTCGTCCGCTACCAGGCCACCATGATCGCCGACCTAGACCTCGCGGCCCTCACTGCCATAGAAAAGAGTAGAACACATTCGATATGGCAGCTGGCAAACCTTCGAAATGAGCAGCGGCACTGAGATGGCCACAGGTGAACTCCTAATCTCCTATTAGCATATTGCTTCATCGTCGGAGACACCGCCGAAGAACAAAAAAAAGAGCACATGGATAAGGGCTACGAGCAGGCTGAGTCCCAAATCGACGAGGAGCTCAGTAGTCACTACGGAATAGGACGGTAATGGCGTTGCTGATTTAGTGGCTCCGTCAATCATGTCGCACGTGTATCTTCTACAACTCCGGCGGCACGACCACGTTTTCGTCCCCGTCGATGGCACCCTCTTAGCAGACGAAGGTTTCCTCGCCATTTTTATCCCACAAGAGTCTCCTCCCTGGTTTCCTCCAGCATTTACTCCGGTGAAGAACAGCCCGTGCCTCGTCGGCCACGTACATCGCGGCGGCCGTGGAAGCATGGCAGTTTTGCCACCATCCTGGGCTCGGAGACGATAAGAAGTGGAGCAAGAAGACATGGCGGCAAACTGGTGACTCGTCGTGCGATAGAATTTTGTACAGCGAAGGGTTCCTGTATTTGGGTGTATTCTTAGATCTTTTGGCAACTAAAATCAAGCGCCTTAACGGAAACGGGAGAAAAATACGGGATGAAGTCCACATATCGTGGGTGCACAGATGGACGCACGGCTTAGGCGCAGGCAACGCCTTTGGTGGACGGGAGTGTATTCCTAGGAGGTTTGAATTGTTTGTTTGGATAAGGAAATTTTGTTAGCCAATTTGTTAGAGGATCGAGTAGTTATGAGCTAAAAAGTAGGACACGTCTAGTTAGTTGTTGCGGTGGCACTTTTTTGGTAATATGTTGAAGTGTGACACCAGGCACTCGTATCTTTGAAAATAATAGTAAAGATGCCCACCTTTGACCTTATCATCGGGACGAATTCCTCCCCATCCAGCCATCCTATCACAGATTCGTGGTTAGTAGAAAATTATTTGAAAGCGATGTTTAGATTAGGCGCGGGAGGGTGACCGCGATGTCTATATTTCTGTCATGTTGCACAATTGTGAGATTACATTTAAATTCCACCACCCACAAACAAAACAAAAACAGTTTTAGTCTTGATAGTCTGAAACTCTCAATGAAACTAATTCGCCGCAGTTTTAAACTTTATATATCAACTAATACTCCTATCAATGACTTTTTATGGAACTTACATCCTTTTTTGTACTCCTACTATGCAAATATGTAGAAAAAAAATGAGTAATGCTACACTTACGGAGAGATTTCTCACGGACAATGTTTACGGTCACTCTGTCGTGGATCCTGGTGAGGATTTTCCGGAACACAGCAACACATCCACAGTAGATGTAGGATTATCGAGAAAAAATTATCACTTTTTTTAACAATTTCGAGTGCGCGTTTTCTGTTTCCTCCACAGGATACACACAAGCTCGGAACTTTAAAAAGTACTGGTCCTAGAGAAATTATAAATTCTGAGGAGTGAAGAGGTCGCCGTCTTCCAGAGCGACGTCTGCTAGCCTGGTTGGTAGATAGTATAAAAGACGCACGCCGTCCTCAGACTCATTCGATCAGCGATCCCCGGCCCCCACCACGCATCCACACGCACCACCGCCGCTGCCGTCCCAAATTGCACAAACGATCCCAGCTAGCTAGCTCCACCCCTCTCGCTCGCGCGCCGCCCCAAACTCCGGCGCAGATCGGCGCCCCGGGGCTGAACTAATGGAGGCGGCACGGGATGTCTCCATGGACATGTTTCGAGGATCGCTTGATGCCGCTGCTAGCGTCGGAAGGTACGTGTGCATAAACCACGAGGCTTTTCTTCTTCTTCTTCTTTTGGTGTTGGTGTTGCCCCCTGCCATGTTTCCCCCTCCGCGCCTGGCGCGCCGTCCGTGACGCCATCGTCCCCGCCTTGACGCGCTGATCGTGCGTCGCCTCGTTGCTTGCCGCCTAGGGCCTTTACTTTGATGCGCCACCGTCCCTTCCCTCCTGCCCAGCACGCTGCTCTTCCGCCGGTCCGAAATCCACAGGGCCGCCACCGCTCCCGGAGCCGCCCGACTGCCCCCATTGACACGCAGATCGCGCGCCTGGAGCCTTGACGCGCCGCCGCCCCTTCCCTCCTGCCCAGCACACTGCTCTTCGGGCGGTCCGAAATCCGCAGTGCCGCCAGCCACCCCGGCAGGAGACCAAAGGTGCGAGGCGGAGCACGCGTCCTTGACGGACGCGCCCTGCTCCGCGGCGGTTTTACGCGTATGTCCCTGGCGTTGTGCCGCCCAGCACGTCGCTGAAAGCGCCTGTCCCGACGCCGGAATGCGCTTGCCCAACACGAGCGCCAAGGTGCACGCCCACGACGTGACGGGTCGCCTCGCCGTCAGCCACCAGCCTCTCGATCATGGCGCACCCGGCCGCCGGACTATCGCCTCGCCGTGCGCTTGTTCCCCGACGAGGTGCGCGACGGCGACTCAGAACGGAGGCCATCGGCCGGGACAGCCGAGGCGACAGCGGCAGCGCTATGGCGGCCAAACTGGACGCCGCTGCGCGCCCGGCTCCGCAGCACCGCGCGCGTGTGGTCGGCTCGATCGATGTCGCTGCTGGAGCAGGCGGACAGCCAGTGGGTCGAGCCGACGAGGACGAAGATGATGACGCCGGCGGGTATCGCGGATGAGGAGTACGCACGGCAAGTCGGCAAGGGGCGGGAAGAGGAGGAGATGCTGCACCGGTGCAGGCGCGTGCTGCGTGTGCACAGGTGCGCGCACCTGGCCGCCCCGCTTGTCCTCCGATCGATCGACGAGGTGCCGGTGTGTGTGTGTGGTGTGAACCGTATTCCGTGTGAACGCGCGGGTGGGGCCACTCGGACGAAGGATGGTCGCCGTCGTTACCTTGACTGGCCGCACTGCGTTGAGCTGGACGGTACCATGCCTAAACTCGGGCCACAGATACTTCGACGTGGCGACACTGACATGTGGGTGCCACGTAGTGCGACCCCGCCGACTGTCAGTTTATCAACACCAGCTGACGCCAACGTACAACTACCTACTCCCACGTCACAACTAGACGCCGCCAAGTCAACTTCCGTGTCCCGTAGTGACTGGCAGATGCCGTGGTGTGAGCTTCCGCGAAGTTTCCGGGAAGTTTCCTCCAGACGCTGCCCCATGTCGCTTGTGGCCAAGTCTTAAATGTTTAAGAGTTATAAATAGGCAGAGTTGTTCGGTGGCTAGATTCCCGCATAATTTAATCCGTGTACTCGCTCCATTTTATAATACTCGCTCCTGTCCGCAAATAATTGTATTTCTAGGTTTGTTCTAAATTAAAATTAGTAAAGTTTGATTAATTTTATAAGAAGCGTGACAATATGTATGACTCTAAATTGGTAATAGTAGATATGTTTTCAAATTTAATTTTATAATATGTCAATTTGATTTAATATCTCTTGTTATATTTATATATAATTGGTCAAATTTGATAAATTTTGACTTAGGCAAAAGCTAGAAGTACACTTATTTACGGACGGAGGAAGTATGATAGTACTAAGCGTTTTCCGGAGGATAATTTCCTAAAATTACCGGGTCCTCCTGCTTACAGGTGTCCCAAAATGCCTCAGATTCCCATTTTTGCTATAAACATACCAATTTTTGCTACAAATAGTCCCGCTTTTGCTACATGTAGTAGAAAACTGTTCGGTCTAAAAATAGAAAAATAGACTAGGCCTCGCCGGAGATTTCGCCGGAGACCTCGCCGGCGGCCGTGTAACAAAAAAGTTGTGCTAATGTAGCATATCCGACCTCGCCGGAGGCTTTCGTCGATAGACCTCACCGAAGACCGTGTAGCAAAAACATTACGCTATTATAGCAAAACCATAAAACGGTGGTAACAAACAAAAAGTGCTGATGTAGCAAAACCTCACCGGAGACTTCCGCCAGGAGACTTTCTCGAACACCTCGTAGCAAAAACATTGAAGTATTATAGAAAAAACATGGAACGGTTATAGCAAAAATATTATCCTAAGATAGCAAAACTGAATTTGTTGAAGACATCACCGGAGACCTGTCGAAGATATTGTAGCGGAACTATAGAATTGTGTAGCGAAACTACAGAACGGTGGTAGCAACTCAGACGGAGCGTAAATCATGAATAGTGGGCCTGTAGCAACTCTCGCTGGAGATCGGCATTGTAGTGGGAACCCGACATGACAGTTCATGGCGAGCAGCGAGCTTGCGCATGGCAACGCACGCGGGGTGACCATGCGGGCGCGGCGGCGAGCACGCAGGAAGGTAAGCCAATAGCACGGCAGCTGACCTCAGCGGCGAGACCTCATTCTGGGACGGCACAGGCGTTCTTGCAGGTGTGGAGGCGGCGACGGGCGAGCTCGCGAGACCTCTTCGACGGTTGAGGCGGAGGGAGCGGCCAACGGCAGAGAGAGCTGGAGTCTCCGGCGACTAGCGGCAGTAAAGGCCGGCGGTAGGGGCGGCGGCTGGTGTGGCAGAGCAAGCTTTAGGCGAGGACGAGATGTGCCGGGGGATTTTTTTTCATCTCGGTGAAAGGATAAGGCGTTCACAGATAAGATAGAACGTGGGCAGGGCCCACCCTCATGCTGTGCGGGACGAAGACCCGGGGGATGAATCCCTCGGGGGAGGCCAATCATTTCCCTTTATAATACAAATTTTTTTAGCTTTGTAAAATAAGTGTATTTTTAGGCCTTGATTATTTCTCTCATATTTTTATCCACTAAAGTTTTCAGAATATATGGAATTTGATGTCCACCCAATACTCTTCAAACCCCTAAAATACTCTTTTCTAAATATACTCTACCTTAGAAGAGAGTTTTTAATCTAGACAAAAATATAAAGGAATCATAGGGATATGCTGGAATTATCCCAGCCAGACCCAGCATAGGACTCCGGTATTTTGCGGGATTTGGAATAATCCCTTACTAGACCCGTATATACACTAGCGAAGTAAACAAGACCTTAGTGTAGGTTCACTCCTGGTCACACACTAAAAATAGTTTATACACTCTTTTTTATATTATGAAATAGAGGAAGTACTTATGATTGGACTCGATTTAGCCTAGAATCAGGTTTACCATCGAATTTGAGTTGACCTAGACGACACGTGAACACAGATCCCACTACACGAGAGCAGCTAGCTTGAAAACTTTTAAGAACCGACAGGCCAGTGCTTAACGATGGCTTGCTTCACAAATTAATAGCCAGGCCAATCTTAGAGCATCTTCACTCTGGTTTCGAGGACACCGTTTCCAGAGCGATTTTTTCGTCTGGATGCCGAAAATTGGCCCAGCCGCGTCCGAATTTAGGCCAACTTTAGTCCGAAATTCCCATGCCGATCCCGAGGCGCTGGGAACGCCCTATGAACGCCGGAAGAAGCGAAAACGGGTGTGGGCCAACCTTGTCGGCGAGACAACCTCATTCCCCACTTCCACTCGCCTCCCCTGCGACGAAGAGCTCCCCCGGATGCCATGTCGACATGCCTTCGCCGGCGAAGCTTCACCACACCGAGCCGTATCCACACCTGTAGCTAGGCCCGCCGCCATCGCCGCCCTTTCCCCTCGGCCTACACCATCTTTCGCCACCAAGCTTCGATGTAGCTCGGCTTCGCTTCGAGCTCCCGCCACCTCGCCCTCCAACTGTTCGGTGTTTTGCCAGTTCGGCCATGGACTCCGACAACGAGGAGATGTTCGCCGTGTTGCTGGAGGAGGAGAACGCCACAACCGTCGAAGATGCAGAGCATATGCAGATCCTCGCCTCTCTCGACCGGTTGTACATGCAGACTACAACGCCAAACCGTGGAAGTTCGGTGAAGGGTCGCCGGAAGTGCAAAGCAAGGCAGAGGATGGAGGGCTACTGCTTACTGTACGCCGACTACTTCGTCGACGAGCCGCTGCATGAAGAGACTAGTACAACCCCTATTTCGTATGCAAGAAGGACTGCACCAGCATGGTTGGGTTTTCCTCACTGTAGAAGTGCATAATGGCGATGAGGTTGCTTGCATATGGAGCGTCGGGTGATAGTGCCGATGACTATATCTGCATGGCTGAGTCCACCGCCATCGATTGCTTGTATAGGCTCTGTAAGGCAATGATTGCAGTGTTTGGGACAGTACTTGAGAACACCCACTGTTGAAGACACTGCTTGGATCCTCGCAGTCAAAGAAAGTAGATGATTTCCAAGGATTCTTGGAAGCATAGACTGTATGCGTTGGCAGTGGAAGAACTGTCCATTTGCATGGCAGGAAATGTACAAAAGGCCATAAAGGAGATTGCACTGTGATACTCGAGGCAGTTGCTACACATGATCTTTGGATCTGGCACTCCTTCTTTGGTATGGCAGGATCGAACAACGACATCAACGTCCTCAACTCCTCAAATGTCTTCACCAAGCTTGTTGAGGGTCATTCTCCCTCTATGGACTTTGAGATCAACGAGCACCACTACAACAAGGGATACTATCTTGCAGATGGCATCTATCCAAGATGGCCAACATTTGTGAAGACTATCTCAAACCCATTGCTCCCCAAACATGCTCAGTTTGCCAAGGAACAAGAAGCTTGCAGGAAGGACGTGGATCGGACATTTGGTGTGCTCCAACCGAGGTTTGCAGTTGTTCGGTTTCCTGCTCTGACCTGGTCAAAAGATCAGATGTGGGAAGTGATGAACTGTTGTGTGACTTTGCACAACATGATCATTGAGGATGAGAGGAAGGACCCATCGAGTTTGGTCGAACAGAACGAGCCATACTACAGGCATGGACCTCTTGTAGATCCTGATAATCAGGTGCTTCCAACCTGGGCTGCCTTCATCGCCATGCGTCAGGATATCCAAGATCCAGTAGTGCATCAACAGCTGCAGGATGATCTGGTTGATCACCTATGGATACACAGGGGCAACACGTAGATGCGATCATAAACTTGCCGAACTAGGCCGAACTATGTTGTATTGTCATTGTATGCCGAACTATGTTTAATTTTATGCTAAACTATGTTAAATTAGTGCTGAACTAGGTTGAACTTTGCCATGTATTCATATTATGCCGAACTGTGCCGAAAACTAGTTGATTTTGAGCCGAATTTGGATGGAAAAAAGGCGACCTAAGAACGCGAGTGGAAAAAATGGTTGTTTCCAGGCCGAAAAATAGCTTCGACCGGCGCTATTTTGGTATCGATTTCGGTCTAGATACGCCCAACAAGCGGAGATGCTCTTAACGTCACATTGCTTTCACTAATTTCATTTATCGACAAATCGATCATTTCAGAAACTACATCCGTGTGAACTTTCATTGTGGTTTCCGTGGATACCCGTCACAAACAATAATTTAAGAGCAGCACTAACAGATCCTTTGAAACCATCAAACTGTTAAAATTTTAGCGATTTTAGGCCTAAAATTTTGTCCAGAGAGCACTATACAAGGCACAAATCAGCCGGAGTCCCCACCATCGCCCCGCCGTACAACCTCCTTGAGTCACGACTCTGGTAAAATCGTTCACCGCCGAGCTTCAATTTTGACCAAGTCTTTGCCAATTTCCTTCGAGTCGCCTCGGTAGGAACCGATTCCGGCAAGCTGCCAAGTTTCGGAGGATGAATTCGTGGCTAGTGCTCGCCATTTTGTGAGGCTACACAGGACAGGCAAGAGGCACATGCGAGCAACACAGGCGACCCAATAGCCTGACCAAACAGCTGATGTTTCGAGCAACATTATCAAGTTTAAAAAAGGGAGACGCGATAAAAATATGGTTCGCTGGAGACATTGACATCACGGACCCACGAGCTTTAAAAGACTTCGGTGGCATCGAGCAAAGTCAAAATCATGCGAGGAATCAAAAATCTAAGATCTACCACGGCCTCGCCGAGGTTATGTCACGTTTCTAATGATTCTATGGCAGTAGGGTGCCTCGAAAACAAAAAAAGATTTTCATCTGCCATAGGAAAAATAGTGAAGACGTGGCATGTGCACGACCAATCCGCTGCGGATGGTGACTTTTCTTATAGTGATTATATCTTCTAAAACCATTGCTATACTTTGAGAGTTGGATTGAGGTTTCCGAGAATATCAAATATTAAGGCGAAGTCTACTATGAGAAACCACTATTCAGAAGACATTGAAGGCATCGACTATGGTATAGTTTACGGAGTTGAAGATGAAGATGGAGAAGAAGAAGTAGAAGATCAGACATGATAGAATAAAATAGATGAGGAAGCAACATAGGATTACTTCAAATAAGTTGTTGAGATCTAATGGTACTAAGCTCAGTGGTACCATTGATTTTCAAGATAGATAGTTTGGCTTTCCATTCAACTGTGAATCCTTATTGAAGCGAGGAAGATCTCAAATCTTCTGTATATTGCTGGTTGTTGTTAAGAAACATGTAAAATTTACGGATCATAATGTTTCTGTTGTACCATTTCGAGAGATATACTATTTGTGAATCGATACTTCATGAGTGTTATATCAATGATTTGTCCACTACAACATGCAGTGGTGTACTGAGTTGCCGCAAGGATGACGTCGACTCACATACATAGTCATTGTCCTCTTCTGCTCCATCCACAAGCGGCAGCCGACACCGTTTCGCTTGGCCTCCCACTACGCTAGACTACAACTACATGTCGACCCGCTCTATGATCCAGGTATGAATCGAGCCTGTTTGGTTGGGTTTAAATATATCTTTTAGAGTTCGGCTTATAAGTCACAAAAACACCGAAATAGATACTTTTGGTTTTGGCTTTTACCTTTTAACTGGATATAGTAGTATAATGGGAGTTATCGAAAGCAAGGACATCAAAACGTTCAAGTGGTCAATTGCATCATACTCCAAAGAATCGGAGTTGTCCCCATCAACCTCATTATCTTCACCACCATCAGGCTGAGATTGAGTAACCTCGGCGCCCACCACATCACCATCAACATCTTCATTATCACAAATGAAGAGATCTTGATCTAACTCATCTACATTTTGTGGTGCACGTCTAGTATAGTAATTCCCACCCCTAGGTTGATTGCGACGAAAAAGTGATGATGATGTAGTGGTAGCAGCATCTACTTGGTCCCATGTGAGATCATCCTCCTCGTGCACTCGCTGAACCTGAACTACTTCGGCGTCCTTGCCAACCCACTCATTGTCCCATTGAAAATTTTCTAGGAAGAGAGGGTTAACTTTATTACCTTCATGGTGAAGCCTAGCAAATCTCTCCATCTTGCTATTGAAAGATATGTAGGAAATATCATCCAACTTCGGATGTCCCAACTTGTTTCTCTTCTTGTCGTGGATCTGATATTAACATGAAACAACAACCCATAATTGAACCACTTGCTAATTGCTAGAATTCTGAAATTAGAAACAGCCAAAAGAGACTTTTTCATTCACCCTCTCAAAGGTGATCCAATGGCGCTCACAAACAAAGGCTGATACACATAGACCGACTATACACCTTGCAACCTTAGTGAGTGGCAATGCTTGGCCACCACCATTTTACTTCTACCAATCAACTAAAAAAATGGGAGCAGCCATATATCAAACATGAGACATGTATAACTTCAAGATGAAATCAATGAATAAATGATAAAGAAACTTACGTGGTCTTTCTTTTCCTTCCATTGATAGCTACGTTGGTATCGAAGCAATCACCATGAACTTGTTGGTATTCATCAGCTAGCACATCAATAGTTGCAATCATATCCTCATCACCATCCATCATTTTTGTCACCACTTGATTAAATGTCATCCTCAAGGTTTGTGCTTAGTCAGGATCATTTTCCATCATGTCAAAGAACCGGCCAGGATTAAAGAACAAAGCATCCCCATGTAACTTATGCATCATTTGATCATCCCAACATTTCCTATAAATCTGCTTTAACTTGTCCAACAATGGCAGCTTTCTTGAGAAGCTTTCATTGAGTTTCTTGTTGCATATGTCCATGGCTGCTGTAAGCTACGACATTGCTGGATTCTCATCACCATCAACTAGCCTCAATACAATTAGAACAGGGTGTGATGCTCTTATGCAATCTTCCACAACATTCCAAAATGTCATTGACATCATAACCTCGTACACATGCTTTCCTGTTTCAGTTTTTGCTAACTTGTTCTTTGTCCAAAAGTCATTGTAGAGGGGACGCTGGAGAGGAAGGAGCGAAGAAACACAAGGAGGAGGAGCAGAGCTGCAGAGGGGGTGTCGGGATAGGGAGGAACAAAGGGGGGCAGCACATGAGAGGAAGAGCACCGGAGCATAGGTAGGAGAGGGGCGGCATGAGAGAAACATGGAGATGGAGGCGGAGGAGAGAAGCATAGGAAGGAGACTTACCGGAGGTGGAGCAAACTAAGAAACTTGGCGACAACGGCGGTGCAGATTGGCGATGGCGACGGACTGGTGGCTCAGGTTCCGTCTCCCTCTCGTTCGATTCGCTTCTGGAACGGTCAATTTCCTCTCCCTCCCACTCGATTTGTCTTAGCCCACACATGTACGCGTCAATTCCCTCTGATTCCCCTCAAAATTCCCACCAGTTTACCTGGGCGAGCGACCCAACCTCCCCAGTCGACGCCAAGACGAGCGGGGCGACGCCTTTTTTCACTGGGCGCCCGCCTAACTCACCTAGGCGGTGTTTAGGCGACGACATGAAAACAAAGGTGGGATATGCAATATTTAAATAGTTTCTTCCAATGTATTTCTAAAATTTATTATTCTACGCCCTGAAGCACATGCGTTCAGATGAGCTTTGTGTTGTTTAGATGCTATCAAATCAAAATGCACCAAACTTTTAAGATGGACTCATTCTCATGTACGTATTTCTTTCTATAGCCAAGGCAGAGGCATGACGATTTAGCATACCGAGGTTTAGTGTTTACGTGAATAATCTTTAACCTAGAGCTGCGTATTGACTATTTAGCGTATCAAGGTTAGTGTTGAGGTAGCCGTCGCCCTCGTCCCGCGTCGCCTCCTGTGCGGGCGACATGGACGATCTCCCGCTGGCCAGCCACAAGCCCTCTCCCTCCTCCTCCCCATCGCCGCCGATGGCGTCACCAGGCGAAGCCTGGGCGCTGGCGGCAGGGGGCCCCCTTTCCCCGCTCATGGAGGCAACGGCGAGGGCCGAGTGGCCATGGCGGGCGGCCTGCTCGGTGAGGGGCACGCCGGCGCGGCTTCTGCTGTGCGGGGACCTTGCGTCGGAGTGTGGACGGCGGTTGCCCCCGACGGCTGGGGTGACGGATTGAGCTCTGCTATGGTTTTGGGAGACGTCGTCGAGGTGGCGGAGGCGACGCCGGTCAGAATAAGGGTGCTGAAGCTTGATTCCCATCTCGACAAGGCCACTTGTGGCAGCGCTGGCGAGCTGCTGGCCTAGTATCCTCTCAGATCTACAGATCTGGGAAGGGTGGTCTCTCCGGGTTCGGTCTTTTTTGCCTCTACCATGGAGCTTCGGGAGTCGGAGGGATGCTGTTTCTGTTGTCTTCCCCTCGGCCAGACATGGTGGCGAGGGAGTGGAAGAGGATGGTACAAACGCCTTCCTTGTTAGGGTTTTGTATGTTTTTTTTTTGAGATGCGACTCGCGTCTTGAAGCTTCTTCTGGTCGGCCATGGTGGCGAGGGGAGGAGGCGGCTCGACGTGGCATCGATGGTTGGGACCTTCTGCTCGGGGATCTTGGATTAGAGGTACTGCATGGTCTTCACCATCTCCTGCATGCCCGATGGTCTGGAAAAGTCTCTTAGCTCTCACTCCTCGGGGTGGGCACTCCTGCGCTGTTCAAATCCCAATATGGTGAAGGTGGCGGCGGTGATTCGATGGTGACTGAAGATGTGTTGTTTCTGGATCCGGTCCCGGTACTTAGGTGGTGACGATGAGGACGATGGGCTGATCGCTATTTTGAAGTACGGTGTGTGGTCTTCTAGGTCCATGTTGTATTTTCCTCTTTTTGTGGAGTCGTTTGTAATCGTTTCACCATTGCTGAAATTTCATCAGTTGTTATCTAAAAAAAAGGTTAGTGTTCAGGTGACTAATCTGGAATTTAGAGCTGCTTATGAAAAACATTGTCATTCAAACTGCTCTAGACAAGGCATGTGTAGTATAACCATGGCTATTCGATTACCATATGATGTTTGGACTTTTTTTAATAGAAAACAAGCATACGGCCCACAATACCTACAATTTTTGGATCTAGGTTGCTTTTTTGTTCATTGCAAGATAAAATATTATAGCTGGTTGTTCCTAGGGGCGGGCATAAAAACCGATAACCGAAGACCAAAACCGAAAAGACCGAAACTGAACCCAAATAGACCGAAACCAAAAATACCGACAAAAAAATTGGGTAGTGAATTTTATAGACCGGATTTAGTTTGGTCTATTCGGTCTTTAGTTCCTAAGTAATCGAATAGACTGAATAGACCGAATTTTACATGAGACTATCTGAAACTCCAAATTTGTGTGATGTGCATGAATTATGGCATTGTTGAATGGTCATCAAAGTGCTATTGTAGAGTTGCTACATTTTATTAGGATTGTTGCACGTTTATTTCTTCCACTAAATGATAACATATGTATTAAAATATTTAAAATATAGTTGAAATATTGTTATATTTTTAATAAGTAATGTCTATCTTTTGTATTGACAATATTGACCATGTTATTCGGTCATGACCGAACCCGAAGCCGAATTAGTAGGTACCCGAATTTTTCGGATAGTAAAACTATCAAGTATAATTCGGTCTTATTTTTTCAAGGACCGAATTTAAAATATACCGAAATACAAAGACCGAATTGTCGGTCATGACCGAACGCCCACCCCTAGTTGTTCCCTTGAGCATATAATTCAATTATCTCTTTATTACTTCCAGTAATTCAATGGTCGATATAATTATTGTGATATCCATAGATATGCACCAACGTACCTTTTGCTTGCCCTGATTTCCTACTAGTAATTAATAGATTCATGGTAATGAACCTATTATAAAAATACATAAAAATAAAATTTAAACTATCAAAAAAATAAACAAAAATTTCACATATACATCCTGACATTCTATACCAGTACAAGAGTTTTTAGAAAGAATGAACATTTTATGTGGCTTGTGTAAAAACACAAAAAACATGTCCGTGAATAGACATGTTGGAGCACTGAAGTTTGTCTTTTTATATGAGACATCTAAAAATGTTCTTTTCAACCGCAAACTTGTGTTCGAATATTTAGTGTCCGGATATACATGTAAATATTTTTTTCTAATTTTTTTGACATTTTGAAATATGTTTTCATACAATGGGTTCATTTGCACCCGATGAGCCAAATTGGATTTCCGGTATTTCCTATTCTATTCTACTTGAACTCATGTTTCAGTAAAGCAGAAGAAACAATTTTAGTGGCTTGGATTTTGATTTTTCTGATAATGATTTCACAGTCTTTCATAAGCATGTAATTTTTGGATTGCACGAAGAAATATATTGCATCCAATCTAAAATCATTACAGCAATTCCAGGTGATCCCCAATAATGTCTCCCCCCATATTGTCTATGTAGGTAACTTCTCCATAAGATTTTTCTTCTACATTTCTTGCATATTAAATAATCCCAGTATTTGCGTAAAAAAACATAATCCCAGTACAGAATTGTCAATACCCTTCTTTTGTTGAGCCTAAATGTTTTTTATAGGTGTTGGTCCTTGTGTCATATGGATATGTGATATATACGGATGACAAGGTATCCCTAACATGCAAGAGAGAAGGAGGTCCAGATTGGGATACTAAAAATCAAAAAGGTAATCATGTTCTACTTTTTTTTTTAAAAGCCCGGGCCTCTGTATAACTAGGATACACACAGCCAACCACACGCACAAAAAGACGGCACCGAGTACAAAAATTATAACATAAGAAAAAGGAATCCATCGCCCAACTAAGACAAATCTATCCGTAGATCACGCTGCCATCCATGTCGGGAGAAACTATCCCTCGCCGTGTCTTCCAATTGCGTACACCCCTCCACAAATAAGTCGCGGAACTTCATACGCTGAAGAGCAGCCCACGACCTGAGGATGGACATGGCTCCGTAGATAAACTGCAAGGTAGAAGAAATAATATTATTAAAAATCTTGTCATTTCTACATAGCCAAATCGACCAAATAATGGCAAACGCTTCCACCCTAAATAAAGTTCCAAATTCATCTACAATCCCATTCAGCCAGTTACCGAATACGTTGGCGACCGACCTAGGGGGAGATAAACCCGAGGCTACTTGGATGATTGACCATATAGCACGAACAAATTTACAATGGAAGAATAAATGTCTAATTGTCTCATTATGATGACAAAACACACATTGTGTACTTCCATGTCAATTCCTCTTAACAAGATTATCTTTTTTAAAAAATAACACTTTTACGAAGATACCAGGCGAATATCTTTGTTTTAAGGGGTATTTTCATCTTCCAAATTTTGCAATTATCATCGACAGGAATATCAGGTTGGATCAGAGCTCTATACAAAGAATCAACAGTAAAATTACCATTAGGCAACAAATTCCATTTAAACTCATCTATGTCGTCTGACAGTTGTACATTGGCTAGTCTTGCTAAAAGATTGTGCCAAGATACTAATCTAGGGCCTAACAAACTTCTTCTAAAGGAAACATTAGGAGGCCTAGACTCCATTACTACTGAAACTGTATCTCCTTTATGTCTAATAATTGAGTAAAGAGTAGGATATTGTTCCCGGAGAGAGGTTTGGCCAAGCCATATATCTTCCCAAAACCTAATCTGCGATCCATCCTTAATATTAAAAATACCAAAACGGAAAAAAGTTGCTTGGAAGCCATTAGCCCAGCCCAAAAGTGTGAATCTCTAGGTTTCCACACCACTTGAGCCACAGCTTTTGACCCAACATATTTCCTCCATAGAATTGTTTGCCAAATACCCTCTTGTGTGAGTAACTTAAAAAGCCATTTTCCCCAAAGAGCGGTATTTTTGACCTTCAAGTCATGGATTCCAAGGCCCCCATATTCTTTTGGTCGACAAACAACATTCCATCTGGCTAATCTATACTTCTTTTTCTCATTATCCCCTTGCCAAAAAATCTTGATCGGAAATAATCCATTTTCTTCAAGACCCCTTTTGGCAGCTGGAAGAACAATATCATATACAGTACCATGTTGGTAAGTACCGAATTGATGAGCACAAGTCTTTCGCCGAGAGATAATAATTTGCCTTTCCAACTATTAAGACGTTTCTGTAATCTTTCCTCAACGAGTTTCCATTCAGCAATCGTGAGCCACCGATAATGGATCGGTATTCCCAGATAGTTGATTGGAAACTGTAGGGGTTCGTAGCATGGAAAAGAAAAAATTCTACCGCATGCACACAAACAATCCAAGATCTATCTACTAGATTATAGCAACGAGTCGATTAGAGTACTCACCCTTAAAGATTCCAAAGCGGTTAACGAGAGCAGATTCTCGTGGGTGATGTAGTAGTACACTTGCCGATCTTAAGATCGCGTAGACGATCCTTCCGGCGCTGGGTTCCGGCAGCGCTTCCGCAGGCGGTCACACGTTCGGTACTCGATGAAGACCTTCCTCTCCCTTGTTCCAGCAGGCAACGGAGGTTGTAGTTCTCCCCTCGCGATTCTGGCAGCACAACGGCATGGTGTCGGAAGTAGAGGGAAGATCCCACAGGGCTTCGCCTAAGCCGGTGTGAGTTATGGTGGATCTAGGGTTTCTGGCGATCTAGGTTTAGAAGGCCGGAGAGGAGGAGGTGGTGTCGGCGGTGGCTAGGGTGACGACTACGAACCGGCGGCGGTGGCGGCGCACGGGGTGGGGAGGGCTGGCTCTTGTCTGTTCTTTGGGGCACCAGGGAGGAAGGCTTGGGAGAGGGGAGTTTTGAATCCATACCCAAACCCAAGTTGGATAGAAGGAAGGACTCTTTCCTTCTTCCACTAGGAAACCATTGTTCCAGTTTGACTTTTCAAACCTCCCTTTTGACTTTCAATTTAGAGCTTTATTTATCTCTCGCAAATTCCCAACCAAAGTGACTTAGTACATGATCCAATCATTCCACTTACACATGACACATTCATGGACCATTCCCCTTCCGGTCCGGTGAACCTTCTAGAACCACTCCGATGAAAACATCAAAATCATTTCCAAACTCCGGAATCGGACTTTCCTTATATGAATCTTATCTCCGGACCATTCCGGATATCCTCATGATATCCCGGATCCCATCCGAGACTCCGAACAACATTCGGTCTCCCACTTACATTACATATCTACTAAACAACATCGAATCCTTAAGTGTGTCTCCCTACGTTTCGTGAATTATGTGGACATGATCGAGACACTTCTCCGATCAATAGCACATAGAGGAATCTAGAAATTCATATGTCTCCCACATATTTCTACGATTACTTTGCGATCGAATGAACCACTTACATACGATACCAATTTCCCTTTGTCTCACGATAGTTTACTTATCCGAGGTTTGATCGTCGGTATCTCCGCATACCTAGTTCAACCTCGTTACCGATAAGTACTCTTTTCTCGTTCCCGTGATATGTGATCCTTGTGAGCCAGTCACATGCTTGCAAGCTAATTGGATGACATTCTACCGAGAGGTCCCAGAGTATATCTATCCTTCATATGGATGGACAAATCCCACTCTTGATCCATGTGCCTCAACACATACTTTCCGAACACTCAATGCCACCTTTATAGCCACCCAGTTACGGTGTGGTGTTTGATGTCATCAAACATCCTTCCGGTGATGGTGATTAGCATGATCTCATGGTCGAAGGAATTAGGTTACTATGTATCAGAAAGCTTATAGCAAACAAACTATTCGAAATGACTTTATCTTTATGCTACGCTTATCTATAGGAGTATGTCCATCATACCATTCTCCTAATGATATGATCTTGTTGTTAATAATATCTCAATGTTCATGATCGGGAAACCATGATCATCTATCAACCAACAAGCTATTATTACAAAGAGGCTTTACCAGGGACTCTAATTTAGTTTACAAATCACACAAGTATTAATGGTTCAGGTTAATACTGTTATAGCATGAATGTAAACTTTTATCATAAACACAAAGATATAATAATAACCACTTTTATTATTGCCTCCAGGGCATATCTCCAACAGTCTCCCACTTGCACTAGAGTTAACTAATCTAGATTACATGGTAATATACCGAACACCCATGACGGTTTGGTGCTGGTCATGTTTTGCCCTCGGGAGAGGTTTAGTCAACGGATCCGCCACATTCAGATTTGTGTGTACTTTGCAAATATTTATGTCACCATCTTGGACATGATCTCGAATAGCGTGAAAACATAGCTTGATGTGCTTCAGCTTCTTGTGTGACCTTGGTTCTTGCGCATTGGCTATGGCGTCCATGTTATCACAGTAGATAGACATTGGGTCCAGCGCACTTGGAACCACACCGAGCTTTGTAATGAACTCCTTCATCCATATCGCCTCTTGTGAATCCTCTAAAGCAGCTATGTATTCCAATTCAGTTGAAGATCTCGCCACAACGCTTTGCTTTGCACTCCTCCAGCTAACTGTTGCACCATTCAAAGTAAATACGTATCCAGATTGAGATTTAGAATCATCCGGATCTGTGTTCCAACTAGCATCGGTGTAACAATTAACGACGAGCTGTTCATCATCTCTATAATAAAGAACCATATCCTTAGTTCTTCTCAAGTACTTAAGGATGTTTTTGACCACTGCCCAATGATCCACTCCTGGATCACTTTGATATCTGCTAGTCAAACTAACAATATATGCAATGTCGGGTCTAGTACATAGCATGGTATACATAAGAGATCCTATGGCTGAGGCATAGGGAGTCTTACTCATCCTTTCTCTATCTTCTGCCGTTGCAGGACTTTGAGTTTTACTCAAGGTCGTATTGGTCAAACAAGTACCCTTTCTTCCTATCTTCCATTCCAAACCTCTTTAGAACTTTTTCCAAATATGTACTATGTGACAATGACATTAGGCGTCTCGATCTATCTATAAATATTTATGCCTAATATATAAGCTGCTTCGCCAAGATCTTTCATTGAAAAACTATTATTCAAATGATCCTTGACACTATTAAGAAGGTATACATCATTCCCAATCAAAAATATGTCATCTACATATAGTATTAAGAATGCTACAGAGCTCCCACTCACTTTCTTGTAAATACAAGCTTCTCCATAAGTTTGTATAAAACCAAAGCTTTTGATTACCTTATCAAAACATTGATTCCAACTTCGGGATACTTTCTTCAATCCATAAATGGACCGTTGAAGTTTGCATACCTTGTTAGCATCTTTAGGATCGACAAAACCTTTGGGTTGTACCATATACAACTCTTCATCAATGTCTCCATTGAGGAACGCCGTTTTGACATCCGTCTGCCATATCTCATAATCATAATATGCAGCGCTTGCTAATAAATTCCTCACATACTTTAGCTTCGCTATCGGTGAGAAAGTCTCATCGTAGTTAACTCCTTGAATTTGTTGAAACCCTTTTGCGACAAGTCGAGCTTTATAGACAGTAACATTACCATCAGCATCTGTTTTCTTCTTGAAAATCCATTTGTTCTCGACAGCCTTCCGTCCATCCGGTAAGTCCACCAAAGTCCATACTTGGTTTTCGTACATGGATCCAATCTCGGATTTCATGGCTTCTTGCCATTTATTGGAATCTGGGCTCATCATCGCTTCCTCATATGTCGCAGGATCATCGGTGTTGTCCACCAACATGACACTCATAACGGGATCATACCAATCAGGAGTGGTACGAGTTCTCGCTGACCTGCGAGGTTTCGTAGTTACTTCAACCGAACTTTCATGATCAACATCATTAGCTTCCTCTCTTATTGGTGTAGGCGCCACATGAACTACTTCCGGTGCTGCGCTACTCTCAAGTTCAAGAGAAGGTTCAACAACCTCGTCGAGTTCTACTTTCCTTCCAGTCACTTCTTTCGAGAGAAACTCCTTCTCTAGAAAGGATCAATTCTTGGAAACAAAGATTTTGCCCTCGGATCTATGATAGAAGGTATACCCAATAGTTTCCGTCGGGTATCATATGAAGACGCATTTTTCTGCTTTGGGTTCAAGCTTGTCGGGTTGTAACTTCTTTACATAAGCTTCGCAACCCAAACTTTAAGGAACGACAATTTAGGTTTCTTCCCAAATCATAATTCATACGGTGTCCTTTCAACGGATTTAGATGGTGCCCTATTTAAAGTGAATGCGGCTGTTTCTAATGCATAACCCCAAAACGATAGCGGTAAATCTATAAGTGACATCATAGAACGAACCATATCTAAGAGAGTTTGATTACGACTTTCGGACACACCATTACATTGTGGTGTTCCCGGCGGTGTCAATTGTGAAAGTATTCTGCATTTCTTCAAATGCTCGCCAAACTCATAACTTAGATATTCACCTCCACGATCAGATCGTAGAAATTTAATCTTCTTGTTACGTTGATTCTCTACCTCACTTTGAAATTCCTTAAACTTCTCGAAAGTTTTGAACTTATGTTTCATGAAATAGATATACCCATATCTACTCAAGTCATCCGTGAAGGTAAGAACATAACGATAACCACTGCTCGATGCTACACTCATTGGACTACACACATCGGTATGTATGATTTCCAATAAGTCCGTAGCTCGCTCCATCATCCCAGAAAATGGAGTCTTAGTCATTTTACCCACCAGACATGCTTCGCATCTTTCAAGTGATTCAAGAAGTCCATCAGAATGGAGTTTCTTCATACGCTTTACTCCAATATGACCAATACGACAGTGCCAAATATAGGTCGAGTTATCGCTCAATTTCAAACGTTTAGCTTTAATGTTATTAATGTGTGTATTTCTATAATCGAGATTCAATAAGAATAAACCATCTATCAACGGTGCATGTGCATAAAACATATTACTCATATAAATCGAACAACCATTATTCTCGGACTTAAACAAGTAACCGTCTCGCAATAAACATGATCCGGATATAATGTTCATGCTCAACGCAGGCACCAAATAACAATTATTTAAGTATAAAACTAATCCCGATGGTAGATGAAGAGGTAGCGTGCCGACTGCGATCACATCAACCTTTGATCCATTTCCAACACGCATTGTCACCTCGTTCTTCGCTAGTTTCCGCCTATTCTGCAGCACCTGTTTCGAGTTACAAATATGAGCAACCGAACCAGTATCAAATACCCATGCACTACTACGAGTACTAGTGAGATACACATCAATAACATGTATATAGGATATACCTTTCTTCTTGATGTTGTCGTTCTTCAAATCCGCCAAGTACTTAGGGTAATTCCGCTTCTAGTGACCTTCTCCCTTGCAGTAAAAGCACTCAGTATCAAGCTTAGGCCCAACCTTGGTCTTCTTCGCCGGCGCGGTAACTTTCTTACCGCTCTTCTTGAAGTTTCCCTTTTTCTTAGATTTGCCTTGCTTCTTGAATTTGGTGGTCTTTTTGACCAACAACACTTGGTGCTCTTTCTTGATCTCCACTTCCGCAGACTTTAACATGGAGAAGAGTTCGGGCAACGACTTATCCATATTTTACATATTGTAGTTCATCACAAAGTTCTTGTAACTTGGTGGTAGTGATTGGAGGACACGGTGAATCCCAAAGCATTAGGAATCACTATACCCAAGCTTTGAAGCTTGCTTGCGTGCCCAGACATCTTAAGCACGTGCTCACTGATGGAGACGCCCTCTTCCATCTTGCAGTCAAAGAACTTTTCAGAAGCCTCATAACTCTCAACTGCCACGTGAGCCTCAAATATCATTTTGAGTTCACGGACAATATCATGTGGGTCATGGTTCTCAAACCTTTTCTGAAGCTCCGGTTCCAAACCATACAAGATAGCACACTGAACTGTGGAGTAGTGATTCTTCTGAGTGAGGAAAACATTCTTTACCTCATCGGTAGCATCAGCTGCAGGTGGGTCACCCAGCGGTGCATCCAGCACATAGGTCAAATTACCAGCATTGAGGACAATCCTCAAATTGCGAAACCAATCCGCGAAGTTGCTTCCATTGTTTTTCAACTTTTCTTTCTCTAGGAACGCATTAAAATTGATGGTAGGGGCTGCCATTGATCTACAACATATTTGCAATAGTTTAGACTAAGTTTATGACAAATTGAGTTCTAATTAATAGTTAAATTAATCTAGGTGAACTCCCACTCAAAACAATATCCCTCACATTGTTTTAGTGATCACATGAACCACATCCACCACATCAAAACCGATCATTATGAGAGTTGGGCGAACAATCAACACGTTCATCATATCTACTATATGACTCATGCTTTACCTTTCGGTGATCCGTGTTCTGAGACCATGTCTGTACATGCTAGGCTCGTCAAGATCAAACCTTAGCTTCCGCATGAGCAAATCTGGCTTGCTCCCGTTGTATACACTCGCAGAATCTAACACACCCGATCATCACGTGGTGCTTCGAAACAACGAGCTTTAGCAACGGTGCTAACTAAGGATGAACACTTTATAACTTGAAATTTTGTGCTAAAGGGATCATCTTATAATGCTACCGTCGCGAACTAATCAATACAAGATGCATAAAAGGATTAACATCACATGCAATTCAAAATATGTGATATGATATGGCCCTTTCTTCTTGTGCTTCCGATCTCCATCTTCAAGCACGAACATGATCTCCATCATCACCGGCATGGCGTCAAGGTCAGTGGAGCCGCTTCATGGTTGTCGTCCACCAGCATCAACTATTACAACTACTTTGAATAATAGACACGTAGGTCTTAACGGAATTAAAAGACAACCATATGGCTCCTGCCGGTTGCCGACTTACAATAAGGAACATTCCATACATCATATATAATCACAATCATGGCCATATCACATCACAGCACACCCCTGCAAAACAAAGTTAGACGCCTCTAATTTTCTTTGCATGTTTTACGTGGTTTGGGGCTTTCGATAAGTGTCGTTCTAACTTACAAACAAGAACCACAAAGTCGATACTAGTATTGTCAATCACCCGTTGTAAATTGAATCTTAACTATGTTGGGAGAAATAGGCACCCGCAAAGCCACTTATGCAATACAAGTTGCATGTCAAGCGTGGAGCAAGTCTCATGAACGATGTCATGTAAGGTTAGCCCGGGCCGCTTCATCCCACCATCCCGCAAGATGCAAAGTACACAAGAAGCAATCAACAACAAAAGCATCAACGCCCAAAATAACCATTGTGTTCTACTCGTGCAGCAGATCTACATATAAACATGACTCTGATACCACTGTAGGGGTTCGTAGCATGGAAAACAAAAAATTCTACCGCATGCACACAAACAAGCCAAGATCTATCAACTAGATTGTAGCAACGAGTCGATTAGAGTACTCACCCTTGAAGATTTCAAAGCGGTTAACGAGAGCAGATTCTCGTGGGTGATGTAGTCGTACACTTGCCGATCTCAAGATCGCGTAGACGATCCTTCCGGCGCTGCGTTCCGGCAGAGCTTCCACAGTCGGTCACACGTTCGGTGCTCGATGAAGACCTTCCTCTCTCTTGTTCCAGCAGGCAGCAGAGGTTGTAGTTCTCCCCTCACGATTCCGGCAGCACAACGGCGTGGTGTCGGAAGTAGAGGGAAGATCCCAAGGGCTTCGCCTAAGCCGGTGCGAGTTATGGTGGATCTAGGGTTTCCGGCGATCTAGGTTTAGAAGGCCGGAGAGGAGGATGTGGTGTCAGCGGTGGCTAGGGCGATGGCGACGAACCGGCGACGGCGTGGCGGTGCTGGGCGGCGGCGGCTGCTAGGCGGCGGCACACGGGGTGGGGAGGGCTGGCTCTTGTGTGTTCTTTGAGGCAGTCCCCCCCTCTATTTATGAGAGGGAAGGAGGCTTGGGAGAGGGGAGTTTTGAATCCATACCCAAACCCAAGTTGGATAGAAGGAAGGACTCTTTCCTTCTTCCACTAGGAAACCATTGTTCCAGTTTGACTTTTCAAACCTCCCTTTTGACTTTCAATTTAGAGCTTTATTTCTCTCTCGCAAATGCCAACCAAAGTGACTTAGGACATGATCCAATCATTCCACTTACCCATGACACATTCATGTACCATTCTCCTTCCGGTCCGGTGAACCTTCTAGAACCACTCCGATGAAAACATCAAAATCATTCCCAAACTCCGGAATCATACTTTCCTTATATGAATCTTATTCTCCGGACCATTTCGGATCTCCTCGTGATATCCCGGATCCCACCCGAGACTCCTAACAACATTCGGTCTCCCTACTTACATTCCATATCTACTAAACAACATCGAATCCTTAAGTGTGTCTCCCTATGGTTCGTGAATTATGCGGACATGATCGAGACACTTCTCCAATAAATAGCACATAGAGGAATCTCGAAATTCATATGGCTCCCACATATTTCTACGATTACTTTGCGATCGAATGAACCACTTACATACTATACCAATTTACCTTGTCTCGCGATAGTTTACTTATTCGAGGTTTGATCATCGGTATCTCCGTATACCTAGTTCGACCTCGTTACCGATAAGTACTCTTTTCTCGTTCCCGTGATATGTGATCCTCGTGAGCCAGTCACATGCTTGCAAGGTAATTGGATGACATTCTACCGAGAGGGCCCAGAGTATATCTACCTGTCATATGGATGGACAAATCCCACTCTTGATCCATGTGCCTCAACACATACTTTCAGAACACTCAATGCCACCTTTATAGCCACCCAGTTACGGTGTGGTGTTTGATGTCATCAAAGAATCCTTCCGATGATGGTGATTAGCATGATCTCATGGTCGAAGGAATTAGGTTACTATGTATCAGAAAGCTTATAGCAAACGAACTATTTGAAAAGACTTTATCTTTATGCTACGCTTATCTATAGGAGTATGTCCATCATACCATTCTCCTAATGATATGATCTTGTTGTTAATAACATCTCAATGTTCATGATCGGGAAACCACGATCATCTATCAAACAACAAGCTAGTATTACAAAGAGGCTTTACCAGGGACTCTAATCTAGTTTACAAATCACACAAGTATTAATGTTTCCGGTTAATACTATTATAGCATGAATGTAAACTTTTATCATAAACACAAAGATATAATAATAACCACTTTTATTATTGCCTCTAGGGCATATCTCCAACAGAAACAGCCCCTAAGCATAGCCAAATAATTTGGCATACTGATGGGCCTCGTTTTGAGCCTCGCCAAAACAATACAGATCACTCTTATGGAAGTTGATCTTTAAACCCGAAAGCTGCTCAAAAACTGATAGAATTGACTTCAGATTCTAGGCTTTCTCTAGATCATGTTCCATAAAAAGGATAGTATCATCAGCATATTGAAGATAGATAAGCCACCATCCACCAGATGGGGAACTAATCCTTCAATTTGGCCATCAGCTTTGGCTCTCTCAATTAGGATGGTCAACATATCCACCACTATATTAAATAGTATAGGCGATAATGGATCCCCTTGTCGAAGTCCTTTTTGTGTCTGGAAGTATTTGCCCAGATCATCATTAACCTTTATGGCAACACTACCTACAGAAACAAAGGAATGTATGAGAGAGCACCACTGCTCCGAGAAACCTTTCATACGGAGCGTTTGCTGAAGGAAAGACCAATTTACTTTTTCATAAGACCTTTCAAAGTCAATCTTGAACAATACTCCATTCAACTTCTTTGAGTGCAGTTCATGGATTGTTTCATGCGGGATTACTACACCATCCAAGATGTTTATTCCTTGCATAAAAGCCGTTTGAGAAGGACCTACAACATGGTCAGCTACTGAATTTAGTCTAATTGTGGCAACTTTTGTGAAAATTTTAAAACTAACGTTAAGAAGGCAGATTGGACGATATTGTTGTATTCGTTCTGCATTACTAACCTTAGGTAGTGAAATTATATTGCCAAAATTAAGTCTAAATAAATCAAGCTGACCCAACATTAAAGATTGAAACAAAGACATCAGGTCCTCTTTTATGACATCCCAGAACTATTGGTAAAATTCCGTTGGAAAACCATCAGGGCCAGGCGCCTTATTATGTTCCATTTGGAAAACGGCTTTTTTCACCTCCTCCTCTGAATAAGGGGAAGTTAGGAAGTCGTTTTCCTCTGTGGAGACTTGTGGAATATCTTCCGTTTGAGACTCATCCAATGAAAAGGAATTTTCCGTAGGTGCCCCAAAGAGTGTTTTATAGTACTTAGTAATATAAGCTTTTAGTTGCTCCTGACCCTCAATAGTACATTCATCCTGTGTTAGAGAGTGAATAAGTTTCTTCTTATGCTTACCATTGGCAATGACATGGAAGTATCTTGTATTCGCATCTTCTTCCAGGATAAAATTCGCTTTAGAGCGTTGGTACCATTTGAGTTCCTACTCCCGTAGTAATATTGCTATTTCCGCATTTGATTCGCTCTTAAGCTCAATCTCTTGTGCAGATAACGACCTCACTTCTGCGGCGGCATCCAGGTCTCCAATAATCGAAAAAAGGCGTACTTTTTATTTTTTTTGAGAATACCAGTCATATGCCTAGCCCAACCTCGAAGGAACTTGAGTAAAGCACACAATTTATTGTTCCATTGTTGTATAGTATTTTGACCGCTGACAGGTTTCACCCAAGTAGCCTTAACCAAATTAGAAAACTCGTCTCAAGCCATCCAACCAAGTTCAAATTTGAACTCATGTTTAGATATACGAGGGGAAGAACCAACAGATAAAAGAATAGGGGCATGATCTGACAATGCCTCCACACGATCAAGAGCACGGACAGTTACCATAGGAAATTTATCTTCCCACTCAGTATCCATAAGCACTCTATCCAACTTTTCGTATGTGGGCACTGGAAGACTATTAGCCCAAGTGAACTATCTTCCCAGCATTGTAACCTCTTTTAAGTCCAAGCTTTCAATGACAGCGTTGAACAAGAAGGACCAGTGCTCGTCAAACCTTCCCCGACTTTTCTCATGAGGGAATCTTAGCAAATTGAAATCTCCCCCTATAAGGATAGGACATGCATTGTCCTCTTCTAAATTAACCAACTCATGTAAAAAAATTAGATTTAAAAACATCCTGAGCGGATCCATAGACAGCGACTAGAGACCACATAAAACCTTCAGCTTTGTTTCGAATATGGAGTTTTATAAAGAAATCTCCCACCGAACTAGCCAACACTTCCATAGTCTCATCATGGACGCCTAAAAGGATCCCCCAGATCTACTACGCGGCGGACGGGATATCCACGTGAATTCCACTCCACCCGAAAGGCGATTGAGTAGTGCTTGTGAAAAATCCCGCCTACCGGTCTCAGAAATACCCAGAAAATCTAATCTATAATCTCTCACACAATCGGAAAAGAACAAATGTTTAGCCAAGTCACGAAGACCTCTGCTATTTGAGAACATTTCATTGAGAAACAATAGTAGATTTGAATACACGGGGCCTTTTCCGTGACCGCTGGCTTTTTGATTTTTGACCAGACGCTTTAAGTTCATAAAGTGAACTGAGGTCTGTCTCATCAAAACCCACATTTGACACCTCACCAACTAAGTGAGTGAGGAGTTGACCATCTACTATGGCATGCAACTCCTCCGCTGATGAAACGTCAGGAATCGCCAAGACCTTAGGAGTAACCGTTAAATGGTTAACCTCCATATGTCTCAGCACAGAACTAGATAACATAATTTCATTAGTCGAACTACCCAAACTAACACCAATACTAGACATCTTATTAACAATTACAGGATTGGAGAAAGAGAGAAAAGATTTGGGGGAATCATTATTACCCCGCGAATCAAGATTTTTCTCCGCCTTCCTTCGTATAGCTTTACCCAACGAGTCGTCATCGATAGGAGACACCCCAAGAGCATCCGACAGATGACGCGTGCTCCTGCATGAGGGCGTCCCTATCCCTGGCGTCTTGTGCATCCTTTCCGGCGCAGTGGAGAGAGCCATCGACCCTACCTGGGCCAGTCCTCCCCCTCGAGGGACCCCTCCTAGGCCCGAACAGCAGCATCACGTGGGGCGTCCGCCTTGGCTGCATCACCCAGCAGGCCTCCTTGCCCCCACGCCATATGGGCCGCACCAGCTTCCACCGCCGGCAACCCCTCCTGGGCCGCAACCAGCAGCAGCGGGTCAGAGCCCACCTCAGCAGCTCCAGCCTTGTGCATCCCTGTCGGTGCAGTGGAGGGAGCCACTGACCTCTCCTGGGCTAGTCCTCATCCCTCGAGGGACCCCTCCTGGGCCCGAGCAGCAGCATCGCGTGGGGCGCCCTCCTTTCCCCACACCGTCTAGGCCGCACCATCGTCCACCGCCGGCGACCCCTCCTGGGCCTTAGACAGTAGCAGCTGGTCAGAGCCCAGCACGACATCACCAGCTTGCATGTCCCTCGACGCTAGCGCCCCCTCCTGGGACAGCAAGGGTCGTCCATGGCCAGGCAGCGACCTCTCCTGGGACTTCATGACAGCACCCCGGCCACACGTCTCGACCAAAGAATGCCGAACCGGATCAACAACATGAGACTTGTCTGTCATAAAAGGCGACGACACCTGCAAAATGGGAGACAGCGGTTCCAACAAAGATACTAATCTAGGAATAGTCCTGCCAAACATATTAGGCCTTCCCCTCGCAGGTGAAGCATGCATCCGTGGTGAAATCCTCAAAGAGTCATAAGAAGCTAAGTGTAAAGCTGCCTGAAGCTGTGATTGAGTCACTTGTGGCGATGCCGCCTTAGCCGAATTTCCTCGCAAAGGAGAATCAATAGGCAAGGCATCCAAAAGTTCCTTACCCCGTGGAGTAGAAGGGCTAGAATTAAATGGAGTCACTGCCATCACATGTACGGGAGCCTGTCTAGAAGAGGAAGGTGCAGCCACAGGTCCAGCAGACTTGTCATTGGACTTGCCATCTGTCACAGCAGGCACAATCGGATCCGAAGTGCGCATAGCATCCTTCCCATTATCTCCAGCGCCACCGTCCTCAGAATCATCCTTAGATTTCCTCCAAAGATCATGCGAAAAATCTGGTTCTGGCACATAACCTTCAGTCTCCAATCTGAAGCGAAGCTCATACCCCAAAAGACCAATAACAATGTCCGAGGTCAAATAAAAACCCAGAGCGTCCTTCTTCTCCCTAAACACAACAATATGAAACATAGAAACATAAATACGGACCACTCCCCTACGCCTCAAACTAAGTATATCTACATCGAGAGTTTTTCCCATGAGTGCTCCTACCGCCCAAAGGCCCAGAAATGAGCGCAAGGAGTGAGGAACCCCCTCGACATGTAACCATACCTTCTGAAATTCACATTTATGGGAAACCTCCTGCGTCTTGTAGCTAGTAACAGACAGCTGGGGCTTACCGATAGGCATGGAAAACTGACTCCCATCCATCCTATCCAGATCCTCCGCACTAGGAAAACTGACGAGGAAAGCATTCTCACCATACTTCAGGGCCTCCCACTTCCACTGTGACTGTACCGGGCATCTTTCAATATGCTTTTGTACCACGTCAGCTGTGACAGATTCACCAGAAACTTGGACCAGAGCAATGGGAGACTGATTAGGCCCCTGAACCTGACGAACCACACTATCAGGCATCTGTGTGAACAAAGCAAGGTTGTGTCCCAGCCCAACCATAGAGGTGACGGGCCTGGGCTGCTTAAGCACCGGGCACCTTAAAGTAGAATGAGACGCCACATCACAAATATAACAATAATGCATAACTTTGCAATCTTTCGATGCATGAGTGTCTACTGCGCACTTCCAACACCGAACCGCTTTCTTACTTTTTTAGGCCCAACAGCAGAGTCCGTAGCAGCTTGTGTCACTGTCGGCGACACCATAGGAGCCGCAAACTGTATCTACGCCGTAGGAAGTGGTTGCTGAAACTGGCTAGTTGTCGGATATGGAGCATGGTACCCATACGATTGTTGGCCAACCAAATTAGCCTGCGCTTGAAACTGATGCATGAACTGACCAGGCTGCAACGTAGGCTGTGCTTGAGACTGAGGCTGAACTTGTTTCTTTTTCTTCTTGCGCTTAGGTGCAGCTGTCGTCGTCGCCGGCGCACCAGCAGCAAACTGCGGCGCGACAGATTGACCAATAGGAATAGTATGACTCTGCACGCCTGGAAAACACCTCCTTGCAAACCACCAACAAACGGCGTCGGCGCAAAAGACTGCCCCTGTACGGGGCTTGTAGAGGTTGTAGCTGGGCAGCCTGAGAAGCGGCGTAGTACGTAGCAGGAGGTCGGAATTGAATTCCCGGCGGGAAGGCCGGAGGTAAAGGGAAAGACCCTCCTGGCGGAGCCGCCATAGCACTTTGTCGTTGTCCATTGAGGAAACCCGGCCCCGATGGAGCACTTGGCCGAGAGGGCACCGCCAAAGGAGGCACAGGATTCCCCGCCGGACCACGCGATGAAGAAGTCGGCGCAGGCCCCCTCGAAGCTGGCGGACCTTGCCCAGCCATGACAGTCACCACCGATGCGAAGGACTAAAAAGTGTTAAGGGTTTGGTTTATTTGTTGAAACCTTGCTCTTTTGGGAGTTTGCTATCTCATTCTTTATTCTCTATTTTATTTTCTTGAATGAGATAAATCTTTGAGCATTTTTGTTTTTAATTCATCTTTCATGCTTAATAGTTTTTGCTCGGTTCATTTGTTGAACTTTGTTGAACAAATCTTGTGTTGATTTGATTCTTTGATATAGTTTGGACAACAAATGTGTTTTGTCACACCTTGTATGCCTTCTTTAATATTTTTGGTGATTTTTCCAAAGTATATCTTCGTTGGATCTTGAAATTCTCGCACATGCATGTTTAATAAATGTATATCTTATTTCATGTTTTGCTTTCTTTGTTCCAATATATAGGGTATACTCCATCAAATCCTTAAACGGCTAAGATGTGCATGAAATTCAAATTTCATCTCTAAATATGCACATATTTTTATGGAGTGTATCCTATGTGTTGTGGTTATTCTAACCACTTTGGACCCAATAAGTTTGGGGACCAAGATGTACTTGAATGTTGTTTTAGGTACACTGAAGATGCAATGGATGCTTGTCTCTTCTATAAGGAAAGTGTTGTCACCACATGTTAATTGGAGCCAAGCTAGGATGATCTAAAAAATTCTTATCTACTACATCATACCATTGCTATCTCGTTAACAAGTATCTTATTCATGCATACCATTCTTCCATCCAATCTCTTGTAGGTTGCATCTTGGCATGAATTTATTTGTTTTTCAATGTTCGATTCTTGCAATTATCTTTTAAAGACTTTGTATCCTTATTGCTTATGTGAGTAATTTGAGATGATGCATATAATGGTGAGTATATAAAATCATTTTCATGATTCACCAATTCCAAATATGCCTTCTAGCAATTTATTGCATATCAACTCCTCAAGGTACTCTCATGTGCAATATTGTTTAAATTGCATTGAATCATTCCTTTTGATACTTGTTGCCTTTCTCAAAGTATCCCAACTAGCATTAGTTCCCTTAGTGTTAGTTGTGATGGTTTTGAGATTTTTTGTTTTTCTTTGGTGAAGTTCATTGATATACCATAAGATAAAATAGAGTCATGGGCTATATATGCACTTAAGCAAAATATCCTTTTTGGTATATCTTATGACTTCCGCTTGGATATCATGTATTCTTTTTATTAACCTCTTATGTGTGAATGTTTCTTTGTGGATTATTCTCATGTTTTTTCCCTTAGAAACTTATATACACTAGAGTGTTAATCTCTCGCCTTGATATACTCGATCTTTTCCGACCATCACTCTTATCCTCTTGATTTTTAATGGTTTTGGTAAAGTCTTGATTTATGAGTGCTTGGTTTACTTTTATTGCATATTCACACACTCATATCTCATATTTGGTTTCTTTTGGACTTAAGCTTGTCTTGACAAGTGTATTGGTTTATATCTAATCCTTGTATCTTGGTTGTGTTCTAAATAATATAGAGGGAGTGAGGATTCCATGTTTGTGCATATTGTATTCAAATGAAACAACTAATTTATGCACAAACCTTGGGGAGCTTCCTTATTCCACTTAGAGAACTATTTGTCCATTTGATTATTTGGATCTTTTGATTGCTTGCTTCATCCATTGAAGTTCCTTCACCTTGTTATCCTTTTAGCAATCCTTGATCCTCAATATAGTTTGATTTACTCCAAGTGTTCGTCATTGGATATGTGCATGTGATTTCACTCATATTACGAGTAATGCACACCTTGTGTAGGAACTCATACTATATTGTCCTTCTAACCTTGTTATCCATTTTGGCACTTGTTGTCAATGGGGGAGAAGTTTAGAGGGTTTTAAGGGAAATGGTTTTCTACTTAAGATTGGTTTGTTCTTAAGTGTTTGCCTTTCATGCATTTCATCTTTATTATGTTTTGCATGGTTGTACATATAGTGGAAACTCTCCCAAAGGTTATGCTTGACAATGTATGCAATGAAATTCAAGATCATCATGTGTGCATATATTGTGGGGGAGTTTTCTCTATATATGTTGGTTCTACTCACATCTCCTACATTAGTTGTAGTTTATGTGAGTAGAATCGGTTTTGATATGGGCTAGTATCTTTGTGTTACTTAACCATATCAAATACAACCTCTTGTATACAACTTATTCTCCGATAAGTTGCGTACTTGTTTCTAATATTCATTATATAAACCCTCTTGTTGTGATTGTCATCAATTACCAAAATGGGGGAGATTGAAAGGGTAATTGCCCCTATGTGTGGTTTTGGTGATTAATGACAATCCCTATGGACTAATGTTTTCACTGAGTTTTATATGAAGGTATATTCCATAGGTCATGCTTGTAGTCCATGTGTTGGATTCAAGTATGGATGCCATGAAGATAAAGATATACCTTGAGTATTGGCATCAAAATCATCGAGTTGAAAAGAAGAATATGATATGATCAAGATCTTGAGAGTGTGATCTCAATAGAAGAATTCAAGATATGGCTCTAAGTCGGTGTCATGATAGCCTCATTAGTTGAGCTATGGTTGACTAAGATTTAGAGCATGTAATCAAATGAAGAGTTCCTTATGTACCTCAAGATATTAAGATGGAGCACGAGAAGATACTTGGTTGACCAATACAAAGAGTGAAGAGTGATTTCAAGTTGGTCAACACATGAAGCATAAAGAATGTACCACATGGTATTGTGGTATGTAAGCCTTGTCAATTATGCATCATGAACTAATCCATTATATATTTTCCTTTGCGTTTTCTATATGGACAGGTATCTTTCCATGGGCATGCTACAAAAATGAAGATATTATATAGCCCATGAGAGGATGACATCAAGTGGTGATCGTCATCAAGGTTGAGAAGGGCAAGTTCAAGATAAGCATCTCGAGAAGATCATTTGCTTGAAGCTTGCCGTCCATATTGGTGATAATGGACATGTGAAGACATGTATTAATGAAGCTATCCCATAGTGGTGTATGGGGAGCAAATTAGGAGTCTTCACGAAGAAACAATGATCAAGTGTTGCATTCCGGATTGGGTGGAGCTTGAAGCGTTGTCATCAAGATCAAGCGGTTTGCGCAAGGCAAAGGTATGGCCTTGCTAGGTTTTCCTTTTACCGGTCTCAGAGTGGTTGTTGGGAGACCGGGTTATAGGATTGATAGCCGCACTATCAAGAGGGGCTTTCGGTTGTGTAACTTGATAACATCGTCATAGGGAGCTCAATCCTTTGCATACTTTGCATCTTCCTATTTTGTTGCTTCTTGGTGTTTCTACATGTGAGGTTCTTGAGCTTGTTTCTAGCTCTTCAACAAGCCCAAGTTCATCGAAAACGGAATTCGTATGCATCTTCTATGGCGTTTTCGAGTTTGAAGGTTTTATCAGTTCATATTTAGGGAGGCTTCTTACCTTTCTTCATTTGGTTCTATCCTCTTTTGTTGGGCTATGATGTTTCTCTGCATAATCTTGTAAAGATTGTTGTCCTCGTCAAAACAAGCCCAAGATCATCGGAATCGGAGTCCGGATGCAAAAGTTATTGCGTTTTCCGTGAAGTCAGTTTCATCCCGGTTGTGGATCCGGTTCAACCGGCTCCCAGACCGGGTGGTCCGGTGCCAGCACCGGAAAACCGAGATTCAACCGGGTTTCAACCGAGATTCAACCAGGATTTTCGGTTTTTCTATACCGAGTCTATCCGAGACTGTGTAATGACCCTCATTCCGGTTTTAAGTTTGGTTTTCCGGTCCAGGCACCGGACCGTCCGGTTCTGAGCCGGTCCAACCGAACTTTCAACCGAGTTCGCACAGATTTCTTCCAACGACCATATTTGCTTTCCACTATAAAAGGGGGTTCTTCCCCCAACGTTTAAGGTTGTTTTTGACCACTAAATTGACCTCCATTGTTGAACCTCTTGAGCTTGCTTCCTCCCCCTTCCCTCCTATGATTCTTGCATCTTTTTGAGGGCTTTGGAAGAGGAGATCTAGATCTACAATCCCCACCAATCAATTCCTCCTCTAAGTGAGGGGAACCCATTGGATCTGGATCTTGGAGTCATTGGTTGACTTCCACCATTGTTCTTCCTCTCTAATTCCTCCCTAGCACTTGTTGCTTTGGTGGGATTTGAGAGTGAAGGATTTGAGCACCCTTGGTGGTCTTGCTTCGCATTCTTGCATAAGTGTTGAGCTCTCCATTACGATTTGTTCGAGTGAGAGACCGTGAGCTTGTTACTCTTGGAGGGTGACCTCCTAGTTGGCTTGGCGGTTGGTGCCGCGGTGTTCTCTTCGTGGAAGATTGTGAAGAGACCCGGGATTCTCCTTCGTGGAGCTTGTGAAGTGGTTGTGGAGCTTGCCATCTCCGGAGTGGAGGAAAAGCTAGCCATAAGGAAAGGGCCTATTCCTTCGTGGGATAGACTCGGAGAAGAAGGTGAGCCTTTGTGGCGCGTGAGGAATCCTTCGTGGAACCTCACACCTCTCCAACGTGACGTAGCCCCCTTACCAAAGGCGGTGAACACGGAAATACATCTTCGTCTCCGCGTGCCTCGGTTATCTCTATATCCGAGCTTACTTTCCTTGTGATAGCCATCGACTTGAAGTACTTATATCTTGCTTATCACTTATGGTATATTTATCTTGTGCTATCTTGCTTAGCTTAATTTGTTGTTGGTGCACTTAGTTGAGCCTAGTGTATTTAGGTTTTGTGCTTGTAAAATAAACGTTAGTTTAATTCCGCATTCTATCAAGCCAAAACCGTAATAGTTTTGAAATTGCCTATTCACCCTCCCCCCTCTAGGCGACATCTCTATCCTTTCACTAACCAGCTCTCACGGCTGAGGGAGAGACGACAGCCGCACATGGCGCGGGCGACGAGAGGGATCGAGATGAGCTTGGCAAAGACGCAGACAATCTCGGTCCAGGCTCAGATGGCGACGAGACTCCTTACAAAGCACAGAACGAAACCAGCGGCGCAGGTGACGAAGACCGAGGGCGATCTAGGGTTCCTCTGAACCACAACGGGCGGAACCTGTATGCGAGTCCATTCCACCTTGACCCGGGTCGGGCTGCAACCGGACCCACAACAGCCCCTACCACGTGCCGCCCCACGTCAGCCCTGGACGCCCTAGGCACCACCGCCGACGCGCCCGCCTTCTCCATCGCCGCCAGGAGCAAACGACCCAAAACCGGCGGCGCAGAGAGTCATCGTGGAGGCAAAGGCCCCTTCCATGGCCTGACATTGGGGCTCACCGAGATCCGCACACCATGGCGAGGAGCCCTAGGTGATGCAGATCGTCTCCGTCCCACGAACACAGACCTCGCCGGCGGCGGAGATGGCGAAATGGTTGAAGACTTCTCCCAGAATCGCGAGGCAGGCGTAGGGAAACCTATATCTTCCCAAAACTCTTGCCGAACCTCCTCATCAGACTTCCTCACCCGCCGCGACACCGTCGTCCAGCCGAGCTGACCATCCTCATCCTCCAAACCCTCCAGTGCTTCCCGTGCCTGAAGGCCATCGTCAGATTCCTCCCTGGAGACAGATCCCAAGCACTAGAATCGAGACCCCGAAGAACCAGCACCCGGTGAGGATTCCGATCCAACCGGAGACAAGGAAGCCAGCGGCGCGAGGGTTAGACGACGACGACGCCCCATTCTCTCAATATGTTTGTAATCATGTTCTACTGGAGATCGATTTATTCATTCCCTCACATATGTTTAGAGCTGACGACCTTATTGGAGATAACCTGGACTTTCTCTCATTTACCAGTGGCGCGTATCATTTTGGAGTGTGAATTATGTACCCTACATAGCTCGGAATTTTAAATATTTGATGTTGTTATGACTCTATAGTATGTTTTTCCATCCCACATCGACATTATCATCCACATGAAATTCATACATTAGCAGGTTATTAAATGAACTAATATTAGAGGACATTCCGTTTGCTTTACACACAATATAGCATCACAAACATGTATTTTTAACGTCGGAAGAGACGCTCATCTCACAATATTTTTTGTAGTGTTCTAATCTCCATGTTCATGGGAACTTACTTGCTACTAGCATAGTAGGCACACATAAACAAAAAAATGTTTACTACTCCCTCCGTTCCGAAATATAAGACATTCTAACTTTGTGAAACGAATGTATCTAGACACCTTTTAAGGTATAGGTTCACTCCAAACCTCTACGAACCTATACACTAAAAGACGTCTAGATACATTTGATTCACAAAGCTAAAACGTCTTATATTTCCGAACAGAGGAAGTATATATCTTTTCAGTTAATTTTTCTTTCATATGGGCAACACTCCTTTTTTGGAGAAACGTCTCGTTTCTTACAGGTGAAAATCTATTGTTTATGTATCATTAATTCTTGTCTCAACTATTATTACATGGGAGGGTTCTATTCGGAAATGTACTGTACAATCCATCCAACATCTCCCGTGTGCTACAGTACCTGAGCGGATTTTTGCTTGCGCCGTGCCGCCTTGAGGCCTCGCTCGCCTTGTGCCGCTGGGAGCCTGGGGCTCAGTCCCTGTAGGTGGCAGCCTTGTGCCGCTGGGAGCCTGCTCATCTTCTTGGACAAGATGTGGCGGCGCCGCGCTCCTCTCGTCCTCCTTGGTTCGCCGGCAACGGAGAAGATGGAGGTGGCTCGCCTCTCCCTCAATAAGGCCTGCTCGAGCTCATCGTTTGTTTGGTGTCCTGTGCTCCTCTCTTTGTCTGGCCATGGTGGCAGGGGAAGAAGGAACTCCGGCCAGCAACAACTTCATTCTTGAGTCAATCGTGCTGTTTGGCGGCAGTACGGCCTCGTTGTTCGGCTCTCCCTTCTGCTGGCCAGCCATGGTGGCGTAGGGCAGGGGGAGGTTGAGGTTGACTGCGAGGCCGACGGTGGCGTCAAATGGCGGGGGAATCGTTCGGTCAAGGCGTATTGGCGCGGAGCCTCTGGAGTTTTCCCTAGAGTTGAAGCCCTTCTCAAATAAGCGCCTTCGTTGCTCTGTTGAGGGAGGTGGTGTTGTGGCGGTGCTCCTGGCCGACCGTGGAGACGAGAAGGAGCTACGCCGCGCCCTACTAGTTGTGGTTGACGTTTCACCCTTGGTCAGGGGTGAGCGTCGACGCACTGCCCCTTGCTTCGGCTGGGTGGTTGGGGATTTGGACTCTTCTCCGGGCTGTTCTTCTTCGCATGTCTACACCCACCCGTGGCAGGAGTGGCGACGGTGGGCCGACTATCCTCTGTTGCAGGGCCCTTCTACTTTTCACATCTTCTTCTTCCAGCAGACGCAGTGGTTGCATAAATGGAAGGCCTCGATTGGGTGAACAACAGTGTCAAGCAGCAATGGATTTGGGAAGCAATTTTCTTGAGCACCACCTCGGCGGTGGGTGACATTCGTCCGACATCCAATGCCAGAACATGGCATATCCAAAAGTTGACGAAAGGTCCCGACAATTATTCAACCTCCTCGACGAGGCCCCTTTCGAGGTTGGCGCACACATTCCTCGTCTACGCGGAAGAAAGTGGTTTCGTCCCCTGTTTCGAGCTTGATGGTGGCAAGTCTGACCTCCGGTTCGACGGTGGAGAAAAAGAAGGATTAGTTTGTTGTTTTCCATCTTTTAGTAAGGTCTTTTCTGCATTTATCATGGATCTATGTAATTTTTTTTATCTTATGGGTCCTTTGTAACAATCTGTACGTACATTCATCGCTTGATATTAACGTGGCGTTTCCGGTCCCTTCGGAGACGTTCCTTGTGCAAAAGAAATATTCTTACATAATCTTTTTAGGGATTAATTTGAAACTAAATTTTCACACTTCTTTCAATTAAATATGGGAAAATAAAGATGGAATAAATACTCACTTCACAATGTAAACAAACATGATGTTTTAGAACTTCTTAATCAAATTTCTCTGCCTTAAAAGGGAGAGGATGAGGAAGTTTATTATGATCAGCAACAGATGCCTGGGATGGTCCTTAGTAAATATAAAGACAGGTCAGGCTAAGGGCATATCCATGGGCTTTGATCTTGCCACTCTTTTGCAGCCTGTTGATGGGCTTCAGGATTTAACAAAACCTTTTAAGAAAGAGGAGATGGATATGATTATCAAATTTATGCTAGCAGATAAGGCCCCCCTGGGCCGGATGGCTTTAATGGACTTTTTCTTAAAAGATGTTGGCATATTATTGCACCTGATTTCTATAAGCTGGCACATGACTTCCATGCTGGAGTTATATCTCTGGAGAATATTAATTCTTTCTATATTACTTTGGTGTCTAAAGTGAACTCTCATGAATGTGTAAATGATTATAGACCCATTTCTCTGACCAATGTGTGTCTGAAATTCATCACCAAGCTAGCTGCAAACAGATTACAGGAGAAAATTCGCCTGTGTGTGCACAAAAATCAGTATGGGTTCATTCGGACCAGGACAATATATGATTGCTTAGCTTGGTCACTAGAATACCTTTTTCAATGTCACATGTCCAAGAAACCCATCATAATTATAAAATTGGATTTTGAGAAAGCTTTTGATTCAATTGAACATGAAGCTCTTCTGCAAATCATGAGGTACAAGGGTTTTGGAGAAGATCGGATCAGGTGGGTCAAGGATTTTATGTCTTCTGGTGTGTCCTCTGTTCTTCTTAATGGAGTCTCTGGGAGACAATTTAAGTGTAAAGGGGGGTGAGGCAGGGGATCCCCTCTCTCCTATTTTATATGTCTTGGGGGAGATTTACTGCAGTCTGCTGTTAATAATCTGATGAGAGAGGGTGGGATTCAACTTCCCATCACTACTGGAGATTCTGATTTCCCCATTATTCAATATGATGATGATACTCTTCTAATTATGCCTGCTGATTTGGAGCAAGTTCTGGCCCTTAAACAAGTGCTCACAATTTTCTCTGACTCCACTGGACTGCATATCAGTTATCACAAATCCTCCATGTATGGTATTAATGTGGATGGTACAGTTTTGAATGATTTGGCCACTCGATTTGGATGTAGAGTGGGTTCCCTCCCCTTCACTTACCTTGGACTTTTGGTTGGTACCACTAGGCCCACTATTCAAGAATTATCACATGTGGTTCATAGATTAGAGCGGCGTTTAACCGCTATTTCAAGTTTTCTGTCGCATGGGGCACGTTTTCAACTAATTGTTTCCGTCCTATCTTCTATGCCATTGCATCTCCTTTGCACAGTTCATATCCCCCTGGCATCACTAAACAATTAAACAAAATCATCAGACAGTGTCTTTGGAGAGACAACACTGACACCCTCAAACAATCTCTAGCAGCCTGGGATATGATCTGTAAACCAAGGATGAAAGGGGGTTTGGGAATTGTGGATTTTCAACACAAGAATGATGCTCTCCTCATCAAGTTTCTGAATAAGTTCTACAACAAGGAGATGCATATTCCTTGGGTGAAATTGGTCTGGGATTCCTACTATGAGAATGAGGTACCTCACGCTGCTAAGGCCTGTGTCTCCTAATGGTGGAGGGATGTTTTCTCTCTGATGGAAAAATATAGAATGGTTGCATTTCCTGAGGTACACTATGGTGATTCAGTGTTATTTGGTCAGATGCTTGGGAGATAGATGACTGCAGAAGGCCTTTGAGAGACAGATACACAAGGCTTTTCGCTTATGCTAAAGATGAAAAGATTTGAGTTAGAGCGATGGTGCTTTTACAGGACAGGTCCACATAGTTTAATTTTCCCATGTTAGTCCAGGATTATGATGAGTTCGTAATGATCCCCTCCTGGTTGGATCATGTTGATCTGGAAGACAATGGGGCTGATGTTTGGCAATGCTCCTGGGGGTCTTACAGAGTTGCTAAATATTATCAGACTGTATATGAGGGGGTTACAGTTTGCCCTTTGTATAAATGGATATGGCAGAGCAAATGCACCATGAAAATTGAAGTGTTTACATGGCTTTTACTCGGTGATCGATTGAACACTCGGGACAAGATCCAGAGGAGACATTGGAATGTTACTGATACATATGATTGTGTGTTATGCCCCAGGCACCATCATGAGGACAGGGATCATCTGTTTTTTAACTGTAACTTCGGTGTTCGGATATGGAACTATCTTCAGGTGGAATGGGGTGCTGGTAATGATTGTTTTCAGATTGCACAAGGAGCCAGGAAATCTTTTAACCAGCCTTTCTTTGCCGAAGTGATGTTCATTACTTGTTGGAATATCTGGAAAGTGAGGAATGCTCAGATCTTCCGGAACATCAGACCTCAATTTGCTTCCTGGAAAAATCAGTTTGTGTTTGATCTGACTCTACAAAGCCACAAAATGAAAAAAACTCATCGAGAACGGCTGATTGCTTGGATTGCTACTTTACAGTAGGCTTTATTTTTCTTTCTTTCTTTCTCTCCTTTCACTAGGAGGGTGTTTGGATGTACAAAGTAGTGTTTTTTTTGAGTTTTCTTTAAGTTTTTTGTAAATACTCTCTTTGCTTAATAAAGGTGGAGGTTGTGGGGCTTTTGCCTCACAGTAGATAGTCAAAAAAAAATCTCTGCCTTCAAAATAAGTCTCTAAGCTATTACAGTGGTGTCACATGAGTAGTTAGAGCTTTTGAGTGATATCTTTAGTGTTTTGAGTATCTTTTGAATCAAATCTGGAATAACATATTTAGTCCAATGACCTCAACTTTGGCTATTGCTGTCAAGTAACACCCAATATTTGGATTCCAGTAGTGCATGCTTTCTAAACTCTATTGTTTATCTCTTTTCTATCATATATCGTACTTTGCAAATGTTACATAAAGCGAAAGATACACATTAAGTTCGAAGTTCTTGATCAGCTATTAGGGGTACCTTCAGTTAATGAGTTTTCAAAGGGATTATCGGATAAATGTTCCGTCGAAAATGTTCCTTTGAGATTTTTAAATGCATATGATTAACAATGTTACTTTTCTCTACTGATCGGACTATATGAAATAACTTTCTTTGGGTCTATGATTTTGGGAAAATATTTGTGGTCAATAATATTTATGTATATTCCATTATGTAATCAAATACACTTCTAAGTCATCCACCGATTTAGTTATTTAGGATTTAATTGCATGTGCATTGCAATCTATATTTTTATGTTTTTTTTTTTTTGCTTTTTTAGTACTCATGATATAGATATAGTTTTATTGTCTATTTTATAATTTATTGAGTAATCATTAATTTGTTTCTGGATAACTTTTCAACATACTAAAAGGATGCAATGCGAGGGCCATCTTGCTAGTTGGAGTATTAACTAGTAATTAGCTCATTTGACTGACTTGTCAAGACAAAACTCACCTAAAGGGGGCAAATTTATCAGACTAGATATATATATATATCTCTATGCAGGAAAGTGGTAGTAACATACTGAAAGACTTGTACCAATTTCTAACATCCTCATCTTCTAGGCATTCACTATAAAAAAAACATGAAACATAGGCAAGAGGTACGATAAACACTGAACATGTAGGACAGACTCTGTACCTCTGTGCAAGTTCCTTTTACAGGGTTTCGAGTTAGGAAGCAGGAAAAAAAAAGGATACCTTTTAAAGTAGAATCAGTAATATCTAGATACTATATTACGACAAGCCTTTCAAGATCATTGCATTACCTTGTAAGTATGAAATTTGAAGCAAACTTCAGTCCCACCGGTTCCAAATCTTCCCTTCACTAAATTACTAAATTCACCTTTTGCTCTTACTATTCCTCAGTGGTCTGTGTCTGTCACAACAATCTCAACCTGTTTCCGATGAATGTGGATGGATATCTGCTCAAAGAGCACCATATGTACCACTTCGTGTCAGACATAAGACAGTCAATAATAGTACTCACTCAGTTGCCGGATTGCTACTGAACCTCCAGCTCTTCAGTCCAGGAGGATGACACGATTGTCAGAGGAATCAGATCGCATAAGCTGCAAAACTATGCAATTCATCCGAATCTGGAATGACGGACGTCGGAGCTTCCTTGGAAACAAAGTCGTCATCAAGCAACTCATTCCACTGGATGGAGACTGCGGCTTTTCTGAAGAAATACTAGCCAGCAAGCATATCAACTGAACTCCTCAGACGGTGGCGTGGTACGTCTGAGCGGGAGTTCATGAAGGTCGAAGGAGGCGTCGAATCGATCCCTTGGAGAAGATCTATGGAGACAATAGCCACACTGCTGTCTGTCTCAGTAGGGTGATTCAGGACAGGGTGCGTCCAGAGGAGCAACTTCAGATCAGAAATGGCCTCAGGATGCTGAAACTTTGAAAGGAAACGCCTTCATGCATTCTTCCAACGCAATGCTGTGTACACTTTAAAAAATGTCTATGTTAGAGAATAGACTTTTCGTATTCCTATGGTCCTCCTAAGGAGATTAAGGGGGTGTTTGGTTCCCAGCACACTTTGCAAAGCCAAAGTTTGGCAATTTGCTAGGTGTTTGGTTCTTTGCATACTTTAAAGTTGCCACACTTTATTGTCCCTATGGCCCACTTGTCATAGAGTAAAAATTTTGCCACACTTTGTGGCCTCCAATTTCCTAGCCACACTTTTGTGTCTACCACACTTGCCAAACTTAGGCTTAGCAAAGTGTGACTAGAAACTAAACAGTCCCTAAATATAAACACTAAAACAAGTAGGCACATGGCATTTACATTTACACTTCAAAAACTACTGAATTATCCTAGAAAAAAGCAGTACATAGCTCCACCGTGAGAAAAATCATAAACTCCCAGGAATGGCCATCTTTTCAGCATTCATAAATTTGCTCGATATTCTTTTCCAACAGCTCAACAATACCTCCTAAGGAGATAAATATACAGGTTAAACAAGTAGGCTCATGGCAGGCACACATTTACATTTAGCTGTCTTTTCATCCTTCAAAAATTTGATCAATATTATTTTCCAACTGCTCAACAGTATGATCCTTTAGATTTTTCTTCCGTCGCACGAATCGCTTCAGTAGATAGGCCAACACTGAACGTCTGGCTGGATTTGCCTGCAGTGCACATACGAAAGCCTTGTATGGTGTAACAACTGCATTCTTTATCTCGTCTCGCAGTTCGTACCTAAGAGCAGGTACAACCTTCCAGGTCATCTGGTGACAGCAGATACTAACAAATCCTCGAGAAAATTCATCCAGGGATTAACGGCGTGGGTTCCTCAGATAGTCTTCCCTCTTTAACGGCCCTACAAGTGGAACCCAGCATTCATCAAAGTAGCTCTTCCTGTATTGTTGGATCCTACAAATGAGGCTACTCATCAGTTTTACGTTGGAGAAGGATGCTCCTGGACAGCGCATCATCTGCCAAACGTCATAAGCATTATTCAAGAGGATTATCTGTCTTTGACATTTTTGACCTTCTTCTTGACCTTGGCATATCCTTTCTGCATCTTCCTCGAGCTTGCGTGCCCAGAAAAGAAACATGTGAGAGCAAGGATCAATGGTGCGATCTCCAGTTGCAAGAATTGACTGCACCATATCCGTGTTGCTGCCAAAAAGTTCCAGGACTTGTTTGAAAACAACAGTTGCTCGATGAATGGTAGATTCTTCACTGTTATCGATGTCACTTATAGTTCCACCAAGTATTACACCCAAAGCATCAACCATCTTGTTCAAAGTAACAACAACCTCATCATATCTGTTCAAAGGTAAGCCATGTACATTGTACAGGACATCAATGAGTGCATCAAAGATAGTCAGCACTTCCTTAACATGGCAAGCACACCAGCTTGCATCACTGAATGAACGTGCTACCTCAAGGAGCTTCTCAACAGATTGCCCAGCAACCAATGCAAAACACTCTTCTCTTACTTCTTGACATAATTGTGGATTCTGCCCATTCAATTCTTGCCATATCAAACAGACAACTGCAGTAGCGATTTTCAACTTGATGACTATATCAGTTGATTCTGTGACCAACCCACAAGGATTTGCATGGAAAATTGATGGGTTCCAAGCAACATCAGACAATCTGTTTCATGGAAAAGATTCAAACATCAGAATCTATTGCAACGTGCACTGAAACATTCAGAGAGCCCCGCTGAAATTGTAAATCATCGAAGGCACTCTCATCCTCATCAAGAAAAATCAATTCAACTACACACTGTCTGATATATCATGAGAAACTACACAATGTATGGTATAAAATATAACTGCAGACGCAGCCTGTGATTTAAACTTAAGAGTAAGGGTGGCACTTGATGTAGTCACTCACTCGGACGCTACTTGGTCAATTACTGACACAAGTCAATTAAATTAACTTAATCGTTTTGAATGAGAAAAGTTCTATATCATCAGCATGCATTTATTCTTGAGGTTGCTGTTATTTTGAACAAGATGGTTGATGTTATTATGAACCATACATTTGCAATAACTTAGATGCCTACGCTAGTACCATGGTGGATTTTACATATTGCAAAAAACATAATACAGGATTTCACATGTAAAAGTAGAATTTCTAGCAATGGTAGGAAAGCAACGCTTAATAGGCTACATGAAAGGCCAATGTACTCCGAAACTTGGAAGTGGTATATGTGTTATTTGTTTTATGGAGAAAATAAGATTGCAAAGCTTGGAAGTGGTATCTATAATAATACCTAAATTGGAGCAACCCAGTAAGTGATTTCTCTCAACATGCAAGCTGTCCAAGTCATCAGGTGGGCCTGTATGTTTTCTCTAATAGTTTTTTTTTAGTTTGCAGCATCCCACGTCAGCAAGCTTTTTCACTCAGCGAAGAAACTGTCGTTTAGTTGTTAGTTCGTTTCGGTTTTGACTCTGGAAATTCCTTGTAGGTTTAGTACGCTCAGCAAATTGGAGCAAACGGCCCACATAGGTCCCATTACTGTTTTAATTCCTTAGGAGTATCCATCTCTTCAGCTATCTAGAGCAGACTGAAACGCTACCTCTGCTCTGAAACAAACCGATCGGAGCCTGTAACTGATGAGGCGGGCAAGCAAATGGCAGCCTCTTTATGCTCCCCCGCCTACCACCTCCATGCATAAATGGAGCCTGTAACTGATGAGACCGACGACTCTTGGATTTGGGCCATCACCTCACCACACTTGTACATCATCTCCATGGATCCAGCTGGCAAAGAAGCGCTAGAAGTCGTCCTCGAAGGCAATGGCCATTCCGTGCGGTCGTCGCCACGGTTGATTGTCAGGTCAATTCTGTTGGAGTCTAGGTTAGCATAGTAGTATTGTCCTAGGAGAGTCTAGAGTATTCCAGTGAGTGTTGGAGTCTGAGTTAGTGTAGGTAGTACTACTCTTGTAGAGTCTAGAGTATTCTAGGGAGTATTAGTATAGTAGTAATGTCCTACTAGAGTCTAGATCATTCCAGTGTACGAGTGAAGATGTAAGGCTAGATTGTGCTATATATAAGAGGGTGTGGATGTCCAAGGGACTAAGCCCATCCAGAAATTGTCCCCAAAAACCAACATGGTATCAGAGCTAGGCTCCTCCTCCTAACCCTAGCTACCACCGTTTCACCACTGCAACACCCATCCCGACTCTTGTTGTCAACAACACCACGCACATTGTAGTCACCTAAGCGGCGGGAGGCCGCATCCCGTTGCTCTCTACAGGTAGTAACCACCTTATGTTGCACGATGTGTTGTGTGAGGCTTGGTTGCTGCTCTGTACGGAGGTTGCTTAGTGAGCTAGTTAGAATGGTGCAACTGAGATGTTGATAGGAGGAAAATAAGTTAGCTGGATTTGGGGACCAAGAGAAACTGGAGGTGGAGGAGGACCTCTGATCTGGTTGGAGATGGGCAGATGCAGAGGTGATGGTGATGGCTGGAGCTGTGTGGTGCTGGGCTGTGGTCGTGGAAGGAGACAACTGGGTGAGGTCTCCAGTTTGGTCGTTCTTGGCTCCGGGAAGAGGCGAGCTGTAGAGCTGCAAGGTGTGGACGCCTGAGGTATGAAGCGGAGCTGAGAAGAGGAGTCCAGGAGGGAGTAGCTGCTGGAGTTGATTTGGGCGGCTGTGAGGAGCAAAGTGAACAGAGCTTGGTGCTAGGAGAAGAGGAGAGAATGGAATGGATCTGAGAGAGAGGTAGAGGATGTGGTGACCGAGGCAAAGATGGTTGAGGCAAGATGGCCGGAGGGTTGATGGAGAGGTGGTAGAGGTCAAGGTTGTCACCGCGTTGGATAGGTGGAAGTCATGTGGAGGTCAGGAGAGTGTGGAACTGTAGATAGCTGACCGGTGAGGTGAGACGGTTGTGGCTCTGTAGGAGCGGTTGTTGAGGTTAAGCAGCCGTGGTTATGTGGGAGCCAGAGCTGATGAAGAGGCAATGCCGATGCTCAAGCTGATGAGGGAAGGCGTGTGGTGCCGCCGTTGTAGGCGCCGGTGTGAGAAGGCGTATGGTTGGAGAGGCAACAGTGGACCAACGCGAGAAGGATTGGAGGTGGCTAGCTTGATGCAAAGTTTGTGCATGGTGATGTTAATGGTGAGGCGGTTGTGGCTCTCTAGGAGTTGTTGTTGAGGTGAGGCAGCTGTGGTCTGCGGGAACCTGAGTTGATGAAGAGGCAATGACGATGCTCAAGCTGATGATGGAAGGCGTGTGGTGCCGCCATTGTAGGCGCCGGTGTGAGAAGGCGCATGGTTGGAGAGGCAACGGTGGACCAACACGAGAAGGATTGGAGGTGGCCAGCTTGATGCAAAGTTTGTGCATGGTGATGTTGACGGTGAGGTGGTTGTGGCTCTGTAGGAGCTGTTGTTGAGGTGAGGCAACCGTGGTTCTGTGGGAACCAAAGTTAATGAAGAGACAATGATGATGCTCAAGCTGATGAGGGAAGGCGTGTGGTGCCACCGTTGTACGCACCGGTGTGAGAAGGTGCATGGTTGGAGAGGCAACGGTGGACCAACACAAGAAGGATGGGAGGAGGCTAGCTTGATGCAGAGTAGGTATCCGGTGATGGTGATGGCTCCCATGAGCGGAGCTGGATGGTCGGAGTTGATTGGTTGCTTGACGACCACTAGAGCAAGAGCTAGAGTAAAACGCTCTCATGTAGATTTTTATGCTTGCAAGCTAGAGGTGTAGTGGTCCTAGTAAGTGTCATGGAGTTGTAGCAAGATGGTCATGGTGACTGACCCATGCTCATCTTGAGGGGGAGTGTTGGAGTCTAGGTTAGCATAGTAGTATTGTCCTAGGAGAGTCTAGAGTATTCCAGTGAGTGTTGGAGTCTGAGTTAGTGTAGGTAGTACTACTCTTGTAGAGTCTAGAGTATTCTAGGGAGTGTTAGTATAGTAGTAATGTCCTACTAGAGTCTAGATCATTCCAGTGTACGAGTGAAGATGTAAGGCTAGATTGTGCTATATATAAGAGGGTGTGGAGGTCCAAGGGACTAAGCCCATCCAGAAATTGTCCCCAAAAACCAACAAATTCTATATCACTAGGTGTTTGCTTTCTATTAAATGGAGAAATCAAGCGCGGGCATGGCTACATCTTCCACCTTTGTGTCTTCTGCTAGGACTTGACGTGATCTATAGCAATCAAGTAATCTTTGCTAAAAAAGATAAGTTAGCACGCACCAGGCAGTGCACTTCGACCAAGTCTAACTAGCAACACCTCCTGTAATTGGTCGCTGAACACACATTCTCTGCCTCTCCACCCATGCTGTCCGCCGCTGTTTTTGTCGACTCTTATCTATTCTTATCCCATATATGTATGTATATGGACCATGTAGTGTTGTTGATTTTTGTAGGAAGATCTGTACTCCCATCTTCCAAGATGGGTGTTCTGTGCAATTGTGGTCAACTCGTCAGCTGTCAACTGAGAAAATTGTCTCACACACCTAATAATCCAGTATGATATTGGCAAGAAGATGTGACTGGTAAGAAAATGAGATTGGTAAGAAAATCTTAGTATTTTTAATCTATCATACGGCATACTTTGCCATCTTTTTTTCTCAAAGATATACTTTCTCCCGTGCTAAATCTCAGTCTATGGGGCACTCATACATTTCAGCACTATTTAATGTACATACCTAAGCCAATGGCTTACTATTGATGTTCAATTGCTCACACATATTGCTGTGATTCGAAGAACAAGTGAGTCTTAATTTTAGTTCATTTTATTATGCACGCACAACATAAAAGTAATCAGTATCTGATTGATCCTATTAGAAACTCACTTTCAGCGTTGGACATGGATGTACTCCCTCCATTCAGGATTATAGGGCTAAGACCTACTTCGAGAAAATAGTTTGACCGTAAATTTGGTCAATAATATATAAATCATATGTCACAAAAATTATACCATCGAAAGCGTATTTTGAATACGAATCTAATGGTATAATTTTTGTTAAATATAATTTATATTTTGTTGACCAAATTTACTGTCAAACTATTTTCTCGAAATACGGATTTGCCTTATAAACCGGAATGGAGGTAGTATTACAGTCCACGTGTGGCTCTAGACTAGAGAATTGAATGCTTATGTGATAAGTACAAATTGTACGAAAGTGGATATCACTTGTTATATACCAGAGCCACCATGGCAAAGCTAAAGTTAATTAAGTTCAAAATACTTTTCTTGCTAAAGTTAATTGTTGCATATGTGTTTGTTCCAGTAATTTAGTAGATTTTTCAGCTTTTATTTTAGCACCATGTTCTGCAAAATTCCCGCGACATGCGTGGCATCAGTGTGCGCTGAAGTGGACTGGACTAGGCACACCCGACGTACAGATATAGAAACTACACATCGCATGATATATCATCAAGAAAAATGACATCGGCTATCAAATGGTGCAACATGAAGGCCATATGGCGTCTGAATGCAACATTTTGGACTAAACGATTGGTCATTGGATTGGACGTTGGTACCCATTTACCATTTCATCAATGGAACAAAATTTAACAGCCAAACATACAGTGTGTGTGAGTGTGTGGATAAAACGAAGAGCTGTTCGGCAACCCACTGCTGCAAAGCATATGTGCAGCTCTAGCTTTATGTTTCAAGCTTATTTAAGGTTTTATTACTGAACTTTTTTATTCCAGCACTTGGCTGAAACTTTGCAACAGCTTATGGCTGTACCTCCGTGCTAAACCACTGGAGGTTTACATCTTGGGCCGGGATGAATACTTGTACTACCTTCAAAAAGAAACTCATTGCTCAATCCCATTGATCAAGTAAATATGTTGAACGTTTCAGTGATTGAAGACAGTAAGGCATCAGTAGCATTGTTGTTAAACTCGCAACGAAAATGGAAAGGCGAATCGAGAATATTTCCAAACTAAAGCTAACAGATCAACAGAGACAGTGTATGCTGCTGACCAGGACAATCTTTGAAAGCAGTGATGATGATAGGGCGAAAGTTCAGTACGTTCTGTCGGGTACTTGAAACAGAAAGAAATAAAGAGACAAAGAGGGTAAAATGTTACCTGCGGATAGTGTCGTCGTACTGGATGGAGGCTTGCCTGAGCATTTCGACGGCGTAAGGCAAGCCCCGCGCCATTTCCTCCATGGCCTTGGAGTCGAACAGACGGACTCCTCGAACCGCTTCGACTTCAAGATAGTACTTGATTTGCGGGTACCGGAAGTATCCGTCGGTGCTGGCGCGGGGTGACCCCCCGGGACTGAGGGGTGTTGGACGGATGCTTTTCTCCAGGACGCCCCGGACGGCGGCGGCGGCGTCCCCCACCCGGTCCGCGTCAAGCAGGGTCCAGGCGCGGGGCGGCTGCTCCTCCAGAATCGCGGGGAGGTGGTCGTCTCCGCGGCCAGCGAACAGCTCGAAAGGAAGCCGGATCCTCTAGAGCCACCAGAAGACGACGAGGGCGACCGGCGGCGCGAGGTGGAGGGGAAGGAAACCCCCCGGCGCGGCGTGCAAAGGGCGCGGCGGAAGAGCCGAAGCACAATTAAGATCCGAAATGCAGGAGAGATTGAGAGATCCGGCGCACCAAAATTCAGGCATGGTCGCCGGCGCTGGTTTGGCTCCTCGCAGGCGGAGGATGGCAGAGGGGGCGTGGGGAAGGGAAACGAACGCGCAAGGAGCGATGTGGGGAGGGTTTGGGCGTGATTTTGTCTGGGTTTTGATTTTGACGAGGGTAGGTGTTATTTTGGGGAACCTCCGGTGGAAAGGAGATTATCCGCACTGACACGGGTGCCCGCGGAAGAGGGTCCCGCGCGTCAACGGCCAACGTGACGGTGGACGGAGCATGCGCGGATGGCTTGTGTCATGTACGTCTGCGTCTTTTACTAGTACTAGTACTAGTACTAGTATATGAGATTTGGAAAGGGGTGGTACTATTTCCCAGTTGCCACCACTAAAAAGCTTTAGCATGCCACCACTAACAACTGTTCAGATAAAATTATGCATTCTCTTCGAATAGTCTCAAACTCTGTCTAGATACAAATACATCTAATTCAAATGTTTAACTAGATACATATGAATCTAGATAAAGTATAAGATTCAGAAAAGGGGTGGTTGCAACCACTAAAAAACTTTAGCATGGCTAACTGTGGTCAGTGAGCACTACAGTAACAACTGTAACAATTGTTTAGATAAAATTATGTATTCTCTCCGATTCATATTAACGGTCTTAATTTTGTCTATATACGAATAAATCTAATCTAAATATTTAATTAGATACGTATGAATCTAGATAAAGTTGAGACCATTCACGATGACAGAATCGTCACTAAGAAGTTAACAAACCTAATTATAAAAGAATGAGAAAATTTTAGAAAAATAAATGGGTCGTACCACGTGTCCCCTGAGGATAATTCCCCAAAATCCCTAACACGTGTCCCTTAAAAAGTTCTCAAATCCCATTTTTGCTACAAACATACACGCTTTTGCTATAAATAGCCCACTTTTGCTACATGTAGCGAAAAACTGTTCGGCCTAAAAAATAGAAAAATAGACTGGACCTCGTCGGATATTTTGCCGGAGACCGTGTAGCAAAAAAAATGTGCTAATGTAGCATATCTGACCTTGCCGGATAATCACCGGAGGTATTCGCCGGACCTCGTCGGAGACCGTGTAGAAACTTTACGTTATTGTAGCAAACCGCAAAGTTGTGGTAGCAAAAAAATTATGCTAATGTAGCAAAAAGAACGACCTTGCCGGAGATATTGTCGGTGCTTGCCATAGCAAAACCGACTTTACTGAGAACTTTCGTAAAAAATGTCATAGCAAATAAGCAATTGTAGCAAAAACTTTAAGTTATTATAGAAAAACCATAAAACAATGGTAGCAAAATCCCCTTTGGGTCAGTACCCACAAAATGGTGGTAGCAAAAATCCCCTCCACCAACGGGTCAGTTGTAGCACCATCGCTGACCCCTTGTCACAGCTCGTAGCCGGCTGTAGCAGCACCGGCGGCCGGTTGTAGCACCGACGAGGGTTGCCGTCTAGCTCCGGCGAGGGCAAGTAGCAACCCGTCATCCAGCTCGAAGCACCGTTATCCGCAAGTGGTAGCAAAAGGCCTACACCATTGGGAGCAGCCCCGCCGCCCAGCTCCGGCGAGGGCTAGCTGCAGCAACGTCACCCGTCATGGTAGAAACACCGAAAACTGAATATAGCAGAGTCGCTCACCACAAGTAACAAGACGTGGAGCAACGCCAGCTTCCACAGGGAGCATCAACGGCCTAGAGACACCGCCGGGAGCAGCACTGCCAGCGTAGCCGGAACCACCATCACATGTGTAGGAAGCACTGCCACCTGCGCGAGCAGCGCATCCCCCATGAACAGCCCGAGCTCTCCAGCCCCCATGGCCATTGGACAGAGGCGGCGAGAAGGAGAAGAGGGTGGGGGAGGAGGATAGTGACGGAGGCGGACCGGGAAAGGAGCAAGGCTGGGGCAGCACGACGCCGCATGGGGAGAGGCGTCGCCGTGCTGGGAGAGGCAAAGGAGGAGACATGGTTTTTGCAGTCTGGGCGATAGGAGGCCGGTCGAGAGGAGGAAGGGATAAGAAAGAGATCGTGGTGGAAGCGAGTCCTGGCGTACCCGGATGCTGCTCGCTCTTTTTTTTTTTTGCCACGCGTGGGACGCATGTCACGCGCTGGACCAGGAGGAACGATCGCTCCCCGGGGGGATTGTATCCTTTTCCAAAATAAATTAGTATAACAACTATAATTCAGAGCCTCGATAAAACAACATAGCATGGTCAACGTAAGAAATGATAGACGTACAGTGATCAGCTCTAGGCAACACTCAATAGAACACACAACACGCTAACGACTAAGCAAGCTCACCTACCTTACAGAACCATGGACAAACAGCTAGCTCAACAAAGCAGCATGATCCATATCCACTGATAAACTCCAACGGTATCTCGTTCGCCATCATAAAAGGACATCGTCTATTAAAACTGACCTTGCATCTGCCAAACAATGAATCACCAAGGTAAACTACTGATGTATGCATCACTCCCGCATGATCACTCCCTCATTGTTGCTGTCACACAATAGTTGGCATACGGAACAATTTTTTTAAAAAAGGAGCATAAATTAATATCAAGAGATAACAGTTACTCGGCCTCTGCAACAACGCAATACTATATTGGTATTACGGATGCACACAACCAATAAAAGAGAAAAAATTAAGAAAATAAAAGACCTGCTACAGTGTTCCGGTCCTAGGAGCAACAGTACAACCACCACCAATACAACACCTGAACTTCATGATCTTTAAAAGCGACGCTTCCAAGAAAGGAACAATGCACAAGCGCTGTTGTCGCCCCATCAAAGATCGTAGGTTTTCACCCTGAAGATAATATTCGCTCTCAAAACAATGTCTTCAACAAGGCCATTGCTAGGCATAACCAGCTAAGGCCAGAACTTGGATTTTCACTTTGAAAGATAAGATTCTTAACTCCACCTATGTTGTCACCCCCACTTACATACTGTTGTTGTGAAGTCCAGAACACCAAGCAAGTCCCTCAACAATGCGGCGACTCGAACCTCCATTGATAGACCTCCAACCCGGCCTTCGTGATATTCTCCTCCTCTGACTTCACCTTGGATCAAAAGTCGCTTGGTGGCAACAAAGGACAGAGCTTCACGTCGCTCCCTCCTGAACCAAACGATCAGAATAAAACATGGGTGCGCACGACCAAATACCACCCGATCCAGCAAACTGTAGGCATAGGAGCGCTAGTACATTCGCCGGTGGGGCCTTCCTGAACTCTCCACTCCGGCCAGATCAAGGACCAGCCTCAGGAAGGTATTCATCTTCGCACAAGAGGAACCCTAGGCCAGCCACCTTTATTCGATTGGCCGACCAACTCCGACGGGAGAGAAGGCCACCACCACCATGCCTGGGCTCGTAGCCCTAGGTGACCTCGTGAAGCTGGACGAACCCAGAAGCCACCACATCGCCGACGACGGCAGATCCGACAGTAAATGGCTGAGATCTGGCTCGTGGCCATCTCCCGCTCCTGCCTTCACCATCTAATGGAGGATGAGGCCGAGAAGACACATTAGCACCGCCCCCTGCCGACAAAGTGCTGCCGCCGACCGTCTAGGCCGTTGACCGCCGTCATCCGCCGTCATCGTCCTTGACGAGGGCGTGAGGGCGCCGCCGCCACCGTCCTAGGTCTCATACGTAAGAAATGTTCGATGTCGCCGCACCATCGAGGCTTTGCCTGGCGACGGAGCCGATGGCGGCGGGTTGGGGGAGGAGCGGGACGGAGTAGTTCGGGGCGGCCGGAGGCTTCACCCCGGTGCGGCGCGGGCGCCGCCGCATGGGGTTTGGGAGGGGATAGGTTTTAAATTGCAGAAGGGATAACAAATACAAATACATTTTCTCTTTGTGCATTTAGCCGATCCATAGATGAAAGAAACCGATAAATTTTCTTCCGGTATTTGAATGGATAGTCCATGAAATTTGGAGACAAAGTGAGACTTCTCGTAGCTCCGGTATTGAATTGAGATGAGAAATATATATCATCATGGGCGAAGCAATAAAACGGCAATCTATCAACACATGGTATGTTAAAGATGAAAAAAAACTCCGTATGCAAAACTATGTAGGCTGAACACCAAGTGGATGGTTATGCTATATATCATTTTAACATTATGTTATGGTTTGGATCGTATGTCAATGCATAGACTATATCCCTCTGCATCATTGATGGAAAGCATATCCGAGAAACAACATAAAGTACCTGAACCGTGCAGTACAAAACATCAACCGAAGCATAATAGAGAAAATGTGAGAAGCGTCTACTTACCTTGCTTTCCAGACCCTTTTATCTTCTCTAGTACGGATGGCCGTCACCGCCCATTCGCTGCTCGTCATTGTCGATGTATAATACTCTTGCCACTACTCTTACTATGCCAAGTATTAAGGTGAAAGAAGTGATGGAGGCATGAGGCTACCAAATGTAAGCGAACTTGCTTTCTCGTTGTTTTAGTTTAAATGGTGAGTTTTTTATGGTTTTTGGTTTCTTTCTTGAGGACGATCAAGGTTTAAACTTGGAGATGTTGATGGCTGTGAAAATAGCCATCTTTATTCGTGTTAAATCTTATATTAAGTCAAGCAATTGATAAAATATCTCTCTACCTTGCCACTAATAATTAATTGTTGCAAATATATGCAAATCCTTGTTTTAAATTGTGATATGGAGGAAATCACTCTTTTATGGTGAAATCTTAAGCAATCAAGGAAGAATCACATGCTGCCAACACCATCAAGTAAACCGGGGTCAAATGAGAACTTTCAGAAGTGTTAACAAGCATTGGTACATGCGGGGCTTGCCCGTACCGTCTGCCTGTACCACGTGGTGGAGGCTTCACCAAGTCAAACCAGGCAACTTTATTGAAGGGACTACATATTTTGAGACTCACAATCGCCTCACGGAGATCCACTCCACTCACAGATGCATCTGAAAACACATCGAGGAAGATCCACCACTTCACTACCACCATAGTTCATCATCTCCATCTCCACCTCCACCTCCATCCATAGACATATCCATAACTTTATTCCAGATCTTCTCGTGGTTGGCAAACATTATAAGGATATTTGGTATTGATCTAAATAATTCTACAATGTTTTCTATCCTTGATTTTATTAAGAATGAGTAGTTCTCACAGGCTACGGGTTGGGAAATAGCCTCGCAGCAATTATGTGCATCTAATTACATAGAAATATTGTATGGTGATTGCATAGCAGATTTGTATTTATATCATTGTCTCTTACCTTAATCCAAAGACTTGTTAGGTACCCAAGACCTCGAGGATTGATCAATGTTTAAGGTGAGATGTGTGGTAAAAGGCTCCTACCCATGAAACCCAGTGACAACAAGGGAAGTACAGTAGTCGTTTAGTGACCCACTTAGGAACAACAACAACATCACTGATCTTAATGCTTTGGCATGTATTTTACTTAATAATCGTACATAGCACGGTGCTTCGTGGTATAACAGTTGGACCACGAGACTTTATGTTATGCCTGTGGCTCGTAGGGATTTTATCATTTACGGATGTGTTTTTCGCAAATCCTATCTTTATTAGATTATTTACACATGAATATTCGTATTTATCTTTATCCCATATGTATGCATAGTTGCAGGTGAAACCTCAACCCTCTTCTATCTGCATCCATTGATACAACCCGATAACAAAATAAAACTTGCATACGCTTCTTAACATACCACAATTGTTTCCCAATGTTCGATTAAACCTATGTCTTCTAGGAAAAAAGCTACTATACCGCATCTGTAATACAGATTGAATGTATCAATGGCACAACATGGGCTCGTACTGGAAGAGATGCGGGCGCCTCCGCCGAGCTCTGCTGCACCGACATTCTCCGCCTCTCCTACCACGACCACCACCACGTCGATTGCGGCCACTGCTTCGCCTGACTCTGCCCCTACGTCATCCTCTACACCATCGTTGTGATCTGTTCCCGTGGAGGAGGATCCTTCTGCTACGGCAGAGGACCCTACTGCTTGAGATTTTCGCAGCCGATATGTGGCTGGTTTGATCGACATATTGCCGAATTGTGCGAACTTGTGCCTATTTTTGGTAGAAGGAAATGAACTTTCAAAAATATCGCCAATGTGTGAAGTGTTGGGGAGCCAAACTTGAGGGCGTGAATGGGCGAACGCACCACCCTAGGAAAAAAAGTTGTCGGTGGAAGTGCCTAAACTATACCGCCGGGTTCCTGGGGTCAAAAGACTGGAGATGCTCTTATCCTGGCCCATCCCAAAAAAACTAGAAAATGCAAATACACTATTTTGCATAACGGTATTCAGTGGACTCAACCCTAATAAGGGTTAATTGGTAATTAGTGTTGGGTTCGCAACATAGAAAACAAAAAATTTCCTACGATATGAACAACTAAGCACCAAGATCTATCTATCTAAATACAAGCAACATGTGGAAATACATCCATAGATAAATCACCCTTGAAGACCAAAAAGATTTACGAGATTGGTTCTCGTGGATGATATAGCCGTACACTTATCGATCTCAAGATCATGATGAAGTCCAGCACCAGCAAGTCCAACATCGCAAACCAGAAGCACATCCGTTATTGCACACACGTTCAACACCTCGACAACCTCCGTTCCTCGCTCCAGCAAAAGCAGCGGAAGCAGCACATCCTTTTAGAGAAAAGACCGAGAACATGTATTTTGCTAATCCGAAACCATGAGGAATTTACTAAAGGGGGAGAGAGATCCTTCACAAGGAGGTATACTTGTGAGAGAGGAGGAGGGCTCATTTTATAGGTGGAGGGGGCAGTCCCAAGGCCATGGTTGGAGGCCAAGGTGGTTCCCCCACCTCTCCCTCGTTCATGTGGGTGGAAGCTCCACTCACATAAAAACATCCCCACTCACAATTCCACTCACATGCAATAATTTTCCATCAAAATTAATGCCATATCTAATAAAATTATTATTTATTTTATTCAGAATTTTGTTAATTATTTTAATTAACAAACATTCGCATAAAACCCCTTGCATAACTTCGATATTACATTTAATTTGAAAACAATTTTAGCAATTTGACCTAAATTTTTTTTGGTGTCCATAGAAATAATTCCAACACATTCAAAATCTTTCTCTCGTATTATATCTGCCCCAATTGGTGTTGGCATACTTTAAGTGTGTCACCCTAGTCGTGAATAATGCACACATGATCGAGACCCCTTTCCGATCAATAATCAGTAGCGGGACCTAGAGATCCATACTAACTCCCACACATTCAACAATGATTGTGAGAACTTTTGATGTCGTGCCTGAATTCTTTGTCTCGTGATATATTATATGTCCAAGATTAGATCATTGGTATCCCATACATAGTTTAATCTTGTTACTGACAAGTACTCTTTTCTTGTTCCCGTTATATAACACACCTCATGATCAAATCACTTGCTTGCAAGCTGTTATTAATGTGATATCACCGAGAGGACCCAGAGTATATATATGTCTCCGTCGTCGTGATGGAAAAATTCCATTCTTGATCCATGAGCCTCAACATAACACTTTTAGAGTATCCAAACCCACCTTTATAGTCACCTTGTTACGATATGGCGTCTAATGTTATCAAAGTACTCTTCCGGTGTTAGCAATTCACATGATCTCATGGTCTAAGGATTAGAGTTACTTCATATGACTTATTATAGCAATGTAAAGATAATGACTTTGATCGTATTACTATATTTCGTGTGAGTGTTTATCACATCATTCCACCAATATCGTGACCCCGTTATTAACAATATCCAATGTCTATGATCAGGGAACCTTTGATCATCTTGTTAATCAACAAGCTAGTTTATACGAGAGGCATCACTAGAAACTATTATTTGTTTATTAAACATGTACACATGTATTAACGTTTCCAATTAACATAATTATATCATGAGAAATAAACATTTATCATAAATATGGAATAAGGTAATAACCACTTTATTATTGCCTCTCGGACATATTCCCTTCAATGAGATGAGAGTAACCTAGGGTAGTACTTCCCCGGGGGCGATTTACACGAGCATGGTCGATCCCCTCCCCATGGAGGAGATCCACACGTAGGCCCCTATCCACACGTTAGTTTGGACAACAAGGGGGAGAGAGAGGGAATCACACATGATCAGAAAAGCAATAGAAAGATCTAAATTTCTTGGCACGATCATAAAACGTGCAAGCAAAACCTAGGTATCTTAGAAAAATTGTATTCCCTCCCTCCAGCAAAGGATGTTCGAGCCATAGTAAAAATTTGATTTTGTGAAATAGCCCCTATTCAAACATTTCAAATTAGGCCTTCTTGTTTGAATTTCAAACTAAAATCTGGTCTCATCTCTGTTGTCCTTGATCAATCTGGGATCAACATCGTCCTCGATCGATCTCGAATAATCTCGATATCGCTCAAGGAATCAGCGAACACGAGGGGGGCGAGGTCATCAAATACATAGATCGTTCGATCGATCTGGGATCACTGTCACCTGCCGTGATCTGCGTCGACCACAAAGGTCGCGGCACTCACACTCCCTCTACTGGCCAGCTCCTGCTCCGCACACACCTATGCTCTGTTGTCCTGCTCGCGGCGCCACACCCGACCGCACCGCTGGGCTACTCGCGGTGCCGCCCAGAGCTTTCCATCATCCTCAACGTCCTCCTTATGCTGTTGCGCCGCCGGTACTCCACTGGAACGTGATGCACATCAGGCCTCTACACTGCACCGTCGACATGCGCGTGCTGACGGCTCAACACGACCCGCGACACATCATCTTGTGGACATCATGATGCCTACTTCACTATAGTGCTACCCAACAACGTGATGATCTCCATCCATGTGGGTTAGCATTGGCATCTTTGTTGCCGCGAGTACCAAGGTGTTGTTGTGGGATCTAGGTAGTCGTGTTTGAAGAAGACCGAATAGGTTTTGGAAGTTCCAACTCACATGCTCGTGCCAAGTCGAGAAGATCTCAGAGAGTACTCACAATGGATCGGAAGAAGTATGTGTCTCGTACAATCCATTCTTTGATTATTTTAATTTGGCATTTTTTTTGTTTTTGGGCATGTGCATACTTGATGTCTAGACTTGCTCTAGTCATTATGTTGTTGCAGATGCTGAGTGTATTTGATATATTGCAGGGACTGAGTGTATTTGATATCTTTTTGATATAAATATATTTTCTTTATCGAGAAAAATACCAGATATATTTGCAAATCAAGCAACAAAGAAGTGAAGCATGATGAGTACAAAAGTGTATTTTAGGTGATAGCAAGCTTCTTCGAGATACAGAATAGATTTGGGCTCATTATTAATTTGAACTTGTCCAATGAACTACATATAAGAACAAAAACAGAGCTGTACTTTATATGCTTCAAAATATCATGATTTGTTAATGGCTGTATTTTCTACTTCCCATGGGGCATAATTATACAAGCATAATTATACAGGAAGAAATACAACTTCACTTCTAATACGATAAATGTAACAGCCTTATAAGTCCAGCGTCCTCTCCCTCTTACTCCCGTGGGCCACTAGCACTACGCCACACCGGCTCTTTGCCGTGTGGGCAAAAAGACATGACAAAGGCCTTTTGGAACATGGCAAAGGCTTTGATGTGTGTATACACACGACAAATGCCAGGCGGAAATGTTCGCCACGACAAATGCCCTTTGCCGTGTGTTTTTTAAATAAGGCACGGCAAAAACTTTGCCGTGTGTCTTACGCGTAGACACGTCAAAGTAAAGTGAGGTGACGGTTTCCGCGGAGATGACGGTGTCTATTTTTTGACGTGTCTCTTCTCGAAAAGTACACGACAAAGAAGCTTTTTTTGCTGTGTGTCTCTTGGAAAAGTACACGGAAAAGAGACTGTCTTTTTAAAAAAAATTGAAAAAATAAATAAATTTTGTTTCAAACTTTTTGAATATTATTTACTTGATAATCTCATATAGAAATTTTTTAACCCTTTGGATGCTTAATATTAGGTCAAACTACACACATAATCAAACTTTTCCTTTTCTCACCCATCCTAATAATACTCTAGCTCTAGCACGCTTAACTTCTTCGTTCCATTCGAATAAGCTTTTGAGAAATAAATCATACCTTATTGATAATACTTTCATATCAATCCTATTAACTCTTGGACCATGATTTCACACATCTCAGTTTTAGATTCCAAACAATTATTTAGGTAAACAATACTGAATAAGTAATAATAATCTTGAATCCAAATAAAAAATGAAATGATTTTATTTTATTTCCTTCTTCTATTTAATATGGAATAATTCATATATTTAAATCCTTAAATCGGAATTCGACAAATAAAATGTCTAAATCGATCAGAAAAATGTGAGGAATCTAAATATGAAATCCATATAATCTTGTGAAATATGGGTGGTATCATTTTGAATTAGCCATTTGGTGGCTGCTTTATAAAATCCCCCGTTTTATGTGATCAGAAACATGGAAAATGACTTTTTGGTGCAACAAAAAGGAAACTTTTCTCCTGCAACATTGTTCTTCATCCCATGATGTACATGCATGCACAATATGGCACCACGCGAAGGTTTCGCATTGTATCGATCATTTTTTTATTTTTTTATGCTTCTTTTAAACTATCGACAAACTTTGTCGAATGACGGGTATGAAGATTCTTAGCTCGGAGCTGAGCCTCTCTAAACTTGCATTGGATCTCTGATAAAATAACATATTGTGAACCTAAAAATAATTTTTGTAAAAAATCATGACCATCATATCATGTATCTGTAGTTCATATCTGACCCACTTCCTATCGATTTGGTAGGAATTTCTCTTTTTCACTGGGATGGACGGAAAGGTTTGAGATCCCATGTTGGGATATTGTCCATTTAAGGTGGTCTAGTATTTTTGAAAAATGGGATGGTAGCATTTTGAATTATCCATTTGGTGGTTGCTTCACAAAATCCCCTTTTTTTTGCGCTCGGAAAATGGAAAATGGTTTTTTGGTGTGACGAAAAGGAAAACTTCCTCCTGCAACATTATTCGCCATCCCATGATGCATATACATATACAATATGGACACATTATCATAGACTATGCCTTGATTATAGCCATAACATTGGTCATTTGACCCGAAAGCCAGGAAACCTCGAACGAGATAGGTTATTTTGTGAAGGGTTTTTTGAGACATATTCAATATACCAAGTTTGATATTTTTTCCTCCAACTATGTCACATAATATGGCACCACGCGAAGGTTTCGCATTGTTTCGATCGTTTTTGAATTTTTTATGCCTCTTTTAAACCATCGACAAACTTTGTCGAACGACGGGTATAAAGATTCTTAACTCGGAGCTGAGCCTCTCTAAACTTGCATTGGATCTCTGATGAAATAGAATATTGTGAACCTAGATTTTTGTAAAAAATCATGACCATCAAATCATGTATATGTAGTTCATATCTGATCCACTTCCTACCGATTCGGTAGGAACTTGTCTTTTTCACCTGGGGTGGACGGAAAGGTTTGAGATCCTTCTATTGGTACATTGTCCATTTAAGGTGGTCTAGTATTTATGAAAAATGGGGTGGTAGAATTTTAAATTATCCATTTGATGGTTGCTTCACAAAATCCCCCATTTTTTGCGCTCGGAAAATGGAAAATGGTTTTTTGTGCGGTGAAAAGGGAAACTTCCTCCTGCAACATTGTTGGTCATCCCATGATGCACATGCATGCAAAATATGGGCACATTATCACAAACTATGCCTTGATTCTAGCCATAATATTGGTCATTTGACCCGAAAGCCAGGAAACCTCGAATGAGATAAGTCATTTTGTGAAGGTTTTTTTGAGACATATTCAATATACCAAGTTTGATATTTTTCCTTCTAACTATGTCACATAATATGACACCACACAAAGGTTTTACATTGTTTTGATTATTTTTGAATTTTTATGCCTGTTTTAAACTATGGTCAAAACGGCGAGCACAAAGATTCTTATTCAGCATAAATATATAATATTTGAGTTTAGATAGATAGATCTCATTTTTTTTTGCAAATTATGATATATTATTTGTATTTTTTGAATTAGAATGATTTTTCATGATTTTCCTAAAAGTAATGTGATAAAAGAGAAAAAAGAAAGAAAAAAAGGACTTTGTCGTATATACTGCAGAATATTTTTCCGTGTCTGTGTACTTTGCCGTGTGTTTTCTGGGTTACATACGGCAAAGACAAATTTTACCGTGTTACGGTCTATTTGGCACCCGGCAAAGCCAAACACGGCAGCGATATATTTTCCCGAAGTGTAGCCGAGGCTTCGTTTATCCTTCGAACAACTCGTTTATGACCTTTTCCAATACCTCAACAGTATACTTCTTGTTTGCCCAAAAAAAAGGTACACGTCTTTTGTTTATTCTTTCCGTGCACTACTTGTTTTATCCAATACAATAAGGATCTCTAAAAGTCACGATTTGCCTCAACTGCAAGTGCAACCAAGGAATGTACTAGCTCAGCTGTAACTTGCCATCTGGTAAATTTATCTACACGACATGAGTTGTTTAGAGGAACTCAACACTCCTCGTAGTAGCTCTTGTATTGCTGGATCATTGAAATGGTGCATTGGTGCTCCTGGACAGCACATCATTTGCCAAACACCATATGTGTTATCCAAGAGGAATATATACCTTAAGCTTCCAGCCTTCCACCTTTTCACCTTTTGGCATATCCATTAATTCTGCATCTTCCTCGAGCATAGCTACCCAACAATCAAACATGGCAGAGTAAGGTTCAACGCCAGTGCCAAATATTACAACAATCAGGTAGACACAGTAGTAGTACTATTATTACAGCCAAACTAGTAAGAATTAAATATATGTATTTATATATATTTAAGTTTTAAGTTATATATCTAAAATAAAAGTGTAGTGCCAAAAACTTATATCACCTATATGGAAAATGTCTCTTTAGCTTGTAGGTGAATAATTGTCATGTCATTTTTGGAAAACAAAACATATTAATGAAAACATATGTCATTTGTACATGATGCTATCTCAATATATTAAAAAGGATTTTAGTCCACGAGATATTCAATAGTTTTATGTGCTGTTGGAATGCAATTATAATGTGTACATTATCAATCATTAGGAAGAAAAGTTAACTAATAATATAGAATAAAAACATTATCATCATTAGTAGGTAAACCGTGTAAATAGTAATGATTTTTATTGAAATTTCTCTAGATTGCTTTCTCTCATTTACCTCCTACATGTCTAAAAATATATGATACTCTCCCTCAATCTTAATTTATGGGACTTTGTTAGATGTTTATAGGCGTATGGACTCAATCTAGGTCTCAAAGTTCTTGTATGGATCCACATTAATCTATTGCACAATAATTCACAGCTCTAGCGGTTTCCATTGCTCGTGTTTTTATTTTTCTCACCAGTTTGGAGAATTCAATTTGGTGTGTAGTGTGTTCGTCAATCTTAGAGGTCTAATGATCTAATTGAACCTCTCATATAATTTTTTAGCATCTGAGAGGTTAATTCAACTTTACATGTTACATTTTTGTTTCTTTTATATACGTTTATACTCTATGGACGTATGTATGTAAGAACCTATTAATATTTAGATCCTTATAAATACAGATATCTTAAATGACTCTATTGTGAGGTTTTACTTTACATGAGATATAAATAACTGTCACCAGGTCCTAAAATAGTAGCACTCGTATGTCTTGACACGCATATATACGGTAAGTCTTCGAGTTTTTCGACCCACTGATCAACTTGGTGTCAGCTTCGCGCGCGTACCTTCATATATTTGGCTCAGATTTCATCCACATAAATAATCTAGTGGACGGAATCTTGCGGTTATAGTAAAATCCTTGCAATAGCTTCGAAATCTAGATTACAATTTAGAGAACCCATGCCTGGCTAGGTAGTCAGTATAATAAACTTTATAAGGATTGAACTCAATCCGCCTAATGTGCGGGGCAGTATTAAGTTAGGTTTCATGAAGTCGTGCATGGCTTTGTGGACCCGGTATTATAGAAAAAATGAGGAAGATTAGGCTGGCCTAAGTCCACATATAACACGTACTCTTTTTTTCTTTTTTACTGTCCAATCAACGTACGGGACAGCTACGTTCGCTCGGTTCTTACGTGCTAGCGGTCACGTTTGTTCCTTTTTTTGGAGCCTAGTCTGTACATATATATTTTAAATCTCAACCGTTAATATAAATAGTTAACGGAGACTAAACGGATCAGATTATCTTGCCCACGTGGAAGCACCTCGTGTCTTCTTTGGCATCCTTATATTGCTTTTAGTATATAATAGAATAGATATTACAGCGTAGTAGCACGGAACTTAAAACATTCAGCGTCATACAACAAATCCCATCGGCTATCGCGGGTAAATGAACGCAAAACTTACACCTACTCTCTTGGTTCCATAATTTTTGTCGTTGTTTTAGTTTAAATTTGAACTAAAACCACGACAAAAATTATGAAATGAAAGGTAGTTAATTAGGGAATTTGCAGGTAGAGACACCGTCCCTAAACTTGGCTGGCAGGGTCCCCGGAGTGATGCGCGCGCATCCCCTGACCCTCAGGCGGATGGGACCTCCGCAGCAACCAAGGCCCGACAAGGAGGAAAGCTCTGGGCAGTCGACGATGCTTACATCGCTGAGCAGAGGGAACGCATCCCTCGGCATATCATCCCACGCCACTAGTACCCGCATGTCCTCCAGCAGGATCTTCTTCAGCTTGGGGAATGCACCGCCGCCGCAGAAATCGTGGTTAATCCTCTCAATTGATGTCAGCTCCTTGATATCCAGAATCTCCAGGGACGGGAGCCCGCCGAGGGCAGGAAGAGCCTTCAGCTTCCTGCAGTTCTTGAGGTACAGCCGTGTCAGCTTCTCCAGTCCACTGAACCAAGCGGAGGTCGGCGACGTCACCCCAGGGTACCTTGTGATACGCAGCTCATGGAGACAGCGGTGAGGCTTGAGACCTTCCAGAACGGCCGCCGCTGGGTCGACAGCGGCGGCGGCAGCAGCAGCAGCAGAGCTTCCAGCGGCAGGTATATAATCAACTTGCCGCAGATTCGGAGGCCCCCATTCAAGTTTTAGGATCTTGACTGAAATTTTTGTTTCGAGTTTAGCTTCCTCAGCTTCCTTCTTGCTCGCCACAGCGTCGAGGCCCTTTATGCTCAGCATCTCTCCCAGGGAGTTCATCCCGGCCAGCTCCGACACGCTGTGCCCTTCCTTTTCGGATCCCCGAATGACCTGGAACTCTATGGATTCTCGCAGTTTACTCAGCCTTCCGATGCCACTTATGCTTGCGATACAACCTATTTTTTTCTTCGTGTCACTTTTGTGGCCGACACTCAATGTCTGGAGAAACAATAGCCTGGTGACTTCAGCACATAGATCACTACTGATGGTGCTAGGAAGACCTAGGTACCTCACATGCTTCAGTTTTTTGATGTTTTTTGGCAGTTGAGTTATGCCCGTCTCTGTCAAATCCAGCACTCTCACACCCTTGAATTCTTTGAGTATATCTTTGTCAATGGAGGGTGCTGGATCACTACCAGTACCATCATCCTTTAGGACTAGCAAGGTCCGCAGATTGCCGAGTCCAATGGAGCGCGCCTTGAGCTGATCAAGATAGCCGCTGGTAACTGACATGTGGCGAACCGTTGCAGGGATCTTAGCACTGTCGCTAGAGATACTGATGCAATTCTTGGCAGAGGCCAGGCGTAACATCCAATGGATCTGCTCATGAATCACGTAATGTTGGTCTTCTTTACGCACGCCTTCGCCTTGTTGTAAGTGGAACAAGGAACGATCAACCAGACTGTTGAAGTAGCCTCTAGCAACATCTTCCATGCTGCTCGTCCCAGCCAAAGGATTGGCATTCTCCTCAACAAAACCAAGAGCCATCCACATTTTGGTCAACTTCTCAGGCTCAAACCTCCAGTTGTCCGGGAATATGCTGCAGAATGAGAAGCAACGCTGCAAGTGCGGTGGCAGATGGTGATAGGTGAAGAGATGGCCTTTGAACACGCTAACCATGTGCTGATCGATGGTATTCAGGATTTCACGCGGTCCGTCTGTTGTGGTTTGTTTCTTCAACTCCTCGCCAATCTCCAAGGCCGCTAACGGGGATCCCTTGAACTTGAGCACCTGGGTGTTAAGCACTTCCTGGATCCTTCTTTGGCTACCATCAGTCATAAGCTTCGCGGTGTGGTTGAGCAGAAGTTTGATATCCTCGGAATTGATCCCATTCAGGACGATGCTTTCCTCTGCATCCAGTGTGGTCGAGCAAATCTTGGCTCGAGTCGTCATTACAATTCTGCTACCATCACCAAGCAAGGAGCGCAGTCCGTTCCATGCAAATTTTCTTTCCAGCTCGCTGACCGCACATTCGTCGTTCCATACATCATCGAGCACAAGCAGGCACTTGTCTGACGACAGGAGCTTCTTGAGCTCCGTCTGAAGGCTGCAGATGTTCATCTCGTCAACTGATTTCGCGCCCACAGCGGACTTCCAAATCTCTGCTAGGAGGTCGAATTCAGTCTTCTTGTCGTAGGCAGGCACCCATACGAGCCGATGAAAATCGCCCTTGACGTCACGGAATGCCTGGCGAGCAAGCTCCGTCTTCCCCATCCCTCCATGGCCGATGATGGCAATAACCTTCTTCTCCGTGTTGCCGCCGTCCCGCAGCATGGAGACTAGCTGTTCATACTCGGCGCCGTACCCGAAGAAGAGCTTCTTATCCCTCACCGGATCCTGGCCCGTGCCTGCAGATCGACCGGAGTGGACTTCGTTGATGGGAGAAGGAACAGCGATGAGGTCCTGCACCTTCTCACGAAGGCCCACTAGATTCTTGAGCACTGCATTCAGCTGCTGGTCCAGTAATGGAGCTTTGCTGGCACCACCGCTGCGCTTCTTTAGGTTTTTGGCTGCCTCGAGCTCAAGGATATGGGACTCGAACAAGTCCAGGATCTCCTCGGCGTCATGAATGGCATCCTTGAGCTGCCATAGACTGGTGAGCCTGGCTGGGTCTTGGACGAAGCCTCCCATAACAGCTGGACGGAGGAAGCAGGACTTGATACCGTCCAATTCTTTCGCCAGTTCCAGCAACTCGTTCACCTTGTTGCCCCTATGCAGTTCGTAGTACTTGCTGTAAGCGCAGGATCGAGCTACCTCCATGAGCTTCGAGATGTGAGGTGACACGAAGTAACCCAACACTGTAACTCCAATTGCTACTTCTCCCACTATCACCATGGTTGCGCGCCCGCAGCTGTCACCTCGCCTGACAATTATTGTGCAACTACGAATTAATGGCGAAGAAACGACAAGATCTACGAGCAGTCTTACAAGAGGATATATGAAACCAACGAATTCTACAAAAAAATAATTTTGTGCAAATTCAACAAACCGAAGTGTGTATTAGGAGTACCTTCAAATTCACAAGAGCAAAAGCAGACCGGAAGTAATGCTAGCAAGTCGATCCTCCTAGTGCCAAGTAGGGATGAATCTGCCAACGCCACTACCGATCACCACAGCTCGCCAGGAAGATTAGATCTACTCATGCTGGCTAAGCTAAGGTAGAGAAAGAGACAGAGTGAGCAAGAGAGTATACATGTGAGTACAGGAAGGAGGAGGGTGACTCCATCCATGAAGACTAGTCGAAGTCAAGTCAACCGTCAGACAGATCATTTGGTTTTTTCATTGAGCGCGAAATGATTGGAGACGTCCCTGCGGCCATGTGGGCTGCGGTTGGTTGTCCACAAGAGACATAATCCAAGGAGCAGGCCGCTGCCAGTGGCTGTCTAACGACGACTAACCACGTCAATTTTTATCAGGGACGATCTCGTTTGAGCTAGTGCTATTAAATCGGTGGTTCTGGTTTTTGCCTGCAATATCGTATCATTTTCATAGGTCCCTATTCTTTCGTCCGCGCGTCACTTTAGTCCTATTAAACTGCACACACAAGTCCTATATGTTTTATAAGTGAGCCATGGGAGGTCTTAAATTGGTTCTACCACCGTTGACGGCTGCCACGTAGGCTGCGGGGCAGTTTGGTGAGAGTTTTCCCGCAGCTGACGGGTACGTTTTTCAAATAAACCCCTATAACTACCTGCTCTCCCATTCCACATCCCTTAGGTCTCTCTGTCTCTCTCTTTGCTCTCTCGCCCCCGCTGCAGCACCATGAACAGCTCGGCGAGCTCATCTTCTGGCACTAGGCCGAGGAGGAAACTAGCTTCCCCCTCCCTGCCATCTATTGCACTCGCAGCTGCAGCTATTGCGCCGAAGGGGAAGCTGCCATTGGTGCCATGTCCCTCCTATGGAATTCGGCCGCCTCATCTCTTAATCAAGCGCAAATCCAGGACGAGTCTTCTACAAATTCCCTAATAATCGTGTAAGTTCGCTGGTTGATGGACTGCACACTGTTTTGGCTGCAGTTTTCAGGATTTTTATGAGTTTTGCCTGATTTATGGCACAGGTTGGTCTTAATCCTTGCAACAACTTCTACTGGGAGAGTGGTGAAGATAGCTATGCTGATTTTCTACTCATGAATGGTTATACTATTGATGCAATTGAAGAAAAAGAGGAGGAGAATGTAAATGATGGACTGAAGATGATGGGTGGGGTGATGCAGAAGATGGACACTAGTGCAGACCCCCCCCTCTAACACCGGTTTGGAGGGCCCTCTAACAGCGGTTGTAGAACCGCTGTTGAGGGTTCGGTGTTAGAGGGGGGCCCCCTTTAACACCGGTTCCTTATACGAACCGGTGTTAAAGGGTGGAGCACGTGGGGCTGCCGCAGGGCTCATCCCCCCCCTTTAACATCGGTTCGTAACACGAACCGGTGTTAAAGGTTCTCTGCCGCGGCAGGAAAACGACCTAAATCTCTGCCGCGGCAGAGTTCTGCCTCTGCCCCGTTCTGGGCGTATTTCTGCGGGAGGGGGGGAGGGGGAATCGATCGGGAACGGTATACACATACATCGTCATCGGTACATACGAGTACATGAATAATTAATCAACTATTATTATACACAAACATCGTCATTGTGTGGTATTCTCCGTAAACGTTGAAGCATCAAGTACAAGACAAACACGTTCAAGCATATATACAACGTTCATTTTGGTGGATATCTAAAGAGTTCTCCGCCAGGCGTGACGACCTCATCAAGATGAACCCCGCCAATTCCTCTTGAATGGCTCGTATGCGGTCAAATGGTAGGAGTTGGTCCCGCATCCGTTCGATCTGAATATATATGAAGAATGGGGTCAATATATATATAAGAATAAAACTCAACACAATTGATGGTAATAAAATAATGTTGTGGACTTTGTTTACTTACTCTAAGTTGTTTTAGTGCGTCTTGGTCCGTCGCACATATCGTGTTGTGGACTTTGTGGTTGCTTCACAAAACCGTCCGTTTTTATGCTCGGAAAATGAAAAATGCCTTTTTGGTACGATAAAAAGGAAAACTTCCTCTTGCAACATTTTTTTCCATACCATGATGCACATGTATGCACAATATGGCCATATTATCAGAAACTATGCCTTGATTCTAGCCATAACATTGGTCATTTGACCCGAAAGCCAAGAAACCTCGAATGAGATAGGTCATTTTGTGAAGGTTTTTTTGAGACATAATCAATATACCAAGTTTGAGATTTTTCCTTCTAACTATGTCACATAATATAACACCACGCGAAGGTTTCGCACTGTTTCGATCTTTTTTTATTTTTTTATCCCCGTTTTAAACTATCGTCAAACTTTGTCGAACAACGGGCATGAAGATTCTTAGCTCGGGGCCAAGCCTCTCTCAATTTACATGGTTTTTTTTATAAAATAGCATATTGTGAACCTAAAAATGATTTTTATAAAAAATCATGAGCATCGTATCATGTACCTGTAGTTCATATCTGACCCACTTCCTGCCGATTAGGCAGGAATTTGTCTTTTTCACCAGAGGTGGACGGAAAGGTTTCAAATCCCCCTGTTGGTACATTGTCCATATAAGGTGGTCTAGTATTTTTGTAAAATGTGCTGGTGGTTTTTTGAATTAGCCATTTGGTGGTTGCTTCACAAAACCATCCGTTTTTTATGCTCAGAAAATGGAAAATGCCTTTTTGGTGCGATAAAAAGGAAAACTTCCTCTTGCAATATTGTTTGCCATGCCATGATGCACATGTATGCACAATATGGCCATATTATCACAAATTATGCCTTTATTATAGCCATAACATTGGTCATTTGACGCGAAAGCCAAGAAACCTCGAATGAGATAGGTCATTTTGTGAAGGAGATAGAACTGGAATTAAAATACAGAATGCAACTAATAGTAAGTTACATAAAGCATGAATGAAAATTAAGATACATAAAAGAACTGAAAATTAAGATACATGGCCAGATTAAGTAACAATCGGCCGAACTTGTTTCAGAATGTTGGAGTGATTCAGTCATGCTCCTGCCTACACCTGTAATACTCGCCACTGTAGTCGTCGTACTCGCCGCCGCCGTCATCGCTGTCGTCGTCGGGGTCGCCGTAATTGAACCTTGAAGGCTGAGTACGCGTGGGTTGGACTTGAGGGTAGCGCAGACGGGGGTTAGAGTCGGCGACAGTGTCATAGGCCATGACGCTCTGGAGAGTCCGACCGCGCCACCATAGCCGACGGCCGGCCTCGTTGAAGTTAGGAGGAGGTGGGCCGTCCTCCTCGTGCCTGGCGAGCGCCCTGTCACGCCGATCCACGAAGAAGGCTTCCCAAGTAGGAAAATAGTCGGGATGCCATCTGGGATTCCTCCGCTGCTCCGGCGTGAGCTCGAAGTAGTAGTGGTTCGTGATGGCCATCCGGCGTGCCACACCTAGAGGGACAGGAGGAACCGGCATGCCTCCGGCGCTCAGCATCCAGCCGACGGGGACACAGTAGCCCGGCGAGCAGGGGTAGTTCGAGGCGCAAAGCGCCTCCGCCTCCCTAGGGGTTAGTGCTACGGTGGAAGCCATGGGAAAGAGTGATGAGGTTGCAGATATGAGTCTAGAGATGTGCAATGACAATGGAGGCCAACCCTACATATATATATATATATATAGTGAACTGGCGGGAATAACTGGAGGGAAGAGCTGGCGGGAAGAACTGGCGGGAAGAAAAATGGAGGGAAGAAATAGAAGGAAGAAATATGGCTCATTTAATACATATACTGTTAACAGAAGAAATATAACATTGTTCTAAAAATGGGACGGTTGGAGGGATTTCAGGCTGGGCCAGGCAGCACTAATGATAGGAGTGAGTGTCGACATTATGTCGTGCGGCGTGTACCTTGTCCCGGATGGTGTCACCAACCGGGACTAAAGATGAACCTTTAGTCCCGGTTGGAGACACCAACCGGGACAAAACACGAGTCAGCACTAATAATAGGGGTGAGTGTCGACATTATTTTGTAAGTGTCGACACTATGCCGAGCTGCTTGTACTATAAATAGACATCCTTGTGAGTCCAGTCCTCCAGCCAGTTTGAGGCATCTCCAAGATGGTTTTCGCGAGCAGGGACACCACTACGGCCAGTTTCAGGGAGATGCTGACGGAGCCCAGTCCTCCGGCATCTCCGAGAAACTGGTCATAGAGGCACTCCCTAATATGTGAAATTAGTTAGCTCCCAGGTGTATTGATGTAGTTAGAGAAGTTACAAGATGCAAGATGGTTTTCGAGAGCAGGGACACCACTACGGCCAGTTTTAGGGAGATGCCGACGGAGCCCAGTCCTCCGGCATCTCCAAGAAACAGGTCATAGAGGCACTCCCTAATATGTGACCGCGCGCGTTTGGAGATCAGATCTTAATGGTAAGTACGAATCAGGACAACTTCTTCTCATAGTCCCGGTCCATCCACAAAACAAGACTAACACTCAAGACATTTATTAATATTAAAAACTGAGACTACAAAACCGGTCCCCCTATATATAGTCCCGGTCAATCCACAAACCGCCGAAGATATCCTTCGGTCAAGCCACAAACCGCGAAAGACATGAACTAGAGTTACATAATATGAGCATGAACTTCTTGGCATATGTCCTTCCTTATGATCGCTTCAGACGTAACCATGGAGCATCTTCTTTACTTAACGGAATGCTTGGGTCAGCTTTCACTGTGAAGGGCGGAATTTCATCAAACTTATTATAATCTTCTGACATGTATGTCTTGTCCTTGATTCCCACGATGTTTCTTTTCCCTGAAAGAACTATGTGACGCTTTGGCTCATCATATGATGTATTCGTTTGCATATTTTTTCTTTTTTTTTGGTCTGGAGGACATGTCCTTCACATAGAAAACCTGAGCCACATCATTGGCTAGGACGAATGGTTCGTCTAAGTTCTTGTCTACCTTCATAAGATTGTTGAGATCCACCGTTGTCATTCCGTACTTCTTGTCTACCTCAACCCCTCCTCCTGTTAGCTTAACCCATTTGCATCGAAACAAGGGGACCTTAAAATTAGGTCCATAGTCAAGTTCCCATATCTCCTCTATGAACCCATAATACGTGGTCTTCTGCCCATTGTCTTCTGCTGCATCGAAGCGGACACCACTATTTTGGTTGGTGCTCTTTTTATCTTGGCCTATCGTGTAAAATGTATTCCCATTTATATCGTACCCTTGGAAAGTACATACAGTCGAAGATGGTGTCCTGGCCAACAAGTACAACTGATCCCCAACAGTGGTGTTATTCGTGAGAAGTCTTTGCAGCCAGCCGCCAAAACTCGCCATGTGTTCACTTATAATCCATTCATCAGACTGTCCCGGGTGTTTGAGGCGTATTAAATTCTTGTGTTCATTGATATACGGGGCAACCAAGATAGATCTTTGTAAAACCGTGTAGTGTGCTTGATTGAGAGAATGCCCGTCCCTACATATCATTGCTTTACATCCTAGGGTGCATTTTCCACGCAGTCTCCCCTCATGTCGTGATTCTGGAACACCAATCGCCTTAAGGTCAGGAATAAAATCCCCTTTTGGAGTCAGGAACACCAATCGCCTTAATTGTCTTCCATCACAACCCCTTTTTCTCCGTGCTTGGTCCAATAATTATAGCTGGGCATGAAACCGGATCGAAGCAGGTGGGCGTGAATGGTTCTGGTATTTGAGTAGTCTTTCTTGTTCTGACAGTGAACACACGGACAACACATAAAACCATTGTGACCACGGTTTGCATTAGCCACAACGATGAAATTTTGGAGGCCCGTAATGTACTCGGAAGTGCGGGGGTCACCGTACATCCATTGCCGGTTCTTTTGCATTAATATGTAGTATATATCAAAAATTAATAGAGAGATGACCATTTATATATATAGTACATCAATGACACATGAAAGGATAGTTGCCGACCTCGACCGAGAAGGAAAGAGCAACGAGAAAACTTATTTTGAGCTCTCGGGTCTTTCACCGAACACCTCTTGTGCATATGAAAAAAACACAGACTAGCACTCTTCACACCCTCTTGCTAGGCTCCAAAATGAGATAGTGAAAAAATGGAAGAGTGGGGTGTGGGCTGTGGTGTCTTATATAGCCCCCCCCTTTAACACCGGTTCAAGCCACGAACCGGTGTTAAAGGGGGGGATGCGCGGGCCACTGTTGTAGGGTCCTTTAACACCGGTTCGTGGCACGAACCGGTGTTAAAGGGGGGCTCCTTTTTTGCCGCACGGGCCACGCTGGTACGCCCCCCCCCCTTTAACACCGGTTCGTAGAAGAACCGGTGTTAAAGCCCTTTTACAGGATCAACAAAAAGCCTCGTTTCCACTAGTGGGATGAGATCATTAAGTTGTGCAAATTAATTGTTGTCGGCATTGTTGTAGTCATTGTTGTACTGGTGTATGTTGTACTTTCTAAATGATGGATGAATGAATGTAATGGATAAATGATGGATGAATAAATAGATTGTTTGATGCTGGAAGTTGTTAATTGTCCAAAGACGATAAGTAGGCAAATAAACTATCATTACAACAAGCATAAAGGGCTATTTTTGGGACCAACAGGTTTGGTTGAAACCAGAGCTACAACTTAGCATCAGGTTTCTAACAAACCTATTCAAAATATGACAAACAAAAATACTGCAACCTAACTACTAAGCATCAGTTCTTCCTACAGGTAGGCTTCTTCCTCTGACTTGGTAAACCTAGTGTCCCGGTACCTGCCTTGGAGGTGGGATATTTTCTCTGCAGCTGACTATGAACTAACTCTTAGGTAGAGGACCTGCTAGTGAAGTCTAGGACATTTGTGTTGTTGCTTTCTATAGATCAAGTTCAGCAGTAGTTATTGAAAGAGAAATGAGGAACTTGATTATCAATTGAATTTCATATAACTGACTCACTTGTTCCTATAGAACTTGCATAACAGTTGATGTTGTGATGCCATAGCTCATTGCCGATGATGTTGCACTTGTGGCAGTGTGTGACATTATTTGTTTCTACACAAATATGACAAAATGTCAGATATAGTTCTAGTATGCAAACAAAAAAGAGAATTGGTAGTATTTTACCTTGGAACTGCACTTCCTTTTTATTGGCATTTTCTTAGGAGGTTGTGATTGATCTTCATTATCAGGAAATACTACCAGAATGGGCTCAGGGTGATCTGCTTGCTCCTCTGTTGCTACAGTTGTTCCATGTGTATGTTGCCTATCTGGTGCTTCTTTCTCCTCTCTTGGTGTTGTTCCATGTGAATGTTGCCTAGATGCTGCATCTTTGCAAGTGCTGGACATTTCCTCTTGTTGTGGCAAGTTTCATTGCACACACTACAATGTCCAATGATGCCATGCCTACTGATCCTTGTGCCACCTTCCTCCTCTAGTGGGCATTTCCTTCTATTCTTACTAGGCCTTCCCACTTTCTTATCATATTTAGGTGGCTTTATTTCAAGGCCATTCATTTTCTTCCAACCTCTAGGATCATTATATGGCATGATTACCCCACTGTAAGTTGATTTGAAGGCATCTAAACTGTAGCATTTGTGTACACATGTTTCAGGTTTTATCCTTTCATGCCTCATAGTTGCACAGGCATGTCTACATGGAATTCCATACAAATGCCAAGCCCTACAAGAGCATTACATCTTCCCAATGCTCACCTCATATTCACCATATAACCCATTTACTTTAAAAAGATCTTCTATTGCAGGCAATGCTTCATAATTGTTGGCAAAGTCAATAGTTTTGTCTAGTTTTTTCCTTATCTTAGGACAAATGGATCCACGCATTTCATCTAGTTCCTTCCTTTTGCTAAAAAACCTAAGAATTAATTGATCTTTAATTTTTTCAAACCAGTAACTATAGGCAGTTCTCTAGCATCAATTCTATTTTTTTGGAAATGGGCGCTTTATTACTTAACAGTAAGTTTACACCCGGCCTCTACATAGCTAGGATGCACACAGCCGATCAACCACATAGTCTCGGACCAAAGCAATAAAAACAGGATTACAAAATAATGTAAATCAAAACACGGTTCTCCAAACTAGCTAAGGAAGATCTATCTGTAGCGCTTGTTGCCGTCCATGCCGGGAGAAGATATCCCGCGCCATATCCTCCAACCGCCTACAGCCCTCCGCAAACAAGTCGCGGAACTCCATACGTTGTAGAGAAGTCCATGATCGGAGGACAACCATGGCTCGATAGATAACCTGCAAGGGAGAAGATACAACATTATTAAAAATCTTGTGATTTTTACATAGCCAAAGCGACCAAATAATGACAAGCGCTCCCACCCTAAATAAAGTCTCATATTTATCCTCAATCACATTCATCCAGTTGCCAAATACATTGACTACTGATCTAGGAGGAGATAAACCAGAGGCTATTTGGATGATTGACCATATAGCACGAGCAAATTTACAATAGAAGAATAAATGGCATATTGTCTCATTATGGTGAAAAAATACGCATTCAGTGCTACCATGCCAATTCCTCCTAACAAGATTATCTTTTGTGAGAATCACCCCTTTACGGAGATACCAAGCGAATATCTTCATTTTAAGGGGTATCCTCATCTTTCAAATTTTACTATTGTCATCGACTGGAATATTAGGTTGGATCAAAGCTCTATAAAATGAATCAACAAAAAATTTACCACTATGTAGTAATTTCCATTTGAATTTGTCCATGCCCTCAGATAGCTGTATCCTGGATAATCTTACTAAAATATTATTCCAAGACACCAGTCTAGGACCTAAGAGACTTCTTCTGAAAGACACATTAGGAGGATTGGTTTCCATTACCTCAGCGAGAGTATCTCCTTTGTGCCTAACGATCGAATATAGAGTTGGATATTGTTCACGAAGAGAACTTTGGCCAAACCATTTATCTTCCTAGAACGTAATCTGTGAACCATCCTTAGTATTAAAATTGTCAAACCGGAAGAAATGCTTTTTGGAAGCCGTTAGCCCAGCCCAAAAGTGTGAATCACCTGGTTTCCAAACATAGATAAATACCTACATAGATAAATACATAAAAATTAATAAAGGCATCAAGTATATACCTACATACTAGGAATCGCCAATTATAAAGAAACTCACTACTTGAATACTTCCAGAAACCATTTCCAACTATTTGTGTCTTCCACTTCAACAATGGCAATGGCCAGAGGGTATATGCAATCGTTCGGATCAACTCCCACAACTGCAAGCAACACACCACCAAATTTATTTTTCATGTGATAGACATCAATACCTATAATAGGCCTGCAACCTGTCATAGAGCCTCTTTTGCAAGCATCCAGTGACATATAACAATTCTGAAACACACCAGCATGTGCATTGACAAACATAGTGCTTCCTGGATTTGATCTTCTAATTTCAGCAGCAAAATCTCATAGCAAATTATACTATGCCAGTTCATCACCATGAAATTGCTTCAGTGCTAGTTCATTTTTGACATAATGAACACCAACTCTATGCCTCACAAAGTATTCATGTATTGCTCCTCTAAGCTCAATAACTGACATAAAAACCATTCCAATTCTTTCATATTCTCTGGCCCCCACCTTTTGAGCTTAACTTTCTTCTTCAACTTCTTCCTTCCTTGCTTGTCCGTCCTGAATCTGCCTCTCGAATGTTTAAACCTTCAAGCTCCTCCAAATCTGCATCTATGTCATAATCACTGTCTTCATGACATTTGCTTCTATTCTTTTTGTTTTCCTCATATGTTTCATCTATCCATTCATCAAACAAATTGTCATCATCTGCTTCTAGCTCATTTTCAAAGTCCGCCCAATCAAAATCAAGATCACTGTCTTCACTGCAATGCACTTCCTCTTCTACAGATAGCTTCCTCCTGCTTCTTCTGGTCCCATGGCCATCATGTTGTTGTTGCTTTGATGCAATGCTACTACATGCTGCTGGTGTGACCTTATTTTTCTCAGACATTGGGCTCAACACTAAAGGCAATTCAGGAGATCCACATATCAAAACATCATCAATAGTTGCAACTGTGCCAGTATTCAGATTCTTGTGATCCATAAACAACTAAAAATACTAAAATTTTGGCACCACGACTATCATATGTAGTGTATCTACATCATTGTCCACTATGCACATTACTGATCCTAAATCTTTACCCGGGAGCAACCAATATAAATTGTATTCCACTAGATCTGTATACCCTAGCTGCTCCATCAAATCAGTAAACCACAAAGGCGACCATGTGTCTGTGATGAGGCTTAGTTGACTGTAGAGCCTCGTTGGGAGGCCCCAAGATCAAGGTGTGATGAGCACATCAGCAAGTCTTCCCTCATTTATGAAACCAAGGTTATCGAACCAGTAGGAGCAAGGAAATAACTCCAAGGTGTTGCTAACAACTTGGAATCCTGCACAACACAAACTCAAGACTTTGCCCCAACTTATAGTGAGGTTGTTAATCTCACTGTTTTGCTGAAAACAAAGTATTAAACGTATAGTGTGGAAGGTAGTAGTTGATGGTAGAAAGTAAACGGCAACAGTAGATGATGTATCAATGATAAATATTGGACCGGGGTCCACAGTTCACTAGAGGTGTTCTCCTTAAGATAGATAACATGCTGGGTGAACAAATTATAGAGGGACAATTGATAGGTTGAGAAAGCATAACAATGCATATACGAGACATCATGATTCCTATGAGATTTGATTGGGCATTACAACAATATACATAGACAGTAATCCAACTTCATCTATGACTAATAATCCACCTTCGGGTTATCAACCGAACCCCTTTTAGTATTAAGCTGCAAGCAACGGATAACTGCATTAAGCAATGTGTGTAAAGTAAATAATACAATTGTTCCATAAATAAAAGATTGTTGTTTTCTCCCTAGTAGCAACAACACATCTACAAACTTAGAGATTCCTTTCACTTCTCCAGATTACTAGAGGCATGAACCTGCTATCGAGCATAAATACTCCCTCTTGGAGTCACAAGCATCTACTTGGCCAAGATAGATACTAGCAACGGAGAGCATGCAAGATCACAAATAACACAGACATGATAGAATCAATAATCAATCTGACATAGTATCTCAATATCCATCGGATCCCTGCAAACACAACATATATGATTACAAATAGATGATCTTGATCATGAACGGAGCTCATTAGATCTAAACATGATAGCACAAAGGAGGAGAAACAACCATCTAGCTACTATATGGACCCATAGTCCAAGGGTGAACTACTCACGCATCATACCGGAGGCTGGCATGGTGATGAAGAAGGCCTCCGGGATGATCTCTCCCCTCTGACAGGGTGCCAGAAAGAGCTTCAGATCCCCCGATCTAGGGACAATGGTGGTGGCGGCTACAGACTATTTTGTGGAGATCTGATTGGGTATTTAGGGTTTCTACATCGGGAGGATTTTCTTGGCAAAGAGGCGAGGTAGAGAGGCATCCGAGGGGCCACACCAAGGGCGGCGTGGGCCCCCTTGGGCCGCGTAGCCCGAGGGTGTGGCTGTTGGAGATATGCCCAAGAGGAAATAATAAAGTGGTTATTATCATATCTTCACACTTATGATAAATGTTTATATTCATGCTATAATAGTATTAACAAGGAAACATTAATACTTGTGTGAATTGTAAACTTAAATTGAAGTCCCTAGTATAGCCTCTATACTTCACTAGCTTGTTGGTTGATTAAATGATTGTGGTTTCCATATCATGAACATTGAGATGTTATCAACAACAAAGATCATATCGTTAGGAGAATGATATGGTGGACATACTCCTATTGATAAGCGTAGCATAAAGATCAAGTCATTTCAATAGTTCAATTGCTATATGCTTTCTGATACATAGTAACCTAATTCCTTCGACCATGAGATCATGCATATCACCTTTACCGGATGGATGCTTTGATGACATCAAACACCACACCGTAACTGGGTGGCTATAAAGGTGGCATTAAGTGTTCGGAAAGTATTGGTTGAAACACATGGATCAAGAGTGGGATTTGTCCATCCACATGACGGATAGATATACTCTGGGCCCTCTCGGTGGAATGTCATCCAATTAGCTTGCAAGCATGTGACTTGGTCACAAGGGATCACATATCACGGGAACGAGAAAAGAGTACTTATCAGTAACGAGGTTGAACTAGGTATGCAGAGATACCGACGATCATAACCTCGGATAAGTAACATATCGTGAGACAAAGGGAAATTGGTATCGTATGTAAGTGGTTCATTCAATCGCAAAGTAATCGTAGAAATATGTGGGAGCCATATGAATTTCCAGATTCCTCTATTGGTTATTGTTCGGAGAAGTGTCTCGATCATGTCCGCATAATTCACGAACCGTAGGGAGACACACTTAAGGATTCGACGTTGTTTGAGTAGTTATGGTATTATGAGAAAGAGACCGAATGTTGTTCGGAGTCTCGGATGGGATCCGGGATATCACGAGGTGATCCGGAATGGTCCGGAGAATAAGATTCATATAAGGAAAGTCCCGTTTCGGAGTTCGGGAATGATTCCGGTGTTTTCATCGGGAATGTTCTAGAAGGGTCCGGATTGTCCGGCACTCCGGGGGGGAGGGGTACATGAATGTGTCATTACATATTGGAATGATTGCATCATGTACTAAGTGTTCTTGCTGTCCCAAATAAAGGATTAAATTGAATCCTAAAACAGAAAAGTCAAATGTCCAGTTTGAAAGTCAAACGGCTAAAACAAGAAACTGTGGGAAACAAGCAAGAGGAGTTGGAACCGACTTGGAGGAGGAGTTTCTCTCCTCCAAGCCGGCGGCCAGCCCTAGGCCGAGTTGGGTAGGGACTCCCTCCCTCCCCTGGCGCGCCAGCCCCCTCCCATCTATATAAGGAGGGGCAGGGCTCCCCTCCTAGTACACACAAGTTCCTATCTTCTACCTCCGGTTTAGAGCCGTTTTGGTTTAGAGCTTCTAATTGCTTTAGCCAGCGGTTTAGAGCCTTCTAATTGGTGTGTCTAAATACTAGACCACTAATAGCCTCTCTCATAAGCTCCACCATACTCGCACCGGCTTAAGGCGAAGCCCTGCGGGATTTCCCCTCTACTTCCGGTACCACGCCGTTGTGCTGCCGGAATCGCGAGGAGAGTGCTACAACCTCCGCTGCCTGCTGGAACAAGGGAGAGGAAGGTCTTCATCGAGTACCGAACGTGTGACCGACTGCGGGAGCGCTGCCGGAACGTGGCGCCGGAAGGATCGTCTACGCGATCTTGAGATCGGAAGAGTACGACTACATCACCCACGAGAATCTGCTCTCGTTAACCGCTTTGGAATCTTCGAGGGTAAGTTATTCCATCGACTCGTTGCTACAATCTAGTAGATAGATCTTGGCTTGTTTGTTTGTATGCGATAGAAATTTTTTGTTTTCCATGCTACGAACCCCTATAGTGGTATCAGAGCCGTGTCTATATGTAGATCTGTTGCACGAGTAGAACACAATGGTCATTGTGGGCGTTGATGCTCTTATTGTCGATTGCTTTTTGTGTACTTTGTATCTTGCGGTATGTTGGGATGAAGCGGCCCGGGCTAACCTTACATGACATCGTTCATGAGACTTGCTCCACGCTTGACATGCAACTTGTATTGCATAAGTGGCTTTGCGGGTGCCTGTTTCTCCTACCATAGTTAAGATCCAATTTACAACGGGTGATTAACAATACTAGTATCAATGTTGTGGTTCTTGTTCGTAAGTTAGAACGACACTTATTGAAATCCCCAAACCACGTAAAATATGCAAAGAAAGTAGAGGCGTCTAACTTTGTTTTGCAGGGGTGTGCAGTGATGTGATATGGCCATGATTGTGATTATATATGATGTATGCAATGTTCCTTATTGTAAGTCGGCAACCGGCAGGAGCCATATGGTTGTCTTTAATTTCTGTTAAGACCCGCGTGTCTATTCAAAGTAGTTGTAATAGTTGAAGCTGGTGGACGACAACCATGGTGAAGCGTCATTGACCTTGATGCAATGCCGATGATGATGAAGATCATGTTCGTGTTTGAAGATGGAGATCGGAAGCACAAAGAAGAAAGGCCATGTCATATCACATATTATGAATTGCATGTGATGTTAATCCTTTATGCATCTTTTATTGCTTAGTAGACGACGGTAGCATTATAAGATGATCCCTCATGCACATGAATTTCAAATCATAAAGTGTTCGCCCTTAGCTAGCACCGTTGCTAAAGCTTGTTGTTTCGAAGCACCACGTGATGATCGGGTGTGTTAGATTCCGCAAGTGTATACAACGTAAGCAAGCCAGATTTGCTTATGCGGTGGCTAAGGTTTGATCTTGACGAGCCTAGCATGTACAGACATGGCCTCAGGAACACGGATTACCGAAAGGTAGAGCATGAGTCATATAGTAGATATGATGAACATGTTGATTGTTCGCCATTAAAGCTACATCAACTCTCGTGATGATCGGTTTTGATGTGGTGGATTTGGTTCGTGTGATCACTAAAACAATGTGAGGGATATTGTTTTGAGTGGGAGTTCACCTAGATTAATTTAATTATTAATTAGAACTCAATTTATCATAAACTAAATCAAAGTGAATTTGCATAGTTGTTGTAGTCATTGGCATCCGTTTACCACCTTGCGCTTAGTTATAATTGAGATGATAGAACTATAGAATTCTGGTTAGTTACTTTACGAACTGGTATCGTATTGTTTTGAAGTGTTAATCTAAAGTTTAAAAGTCCTATTGCAAACTTTCAGTAAGTTCCGGTTACTCCATGAAGTTTAATAATTAGTATTATATCAAGAGTAACAATTCCAAGTGTTAGTATATAAGTATCATGTTTGTCTCCATGATTCTTGATATTCAAAGGATTCTCTTAATATCAAGGTTATCTAGGATCTGAAAGAGTTGTTTCAGAAACCATGATGTGTGGAAGATATTGTGATATCTGAAACGAAGTTTTGGTTACAATATGATAGAGTATAATATGACAAAGTTCATGTTCTCATATTTTGATGAGAATTTGCAAAAGGTTGGAGACACTTGTTGTCCTAATCCTCCAAAAGGTTTTGGATAGCAACATTATACTCATAATTCATCATTATAAGCTAAAGGTAGCTTGATCATGGACGATTCCATGATAAGGGTGAATATTTGATGTAGGTAAAATGTTTACTACACCAAGAGATTACTAAAGAAAGGAATTTGAAAGAACACCAAACATTTGATGATGGTGATCTACTTCAAAGTGCAAGTCCAAAGACATTGGTATTTAACTATACACGCTTTGGACTATGTGTCATATGAATGACTCCACTAATTGATGTTGATAGATTCTTTCAAACAGAAAAGGAAATACTGAAAGAGAATCTCATAAGTATATGGCAGAAAAGAAAAGACTAGAATTGTTCAGTTTAAGTATATAGATGATATACGTGTTATGGCTATATTCTTTGCTTATTAAACAATGTGGTTCTTAAGTATTTGATACTGAATTTGTTGGTATGAATCGTCATACGAAACAACACAATTCATGAACTATAATGGACTAAGTAATTAGCAAAAGAATATGTGATGATGTTCATCGAGAACAAATAAAGGGTTATTGTGTTGCTCATTAAAACATCAAAGCTTGCCTTCAAGATTTGTTTTATCAGGTATTATGAGAACAAAAGGGTTGTTCAAAATAATTGCCGTAATCCATAAAAGATGGATGATTCACAAATCTCGTTGGAGAAATCACATCCATAAAACTAGTGCTAAAAATGTCGAAAGACAAATTGATTGAAAGATCACTTAGGAAGTGGCATCGTAGTTTAAATTATATTGGAAAGAAAACATGAAGAAACTCCATATGGATGGAATTTTGGAGTCTATTTGATTTTGATCAAATAACGCTTGTGAAACTTTCCTAGAGATAATTAAAACTTCGTTCATAGGCCGAAAGGGAACGAATGACTAGCTTATTGGAACTTGTACATATTGTTGTATGAAATCCATTATGTGTAGTCAAGAGCGATGGATTTCAACTTCATATGCTTTCTCCGAAAATTTGAGTGAATATATGAATATTTACTTAATAAGGATGAAGTATGAAACATTTGAAAAGTTCAAAGACTTTCAAGATGAAGTGCAAAATCATTGTAACAAGAATATAAACAGTTTATGATAAAGATCATAAAGGAAGATATTTGAGTTACAGAGTTTAGCATAATACCTAAGATTTAAGGAATCGTTCCATGGATTTGCATTTTCCCGAAACACCATAAGAGTATGGAGCGTTCGAGATATGTAATTAAACCTTGTTTGACATGGTAAGATCGAAGGTGTAATTCATAAAAATTCCATTATTAAAAACTTTAGAGATTACCGTTTTTCCACTGAAAAGAGCTCCATCATAATCCATTGAAATGACACCATATAAAGTTATGGTTTGGGATAAAACCCAAGTAGTCCTTTCTTAAAACATTGGTATGCTATGCATAAGAAAGATGTGTGCAACCAAAGTCGGATGAACCTGTCTTTGTATAACTGTTAAGTATTCCTCCATAAACACCGGAGACAAAAGTGTTTGTTGCTTAGAACGTCAAGTTTCTTTGAGAAGGAATTTTTCGTGAAAAGTTAAGTGGGAGGACAATAGAACTTTGATAAGGTTAAAAGAACCTTAGCTATATGTGCAGAGTTGCGCAGCACCGAAAAGTGTTCCGGAGGCAGCAACAAAGCTCATGGCTCACGTACCTCAAAGGTTGTGGTCACGGAGATCCAAGTTCCTATTGAAACAAGTAGGTCGGATAAACAATCAAATACCAAGATTTGAGGGTTGAATCATTATTTGAGAATAATGAACCGACTACATGCAAAGAAGCGATGATGGGCCCTGACTCCGTCAAATGGCTTGAAGTCATAAAATCCGTGATAGTTCCATACACGAGAAATCAAGTTTTGAACTTGAAGGACCCTCGAGAAAGGTGTAAGACCTTACAGTTGTGTTTGGATCTATAAATAAACAGACATGGATGTTGCACATCTATGAAATAGTCGACATGTTGGGAAAGAGTTCACAACAATGTTCAAAGGTTGACTATGACAAGATTTGATCTGTCATAGTGATATTTAGTCTAGACGGATTAATGTAGCAACCACTACATATAATTTGTTATATGGTAGTTGAATAAACAAAACAAGTTCTTCTAATAGAATCGTTACCTAGGACATGTGCACAACACGGTCCATAGGGTTTTGTTAATTCAAAAGGATGCTAAAAGCATATGCAAACTTCAATGGTTAAAGTGAGCATCGCGGAGTTGGAATCTTCACTATGATGAAACTGTTAAAAGAGTTTAATTTCATCAGAGACAATGAAGATGCTTGCGTTTGCAAGAAATTAAGTGGGAGCGCTAAGACATGTTTCTAATACATTATGTGGAAGACATATTGTTGATTGGAAATAATGTATCTTTTATTAACACATATTAAGAATTTCATCCCGATGAAAGACTTAGGCAAAACCCAAATATTTGGCATCAATAGACGCTAATATGGTTGTGCCAGAAGTACACAGACAAGATATTGAATGAGTTCAATATAGAAACTACAAGAGAGGTTCTTGTCACACAGAAAGGATTGAATAAGTTCAATGTTGATGATATATTCAAGTGTATTGACATTTGGTAAAGTGAAACAAATAATCAAGTATAGATTGATACTTGATGTATGAAATCACAAAGAGTATTTATATCAATCATACTGTGATATGTACAAATCCAGATATGTCCTATGCTCTAAATGTTGTGAGCATATACCAGAATGATTCGTAAGATGATCATTGGACAATAGTAAAGATATTCTTATGATTTTTTGAAAGAACTAAGAGTATAATATTTGTAGAAGTGACAAATAGATAGTTAGTTCATTGTAAAAGTACTACATTGATACTAGCTTTGTCACAAAGTACAAATTAAGTTTATCTCAATCTAAACTAAAGGTGGCACAATATAATGGAAAGTGAGTTCCATAATGGATTTGGATGAGTTCCAAAGTTAAGACATTGCGACAGATACTACAACAAAAGGCTAAGTATATGACTGCTATTTTAGCAGCAAAAGAGGGCATTTGTGTCAAGTAGTTTGTTATCAAACTAAGTGTAGTTCACAGTGGGATAATACTATGAAGATATATTGTGCGACAATATTATCAACATGTTTTAACCCCAAAGAGCTAAAGGTCACACCGAAAGACCAAATTTGTACAAAGCCATCTCATTAGAGAATGAGTGATGCGTAGATACGCAAAGACATGCAATTACACACGGACCTGGAAGTGTCAGATCCGGAGATCAGTTGACCACTAGCAATCGTGTACATACAACACCGGAAAGCCATAGGTGTTATATACACAAAGGTTCGAAACTAGATTATTGACTCTAGTGCAAGTGGGAGACTGTTGGAGATATGCCCAAGAGGAAATAATAAAGTGGTTATTATCATATCTTCACACTTATGATAAATGTTTATATTCATGCTATAATAGTATTAACAAGGAAACATTAATACTTGTGTGAATTGTAAACTTAAATTGAAGTCCCTAGTATAGCCTCTATACTTCACTAGCTTGTTGGTTGATTAAATGATTGTGGTTTACATATCATGAACATTGAGATGTTATCAACAACAAAGATCATATCGTTAGGAGAATGATATGGTGGACATACTCCTATTGATAAGCGTAGCATAAAGATCAAGTCATTTCAATAGTTCAATTGCTATATGCTTTCTGATACATAGTAACCTAATTCCTTCGACCATGAGATCATGCATATCACCTTTACCGGATGGATGCTTTGATGACATCAAACACCACACCGTAACTGGGTGGCTATAAAGGTGGCATTAAGTGTTCGGAAAGTATTGGTTGAAACACATGGATCAAGAGTGGGATTTGTCCATCCACATGACGGATAGATATACTCTGGGCCCTCTCGGTGGAATGTCATCCAATTAGCTTGCAAGCATGTGACTTGGTCACAAGGGATCACATATCACGGGAACGAGAAAAGAGTACTTATCAGTAACGAGGTTGAACTAGGTATGCAGAGATACCGACGATCATAACCTCGGATAAGTAACATATCGTGAGACAAAGGGAAATTGGTATCGTATGTAAGTGGTTCATTCGATCGCAAAGTAATCGTAGAAATATGTGGGAGCCATATGAATTTCCAGATTCCTCTATTGGTTATTGTTCGGAGAAGTGTCTCGATCATGTCCGCATAATTCACGAACCGTAGGGAGACACACTTAAGGATTCGACGTTGTTTGAGTAGTTATGGTATTATGAGAAAGAGACCGAATGTTGTTCGGAGTCTCGGATGGGATCCGGGATATCACGAGGTGATCCGGAATGGTCCGGAGAATAAGATTCATATAAGGAAAGTCCCGTTTCGGAGTTCGGGAATGATTCCGGTGTTTTCATCGAGAATGTTCTAGAAGGGTCCGGATTGTCCGGCACTCCGGGGGGGAGGGGTACATGAATGTGTCATTACATATTGGAATGATTGCATCATGTACTAAGTGTTCTTGCTGTCCCAAATAAAGGATTAAATTGAATCCTAAAACAGAAAAGTCAAATGTCCAGTTTGAAAGTCAAACGGCTAAAACAAGAAACTGTGGGAAACAAGCAAGAGGAGTTGGAACCGACTTGGAGGAGGAGTTTCTCTCCTCCAAGCCGGCGGCCAGCCCTAGGCCGAGTTGGGGAGGGACTCCCTCCCTCCCCTGGTGCGCCAGCCCCCTCCCATCTATATAAGGAGGGGCAGGGCTCCCCTCCTAGTACACACAAGTTCCTATCTTCTACCTCCGGTTTAGAGCCGTTTTGGTTTAGAGCTTCTAATTGCTTTAGCTAGCGGTTTAGAGCCTTCTAATTGGTTTAGAGCCTTCTAATTGGTGTGTCTAAATACTAGACCACTAATAGCCTCTCTCATAAGCTCCACCATACTTGCACCGGCTTAAGGCGAAGCCCTGCGGGATTTCCCCTCTACTTCCAGTACCACGCCGTTGTGCTGCCGGAATCGCGAGGAGAGTGCTACAACCTCCGCTGCCTGCTGGAACAAGGGAGAGGAAGGTCTTCGTCGAGTACCGAACGTGTGACCGACTGCGGGAGCGCTGCCGGAACGTGGCGCCGGAAGGATCGTCTACGCGATCTTGAGATCGGAAGAGTACGACTACATCACCCACGAGAATCTGCTCTCGTTAACCGCTTTGGAATCTTCAAGGGTAAGTTATTCCATCGACTCGTTGCTACAATCTAGTAGATAGATCTTGGCTTGTTTGTTTGTATGCGATAGAAATTTTTTGTTTTCCATGCTACGAACCCCTACAGTGGCCACCTCGTGGCCCCCCTTCGGCTGCCCTTCGGTCTCTGTGTTCTCTTCGATGAAATATTGACTTTGGCTTTTGTCTCATCCAATTATGAGAATATTTCCTTACTAGCTTATCTGAAACCAAAAACAACAGAAAATAGGCAACTGACACTGTGGCATTTTGTTAATAGGTTAATCTCAGGAAATATATAAAAATACCTCAAAGTATAGATAAAGTATAGCAAAGTTGATACTAAATAAGCATAAAACATAAAAAATTATAGATACTTTTACGACGTATCAGTCTGCCTCGCATCCGTCAAACCGAGCTACTTTACCATCTACATAGCTCTTAGCTGCTCCAAATCCGTAGAAAAAATCACCATAATTTTTTTCTACCATGAACTGATCTTCCGATACTCCTACATAGCACAAAAATCATCATTTTTGGGGCTGGAACTACCTACTGTTCGAATTGGGGATTTTGAGTTCAGAGAACTCACGTAGCGAGGCGGAGCATCGCCTGGCTGTCACATCTTCGGGCCCTTGCCCGCGATGGGCTCCATCTTTGAATCCTCCTTTATCACGACGACAGTCGCCGCGAGATCGTCGCCTGTGTCGTCAACTTCCTAGCACCACCGCCTCCAAATCGCCGCCTGTGTCGCGGGAGACAACACCGAGAAGTGGAATCGATCGAGGGGGTGTGGTTGTGACGACAAATGATAGGCACGGGGATTTTTGCAAAAATGTAGCACCAGTCATTGCTGCCGTTGGGCCCCACAGCCATGTGGCAGCTGTCAGCGGTGGTAGAACCAATTTAGGACCTCTCGTGACGCACTTAGGAAACATATGAACTTGTGTGTACAGTTTAATAGGATTAGGACTAAAGTGACGCGCAGACGAAAGAATAGGGACCGCTGGTACGTTTTTCTCAAAAAAAAAGGACAAGGTTCCTGGATCGTACATCTCAACAACGTTGTCGTCCCTTAGAAAATTTACATGACTTATATATCAAAGTCATAATGACAATATCTACCATATATACATAACAACATCAATCAAAGGGACTAGATTTGAACTAGGTCAGTTAGCTAAAATATGTTACATCTATTGAGCATGTAATATATATGGTACTATATGATATATGTAGTACACCAACCGTATTGTAATGCCACGGGCTTTTCCTGACCTACATAACACGCACTTGAACTCTCCAACGACTTTATCACTCCGTATTGTATCACAGCCACCTCTTCTTGTCTAACTATCCAATCTAAACTCCCAATGGGATCGAATTCTTCGCCCTTGTGTTGCTGGCCCATCATGTTTGCCTTGATGAAATCCTAGACCATGTGTAATTTGGATTTTTTATAGAACCATGAAGAGATGGGAAGAAATAAACATGCATGGGAAGGAAGTTATAACAAATTACCGTTATGCTTAGGCAACAACTTTATTATTATGGTAACCATCTTTAATCTGTAGCCCTTTGGAGGTCTCTAGCCTAAAAATTTGTGCAATTACTTCCCTGTGATATCTTACTCTGCTTAGTCTTGGGAGAAATATCTGATGGTAATCTATGTTTGCATGATACTAAAATTTCGAGGTAAAATTGGAGGTCATGGTTTTGAATTACCAGCTTCGCTTCTGAAGTTCAAAGGGAAATATTATTACAAAGGTGAGAATCAATAACAACCATCTCCCTAAAAAATAAGGAAAACACTTTCGATGCCAATATCCACTTGGTCTAATCATTTAAACCAACCAAATTAGAGCATAGGTCAAACTTAGCAATTGGAACATGTTTAGTCATCGTATCAATAGGATCCCCATGAGTACTGATCTTGCATATCTTTAATTTAACTTAGCAACAATGTCTCTAACAAAATGGTACATGGTATCAATGTGCTTTATTAGCGCATGGAACATCTGATCCTTTGTAACATATATGGCACTTTGACTGGCACAAAACAAATTATTACAAGAATCATCTCAACAAAGCTCAACAGACAAACCTTTCAGCCAAACAGATTATTTAAAAGCTTTATCAATAGCCATGTATTCGGATTTAGTGGTAGATTTGACAACAACATCCTACAACGCTGTCTTCCACCTAAAAACACAACCACCAACATTAAACACATAACCTGTGAGAGGTCTTCTCTTATCTAAATCAGCAGCAAAATATGAATCCACTTAGCCAACGAGTCCCTCACCAGTCCCGCCAAACTTCAAACAAGTAGTGGAAATGTCATCAAGGTACTTGAAAACCTATTGAATAGATTTCCAATGTTCTTTACTAGCACTATCCATGTATCTAATGATTAAACTCATAGCATAAGATAAATCAAGTCGTGAGCAAACCATGGCATACATCAAGGAACCAACAACACTAGAATATAACACCTTTGACATGTACTCAAACTCTTCATTAGTAGTAGGACATTGAGAAACTACCAACTTAAAATGAGGAGAAATAGGAGTACTAATTGACTTTGCACCATGCATATAAAAACGATGAAGAATTTTCTCAATGTAATTTTGCTGACTAAGAAATAACAAACAATATTTCTGTCTCGGGTAATCTCCATATAAGATCTTCTTAGTAGCACCGAGATCCTTCATCTCAAACTCACTACTTAGGCATGCCTTCAAAGTAGTGATTTCTTTCTTGTTTTTTGTAGCAACCAATATATCATGAACATATAACAACAAGTACATATGTATTCCATCAACAAATTTAATATAGACACACTATCATATTGTGACCTCATAAAACCATTTGAGATCATAAATGAATCATACCTTTTGTACCATTGTCTTGGATATTGCTTCAAACCATAAAGTGATCTCTTCAATTTGCATAGAAATGTTTCCTTACCAGGAACTATGAACCCTTCAGGTTGGTCTATGTATATTTCCTCTCAAGATATCCATGCATAAAAGTAGTCTTTACATCTAACTGCTCAAGCTCAAGATCACGCAGAGCCACAATACTAAAGAATATACGAACATAACTATGATTTACAACTAGAGAGAACACAACATTATGATCAATACCTAGTTCTGACTATAGCCCTTATTAGCTACTAACCTGCTTGCCTTGTACCTCGAAGGCTCATTAGGAGACAAACCTTCCTTTATCTTGAATATCCACTTGGATTGGACCACCTTATTTTGTTTAGGAAAGAGCACAACATCTCATGTGCTATTTTTATCAGGCGACGACATCTCCTCTTGCATAGCAGAAATCCACTTCTCACGATCATTGAATGCAATGGCTTCATTGTATGTAGCAGGTTCAGAATCGTTCTCGACCTATTCAGCACAACTCAAAGCATAATGAACAAGATTTCCCTCTTTAATTAAACGAGGACGAGAACCTTTGTTATGCCTCGATCTATCAACAAAAATAGACTCATGTGGATGCTGCAAATAGTAGGTAAGTGATAAGAAACATAATCATCAATATTTTCCTAATGTGTATATTGAAAAACAACATGGTTTCCAATAGTTTCTTGCAGGTGATCCACCTACACGCTAACTTTTCCTCTCCAACGGTAACGAGAAAGGGATTTGAAGGCAAGTTGCCATGATACATAACAAATTCGTTGAAAACAACACTCATACTCAACACTTCTACAAAGTGGCATGTTTTAATCCATAGCTTTGTGTCGGGAGGTCGTTTGGCTATTAAAGTTAACATGATGATGTTGACAAATACTTCCAGACAAAGGAATATCTAAGAAAAGGTGGCCCATTATCACTAATGTTATTCAATATAGTGGCTGATATGCTAGCCGTAATGATGCAACGCAAAGTCCGGTGGCCAAATTTAAGGTGTGATTCCTCATTTGGTCGATAGTGGATTATCTGTCTCACAATATGTCAATTATACAATCCTATTTATAGAACATGATATTGAAAAGGCGAGAAATTTGAAGATAATTCTATCAGCTTTCGAGCAACTCTGAGGTCTGAAAATTAATTTGTACATGAGTGAATTATTTTTCTTCAGCACGGCTCGAGATGAGACCAATCTGTATGCTAGGTTACTTGTCTGCGAACAAGGCAAGTTTCCAATTAGTTAATTGGGTATATTGATACATTATTAGAGACTTACAAATGTTGAATAATGGAAACTTGTTGAGGGGTGACTATAGTTAAGATTAAACAGTTGGAAAGGTAAAATGTTATCCTTAGGAGGAAGATTACTTATCATCAACTCAATACTAAGTAACATGATATTGTATATGATATCCTTCCTCCAAATACCAAAAGGGCTCTTAAAATGATTGAATTACTTTCGATCAAGATTCTTTTGGCAAGGTGACAATGGTAAAAAATAAATATCAACTGGCTTAGTAGAGTGTCGTCAGCCGGCTCAAAGAGCAGGGTGGGCTATGTATTCATGATCTTTATGTCAATAATACGGTCCTTCTTGGTAAATGGATCTTCAAGTTACTTAATGAAGATAGGGTATGGAAAAATCTCCTTAAATGAAAATAGGTTGACTCAAATGCATTGTCCTGGGTATAATAGAAACCTGGTGGTTCATAATTCTTGGCTGGTTTAATAGCTATGAAGAAACATTTCTTGTGCTTTGGATATTTTTCAATTAAGGATGGATTAAAAATACGTTTTTAGGAGGACAAGTGGCTAGGCAATGCTACACTTCGAGAATACTATCCTATTTTTTATGATATTGTTCATCATAAGGGTGATACAATCGCCACGTTTATGGAGTCTTCTCCTCCAAATGTGACGTTTAGAACATATTTACTTGGACCGAGGTTTGTTTCCTGAAATGCCTTGCTTTAGCGTTTGGTGTTAGTCCATTTAACACTTAGTCATGATGAATTTCGTTAGAGTCTATATGAGAATGGTAATTCTCAGATGATTCTATGCACAACATACTAGTCCAGCAAGACTTACGAGTTGATAATAATAGGAAAATCTAAAAGATGAAGATAGCTCTAAAGATTAAAATATTTGCTTGCTATATTTGTCGTGGGGTTATTCTTAAAGACAACCTTGTTAGATAGAATTGGCATGAAATTACAAAATGTGTTTTTATCACCATGATAAGACAATCACGCATATGTTTTTCCAATGCAATTTTATCCGTCCTATATGGCCAGTCATGCAACTTGAAGTTTGTATCCACATGATAGTGTTGCCAATATTTTTGGGACATGGCTACATGGTATAGATCACAAGTACATAATTTTTCTTACGGTGGGAGCATATTTGGTCGTTGTGGCTATGCAGAAATGATAAAAAAATAATGATAAAATATTTCTCTCTTGCATGTTATCTACTAGTGCACCAACACGCCCCGTTTATGGTCATCTCTACAGCGTGTAGGGTCTCACGACCTGTTTATGGAGGTGTCTACACAACTTTGGGACATGGCGAGTGACTTTTTTACCCAACATAGATGGAAACGTAATCTCTGTATTGGCCCTTCACCAACTTCGGCGTTTTGCAATTTCTCATTTCAATATGTAATTCATCTTTTTCCATTTTATTACTTACAGACTTGTGTCGGTCGTGAGCATCCTAGTTATACAGAGTCGGGTGTAATGCTTAAAAGAGCTAAATACACATGTAGTTCCACAACTTTCCTATTATCTGCAAACTAGTCCCACTAGTTGTAAAGCGTGAAGTTCTACAATGCCACATTTCATCATGGAATTCATTGTGAACCTTTTTTTTCTCCTTGGATACAAGTTGTTGGACTAGGACTTAGCCTGGTACAAGTTGTAAGACTAGTTTACACATCCTATACAAGTTGTAGGACTATGGGTGTATTTAGCTCTACTTAAAACTTTTTAAGTAATAAATCGTCATTTATCGAAAGAATATTGTTACATTAATCTTTTGAGTTTCTCTGATCATGAAGAGAAAGCCGAGGCTTGCTCCTGTAGGTGCATGGAGGATGTTAGGTCAAGTAGTATCATTTGCAAAAACAAAAACAAAATAGAGAGAGAGAGAGAGTAGGATCATACTTCCAATTCTTATTTTTAGCAGACTGGTTAAGGATGTGCATTACTAGGTGATTACAATCAGGTTTCTTCACCACTTAGATAATTGGTGGGGGGGAATTTTTAGATAATTGTCTGGCAGTTGTTTATTTTGGAGGTGAAGGAAGCTCTCTACCCCTATGGGTAGATGGGAAACAGGGAAATGGGCATGAATTTGAGTCACTCACATGTGGGTTCTGCGTGTCAACAACTCAAAGTCACTAAAAATCTGGGACATTACAACATCTCTCACAAGTGACCTATAATAGACTCCACATCGCTTGGACGGTGGGGGGGGGGGGGGGGGGTGGGACAAATGTCTTGAACTCCCTCTGTCTTAAAAATAGCTGTTTTAGATTTGTCAAAAATTATCTAGATACTATTTAGTATTCCCTCCGACCTAAATTAGATGATCAAATTTATCAAGATACAAATAAATCTAATATTAAATCATGTCAAGATACAATCGAATTTAGACAAATCTAATCAACTAATGGATCAGAAAAAGTATATAGATTCATCTAAATTTGATAATATTGATAATATGAAGACATCTATTTTAAAGGGAGAGAGTATATTTTATCGGGATGATACATTATGTCACATCCCGTGGCGATGTAAAACCCAACGCGTGAAGCCCCAACCGCCACGCTCAATGTTCACCGCCGCAGGCTCCTCTCGATCTCCTTTCTGCTGCTGCCGTCGTCGGCTGATTTCCGCTCGTGGGCTTGCTCCTGCTAGGCCGCCGTCTCCTCGCTCGTCTGCTCGGCCGCCAATTTGCCGGATTTGGAGGCATTGCGGTGGTGGCTTGCACGTGCCCGCCATCTCGATTCACCTCGACGTGCTGGCCTCGGCCACCAAGCCGCCGCTCGGAGCCGCTGGCGCTGGAGGTCGTCCGGCTCCTCCGAGGACACGCCGCTCAAGGGACACCGCTCGCGCCGGACCCGTCCCTTGCTTCCGGCGTCGCCCGCCCTACCTCTCTGCATCCGTCCCTAGCCGACGGAGCCGCCAGCCTGCCTCGAGTGTGTGCGGCCCGCACCGAGGAGCTTTCCACCGTCCCCGCCCTCTCCGTCGCCCTGGCCCCTGCCGCCAGCTCTGATTCTTCCTCAATCGAGCTTTCTGCTGCAGCCCCACGTGGTATGCATCTAGGCAGGAGCTGCCATGGCTAAACTTTGAACTGCATCAAACTCTGCTTTTATTCTAAAAAAAGTGGAACCCCCATGACCTCCTGAGCACGTTCATACCCTCGGTTACCGCTGGCGAGTCTCGCCGGCGACGCAATCATCGATTTCATGACCTCTAGTAGCCTCTGTTCTTCTGAACCTGAACGTTCAGTTCAGTTTTCTGAACGACAGAGAAGTTGTTGTCTGTTGAGCCTTATTTAGCTAGCCCCGTAGCCCCTCTACTATTTTCTTTTCCTTTTGAGTCCAATTCAGTTAACCACGCGTCAAAAATCAACTTCTGTCCACTACATCTAACCGCACATACCAAATTAAAATTAATTCGTTGTTGATATGTAAAGATGCAAGTGGGTTATTATTAGGGTACCCTTTACCCTCTTTAGTTAAAAAAAATGAACTAATCTTTTCAAAATGATAATGTCATCACAAAAGTTAGTTCATTTTATTGAACTAAAGAGGGTAGAAGGTACCCTAACATTGACCCACTTACATCACTATTGATATGTTTGTGGTGATCTTGCATAGTTAAAATTTAGGAGAGAAGGGCGACAGCTGTGCCTTATTTTGCCTCACCTAGTGCAGCAGCAGTGTCCTACAATTAGGGATGTAAATGACACTTAAATGGCATCAGAAAGTTCCGTTTATTCAACTTGTTATGTTCTTTGTTTTTAAAAACATAAATTTTATTGAACTGGAGTACTAATAAATAGTATTACGCGGGATTAAGTGGTGTGCTGCTTACATCCCTATCTACAATACATCACCTGAAAACCCCAAAACCGCACAAGTGATGTAAACCCCCCATTTTAGTAATACTATATAATTTTTACATCATCTATTTTGAGTGTCCTTTAATACATCATCTGTTAGAGTTGCTCTTACGTCAACTATTGCCGGCAGGGGAAGGGGATAGGGGGCTCCCTGATATCAGTACAGGAGAAAATATCTGGTGGAATCCAACTTTCTTGAGCGGGGTTGGAGGGAACTACTCCCTCCGTCATAAAAAGGATGTCTCAAGTTTATTTGAATTTGGATGTATCTATATACTAAATAGTGTCTAGATTTATTCAAATTTAGATAAACTTGAGACATCCTTTTTAGGACGGAGGGAGTACATAGGATCACATGGTTGGTCCCTCTGTGTCTTACTTAATACCACCTCTGTTTTTAAATATAAATCATTTTGGTAGTTAGTATCTAAATATACAACGTTTTGGTGTAGTAGTTTAAATTGAACTGACAAAATCTATATATTTAGAAACACAGGTACTGTTTCTGTAAGTATCTTCTTTATGCAATACGCATTTGCTATTTATTCTGATGGAATTGTTTCATTTGTTGCGCGCCACAGTTTCATGTGCGAAACTGTTTAGTTTCAGACTTCGATAATGTTTCTGGTTCTGTCAGTACCATTGTAACTTCAGGACTTATGTCGTCTGAGGAATAAAGTTGGAACTTATGCTCCTCCAATTTAAGTTCCACTATGCTGGGCCCGTGAACTAAACAATCTCAAGCAAGGTAAGGTACATTGCGCATCACAGCTAACGCTGTTTTCTAGTACAATACACGCATCAAAACGGACGACGCACCAAAGCGCTCATGCATTTCTAGTTAGAACTATACATGGAACAACATAAGCAAAACTGTAGGTTTCTATTTGATATTTACATACACGTAAAAAAAAACTATACATCACAAACCCCACCAGCTCTAAATCTTGCTAATACTAACAGCAGAATAACCTAAAAGTATTACATAGATGAAACAATATGGCAACACGATTGGATCACCAGACAAAATGTTCTCTAAATGCTAATACATCATAGGTGGCTGGTGGCCCCTGGTTGCTAGCTGTTATCTTTCAAAGATCTCCATAATCATCAGTTCCAATCGCTCGGCAGAACACATGGCTTTCTCAGATCTGGATCGGGACATCCACTTCAACAAAGGACTGTGGGAACTTCGCCTTTCCTGCAATGCCTTTAAGAAGTTCGCGTATTTGGGAACAATTAATTTCACTATCTCTTGACGGAGTGTCTTTTTAAGCTCAGTTTGAACTTTCCAAGTCATCTGGCTATCACAGATACTATAAAATTCTTCCATAAATGAATCCACGGATGAACGGCATGGCTTCTTCAGGGAATCACCATCCAGATATGCCAGCATAGGTTGAAACCAGTATTCCTCAAGGTACCTCGCGATGTATTGGTCAACCAGTGAAACTAAATTACTCACGACACTTGGAGGGAGTAATCCTGGATGGCACTTCTTCTGCAGAACATTATATATGTTGTTCAAGAAGAATATGTACCTTTGTCCTTTTTCCTTTTCTTGGAATTCTATTTCTGCAAATTCCTTGAGCTTGGATATCAAACAGTTGAACATGTCAGAGCAAGGGCCAGTGTTGTAATCTCCGGATTCAAGTATTGACTGCACCATATCTCTGTTGCGACAGAAGAATTCCAGGACTTGTATGAAAACAAAGGTTGATGGATGAATAATTGATTCTCGGGCTGATTTTTTTCTGCTACAAATGACAGTCCTCTGAATTACACCTTTGAAAGCGTGCACCATCTTATTAACAATACCAGCAACCTCACCAGATCTGCTGAAAGGCAAGTCTTTTATATTGAATAGGACATCAACAAGTGCGTCAAAAACAGTGAGCATTTGTGAAATATGGTCAGCAGACCATATTGCATCACTGAATGAACAGGCAACACCAAGGAGCTGCTCTAAAGGCTGCCCAGCTACCTCTGAAAAGTATTGTTCCCAATTCTGCTCATGTAACTGTTGCTTACTTAAACCAACAAGTTTGGTAGTAATTTTGAGCCTCATGATCCAAGTCTGTGTTGTTTCACTGGTCAACCCACGAGGACCTGCAAAGGCTTCTGCGCCTGCCTTAAGGATCCATGAATTCTCATGTACATCAGACAGTCTGTAACATGGACAAGATTCAAACTTCAGAATATACTACAAAATGCATACATACAAGGTTTCTGGAAGTTACGTATAAACTATAAAGCATCAAAGAAACAATTCTCCTCATCAAGAACATCGATTCAACTACACAGCAGGATATATCCCAATAAGAAACCTCATAATGTAAAGACAAACAAAATATGATTGACTAGCTTCAGATACTTTGGAAGTTATATGTTTCCATAATATATACCTGGTTTAAAGCAATTTTAAAAGTGCCCAATAAATATTAAAAGTGCCTAGGCTAAAAATCGAAGAGAACAAATGAAGGATTGGTGATGGGCGCATACAAACCTGTGCACGGCGTCTCCTTGTCGAGCATCGGGGAGCGAGCCGGGGAGGAAGAAGAGACGGGGATCCCCTGCTTCGAGCGACTGGATGAGCGGGTACCCGAGGTGCCGATATCTGGCGCGGCCGCTCACGTCGTCGTCGCTCGAGTCGGAGTCGGACGAGTCGACTCGCGTCATATCGAGAGCGTCGATCGACCGCCTCCCGTGGACGATGGCGAACTCGAGGACGGCGGTGGCCGCCGCCACCTGCGCGGGGTCCAAGAGAACGGGAACGCGATGGGGCGGCGGGTTCTCCCGTATCAGGCCCGGCGAAGGGCGCGGATCCATGGATAACCACCTGGCGAGCTTCGCGGGAGCCCGGGCGATGGTGCCTCCCCGCAAAGGGAGGGCGAGGGCGAGGGCGAGGGACAAGAAGCGGGCGAGGGCGAGGAAGAAGGTGCTGTGGAGATACAGCCTTGGGCCCCACGCCTGATTCTCGGTGGGAGGGATGCAGTCCATCATGCCGCCCCCCGCCGGTGCCGGCGGCGGCGGCGAGTGATGATTTGCGTTGGGTAGGGGGAGGAGGGGACGGCAGGGGAGATTCAGAGTGAGGGGATTGGCAGAGAGGGGCGGCGCTTGGGGGGTTTATGTACTAGCTAGTCGCTCCGCACCACGTGGCCGTACCAGCAGTCAAACTTTGAAATGGAGCGACAGACAGGCGGCGATGCCGACACTGCGGCCGCTTACGTGTAATAAAAAAGAACTTTTTTGGAGATTGTTTCAAATTGGCTGCAGGTCATGTCTTGTTTTCTTTGGTGGACGTGTGAGGTGATATTTTCTGCGCGAAAACCGACCAATTTTAAGGAAAAATAGGTGCAGGAAAATCATTTTTCAGACTCGCCTGAAGGAGTAGTACCACTACCACTCACTCAAAAGCAACACGAAACTCGAACTAGTACTCCACTGGGAATCCGGTATAGTACTGTATCCAGTGTATCTAGAAGCTCATCGAGCTACAGTACTACTCCCTTCGTTTCAGGGCTTAAGGCGTCCTCGTTTTGCGTGTTTTTTCTTTGACCAAGAATTACTCTAAATACGTAAAGAGTTTTGGTATAAAACTAGTATCACTGAAAAGTATTTTTCAATACGAATTCAACGGTACTAATTATGTATAATATAATCAAGATTTTGTTGCTCAATTCTTTTGGTCAAACTTTGCTTTGAAAAACGTGTGCGCCTTAAGCCTTAAAACGGAGGTAGTAGTAACCAGTACTAGGCTCAATGAGTCAAAAGCGACACCAACCAATAGAGAAGCTCATCCAGATACTGGTGGTATCACACGCAGCTCTCTCGGAGAAATACTCTCAGTTTTCATTTTTTTTAAAACAAAAAATTCTTCCCGCTCTCGTTGCATGCCGTCCGCTGCTGTGTCGATCGATATATAGCATCTAGAACGTTTCACACACGTGGATAAGCAAGCAGCCACACGCGCATGCGCATGCGCTAAGCAAGGACTCGTCACGCTCACGCCCACAACATCGAGCCCCTGCAGAAGTAGCTTTCCCAGGAGCCGCGAGGGGGCTTTCCCTTTCGTTGGTCTACTTGATGAAAGAAAAGGAGACCTACTAGTAGTAGTACTAGAGGAGAATCGAATCAAGCGATCTACTCACGAGTGTACACTTTCCCGACGACGTGTTAGACCGACCAAAGTCAAGGCATCATCCGAAGCATATTCTCGTCTCGTCTCGGGATGCAATGCTAGACAGAGCCATCGATCCATCGGCGACCAACGTGTTTATCCTCCTAACTAATTTCTCACTACAGGAATAGAAGTCTACGCCGACGGTCAAACATCGGGACATTAGCATAGCCATCGTTCAGACCAGCTTCGTCAACCAGCCGTTGACGTAGAATTCCCTCGGCATATCCTATTATTCTACCTCATTAAACTTTAAAAAATCATAACCAAATTATTCTAATTCGGAAAAATACAAATAATATATCAAAATTTGCAGAAAAATAAGATCTATCTATCTACACTCAAATATTACACATCCGTAAATAAAAATTAAGTGAAACATAAAATATTATATATAGTTTAAAACGGGGGCATAAAAAATTCAAAAACGATCGAAACAATGCGAAACCTTCGCGTGGTGTTATATTATGTGACATAGTTAGAAGGAAAAATATCAAACTTGGTATATTGATTATGTCTTAAAAAAACCTTTACAAAATGACCTATCTCATTCGAGGTTTTTTGGATTTCGGATCAAATGACCAATGTTATAGCTAGAATCAAGGCATAGTTTATGATAATGTCCCCATATTGTGCATACATGTGCATAATGGGATGGCGAACAATGTTGCAGGAGGAAGTTTTTATTTTTGTTGCACCAAAAAGCCATTTTCCATTTTCCGAGCACAAAAAACGGACGGTTTTGTGAACCAACCACCAAATAGCTAATTCAAAATACTACCACCACATTTCACAAAAATAATAGACCACCTTATATGAACAATGTCCCAACAGGGGGATCTGAAACCTTTCCGTTCACCTCTGGTGAAAAAGACAAATTCCTGCCGAATCGGCATGAAGTGGGTCAGATATGAACTATAGGTATATGATCCGATGCCCATGTTTTTTTACAAAAATTATTTTAGGTTCATAATATTCTATTTTATCAAAGATCCAATGCAAGTTTAGCGAGGCTCGGTCCTGAGCTAAGAATCTTCATGCCCGTCGTTCGACAAAGTATGACGATAGTTTAAAACGGGCATAAAAAATTAAAAAACTATCGAAACAATGCGAAACCTTCGCGTGGTGTTATATTATGTGACATAGTTAGAAGGAAAAATATCAAACTTGGTATATTGGTTATGTCTCAAAAAAACCTTCGCAAAATGACCTATCTCATTCGAGGTTTCTTCGATTTCGGGACAAATGACCAATGTTATAGCTAGAATGAAGGCATAGTTTATGATAATGTCCCCATATTGTGTATACATGTGCATAATTGGATGGCGAACAATATTGCAGGAGGAAGTTTTTATTTTTGTCGCACCAAAAAGTCATTTTCCATTTTCCGAGCACAAAAAACGGACGGTTTTGTGAACCAACCACCAAATAGCTAATTCAAAATACTACCACCACATTTTACAAAAATACTAGACCATATTATATGAATAATTTCCCAACAGGGGGGTCTGAAACCTTTCCGTCCACCTCTGTTGAAAAAGACAAATTTCTGCCGAATCGACACGAAGTGGGTCAGATATGAACTACAGGTATATGATCCGATGCCCATGTTTTTTTACAAAAATCATTTTAGGTTCATAATATTCTATTTTATCAAAGATCCAATGCAAGTTTAGCGAGGCTCGGTCCTGAGCTAAGAATCTTCATGCCCCTCGTTCGACAAAGTATGACGATAGTTTAAAACGGGCATAAAAAATTAAAAACTATCGAAACGATGCGAAACCTTCGCGTCGTGTTATATTATGTGACATAGTTAGAAGGAAAAATATCAAACTTGGTATATTGATTATGTCTCAAAAAAACCTTCGCAAAATGACCTATCTCATTCGAGGTTTCTTGGATTTCGGGACAAATGACCAATGTTATAGCTAGAATCAAGGCATAGTTTATGATAATGTCCCCATATTGTGCATACATGTGCATAATTGGATGGCGAACAATGTTGCAGGAGGAAGTTTTCATTTTTGTCGCACCAAAAAGCCATTTTCCATTTTCCGAGCATAAAAAACGGATGGTTTTGTGAACCAACCACCAAATAGCTAATTCAAAATACTACCACCACATTTTACAAAAAATACTAGACCACATTATATGAATAATTTTCCAACAGGGGGGTCTGAAACCTTTCCGTCCACCTCTGGTGAAAAAGACAAATTTCTGCTGAATCGGTAGGAAGTGAGTCAGATATGAACTACATGTATATGATCCGATGCCCATGTTTTTTTACAAAAATCATTTTTATGTTTATAATATGCTATTTTATCAAAGATCCAATGCAATTTTAGCGAGACTCGGCCTTGAGCTAAGAATCTTCATGCCCGTCGTTTGCCAAAGTTTGACGATAGTTTAAAACGGGCATAAAAAAATTCAAAAACAATTAAAACAATACGAAACCTTCGCGTGGTATTATATTATGTGACATAGTTAGAAGAAAAAACATCAAACTTGGTATATTGATTATGTCCCAAAAAAACCTTCACAAAATGACCTATCTCATTCGAGGTTTCTTGGTTTTCGGGTCAAATAACCAATGTTATAGCTAGAATTAAGGCGTATTTTGTGATAATGTCCCCATATTGTGCATACATGTGCATAATGGGATGGCAAACAATGTTGCAGGAGGAAGTTTTCATTTTTGTCGCACCAAAAAGCCATTTTTCATTTTTCGAGCACAAAAAACGGACGGTTTTGTGAAGCAACCACCAAATAGCCAATTCAAAATACTACCACCATATTTTACAAAAATACTAGACCACCTTATATGGATAATATCCCAACATGGGGATCTGAAACCTTTCCGTCCACCTCTGGTGAAAAAGACAAATTCCTACCGAATCGGTAGGAAGTGGGTCAGATATGAACTACAGGTATATGATCTGATGCCCATGTTTTTTTACAAAAATCATTTTTAGGTTCATAATATGCTATTTTATCAAAGATCCAATGCAAGTTTAGCGAGGCTCGGCCCTGAGCTAAGATTCTTCATGCCCGTCGTTCGACAAAGTTTGACGATAGTTTAAAACGGGCATAAAAAATTCAAAAACGATCGAAACAATACGAAACCTTCACGTGGTGTCATATTATGTGACATAGTTAGAAGGAAAAATATTAAACTTGGTATATTGATTATGTCTCAAAAAACCTTCACAAAATGACCTATCACATTCGAGGTTTCTTGACTTTCGGGTCAAATGACCAATGTTATAGATAGAATAAAGACCTTGTTTGTGATAATGTTCTCATATTGTGCATACACGTGCATCATGGGATGTCGAACAATTTTGCAGGTGGAAGTTTTTCTTTTCGTCGTACCAAAAAGCCATTTTCTATTTTTCGAGCACAAAAAACAGACGGTTTTGTGAAGCAACCACCAAATGGATAATTCAAAATACTATCACCACATTTTACAAAAATACTAGGCCACCTTATATGTAAAATGTCCCAACAGGAGGATTTGAAACCTTTCCGTCTACCTCCGGTGAAAAAGAAAAATTTCTGCCAAATCGGCAAGAAGTGGGTTAGATATGAACTACAGGTACATGATACGATGCTTATGCTTTTTATAAAAATCATTTTTAGGTTCAAAATATGCTATTTTATCAAAGATCCAATGCAAGTTGTCCTTTTCATCGCACACAAAAGACATTTTTCATTTTCCGAGCGCAAAAAGGGGAATTTTCTAAAACAACCACCAAATAGCTAATTCAAAAACGGTGGGTTTGTGATTCGTTGATATGGATATAATATTTGGATTCCTCTCATTTTTCTGATCAATTTAGACATATTATTTGTCAAATTTCGATTTACGGATTTAAAGATATTAATTATTCTATATTAAATATAAAAATATAAAAAAGTAAAATTATTATATTTTTCTTTGAAATCAATAATATTTTTACTTATTTATTAATGTTTACTTAAATAATTGTTTGTAATTTCAAAAAATATAAACATATGACTTGATGATATAAGACTTAATAGGATTGATATCATAGTATTGAAAACAATGTATGAATTACTTTGCGGAAACAGATTCCGAAGGAACGAGTAAGTTTTTTTTTTAGATCGAAACGAGGAAGTTAAGCGTGTTGGAGCTGGAGTAGTATTAGGATGAGTGACCGATCGGAAAGTTCGACCAAGACTGTAATTTAATTAAATATTAAGTATAATTAGTGTTAAAATGTTCAAAGTGAGAGATTAATGAGTCAAACAATTCAAAGATTCATAAATTGAGAAAAAAATTAAAAAAAATTAAAAAATATGTTTTTTTAAAAATTTATTTTTGGAGCCTGTCGACAAGCTATGCCGATGGCGTAGCATACGCCGACGGCCTCTATGTGCTTCGTCGAGGGCAGTCGTCGGCGTACCATACGCCGAAGGGATTTTAACCTACGCCGATGGCTTTTTGCGCTCGGCGTAGCGCGCGCGTCCTGTAGTGTCTGGTGCCAAAATGCCCCAGACTTTTTGCAGCTCGATCGCGGGGTTTGACGCACCAAGCCAAACTCGCCCCCATGTGCTTCCACCTATACGGTCACAAGCCCGTCTTTGTTATCTATTTTTGGGTTCTTTATTATCTCCTTCGTGGGATTTTTAGGATTATTTAGGCTATATTTAGTCTATTTTGAATTTTTACTGTATACTTTTCTCAGTGAGATGGTTAAGGACGGCCATCTGATCCCCTTGCCTATCATTTTTTGTCACACAACTTTGTACAAATAAACCCGCAAAAAATAAAATTACAATTTCAATCTTGGCATGACTTGTACCTCGTGTTATCCACCATCGTCCTCTGCCACAACCATAGCATCGTAAAAAAAAAGAGGCGAACAACTGCCATACCAAAATATGAGAGAGCAACTTTACATACAACAGCAAACCAATCTTTGGTTGGATGGTTAGGAGGGTGGTTGTACCCCCAGCTCACCGGAGTTCAAACCACAGGTTTGACACTGTGTGTTGCATAATGGCGGAATATCCTTTCAGTGGAAGACGACGTTCTCGTCAACAGCGAGGCGCCCGTGGTGACTTCGTCAATCTCAAGACCCGATCCGTGGGCTCAGTTTTTCGGAGATGCTCATAGGGGTAGGGTGTGCGTGTGTGCTTTCATAGAGGTGGGTGCATGTACGTGTTGTGAGCGTTTTCGATTATACTGTATTTCTCAAAAAGAAAAACTTTACATACAACAATATGTTTTCAGTCGATAAACCAGGCCGTTCGCGAGGGACGAGACCAAGACGTTGTGACATGTTGGCCTAAGATCTTTTCCGTGGTCACCAGAACTTCATCTGATACAAATCGAAGACAAGAAACGTCGCCTCCTGCAGTCATCCACACATAAAAAGTAAGACACCAAACACAAATACAACAGCTCAGATGATCACCACCTACGAGTGTCGATCGTGGATCACGAATCTCACCGGATCTTGATTGGCAAGACGACCGGGCCATACGCCATCTTGCGCGAGATCCGCTGGAGAAAAAAGCTCACCTATATCCGCAAAGATATTCGTCACGGCCGTCGCCATCGAGGCGCAGCTCTCTAGCACACTCCGGTCAGTGGCTTCTAGTAATACGCTATTTATTTATTGAAACTGGTAGTACGACGCGGATTTTTTTTTCTGGTAAGTACAACGAGGATTACTAATTTGGCTGACAGGGAAAGGTCGGACTTCTTTTTCGTCGATAGTGAAAAAGCAGGCGGTCAATGAAGAAAGAGAGAAGAAGAAGAAGCTGCTTCTCAAGGATCTCGTTATATTCTTCTTTTTTTTAAGGTGTTTTATACTGTACATCTTTATTTTAACGCCAGCATCTTGTTTGTAAAAAAAAAAGTTAGCGATCTTGCTTTTTATTTTCGAGTGAAAGAAAATGAGGCATGGTGCAGTGCGTTTCACGATTGTGGGAGAACTGATGGCGCGGAGTAGGCAAGCCCAGACATTTTTAATTAGGGAGTATAATCATTTGGTTTAATGCGATGTGATCATCATCATCTCGAGATAGCAAACGAGTTTAGACCGTCCATCGGTCACCCTGGGATACATTAGGCGGCCAGAATATGATTTTCAGGGATTATTAGGAGCTAGCAAAAAAAGAGCATATACGTGTGCGCCAGGTGTTTAACTAAATTGGCACGTGCACGTGCGTGTTCACGAGCTCTCATGATTGACTTACATCTATGGCTCTTTGTTCAAACGAGAAATCTATGGCTTTAATCCCTTGGTGCGGACGGACGGACGGACGGACGGTACGGTCGGTGGAGGCGCGCTGGCTCGACCGGCGGGCGGCTGGGCGTCGCGGATGGCGACACCGTGCAGCTACGTAGACACACATCCTTCAAGGGTTCCGCCCATCGTTGTCGTCAAGATTAAAGAACCGCGCGGGACCACTTCAAGCAGGGCGTCCTCAATCAAGACCGAAGAATATATTATGCATGCCGTGTTCTGCGACATGTCTCTTTCGTGTGAAGTAAAATGAAATACTGCTAGCGCGCCGGCCCGTCGTGTATGTGACTCGGTGCAGCATGTCTAGCGGATCACGTAAAAACGTAGAGACCGTAAATTAACCGCTCATTCGGTTTTAAGCAAAAAGGCGCCGAGCAGCATCTCTAGGGGGTTCCATAAAAACGTAGGAGATTGTAAAAGTCATAAAAACGTCCAAACTGTAAAAAATATAAGGGGAACAAAAAAACAACATCGCAACTTCCATATTCAAGGTTTTCCTGGACAAATCGAGTGTGCCCTAGAGACCGTAAATTAACCGCTCATTCGGTTTTGGACGAAAAAGACACCGAGCAGCATCTCTAGGGGGTCCTGTAAAAACATAGGGAGTGTCTAGATCTCAGGCGCCTGAGAATTAGTTATGTCTAAGTCGCTGATGTCATTCTAATATTTGTGCTAATTCTCAGTTGCAACCTAGTTGCAACTCCTAAGATTTGTACTAGTTCTCAGTTACAACCTAGTTGCAACTCATTAAATTCTCAGTTACACCCGAGTTGCAACTCATGTATAGCACGAATCACGAGGTAAATCAAACGGTGAAAGAGGCGACTGAGAAATAACTATTTCTCAGGCGCCTGAGAAATAGCAAAACCGAAAAACATAGAGACCGTAAAAACATCCAAACTGTAAAAAAATTAAGAGGAACAAGAAACAACAGCGCAACTTCCATATTCAAGGTTTTCATGGACAAATCGAGTGTGCCCTATATATGTTGGTTGGCTTGGTGCCACTGAAGTTCCAGCACATCTGTCACAGGACTCACCTCAAACCGGCTAACTTCGGCTGAACCACCCCAAATTCTGGCGAATCTAGTCAAAATTCTGGTGATTCACGTACCATGGAGCCAATTTCACTGCAGCGACCGGAGACGGGTGGAGCTTGAGCTTCACTACAGTGATCAGAGAAGAGCGGAGTGGGACCTAGTCGGGTCGGGGTCGAAGAAGGGCAGGACAGAGCGGGGTAGCGCCTGGTGACGCTAGAGAGAACATGCGGCAGTGCCAATAAGCACTTGCGGCAGGGGAGCGGTTGCAAGCACAGTAAGGGGCGACGGCTTGTGAGGCTAGGGGCGGGCAGGCTATGGAATGGTGGTGGGCGTTGCGCGCTGCAGTGGAGGGTGTTGTGTGCGGCAAGTCTTAGCTGCACTCGCAAGGAAGATGTGTTGGAATTTGCTAGTGGGTTTTAGCCCTTAGCCCAACTAAAATATTAAAGTTCTCATTGGCGCATTCATGTATGCATGGCAAAAAAGGTGGAACTAAAGTAGTCCCAGTTTGCTAGTTAAAAAGGAGTCACAACACCTTATATAGAGAGAAAGGTGTTTCACCACTTACTAAGGTGTCAGAAGGAGAGCATCCACGCGCACTCCTCCTCTCACGCCGCGTGCCACACGATGGCGGACAAGCGTGTCGTGGTTTGCAGGAACGAGCCGTGCTCATAAGTTTTTTGGAAAAGTGTCTCGGTGCAACTACCAATTTTATCTTTATCATCTGCGTCTAACTTCCTCGACTCAACCGCCATGTGTTAGTGCTCATATGTCTCGGTGCTCATATTTTCCATGACGTTTATACTTTTGCTGTTCGAGAACGTGTTAATCAATCATCCGTTTACGAATCTTTTAGGTCATGTGTTAGTGCCCATGTCCTACACGTCATGCATTAGATGACATCTTCCAACCTGTGCACCATTGTTTCATCTCTCTGTGCTACCCTCTGTTACTCCATGCCGCCAGCAGCGTGCATGGTCGTCCGGGTAAGCACGTTTCCGGAATTCCGCCTCTTTAATCATGTATCGGGAGAGAGGCGATAAGATTTTTAGGGAGTATCTCGCCGCAACTACCCAATTTCATCTTCGTCTTCTACATCTAACTTACTCGACTCAATCACCATGTTGGACACCACCACCAAGAAAGCTGCTGATGCTCCTGTCGCCCATGGCGGAGCCCTTGATGTTTTGCCGTCGATGGTATAAATTGTACGTGTTCTTTACCTCCTCGTATTTCCCATGTTGATTACTACTTATGCAGTCCGTGTATATGTGCTAGGTTTTCACTTGCATATAGGTTGCATGTCTACTATGTGTATACTAGTCGATCTTGAAAATTGTACTGTCATGATTTATATTTGAATTAAATTAATATAAAAATTCTAATTATTTCAATAATAAGATGGTGACGAGAGAAAGAAATGAAAAAAGTTGTCCACATGTGGGGCCTACAGGATACGGGTCTATTTTACCGTGTCTATTTTTTTTTGTTGGCTAGTTTACCATCCGAAAATCTGTTTAGGATTACGTAGATGCTAGCCGCGCTCCGCGTCGTTTTAGGACACTGCTAGGGATCGGAAGCCGATATAAGCTTTTCATCGGATTCCTTCTGTGATGTTGGATTTGTTTCGCCTTAACCGTCTGATGCCTAGAAGATATCGTGAGCCTGGCTAGCTACTCCGGTTTGCATGCAACGGTTTGTGGTAACTAACGCTAGTTTCCTGGGATTCGGCATTAAACGATGATTTATTTCTGGCAACTAATGATGATTATGATATTTGATTTCTCTTATATTTCGAAAACTAATTCCAGATTTTGTTAGACATCCGATGGTAATGCAGTCCATCGAAATTGTGCTTCCATGATGAATGAAATTTTATGTGATTTAATAGAAATATGTGTCTTATACAAAAAGAATGTTTCATACGCATGTAGTGTCCCTTCCATCGGCCAAACCAGCTGCTTCCAACATGGTATGAATATGTTTCTGTAAAAAACTATATTCAGGGTCATAGCTACATGCTTCAAATGGCCGAGGATGCGCGTCTAAAGAAATAAATATTTGCTCCCATCAAATGGAGATTTGCTTCCATTGACAAATATATTTATATTTATTTATTTAAAGTTAGATGTTTTACAATGATCAGTAATGCCAAATGTCTACTTGCTTGCTGCACGAGCACCATGCTTCTATATGCATGCCGCTGCCCTCAACGGATCACATACTCTCCATGTTTGCTTTCATACGGAAAAAGTGGCATCTAGGTTGCAATGTTGTGCCATCTAGGCAAAATGTAGGGATCACCATTCGATGGTGATGATATGCTTCCTTTTGATGGTTGTCGTGCTTCAGTATGATTGGGGCACATGTCCTTGCAGCAATTGTCGTGCTTCCTTAATATGCATGGTGGTCATGCTAGATGCTACTTTCAAGTGTTGGTCTTGCTTCCTTTGATATTGTGGTTGTGCTTCTTCAGATTCACCGGCTAATTTTGACTGTACTTTCTTTTGGTCCTGCTTCATTCAGATGTGGTCATTCATTCAGATGTGGTCATGCTTCCTACAGATGGTGGGTGTGCTTCCTAGCTAGTTCAACTTAAAGTATAGGGACTAGATCGGCATGGACGGAGTAAAGCTGAACATGAATTCAAACGTTAGCCAACCTAGGTCAGATGAGGAGAAGCATTGTGAACTATGTATAAGTTGAGGGATACCAAGATTGACGATGATAAAGAGCGGGGAACAATATTCTGTGTGCCTGGAGGGGGTGGACGTGCCTCACCGTCTTTCCATTGACAACGGCATGGATGATGATGGGGCGGGAGGACGGAGACGTGAAGTCCCACAAGATTAGGTGTAGTGTGAGACCCGGACGACACCGCACTCGCTGGCTCCGACGTGATCGGCCATATCGTAGCACCGACGGTCCGATTGACCCCCCTCGCACCTGCTTCCATCCGTGGCTGGTCATTTGTTCCATGGGGACGTCTCCTAGCAGCGTAGCATCATGGATTCGTAGGCCTGGATCAGAGGATGCAGAGAGACAATTCGAGGCGCTATGGCGGCGGCAGCATAGGAAGCAAATAAGTGCGTGGATGCGAGGCGAGGCAGCGTATCACTTGATTAGAGGAGACGTTTTGGGGTTGACGAGGCGGAATCAATGTGCCTAATTATGGGGAAAAAGGATGCAAATCCAATCGCTGGATTGAGACGAGATCGACGACACTAAGAAGGGCCGACGATTGGTTTCCAATCGGACCCCGATAGATAGTGTTTACCTTTTACTTCACCAGCTGCCTTGAATGGTGGGTGGCTTACGGCAGTTTATTATGACGGAAAAATTACAAGGAACTGACGTGAAGTAAGAAGAAGAAGAAAAATCGTTGAGGGAGAATTAAACAGCTGTACAGCATGAATACGCGACCACCAACTACTGGCTGGCAACCACTCTACCATCTAGTCTGCTTGTACTTGATCAACTTGTATTTTATCTTATCTAAACATTATTACTCCTACACGCGACAAATGTAACAGACTTGCTGCTTTTGTAAAAATTGCGGGTGTATACAAGTACATCGACGACCCAGCGTGACCACGTTCGTGTACTTAGGCCATGTACATTGCTCAGCGCTTAGATAGACGCCTGAGTGAGTCAAAATATATAAATCCCCAAACATCATTTTATTAGCTGTAAGTGTCAGGTCTGGCAACACATGGCCCTTAATTTGATCGCTATTTGGATTAGAAAAACAGGAAAACTGACACTTTTAGCTTTACCTCTCCAACGCCAAAGGCTTGCGGTGGAAGCTTAAATCGGTATGCTAGGCCTCGTTCAAGTCTCGGACTCTTTTTTCTTTGCGTCTCTGGCTAGCGTCCGCTGCTCGTCTAACCTGTTCATGCGAAAATAAATAAAAATTCACGAAAACACAAAAAACTTTGCGTTTTGATGTATTAATAGAAAAGAAGTTTGATTTACAAGCCTAAGAGAAAGCTGATACATCCATATATACAATACATCCAACACTCAAAACAAGACTACGACTAGCATCGAAATCCGTCGAGTGCTTCTCCAGGACGCCGCAGAGTGAGCTCCTCCACTGAACAGAACCGTTGCCGATGAAAGTCGCAGTGCTTGCACATCGTCGATATCGCTAGGAGCATGCCATTCGCAGCCAAGATGGATCCCACCTAGATCCCGCGAGCCATCTAGGCTCAGCCCAAATTCAGGGTACGCCGCCGGTGCAGTGGCTACCTCCCTGCAACCTCAACAAACTTACTACCATGTAGTCTTCACCGACCCGCCATCAACCACAGAGGCCAGCCAACCACTGGACATCCGGAGGCTTGCTCGCGTCGTCCGGGAAGGATCCCCGTCGCGCAAGCCATCCACAATACCACTCGAGAGGCCGACACTCCATCTGCACTAAGACGACACATGAGGCCAACACCGAGGACCATGCCGATAAGCCATGACTCATACGAGGGAATCAGGTTTCCAAGACAACGCCTCCATGGAGGGTACGGCGTCGAAGACGCCGCCGTCGCCCGATCTGGCAAGCCACATCTGGGGTTTTCACCCGGAACCTGACACCCTAGGCGAGGAAGGTGTCGAAGCTCCTCAATGACGCCTCAACAGGACACGACACCCACAGGCGTCGCCGTCACCGACCCAACGGCAAGGCCTTCTCCCGAGGCTTGGTACCTTGTTCCCGCAACCGAGCACCCTGCTCCTCACATGGAGCCCCCGCGCTGGCCCTTGGAGGAGTCACCGGAAGGTTTGCGCACATCCATCTCAAAGAAGCATCGTCGGTCACCCATCACCTCCAACCCCGCCGCCGGCGTCACAAAACGCCCCGAACCACCACACCAACAAGGCGTTGGGCTCCACTCGACCCGGCCAAAGCAGCAACATCCCTGAACTCAGGGTCAGGGAGGACGACCAAGGGGAAGTGGGGGGCCGCCGGCGCCGTCGAAGTTGCCAGCAACGTTTCCCAGGAGACCCAACCTGCGTGGAGCAAGGCTCACGCGCATGGGCCAACAGGCTAGAACCCGCACAACCCAGATCGAGCCCAAATGGGCCCGGATCTAGGGGCGGCCCGCCTGCCCGCTGTCGCCTCCCTGCCTCTGCCATCGCCGCTGTCCGGGACCACTGTCTCAGCCTCCACCAATCGGCCGGCAGCCCGAGGGGGGTGCCTCCATACCAGATCCGGCCGCCGCCTGCCGGAGGAAGGAGGAGGGAGCCACATAGGCCCCATGCATAGAGAGACCCACCCTTCGCCTGTCTGGTCGTCGACACCACCACGACGTCCAGCAGCCAGCGTCGTTAGTGATACCTTTGATCCGGATTACGGATGTAGTATAGCTCTTTTTCCCTAGTAGACCTAGGTTTATCGAATCCTCGGGAAGCAGAAATCAAAGTGATATTACCTTAACGGACCTTCGAGAGTTTTAGAATTCCTATTACGTTTTCACCGGACCAAGAGTTTGCGATCTTGTTGTTGTTGACGATGGAGAGAGAGGGAGAGGGCCTAGAGTCTTCGGTTTTCACCAGTAGTTGTGCAAAATATCTGATGGGAATAATAAATAGTAATAAAGTACTCATGTAATTGTTAGAGCAAGATAATTATATGTGGGCAATGCATCCATAAATGTTATCGCCTCCGCAACTGCTTATGGCAATAACCTACTAGTATCATCCATGAAAGAAAGAGAACTAATGATATGCATAGTGATGTCACCGTTAATCCTAAGTAAGTTCCTCACATATAGCTGTACTACCCTTTCTGTCACTGGGCTTCCTATCCTACAGATCAATCGTTACTCACACTCCCTTTACATGGATCAATTCTCGGGGTCTTGGGGTACCTGACAAGTCCTTAGATTGAGGAAAGAGAGGGTACTACAATCATCAAGTCATACAAACTAATACATGATTCCATCTATGATAAATAACATGCACAAAAGCTACATGGCTAGGCCGAAGCCCTTAACCCAAGGAGAATTACTCACACATAGAGATGAAATCGACAATCATAAACATTGTAATAGAGATCATAGAGTTGATAACAAATAGTCTACAATGTCGTCAATTGGAGATGAGATCTACTATTACAAGTAGTGGAAGATGCCTATGGTGGTGGAGAAGGGTTTAGAGGTTTGGATCTTGATCTATTCCTCCGGCGTGGCGGCAGGGAGAGTTGAGGATGAAAGAAACGATGTTGTGGAGTCGGGCGGCCTGTTTCTCTTCGCCTGAAGACTCTTTATATAGGGGTCCCTTCACGAAAGTTGTTCTGTTTGACCTAAGGAGGTTGGTGCCACCTATACGGCGGCGGGCCGTATAGTTAGTCATTAAACTCGCATACGTCTCCTCACGGATCCTGGTTTCTTTGGCGTGTTGAAAATCTCGTATCTTTGGCATTTATGTAGTGATTCCCTTCATAATACGTCATTATCTGCGCAGGCAAAAATATCAAGAAAGGATTGCATACCCCTCTGATCATTAGGCATTAGTGGCTGGAAATAGAGAGATATTTCATCAAATATATGAATAATATCTAGTTTAAATGCGGACGTGGATGGCTATATTTCATAGCCATCAACCTCCCTAAGCTTAAACTTGATCGTCCTCGAGTAAGAAAACCAAAATCAAAAGGGAACTCAACATTTAAACTAAAATAACGAGATGATGATCTTACTCATGATTGGTAGTCGCATGTTTCCTCCACTTTATTAATCTGAAAAACTTTAGCATAGATAGAGTAATGGCAAGAATATCATACGGGTTTCATGAATCATTATAGCGCAGCAAAATTATTATAGGCATGGATGATTCAAAAGAGTAAACTTTATTCCATGTCATGTAGTTAACTCATAGGCTTGCCTTTGAACAATAAAGTGTAATCATGTAAAATTAAGAGTGTGAGAGTTTGTCATGAAAAAGCATATATACTATAGTATCTCAATTCTCTCACATCAATAACTCAAAACTTTTCAAGCACTACTTTTCTGTTCATTGTCCTTCAAGAATTTCAGTTTTTAAGTAATTGAGAGCATTCCAAAAAAATTCATTAGTTTATCGGGCTGAGATGGACACTCGTGGCATCACTAAGGTTTTTGTTCCTTTTGCATAATGATTACTCATATCAGCCAGAGGAGTGATTCCATCATGTTACAGCTACCCGGGAGTGCCAAGAATCTTACCCATTATTGCATTACTGCTACCAATGTTTAATCAACTCATAGCCGAAATCTAGGAGTTTCCTCCATGAAGATCGTTTGTATGCCAACGGAGTTATTGGCATCCCATGAAGTTTGACACGCATAAAACTATATCATTCTTATGATTTACAAGTCAAACTTTGGCATGCTCACAAAAACCGCTAAACATTAATTCAATTGAACAAATCTTTTCAAAGAGAGCTATCAAGTCAATCATTATTTTCTGTGGTGTCGAGTGTCTCTAGGAATAAGCTTTCAAGACTGAACACTACAACACCCAAGTCTTATATTTGTGAGACCTTTTCTTATTTCAATTGTTTAACAAATTTTAGGTAAGACTTGGTTAACTACAAGAGCTGGAACAAAACATACCCAATCAAATACCCATGCAAACAAAATTTTACTATAATATAGAGACTCACTCCACCGATATAACATCTCAACATTACTACTAACTAGAAGGGGTTTCTCAAACTTCAAAAGTAGGGAGTCATAAGGCATATCTCTCATGTTTGGTTCTACTTCTCTCTTCCCTTTTTATTTGTTTCTTGGAAACTCGAAGCCAATCACTCTCCTGTTATATGAATTTCTTAGTGACTTGGGTTGCTTAGTACTATACTGGATATGCTAAGATTGATGATTTTATCACCTTTAGCTCTAGAATGCTCTGTTAATAGATTATGTGCTCCATTTTTAGTGTTTATCTTGGCAGTGATGAAAAGTTTGTCATTTGTTCAAAGGATAATATATGAATTGTATGTAATATGTGATATTGGCCTTGATACTTAGTTTTTGTCTAAGTAATGACGTATAGATTGTTTAATTATGATTCATAGCTTGTTTAGTTATGAAGATGATTAATTTTCCTTGCTTTGAGAATAAATTGTTACCATCCATAGTATATGGATTGATCTGAAATGGTCTACCAAAGATATTGGTGAAGGTTTAGTCTTTCAATGGAGTGATGCTTATGATCAGATTATCCTAAGATTGCTATCTTATGATAGACTAGTAATTATGGAGCATTCCTAGCTATTTAGTCTATCGAATTATGTTTGATCTTTAGGTTGTATGCCACAGTATGCCTCCCATTGGATGGTACACAGATCCTGTAATTGCCTTGTTGATCTGTTGGATTTAAATCCATGATGCAAAGTTTGAGAATTGAGATGATAGTGGTTAAAGATTGGATTCTTTCACTGTCCCTTTTACTCTTCTAGGATGAGTATCACCCCAGTTGGGTGTAGCTCTTAGGGTTTAGTTTTAAATTAACAGATGTGACACCCCTGGGTTCAGGGCTAAACAAATCCCAGACCTATGTCTGACATAAGCTTAACCTTGAGCTCGAGAATATCCAGTGAAGAATCGGTATCACAACAGTGAACCTATGACACAAAAATTTATTACAGCAAGCTCATAACTGAGCAGAGAACCAAATTATTACAAGCAGAGGTCACTGACCACAAACATCAAACAACGGAAGGCAAATTATGCTATTAAGTATAGCAAACTTAACAAATGGCCTAAGAAGCGTGAAGCATAACGATGACGTCCCAGCCCATAGATTCCAGGCTGCTGGCCGGGAACCCCAAGCTACTCGTCGGTGTCGATGTAGTACCAAACTGATCTTCAAGGGAACACTTACTCTGCCAAAAGTATCAACAAAGCAAGGGTGAGTACAGGGTGTACTCCGCAAGACTTATGGCTGGTGGAGTTTTTTTGCATAAAGTCTCTGTTGTTTATAAAACAAGAGGGAGAAGAAGCTCGTCTGATCAGAGTATTTTAAAAGGGGATAAGAGAGCGACATCTCTGAAATATTGATCATCATCTTTTGATATCCACCAAATCATCATCTGAACCCTAACTAGGATCACCCCCTCGTAACCATGAGGAAGCATCCTTAAGCACACGTTGATATACCAAGTTTTACAATTAGGTTAAAGTTCTCTATGATCTTAGAATCTGGTCACCAAGCGTTCATAACCGTGAACACGGCTTTTCGAAAATATTTAACCCTGCAGGGGTGTACAACTTTACCCACACGTACCAACCGACTCTTAATGCCAGTACATTAGCCCTCTTCCTTGGAAGGCCGGCAAAGGGTGGTTGGCCACGACCTTTACCTTGCTTTCGCTGAGACCATGAGTCACGCAATAAGTATGATTCCACCGTAACGGGTCAAATCCCGAAGCCGGTACTTAAATATGTGAGGCGAGGTTGGTTTACCAGGGGCTCCATCGACCCCAAGCAACACGGTCCACGCTTCCCTACCTGTTATGAATGCACCTGCACCCGGCAAATCTTTTAAAAGGTTTTCTATGCATATGTCGAATGGAACGCCCTAACTATGTGACTCATGGAATCTACTAGGCAAGTTAATCAGGCGAGGGGTTCCCAAGCCCCGTGTGGTTGTACGCTCATATCGGTTCCAAAGGTAAGAACTCAGTTTCTAGTGGTGGCGAGCATGGGACTAGAAAAAACACATCCCACCATGGCCTTCCATACAAGCCTTAGCATGTTTAACTCATATCACCTCTGATATTATATCATCACGTTCTCCTGTCATACTAGATTCTCTGCATCTGATACATCATCTGGATGGACTAGACTCAATAGCTATGCATGGCTAAGCAGGACACAAATATAAGCTTTAGCAGCGCACACAAGCCAAACCTAGTTATGCTAGGAGCAGTGGATCAGGTAATATAAGCTCAAAGGGAGTAATGCAACATATAGGATATTCTATCTATCGATAAAAGACCGCAGTAGAATCGTATGCAACATGGCAGAATTGAAATGCTTTCGAAAACATAGGATTATATCATGGTGGGGCTATGCTTGCCTTTGCCCATTGATAACAAATAAGCAGATCTTCGGGATCCTTGTGCTTGACTTGATTATGGTTGGTCAAGTATTGTTCGTTGATCTTTGATCTTCAATGGTCTTGACCTTGGTCTTCAATCTCGATATTGATCTCGATATCGTATTATACCGAGGAAGAACCAAACACCGGAAAGAAAGGAAAACAATCAGCACATGGCATCGATGAAATGATCAAGAAAGGATGATGATATGACAAGTTAAATTGTATCAAAATGTAACCCTAAGACATGCTCGACAGTTTACTCGGGGTTCCGAGGGGTGAAAACCCTAACTCGGGGAAACTCCGGATGTATATGAGAGGGGTTACTATGTTCTTCTATTTATACTTGTCATGAAAGTTGATTAACAATGCATTATTATAGCTTAATTAGATAGTTCTCATTTTTCTGAACATTTTGATATTTTATTTGTATTTTTCTGACTTATAAATTAAAAGATATTGAATTTCCAAGTTTATAATAATTTCTGAAATTATTAAAGCCTTCTATTATCTCAGGCTGATGTCAGCTCGAGCATATAAAACTTTTTATACCGCAAACACAGCTAGCCGCAGTGGATGACAGAGGGGCCCGAGGCCACCTCAGCTACCATGCAAGCAAAGTGGGGTCGGGGGCTGGTTTGACCGGGCTGACCCCGCGCGACTGACGTTAGCGTGATGTCACACCGGCGGTGAGCCACGGATCGGCAGCGGGGATGGCGATTGGCGGCGAACTAGGAAGCACGGTTAGGCGGGCTAGATACATCACGACATGGCGAACCCTATAGAGGTGGCGCCACCCAGAGATGGTCGCCGGAGAAGCGGCTACGGCGTTGCCCGATGGCGGCGAGCGGAAGAACACAATGGAAGCTCGTTACAGGATGCAAACGAGAGATGGGAGTGTACTGGCGGGTTCCTGGGCTGACCGTGATGCTCGTGGAGGGCTCAAGGATCTCGGGGGAGGCCGGAATCACTCGCGGCGACGACAGCCGGAGACAGGGAAGGAGGTGGTGATTGGAGCGAAAGAGGCGACTTCCGATAGAGCTGGCCGGGGCAATAGAGCAAGTCGACCATGGCGGTCACGCCTGTGAGCTCGGAACGACGAGGGGAGGCGAGAAACGATGGCGAGACGGAGATCCCGTGAGCTAGGGTTCGGCCGGAGATAGAAATTGGGGAAAGAGAGGAAGCTAGGGCTTATCCGGCGACAACATGGGGTCTTATAGGCATTGCCGGCATCTGTAGCGAGAATATTGATGCACGACAGGCATCGCAGCGCCGGCGAACGACTGGGCGGCGACACGCAGAAGCTTCGTCATCGTCGTCCTTCTGTCACGAGGTAGAAGAAAAGGAAAAGAACGCTGAAGCGGTACTGGGCTGGCTCGGGCCGTTGTTGGGCCTGCTGCTGCTGCGCGAGCGCCATACAGAGGGGAGAGGAGAGAGGGAAGGAAACTAGGCCGTCCTGGCTGGCTGTTGGTTCTCTTTTTTTACAGGAACTCTTTTCTTTTTCTGTAATTTGTTTTATGTTTGTATTTTCCAATTTAAAACTGCTTTGAGTAATCTGAAAATACTAGAGGGGTTTGTAAAACTAGTAAAACATTGTGGGGCCCTTTTAGTCCGTTTGGGCTCCATAGTTTTGCCACTTTTCAAATACAAAACCATTTTGAATTGATTTCAAATAGTGGAAGAGGGTAGGGTTTAGGGTTTTCACTTTATTTCTTTAATGCACAATTTAAGACATGATGCTCATGATGCACAAACAAAACCCTAATTAAAGATTAACTAGAACTGGGGTGTTACAGCTCTATCCCCCTTACGAGAATCTCGACCCGAGATTCCAAAGGTAGGAAGAGAGACAGAGAGAGAAAGAAACAGGGTCACTCTAAAATAAGAGGGAAACACAGTAAACATCGCACAGAGTATCTCATGGTCAACTCATGGATGGAGTGTTCAGAACAACTCTGAGATGACGAACATGAAACACGTCAAGGTAATGGTGGAAACAAGAGGAGATGGTTTCAAGTTGTTAGATAGATGGTCTTCATAAGGATTGAGACCATGGAGCTTCAGAAGAGTATAAGCTTCTGAGAAGGAAAGATTCCAATAGAAAGAACAGAACACAGACTTCTATAGGGAAACTCTGCTAAACGGCTTAAGTAGAGCTTTCAGATTCAGAGATATGGATCAACAAAATCAAGCCGTTGAACTACTTTTGACACAAAAGAGTCACTCTTTCATTCAAAAGAAGGCCAATACAGATAGGTATTTTGTGGAGAGGACTCGTAAGAGTCACAAGGGACATGTAACAAGAGAAACTATTGATTACCAAAATCGTTGTCACTCTTAAAACATGGTTGGGAAAAACGACGGAAACTCTTTATTCATCCAGGTCTATCAGAATCTTTGCCAAAGATCATGATATCACTTTACACCACTGAGATGAATTGGTAAGAAGATTCCTGATGACACGAGAAGAAAGAAACTTCATTCTCAGACTTCAAGTACTTGGCACAACACAATGATTGCCATCATAAAAGGGTCTGGAGAATCGACCGAGAGACATTTAGCAGCACTACTTTAAATGTTCTCCTTGATGTTCGAGAAATCAATCATCAAGTAAAGGTCGGACTTTGGATAAAAAGGAAACCATAAGAACAACTCCTATAATAAATCATAGAATAAGCCTTATGAAGAGTGGTTGTTATTGCTGAATCAAGGAATATGACAAAGGGTCTTTCCGGCTAAGTATGTCAACCATTACAACAATCTTGCCAGATTTACAGAGAGACCTATGTCAAAACCTTGAGGAATACCAACCATCATTGCTGCTTAAGATTCAACTTTGGTTAGGTGGAATGATACTTCAGACTCAGCATGTCCGAATAGAAAGTTTGCAACATTTATCGATGAGGTAAAGTTACTAGATTCTCAAGATATGGACTAAAGTGCTAAGCTCCAGAAGACTGAGCTAGATTGCTATACCCATGTATTAGCAACTTGTCGAAGGACAACTGCGCACACATAAAGTACTAACAATTTAAACACACATGTGTCCTTAAGGAACGAGGATAACTCTACTCGAATCCACGGCGACATCTTTCAACAATTGCATATGAATCGGAGAAGGTCACTTCTAACATCCAGAACTCATAATTCGAGATGACTCGAATACGGTTCTCGAAAGTTTCCAACATTAATGCCAAATATTCCATATGAATCTTGTCTAACATGGAGAAGATAATAATGTCATTGATGGGCTCAACAACAAACTTATCAAGACAATCCATTAATATGGACTCATATGTTGTGTGAACAAGGCAAGAATGCTGGTCAGATCGAAGGACACGAAGATGTACTCAAGTGAAACATCACATGAAGAAACACCATCAAGATAGTCCTTGGAACTGAGTTTTATTTGGCAATAGCCCAATCAAATCGAAGGCGGGGGAAGATAACATATCCATGAAGGAAATACTATCTTTCTTCAACTCGAACAAAACTAGACATCCCTTTAAGGAGGAACAAAGTCACATAGAACTTTTGTTTTACAACTCTACAAGTTGTTGTTTAAGCTCAACCAACTAGTTCAGGGGTATCTAGTACGGATCCTTGGAGAAAAGAGCTGTTCAGAGAACTGATGCAGCGACCCAGCATACAACTTCATGATGTAGTATACTATAGTCGTTGACATAACACCAATGAAACACCGTTCACTAGTATTACATCCCTCAGAGTGGTACAACAGAAACACAGCAGGTCCAATACATGGCTAAAGGTTACAACTCACTCTATACACAAGATCCAGAGAACACTCTAGGTTAAAGAGAGATAAAGAATCTTATTACAAAGAAGAATAACAAATAAACAACTCAAATACTATCATAATATTTAGACTAGTATGCTAACTAATGGTCTGGCATTGCTTCTATTGCAATATGCTACAGAGATAGGTTCTATGGTTAGAGATTATTTTCCTATCTAATCAGTAACTTCGTCTTCACTTGAGTGGATGTATATGTTGACTTTCTTGACTTCATTGAAGAGCTTTAGCTTTTGATGATGACTCCTGGAGCATAACTTGATGTAGACATCATCTGTATTGGCTTCAGAATCTAGCAAGGGTTAAGAAGATACTTTGAGTACGAGCGTACTCAGCAAGTTCACTAGAAAAGGAGTGTTTGATGCACTATAACTACAGCCACAGACTGTAGGTCGTAGGCAATGCAAGTTTTCATAAACATTTCTTCAAAGATTGCTTTTATTCTGAAAATCTATGTCCGTCAGCCTTCACGGGTTTACCAGAACTTTCATGGAGTTCCTTTCCCGCGGCGTTCGCAGCTCCTTCCCGGAACATGGAGTAACAAGTTACAGTTCTTACACTCTACAGAGGTGCGTTACTTTACCCATGAGAGATCAACTCCTTGTTGCACAACTGGGCAGCTTACCCGTCCACAATTCCATGTTGTGGGGCCCAGTAGATGATCCAAGACAATCACTGCCCTCTCCGCGACCTCATATGTATGCATGATCCTTCGGGGCCGGCTCACCTCCTTTAAGCCCCCTTTCGGGCAGGCTAAAACCCTGATGAGTTCCCGAAGACTTTATGACCTGGTGATGCCCGGACGAGTACCATTTGAATGGACTATATCCCTAAACACCATTCATAGATAATCTAGACACCAAAAGTGTGGGGTGTAAGGGTGCCCACCCATATGTTGGATCCGCACAAGAAATCACAATGTCACGTTAAGGTCGTCTTGCCTCCATACAAGAGGAAAAGGATACAACTGACTTCTCCGTCCCATTCCAAATCTCATGGTTAATGCGTAATATACGGCGCAAGAATCAATGGTGACATTGGTTGTTAAGTCCTAAATAATATGTTCCATTACCACCAGAACTTTCATAGTAGGTTATTACCTCATGGTAATAAACCTATAATATAATAATGAAAATAGTGTTTTCTGATCTTTTTCAAATGCAGGTGATGACAACACTGGATTTGTAAAATACTTTATAGAAAATAACCAAAGGACATGAGCAAGTGTGAACTTGCCTTTAGTGATTGCAAGATTATGCACTCACGGTCTTCAAGACAATTTAAAAGATCCAATATCTGAAATCAGCATCATTGGTCCGGTAAGTACTAATGTTTAAAGAAGCAATATGCTCTTATGCATAAGTAATGTGATGCACTTTATAAACACGAATTCCTGGGATAACGTTGTTCTAGGGTTTGGATGCTAGAAATGATGTCTTTGAAATGTGTTGTACTTTTAGATAAGTTTTACACTTGTGCTTCGTATTAGGGCTTGTGAGTGTGTGTGAAACAATATTAATTATACTATCATACAACAGTAAGATACAAATTGTGGAATGCTATTCAAGGATTACTTATATAAGAATTGCCTTATTTTCAAATCTTGCTTTACAAGTATAGGCATTTATAAGGAACTTTAGGTATTAACAATCCTAATATACAAGTACGGTTTAAAGCAATGTGATTATGTTTAATTGTCATCTGTTGACTATGATGAAAGTTCTTAAGTTTAGTTGTTAAGATTTAGGGACACTATCTTAAGATTTGTTTTTTTAAGTGGCAAAAAGAATAACATTTGAAGAAAAGATTTCTTTTCTAAGGTCTAAACAATCTTTGGGATTAGTTAAGTCTGGACGATGTTATTTGTGCTTGCTTGAATAGTTTGGACTTGTGATGCTTTACTACTTAATTATAACAGACCAAAGTTAACTATAAGACACATAACAAAGTATTTAGTATTATATTTAAAATCTTGTGGACTAAAGTTAACTTTAAAAAACATGGATAGAGTTAAGGTGTAATGCTTATGATATTTGTATCTTGGATACTTTGTAATGTTTCCTGAAGGTTACTTAAGAATGGTTGCACTTTTATTTGATGTAGTGGTTTCTTGATTTTATAATGGAATAGAATCTTTTACCTTTTATAGATGAGTGGTTATAATTTATAAACAAGGTAATAATATTATATTTAAAATGTGTTGGACCAATTCGACGTAATGTTCTAAATATTTAAGGCTAGTATTACTTATTAGACCTAAATTGGCAATTTTAGAAATATTAACAAATTTTATTTACCCTTGTATGAATTAACAACTCAGGAAATAGTTTTAAATTTAAGTTATTAAAATATTTAAATTTTTATTTATCTCAGAAGTGGAATATTATATTTTTAACATGTAGGTATTATTTTTGTGATCATTTAGGTATATTACATTTTTTTATGATTAATAAATAATAAGATATGAATTTTATAATTTTTATTACTTTATAAATACTTAATAAATAATGAATATTTTAGTAATTGAGATAATAATGTATGATTATATTTTTAAATTATAGTTCTTATTTTTCTAAGGTTTTTGATATTTTATTTATATTTTTAACATTTACCATTATTAAAATATGAATTATCAAAGTTTTATTACTTATAAAATCTTTATTAAATAATAATTATTTAAATAACTATCATAATAATGTTTGATAATAGTTTAATGTTATAGATTTTATTTTTCTAATTTTTTTCATATATTATACATGTTTTTCTGACTTATAAAACAAAAGTTATTGATTTAATAAGATTTAATGATTTTATTTATTCCTGAAATATTTAGATTTGGATTTGCAATATTTGATTTATTTCCTAATCAGACACTAAGCTTTTTACACCGCACCCACACCTAGCCCTAGTCACTGACTAGTGGGCCAGTGGCCACATCATCTCTTAGGTTAGTAAATGCATTTGTTACCGGCCCTATTTCTACTCCCAAACAATGGCAGATGGGCCCTAGGGCCACGTCACATGCCACCTGGGCAAGGATCAGTCCAAGGGCTGACCAGGTCAAGGGTGACATCACCCTGACATCAGCTCGCCAGAACCTCGCCGGAACATCGTCGGAGACGGCGCATGAATGGGTTTTGGGACGCGCGATTAGGGTCGTTCGATGCAGGGGTGTCTACTGAACCTAATAGTGGCAGTGCCGCCCCTAAAGGTCATCGGAACAGGAAGTCTGGCGACGACGAGCGGCGGAGCGCATAGATACATGGTGAGCTCTTGATCTAGGAAACGAATGAAAGCTTGGAGAGCCTCGGGAGGATCAGGGACTCACCATGGTGCTCGTAGCAGGTTCAGTGAGGTCAAGGAAGGCCTAAAGACGGCAAATCGACGGTGGTCGGACTTTGGAAGGACGAGGCTGTGAGCTAGATTAAGGGCGTGCGTGACCGATTCCTTCCACGAGATGAACCAGCGTGGCACGACGGTTCCAACAGTGAGCTCAATAGGTCAAGGGAAGCTTCGGAGCGACGGCGACATATGTCTCCGGTGAGCTAGGTTTTGGCATCTGAGAGGAGATAGAGAGGAAGAGGAAGAAATGGGGATAGGGATGAGGCAGGGTGTCGCGGTGGCCTTCTTATCCCCTTCTAGAACGGCGGTAGGCATCTCGACGCACGGCTGACGATGATGATATCGGATGGCGGCGGACTCCTCCAGCGAGCTGCCTGTGTGCGTGAGGATGACGATGATGTTCATTTTACAGAAAACCCCCTGGCGATTTTTTCAGCTCAACCCGCAGTCCCTCTTCGGTCCCACCCGTCAGCCAGAGGAAAGAACGAACTGGGCTGGCTGCTGGGCTTTTGTGGGCTGCACGTGGGCGACAGGTAAGAAGGAGGAAAGTTGGGCCATGACCAGGAAATGTTTTTTTATTTGTTTTCCTTTTCTATTTTCTGTTTTGCTTTTTAGATTTGTATTTAATCTATAATTTTAACTTTTCTAACAAAGTTTATTTGCTAAACATTTGCAGCAATAATTAATATTAATTGAGATTTATTTGGTAAACCTTTATGATAATTATTTTGTATATTTCTTTATTTTATTTATATGAATCCCTTTTTAATATTTTGTAGAAGCCTTTATTATTAATTTTCTTTCTATACTAAACCATGGCTTTATTATTTGATATTTCCGTCTATGTTTATAAAACTTAATTCTAGATAGCTCATAGTTTGAATGGAAATTTTTATATATAATGATCCTATAGTATTATTTGATGCATGAAATACAAAGGAAATTAATATGGTTAATTTTACTCCCATTAATTTAGAAAATGGCAATGTATATTTTCTATTATGATAAACAAAGAAGTTAGGGTTTGAATTATAAGTGCTTACCCTAGAGTTTAGGATTCTTAATTTACTTATATTCCTTTGTTGATGTGAGTAAAGATTTAATAGCTAAGCATATTGTATTTTGTTTGTGATCTTTAATGATATCATCTTTTAAAATAGCAAGTTATTAACTAAAATGTCTTATGGAAAAGAAATTGATAAAAATATCTCCTAATACATATGGTTAAGACAATTGGAAATGATAGAGATGTGCTTATGTGATTTGCTATAGGAAAATATTCCTATAAAGTGATATGGAGATAAGATGATGGATCAATAACATGAAATGGATATTATGTTTGGTTTGAGATTTAGAGTTGGGTGTTTACCAAGAATTTTTATCTTCCATAATTCATAATTCTGGACTTCTAATTAAGGAATTCCTTTCCTAGATATACTACTTTTTCCTATCCATCATCATGGTTAACATGATGAGCTTTACTTCACAAGAATATTCTTATCCAACTTTTATTCTTCTAAACTTATTGATGAATCCAATGAGTTTTACACTAAAGCATTTCATGATCTTCACCTATCCAGACTTGGTTATATCAACTACTCTTCTGCTGATAACCTTCAATCCAACAAGTAGCTACTTATAACTCCATTCCTATTCTTCCATAATCATCCACCACTAATATTACTCCAGTAGATTGGTTTATAATTAGATATACATCCAATCCTACTCCACCTCAAGTGTTTAATAGTTTCCCAGAGGAAAATACTAACTCTATAATTCAATGCTGGTCTAACATCATCTTAATCATACAATCTTACATGTACTTGACTCCAATATCATATTAGAGTTAAATCAAGTTTTACCCACCAATGTCACTTATACAAGATATAAGCATTCAATCTTGGTGACTAACGCATGATCATTATAATCATTTGATCCCTTATGGTTTAGGTTTCTAATGAGCTAGTGAAGGCTTCATCAATACAACTTTACAATTGTATTGAAATTATCTTCTTCGTATCTCTTATTGGATTAAGGGCTGTTATTAATGGACTATGCCCACTTGATCCAATAGAATTACTACCGGTAACTATCTTCAGGATTCATCCTTGTAATCTTCTTTACTACCATATTATTATATATTCCAATAACTCTTCTATCATTTCAAGAGTAAGTTTAACTCCATCAATTATCATATTGATTTGATTCTCTTCAATCACTCCCATCCTATAGATGATATCTAAAACTAGCATTACTATTTACCTCTTCTTAGTTGTTTCTTTATAGGCACTTAAATGTATGCTATGATATGGTCAAAAGTTGATAGATTAAGAATTGGTGAATCAATAGTTGATTACTCAACATTGATGAACAACATATATTGAGATAGGATTCCATAAGGATTGATATGGAAAGAAAGATACATGGTGCATGATCTGGACTTGGTTTCTTTCCTACTCAATCACACTAAAGAGTTAAAGTTAGGTATTACCATGATATTCATAGTAAGAATAGATAAGAATAAGATAGGTCAGGATTATTCATTACATTCTTATTACTTGAATTGTAATGTGAACTTGGTATTCATAAGTTGTTGTGAGAAATATTATGATATGATCCCTTAAGGATAAGATATCAATCATTAAGAAATGCATTAAGTTTTAAAGTTTATTATATTTGATCTACCCTTAGATCAAATCATGTTTACCCTGATAAGGTTTTAGCAAAGGTCATATTGAAACTTATCGCAATCAACTTGATGATCTACTTCAATTCCATCACGCTGAGAGAAGCTTCAATCCCTTTAACAAGTTTTGTTTAAAAGCGCAAAAATTATTTGGATTTTCTATGCATGAATGCAATGCACACATCTGGGTTCAGCTTATTTCTAAGCTCTAATGCTGGGATGTTACAACTGACTTTCTCAAGAGATTGACAACACGGTCATGTGGCAACATGGCGACACTTCTAGTAGACAACTCGAATATCACGAACCACCGATATGTCACTTAGTTCGAGAGGAAACTTGCTTGGTAAGGCAAGAGGACATAGTCTTAGAGCTTCAGCACAAGCCTAACTCTTTGACCGAAGAGAGTGTACCAGAATAACGGACGTGGATAGCACCATCATTCTTTGTTTAGTAATAGAGTTAACCAATCATGCGAAGAATGATACAAATGTCCTTAGAGATCAAAACAATAATAATTGCTAAGAATCTCAGATGGCCACATTATTACGCACACACATCACTCATGAGCACGAAAGCTCGAGGAAGGGTGGGTAAAAATGTGTAGAAGCATCACTTCGTTAAGGGTTCATGAAACTTAGCACGACCTCTTAGTATATAAGAGTGTGGTACTTTTAAGATAGAACAAATAGATGCCAATCAATGCCTCTTGATCTGCGGATTACAACACTTTGACCTGGTCCTAGATATGACGAGGTACTGGAGTTTGTTTCTCCTAGACATCCCGAAATGGTTTGTCTAGACGAACCACAAGAGTATCTTGCATCGGAGGACACCAATGCACATTTACTACTTGACTACCAACTCATAGACAAAGTTCAGAACACAACAAGGGGAAAAGAACATACTTAGAGTAGAATCCCAAGATGTGGATGCATAGATTATCCATCTTCCGGAAACCAATGCAAAGAAGGGTAAGGTATGGCAGAGTCACGAGGGTAGATGCGAGACTCTCGAGGAGTACTCTTGTCGTGATCTATTTGGGATCATGAAAGAACATGTGCCATATCATGTGGTAGGGAAGTCCTTTATTGTCACAATTCAATCGCGACAAAAACAACACGCTTGAAGGCTAGAATTGTAGTACCATCCATCCTGAGGTAACATGTGAACATTAACGACAGGGGTTAAAGGATTGGATCATGGGTTAAAGATCAGCGTCATGTACAAAATTCACAACACCAGAATCCAGCACAATCAGGGATCTTCAGTTCAAGTCCAAGGGTTAAAACCAGTGGCGGAGCCAGGATTTTCACATTGGGTATTCGGAGTAAAAAAATCTAACACACTGATATAATATATGTGCGTACACAATAGCAAGAATAGAACTAAAAATTGTTCATAGTAGTGCCAATACGCTCCAAAAACTAAATCTCATTAGAAGAACAATGAAAAAAATATTCAACTCTACGATCTCCCTTTTGAAAGCGAGCAATGATATCATCATCCTTTACTTGCAAAAACAATCGATGCTCAAGAAAAGTAACCAAGCAACCATTTAAGAATTACTCACCCATTATGTTTCTCACCTTATTCTTCACGTAATTCATTGAAGAAAAGACCCTCTCGACACCAGCAGTCGCCAGAGGAGGAATTAGCACCAATTTATGAAGGTTCTAAACCATGGCATGAGAAAGATTTTTCTTTGTCTCAACAAGCATAATAGAAAGGTCAGCAATATTTTTTACCTTTCTAAATCTTCTATTCCTACGCATATCAGCCACAAACATATCCAACTGATAAGAAAGTTTCGATAGCTCTAGCTCTGAGAAATCCTTAGAATAAGATTTATCCCACATACATATAAAATTTATCCCACATACGATTTCAGATCAATACACTTCTCTTGCTTTTGCATGTTCTTCATTTTCCAGACCTACAATGATTGGTTTTTTCAAATCTCAATTGGAGAAAAACAGAACATAAATTACAAGTGAAGCACTACTTCTTACCGTGAAATCAACAGATCAGTTTGATGTGGTCACTTCTAATTCTAAATAGAATTAGCACCAACCGATTATATAATCTGAATTTAAAATAAAAGACTGTCACTTTTGATTTCAAATTCAATGTAAAACAACAGAAACTATAAGTGAAGGAGAACACGTGTTCTTACCGTGGTGATGACTGACGAACTAACGACTAACGACTGAAACACAAACGAACTGCGGGCGGTAGACAGATTACCGGCGAGCGGATTTCCCGAGAGAGGGAGTGAGCCTGGAGACGGGTGGCGACATGGGCGGAATAATAACACGCCCGGTGCACAATGGCCAGTCAGCCAGCTGAGATCGATCGAGTCGTGAAGGAGAGTAGCAGTTCCTGAATTGGATTTGTTTTCGCTGGCCGTGTGGGTCGGTAACTTGGTGGAAGCCTAAGAAAAACCCAAACAGGGCATTTGGCCCAGGTTAGAACAAGCAAACCTGGGAGGGCTCGGGACGGTGATTTTTTTGCGACTTTTACGAGTTAAACACGTACAGAAGAACCCTGGTATGTATACCTATACATATAGGAGCTTATATACTGATTTTTTTTGCAAAAATGATTGGATATTCATTGCATACCCATGAATAGTGCTAGCTCCGCCCCTGGTTAAAACCCGAGAAAGGAGTAACTACTGCTTGACAGGGCCGGCTCTAGGCTATGGCGACCTTGGCATAGGCCAAGGGCCCATGCCGGTGGGGGGCCCACGATCAGATATTTCCCTATAGTTTATCCTTTATATATCTATAAAAAATGCACATAACCGCGAGAGAACCTGATTACTTCTTCTGCTTTATATAAATGTTCTCAACTTTGTCTAGATATAAATATATCTATTCTAAATAATTACCTAGATATATACGAATTTAGACATTCACGGGCCTCGCTTGGACGGTCGATCTTCTCGAGGCACCTGACGCGAACACGACGCTAGGAGCCCCGGACACCTCGATCTTTGCGGCATAGGCGGATACGGCTCGACCCCTCTGCTCTGCCATGATACTGTCGATCGTCGATCTCCATCCGCCCCGACCCAACCCAATTTTCATTTCGATCTCCATTGTCCTAATTCTCAATCAGAATTTCAGCACCGGACAAGACGATGATCATAACTCATGAGGTCAATAAACAATCACAGTATATTACCAAACATTTTGAGATTAAGAATGTGTTATTTGTGGTTTGACATTAATTTTTAATATTTTATAAGTGCAAATAGATACATTGATGTTGATATTTCTAGATATGCTTACGTGTATATTAGGCTTAGGGGCCCATGTTATCAACTTTGCCTAGGGCCCCGCAAAACATAGAGCCGGCCCTGCTGCTTGAGTGACACAGCGTGCACTGCAAGATAGTAATCATGAGGTAGCTTCCAAGAGAAGAAACAATCTGAAGTACCCAAACAAATGAAAAGGAGGCACACGAGGCGAAAGGAAACCTTGGAACCTAGAACAGAACACTGTGGATCCAACAATATAATATTGCGGTTCCAAAAGATAGAGAGATCATGATAGAAAGTAATCTCTCAGATGAACAGGAGCAAAGGGGAACAATGAATTCACAACACACACAACTCTAGAGAACTCAACACTAGGTCAACTGGCTGAGAAACGACATGCCAGAAGGCACCTAAGCTTTGAAAGATTAGAAGAGGTATCAATTTTTTTCCAAAATCAACACCAGATAAGATAACCCAGATTTAGAGCGAAACTGGATAAGAAGAAAAAGAAGCATACTAGAGTTTTTGCAAATACTTTTCATCTTTTAAAATAGTTTTCACAAACACTAGACTTAACATCGACCAATATCAAGGTTTTCCTACGGTCGGTACTGCTCTGATACCAAAACCTGTGACACCCCCGGGTTCAGGGCTAAACAAATCCCAGACCTATGTCTGACATAAGCTTAACCTTGAGCTCGAGAATATCCAGTGAAGAATCGGTATCACAACAGTGACCCTACGACACAACAATTTATTACAGCAAGCTCATAACTAAGCAGAGAACCAAATTATTACAAGCAGAGATCACTGACCACAAACATCAAACAACGGAAGGCAAATTATGCTATTAAGTATAGCAAACTTAACAAATGGCCTAAGAGGCCTGAAGCATAACGATGACGTCCCAGTCCATAGATTCCAGGCTGCCGGCCGGGAACCCCAAGCTACTCGTCGGTGTCGATGTAGTACCAAACTAATCTTCAAGGGAACACTTACTCTGCCAAAAGTATCAACAAAGCAAGGGTGAGCACAAGGTGTACTCCGCAAGACTTATGGATGGTGGAGTTTTTTTGCATAAAGTCTCTGTTGTTTATAAAACAAGAGGGAGAAGAAGCTCGTCTAATCAGAGTATTTTAAAAGGGGATAAGAGAGCGACATCTCTGAAATATTGATCATCATATTTTGATATCCACCAAATCATCATCTGAACCCTAACTAGGATCACCCCCTCGTACCCATGAGGAAGCATCCTTAAGCACACGTTGATCTACCAAGTTTTATAATTAGGTTAAAGTTCTCTATGATCTTAGAATCTGGTCACCAAGCGTTCATAACCGTGAACACGGCTTTTCGAAAAAAGATTTAACCCTGCAAGGGTGTACAACTTTACCCACACGTACCAACCGACTCTTAATGCCAGTACATTAGCCCTCTTCCTTGGAAGGCCGACAGAGGGTGGTTGGCTACGACCTTTACCTTGCTTTCTCCGAGACCATGTAACATCCCAAAAATATTAAACTAGAATCATCAAACTCTAATCACCAAATTTAGGGTTAACAAAAACTTTTTCAATTAAAATATGAAAGCATTCATATGTGTATGCATTACAATTTGGATTCTTTTGAATTGCCATGATTATGTGTTTCTTTGCTTGTAAAATGATTCTTAGGTGAAATAAACATCATCTAAACAATCCCCACACTTTTCCCAAAGACAAATAAATCAAAACAAACAAATTAAGTGAATGGTCACTTTGGCCAAATTAACTCCCATGCCTACTTTGGCAATCTCTAACTTTCAGAACTTAACAGAAACATGTATGGATCTTTGCACCCCTTGATAATACTCATAACAAGGTACCAATGCCCATTTTGTAATAATCCAAAAATATTTAAATGCATAGTTTAAATGACAGTTTAAAATTGAATCTATATCATATGGGAAGATCCCACTTTTTCAAAAACCACTCAAACAAGCTCAACTTTTAAAACCCAAGCATATATTGACTCACCAGCACATGCCTAGCACACCCACCAAAAATCTTTTCAAAATTCAAAACTTGAATTCATGCGGCCATTTCATCAAACACCTTGCAGATACAAATCAAACAAAATCAAAACACTATGTTGAGCAGTGTTTTGGGCCTAACTTGTTCCCTCTCTAGCTCACAGCAACCTCAGTAGATCATCTAGTAAACTTAACTAATCACTAGCACTACTGTAAGCTTGCCAATATCATTAATGGTGAACAGGCCGAGAGCACCCATGCCACCCCAGTGTTGACAGCAGGCTAGAGGAAGAACTAGTCGTGCCAACCTTGTCTGGGAGGTAGCCCATGCCTCACCGCCCCCTCTCGACCAGCCCTGCGTCGCAGACAGCAACCAGAACCGCCAGGAACGCCGCGCCCGTGACGTTGTCGACCATGCCGATGCGTACCGCAGAGCACGCACTGTTCCCACGCAGCCCGACCACCTCGAGCCCTCGTCGCCCGCCAGCATGCACCCCACTGTCCCAGGAGACCGCCAGACATGCCCATTTCACCTCCCATACCCCGTAGCCACCGCTCGCCGCAGAGTTCGCCGCCACTGCCTCGCAGAGCACCGAGCGTTCCCGACCGTTTGCCACCGCCCCTACAGGCGCATTTAAACCTTAGAGCATAGACAGGAGACCACCGATCGATCGCCACCCTCGGCCATGCCTCTAGTAGCTCGTAGTCGTGTCGCCACCGTCGCCTGCCCATCCCGTTCGGTCTCGCCGTCGAGCCTATAAAAGGAGGTCACCCCCAGCCGATTGAAGTACACCATCTCACTCCCCTCTCACCCAGAACCACTCCACCCCATTCCTGGAGCAAGGCGAGCAGCGCATCGCCGGAATTGCGCCGGAGCAGGCCGCCACTGGAGAAGAAGGGCGCCATCGATTTCGTCCACCACAGGAGGAGTTGCCGGTACCAGGAGGTTCGCCGTCGTCGACTTTATCGTTCGTCCGCATCGGTGAGCCTCCCACGACCCCCACTGAGACGCTAGGGTTCGAGCTCGCCGGTGACAAGTTCATCATCGACGACGACCCTCAGCCGTTGATCTTTCTTCTAATCCAACGCACCACATTGCCCCGTACAGCTTCGCATTTAATGAGTCGCCGACCAGTAGAACCGCCCTGTTAGTTGCACCCCACGCCGCGGAGTCACACTGGGCCGGCCCGTTAACCTTTCCCGCGTAGCCCACTCGTTTGAATTTAGCATTTTCTTTTTAAGTTCAAACATAGTTCTGTACCTAGTTTTAAAAATCAACCCAGCTCGATTCAGTGAACCAAATTGAATGAAACCAATTTTGTTAGAAATATATTGAAATGCTTAATCCAAGCCCGTTGGATTCAAATCATTCGAATCTATAGATCAAAATTGGTAAAAATAACAAGGCAGAAGCTTTTCTACATTCAAACATTTTTCAAATTTAAACTATAATAGCTTTTGAGTTGATTCCAACTCTCAAAAATCACATTTGATCATATCTTTCAGAATATATAAAAACATATGGGTTTACTTACAAAAATAATGTTCAAGTAATAAAAGAATGCCACATAGACGTTTCTAGTCACTTTATTTAATTGAAATAAAAGGTTAAACCTTATTAAATTGTGACACCACTTTAAATCACATTCCCCATGTACTGAAATATGTGGTGATGACATGTGTCAACGTGATCCCATGTTTGGTTTGGAGAATATTAAATCTTAAGTAGTTTTTCAATGAGTAGAAATTACTTTTCTAAAAATAAAATCAATAAGACAACTGCTCTAATCTTGTAATGTTAGTGATGATGCTAGATCATCTATAGAACCCTTGTGTGTGATGATTGAAAGTAGTTAAGTATGTTTGGTGATTGTGTACCTCGTATTTATTCATAGACGCCAGTACCGACCAAGGATACGAGGAGGAAGGAGGATAGTACGAAGAAGAAGCCGAGGAGAACTTCAACCACTGCTCTGCACAAGGCAAGCCTTACTAATCAAGTTGACCTATGCAAGCTAACACTTGCAATTATGAAAGTTAGATAACCTATGCAATGCACTAAGCATGCTTGGTTGGACACTTTTGATGATACCCCATCCTAGTTTTACTTACAAGCTTTCTACTTTATTTCTTTATCAAAGCTATTACTTAGAGCTTACTTAAGTAAATTGTATATTCTAGGAAGATAATTGAAGGTTGCATGAAGAGCATAAAATTTGGCCTAATCGAGATAATCTTGATGTCATCCCAAGGCATAAGATTGAACTTAGTTAAACTCCACTAGTTTACCACCCCTCATTAGTATTCACTCCCATTTGTAGATGCTAGTGCTAAGCATAAAACTTGCTCAACTTTAGATTGGAATACTTGGTGGAAAATGGCTATGAAAACCTTGGAATGATGGATCATTCTATTGATATGTTTTGACATGTGTTTCCGAACACCAGATGATTTTGATGATGAAAATTTTAAGGCATGAGCCTTAGCCCTTTATAAAACTGATGGTTGTCTGGATGCGATACCATTCCAATTTTATCGTACAACCACAATACCCGAAGATTGGTTAGGGATTGACTGGAAACTTATATACCTTAGTATTGGTTCCCTCACGGCCAAGGTTTGAGCTGAGGCTACCTTGTGAAGATTGTCCACCTGTGCAGTACCCAAGATGACAGTTGGTCATGGTTGGGAGGCCAAACTCACAGGAGAGGTGCTTATACTAGGGCGTGTAATTGAAAGGTTAGGATTGATTATCCGCATACTGAGTTTGGTGAATTCAGGATTTGTTCCTAACGGATGTATCGAATGTTGTGGTGAAAGTGTACAATCTCTGCAGAGTGTCAAACTATTCGAATAGCCGTGTCCGCGGTTATGGACATTTGGAGTGGCCATACTGTTCCCCCGTCAGATGTTTTCAAAATGACTGGTGAAATGAATTGAGATTTTGACTTGACCACAACAGAGTTGTGATATGAAATACAAGTTCCCACATAGGTGTTATAAAATTACAACTAGGTTTTCTGGTTTCTGAACTGAGTAGAGGTAAATCTGGCTTTTTGCAAAATAACCCTAGAGCTTAGTGTCCTATTACAAAAAACCCCTTCACTTGTTAGTATTAGTTTGCGAGTACTTAAAGAGTACTCATGGCTTTGTCCCTGGCTATTCCCGTGGCCAGACTATGAAGAGGAGTATCAGGAGGATGTACCCCAGGAAGGTTATGACAACTAGGATCATCTCCCATCGTCAGCATTGCCTGTGACCCCGAAGATGGAGCTTCGCCTACGCTACCATTATTATTATGTATTCCGCTTCTTGAGTTGTATTAAGAACTGGATCATGAGATCCTTATTTGTGTAAGACCTTATGTATGGTTTGTAATGGATGATGTACTGTGGTATCCAATTCTGTTATGTCTCGCAAAAATGGTAATCCTGGGATTGCGATGTATGGCATAACAGACATCTGGGATTAAAACTCCGGGTATTGACAAGTTGGTATCTGAGCCATCCTGACCTTAGGAGACCCTAGTTAGACTGGACGTTTGAATCAAAAACTTAGTTTCAAAACCAAAGGAAGCAAATATTTACAAAAACTTATTCCCGTTCTTATCACCTTGATTCTTTCATAAAAATTCATGTTCCTCAAAAATCCTTACAAAATACATAAAATTCGACACACTTGAACACTCTACTAACTTACTCATCCTATATTCTTATAGATGGACGTGAAGTACAACAAATTTTATCAGTTGGGGAATGGAGGAGACCTTATCTTTGAGAGGGATTTGGACCAGCTTTCGGAACTTCTGGAGCGTCCGCACCCCGAGTTCTTAGGAGCTTAGCTCAATGATCAAGGAGGGGACGATCTACAATGGCTAATTTTTGCAAGTCTCCGAGGAAAGATTGAACCTCCCACTGCTGAGGGAATTCAGTTTACATTAAGAGAGAACAACTGGCTCGATGGACTTGCCAGGGCCATGCAGGAAACTCTTGCCCGTCTGTGTGGGCAGAGTATCTACCAGATCAAGGGTACCCTCTTTGAGTTTTGTCCAAGGCGTGATGCTAATGGACAGCCACTGGAAGCCCCATACCACCACGAGCTGAAGACCCAATTGGACCACCTCACCTTCATGATGTACGATCGTGAGCATGAATTGGACAATTGCCGTGATTACTCCAACCACAAGTCTGCCATCATCAAGACGAAGGATCAGACCATCGCCATGCTAGCAAAGGATCGCAAGTCTCGCCGCCGTCAGCTCGACAAGAAGGAGCGCATCATTGCCCTTCTTTGCCACCGTATCTCGGATTTGGAGGAGACCATCCACGAGAGAGACATGCAGTTGGAGGAAAGGGAGAATGCCGGAGAAGATCTTCGTGGAGACCCCTACTCCTATCTCTGCGATGATGATGATTTTCTGGAGGATCGGGCTATGGATTTCTTCACCGATGAGGACGATTACGCCTTCATCGATGACGATGAGGATGATGAGGATGACGACTACACCGACTCCGAGGAGTAGTAGCACTTGAGCACTAACGTAGTGAGTTGTATTCGGTCCCACTGTATCGTAGTTTCCAGAATGGTTCTTAAAACCATCTATGGTGTGTGTATGTATCGTGTGCTATGAATGAATGAATGAAAAGCAAGTTGCTAGAAAATCTGAGTCAAACTTTAAAAACTTTTCAAATTCCGGAACCTTAGAAATTTCCCTCTTTTCTCATGGTCTATCTCAACCTTCAGATGCCACGCGGAGGAAGTGGTTCATCCCAGGACCCGATGTTGCAAATCCTGCAAATGTTGGTTTCTGACCACGAAGCCGAAAGAGCCGAACGTCAAGCCAACCTAGCCACCCTTCAGCAGATAGCTCAGTTGGCTCACAACAATCAAGGCCAAGGAAATCAGGACAACCATGGATCTAAGCTCAAAAATTTCCAGAATACCAACCCACCTATTTTCACTAAGTCGGAAGAGCCCTTAGATGCAGACGATTGGCTGCAAACCATGGAAAATAACCTAGAAGTCGCCGGAGTGGAAGCCAACGAGAAAGTTCTGTTCGCCACCCACTATCTAGCCGGAGATGCAAGAGCATGGTGGAACAACGTTCGTGCAATGACCGGAGGACAGATGATGACCTGGGAGGAATTCAAGGTCAAGTTCAGCAGAACCCATGTGCCACCGGGTTTGATCAAGAGAATGAGAGACGAGTTCAGAGAACTGAAGCAAGGAAGGATGACCGTAGTGGAATACCGTGAAAAATTCTTGTCATTAGCTAGGTATGCCCCGGATGAGATCGACACTGAAGCCAAGAAGAAAGAGAGATTCCTGAATGGTCTGCACGATGAGATGCAGACTGTGTTAGTCAATATCCCTTTTGCTGATATTGAAGCCCTTGTCGACTCTGCCATCCAGATGGAAGGAAAGATCAACCAAGCCAATGAGAACCGCAAGAGTCGCATGATGTATCATCCAGGAACCCATCAGACCCCAAAGTATCGCCCTAACCCATCCCCAGGATTTGCCCCGAGAACCAACAGACCCCCGATGAACCGTCCCACCTATCCCAACCATGGAAACCCAAGACCCGGAGGAAATCACAACAACCCCGGCAACTCTAACAATTTCAACCGTGCACCACCCAAGTTCAACAACAACAATGCTACCGCCAACACCAACACTGCCCCGAGGACTGGAAGCAATGATGTGCCTGTTGCATCAAAGGACAAGTCGCAAGTGACTTGTTATGACTGTGGAAATAAGGGTCACTACTCCAACGAGTGCCCCAACCAGAAGAATGCCGCAACCCCCAATGCAAATGCCCTAGCTCGGCAGCAGCGTCGTGTTCAGCCAGGAAGAAGGTTTTCCCCAGGGAATTCACTCAACCGCAACGGCCGTCTTTTTCTCGTGCATGCTAAAGAAGCCCAGGAAGCGCCAGACGTCGTGCTGGGTATGTTTTTGTTAATTCAGTACTTGCTCTAGTGTTGTTTGATTCTGGTGCATCGCACTCATTTGTCACCGAAGAATTTGCATGCACTAGTAAGATTCAACCAACCAAACAGAAGCATATTATGATTGTTCAAATCCCCGGTTCAACCACCAAATCTAGGCAAATTTGCAAAGTCGTTCCTATCCCAATCCATGGCATAGATTTTTATGCTAATCTGATAGTACTCGGAACTAAAGGTTTGGAAGTAGTACTAGGAATGGATTGGATGTCCAAACATAAAGGATTGATTGACTGTGCCAAGAAAGCCATAACCATGACCAGCACAACCGAAATATCAGTCGAGCATATATCTGAAACCTTACCTCGTCAATTCAAGTGCAACAAGAGTATAGCCCAACCTACCATTGACCAAGTCCGGATAGTCTGCGAATACCCCGATGTATTTCCAGATGTTTTGCCCGGTATGCCCCCAAATCGGGATATCGAGTTTATCATTGAACTAATCCCCGGAACCGGACCCATAGCCCAGAGACCCTATAGTATGAACCCGTCTGAACTAGCAGAACTGAAGAAGCAGCTGGATTCCATGTTGGAAATTGGTTTGATTCAACCAAGTGCGTCACCATGGAGATCAGCTGTCTTATTTGTGGACAAGAAGGATGGAGGTAACCGTTTGTGTACGGATTATCGGAAGTTTAATGATGTCACCATCAAGAACAAATACCCATTGCCCAAGATAGAAGATTTGTTTGATCAGTTGACCGGTGCCAAAGTGTTTTCTAAGATTGATCTTAGAACTGGCTATCACCAACTCAAAATTCACGCAGAGGATATTCCAAAGACCGCCTTTACCACCAGATATGGATTATACGAGTATACTATTATGTCTTTTGGATTAACCAATGCCCCCGCTTATTTCATGAATCTCATGAATAAGATTTTTATGGACTTCCTGGATAAGTTTGTCGTTGTTTTCATCGATGACATTCTGATTTATTCCAAATTAGAAGAAGAACATGAGCTACACCTAAGGACCATTCTTGGAACCCTTAGAGAGCATCAGTTGTATGCCAAGTTTAGCAAATGTGAATTCTGGTTACAGGAGGTAGGATTCCTCGGTCACATTGTATCAGCCGGAGGAATTGCCGTTGACCCTGCAAAGGTGAAAGATGTCGAAGATTGGCAAGCCCCAACCACTCAAACCCAAGTTCGTGCATTTATCGGATTAGCGGGATACTACCGCAAGTTCGTAGAAGGATTCTCGAGTATCGCCAGACCCATGACCCAATTGCTAAAGAAAGACAAGAAGTTTGAATGGACGGAATAATGTGAAGCGAGTTTTCAAGAACTCAAGAGGAGATTGATTGCAGCCCCAATCTTAATCATGCCGGATATCACGAAGCCCTTCGACGTGTATTGTGATGCATCCAAGATCGGTCTCGGATGTGTGCTGATGCAAGAAGGCAAAGTTATATCTTATCTATCTCGACAACTGAAACAACATGAGCAAAATTACCCAACCCATGACCTTGAACTCGCAGCCGTAGTTCTAGCCCTAAAGACACGGAGGCACTACCTGATTGGGAAACTGTTGTGAGATCTATTCGGATCACAAGAGTCTGAAGTATATATTCACTCAGAAGGAGCTGAATATGAGACAAAGAAGATGGATTGAGCTAATCAAGGATTACGATCTGGACATTCACTATCACCCCGGTAAAGCCAACGTGGTAGCAGATGCCCTTAGTAGATTGCCGTGCCGCTTGAACTCCTTGATTTTGAAGGAGCAACCAAGTTTGCACAAAGAGATGGAAGATTTTCGAATGGAATTAGTGAGTGAAGGATTTTTGGCTAGCATAGAACTTCAACCCACTTTGATTAGCCAGATCAAAGAGGTGCAGAAAGGAAATGCTAGTATCGACGGAATCAAGCGTCGTATCGGTACAGGCAAAGTACCCGGATTCACCGAAGACGAAGAAGGAGTTCTGTGGTACAAAGGACGCCTTTGTGTACCCGCAGATTCTGAGTTGAAAGAAGTTATTTTGAAGGAAGCTCATGATACTCTTTATTCTATCCACCCTGGAGGAACTAAGATGTATCAAGATTTGAAGGAGCAATTTTGGTGGCATAAGATGAAGAGAGAAATCGGAAGTTATATCGCCAAGTGTGATATATGTCAGCGAGTTAAGGCAGGACATCAAAGACCTGCTGGATTGTTGCAACCATTGCAGATTCCAGAATGGAAATGGGATTCCGTTGGAATGGACTTTATCACTGGATTGCCTACTTCTAGTAGGGGAAATGACTCTATCTGGGTCATAGTGGACAGATTGTCCAAAGTCGCCCATTTCATACCCGTCAAGACCACATATCAGAGTTCGAAGCTAGCAGAGTTATACATCGCTAGAATCGTCAGTTTGCATGGAGTCCCCAAGAACATCGTATCAGATCGAGGAACTCAGTTTACCTCGAGATTCTGGAAGAAAGTTCAAGAAGGTTTAGGAACCCGCCTAGATTTCAGCACCGCTTATCACCCTCAGACCGATGGACAAATGGAGCGAGTAAATCAAATACTCGAAGATATGCTGAGAGCCTATATGTTAGAATATGGATCTAAGTGGGAAGACTGTCTACCGTTTGCAGAATTTTTGTACAAGAACAGTTATCAAGCCAGTTTGCAAATGGCCCCATTTGAATTCATGTACGGAAGAAAGTGTCGCACCCCTTTGAACTGGTCGGAAGTAGGAGAGAGTCAGATTTTCGGACCTGACATCCTACGAGAAGCAGAAGAGAAGGTTCACAAGATTCGTGAACACCTCAAGACAGCCTAGTCCCGACAGAAGAGTTAAGCCGACAAGAGACGTAGAGACCTCGCCTTCAACATAGGAGATTTTGTGTGTCTGAGAGTGTCACCATTGATGGGAATGCATCGTTTCCAACTCAAAGGAAAGTTAGCCCCCAGATATATCGGACCTTTCAAAATTCTGAACCTTCGAGGAGAAGTGTCGTATCAATTGGAACTACCCGAAGAGTCAGCCGTGCATAATGTGTTCCATATCTCATTACTTCGAAAGTGCCTCGAAGTCCCGGAGAAGACCGAAGTGTTCAAGAATATCGATCACCGGACCATAGAAATCAACGATGACCTGACCTATCCTGAAGTACCCATCCGTATTTTGGAAGAAGCTTTTAGAATTACCAGAACCCGAAGCATCAAGTTTCTCAAGATTCAGTGGAGCAACCATACAGAAGAGGAAGCTACCTGGGAGCGCGAAGATCACATCAGGACGGAGTTTCCCGATCTCTTCAAATCCCAGGTAATCTTTTTCGTCCTTTTTCAAATCTTGGGACGAGATTTTGTTTAAGGGGGGAAGGTTTGTAACATCCCAAAAATATTAAACTAGAATCATCAAACTCTAATCACCAAATTTAGGATTAACAAAAACTTTTTCAATTAAAATATGAAAGCATTCATATGTGTATGCATTACAATTTGGATTCTTTTGAATTGCCATTATTATGTGTTTCTTTGCTTGTAAAATGATTCTTAGGTGAAATAAACATCATCTAAACAATCCCCACACTTTTCCCAAAGACAAATAAATCAAAACAAACAAATTAAGTGAATGGTCACTTTGGCCAAATTAACTCCCATGCCTACTTTGGCTATCTCTAACTTTCAGAACTTAACAAAAACATGTATGGATCTTTGCACCCCTTGATAGTACTCATAACAAGGTACCAAGGCCCACTTTGTGATCATCCAAAAACATTTAAATGCATAGTTTAAATGACAGTTTAAAATTGAATCTATAGCATATGGGAAGATCCCACTTTTTCAAAAACCACTCAAACAAGCTCAACTTTCAAAACCCAAGCATCTACAGACTCACCAGCACATGCCTAGCACACCCACCAAAAATCTTTTCAAAATTCAAAACTTGAATTCATGCGGCCATTTCATCAAACACCTTGCAGATACAAATCAAACAAAATCAAAACACTATGTTGAGCAGTGTTTTGGGCCTAACTTGTTCCCTCTCTAGCTCACAGAAACCTCAGTAGATCATCTAGTAAACTTAACTAATCACTAGCACTACTGTAAGCTTGCCAATATCATCAATGGTGAACAGGCCGAGAGCACCCATGCCACCCCAGTGTGGACAGCAGGCTAGAGGAAGAACTAGTCGTGCCAACCTTGTCTAGGAGGTAGCCCATGCCTCACCGCCCCCTCTCGACCAGCCCTGCCTCGCAGACAGCAACCAGAACCGCCAGAAACGCCGCGCCCACGCCGCTGTCGACCATGCCGACGCGCACCGCAGAGCCCTCACTGTTCCCACGCAGCCCGACCACCTCGAGCCCTCGCCGCCCGCCAGCATGCACCCCACCGTCCCAGGAGACCGCCAGACATGCCCATTTCACCGCTCGTACCCCGTAGCCACCGCTCACCGCAGAGTTCGCAGCCTCTGCCTCGCAGAGCACCGAGCGTTCCCGACCGTTTGCCACCGCCCCTACAAGCGCAGTTAAACCTTAGATCATCGCCAGGAGACCACCGATCGATCGCCACCCTCGGCCATGCCTCTAGCAGCCCGTAGCCGTGTCGCTATCGTCGCCTGCCCATCCCGTTCGATCTCGCTGTCGAGCCTATAAAAGGAGGCCACCCCCAGCCGATTGAAGCACACCATCTCACTCCCCTATCACCCAGAACCACTCCACCCATTCCTGGAGCAAGGCGACCAGCGCATCGCCGGAGCAGGCTGCCTCTGGAGAAGAAGGGGGACGTTGATTTTGTCCACCCCAGGAGGACCTACCGGTACCAGGAGGTTCGCCGTCGTCGACTTCGTCGTTCGCCCGCATCGCCGACCTTTGCCTGAGCCCCGGTGAGCCTCCCACGACCCCCACTGAGCCGCTAGGGTTCGAGCTCGCCGGTGACTACTTCATCGTCGACAACGACCCTCAGCCGTTGATCTTACTTCTAATCCAACGCACCACATCGCCTCGTACCGCTTCACGTTTAATGAGTCGCTGACCAGTAGACCCGCCCTGTCAGTTGCACCCCACGCCGAGGAGTGACACTGGGCCAGCCCGTTAACCTTTCCCGCGCAGCCCACTCGTTTGAATTTAGCTTTTTCTTTTTAAGTTCAAACATAGTTCTATACCTAGTTTCAAAATTCAACCCAGCTCAATTCAGTGAACCAAATTGAATGAAACCAATTTTGTTAGAAAGATATTGAAATGCTTAATCCAATCCCATTGGATTCAAATCATTCGAATCTATAGATCAACCTTGGTAAAAATAACAAGGCAGAAGCTTTTCTACATTCAAACATTTTTCAAATTTAAACTATAATAGATTTTGAGTTGATTCCAACTCTCAAAAATCACATTTGATCATACCTTTCAGAATATATAAAAACATATGGGTTTACTTACAAAAATAATGTTCAAGTAATAAAAGAATGCCACATAGACGTTTCTAGTCACTTTATTTAATTGAAATAAAATGTTAAACCTTATTAAATTGTGACACCACTTTAAATCACATTCCCCATGTACTGAAATATGTGGTGATGACATGTGTCAACGTGATCCCATGTTTGGTTTGGAGAATATTAAATCTTAAGTAGTTTTTCAATGAGTAGAAATTACTTTTCTAAAAATAAAATCAATAAGACAACTGCTCTAATCTTGTAATGTTAGTGATGATGCTAGATCATCTATAGAACCCTTGTGTGTGATGATTGAAAGTAGTTAAGTATGTTTGGTGATTGTGTACCTCGTATTTATTCATAGACGCCAGTACCGACCAAGGATACGAGGAGGAAGGAGGATAGTACGAAGAAGAAGCCGAGGAGAACTTCAACCACTGCTCTGCACAAGGCAAGCCTTACTAATCAAGTTGACCTATGCAAGCTAACACTTGCAATTATGAAAGTTAGATAACCTATGCAATGCACTAAGCATGCTTGGTTGGTCACTTTTGATGATACCCCATCCTAGTTTTACTTACAAGCTTTCTACTTTATTTCTTTATCAAAGCTATTACTTAGAGCTTACTAAAGTAAATTGTAGATTCTAGAAAGATAATTGAAGGTTACATACAGCGCATAAAATTTGGCCTAATCGAGATAATCTTGATGTCATCCCAAGGCATAAGATTGAACTTAGTTAAGCTCCACTAGTTTACCACCCCTCATTAGTATTCACTCCCATTTGTAGATGCTAGTGCTAAGCATAAAACTTGCTCAACTTTAGATGGGAATACTTGGTGGAAAATGGCTATGAAAACCTTGGAATGATGGATCATTCTATTGATATGTTTTGACATGAGTTTCCGAACACTAGATGATTTTGATGATGAAAATGTTAAGGCATGAGCCTTAGCCCTTTATAAAACTGATGGTTGTCTGGATGCGATACCATTCCAATTTTACCGTACAACCACAATACCCGAAGATTGGGTAGGGCTTGACTGGAAACTTATATACCTTAGTATTGGTTCCCTCACGGCCAAGGTTTGAGCTGAGGCTACCTTGTGAAGATTGTCCACCTGTGCAGTACCCAAGATGACAGTTGGTCATGGTTGGGAGGCCAAACTCACAGGAGAGGTGCTTATATTAGGGCGTGTAATTGAAAGGTTAGGATTGATTATCCGCATATTGAGTATGGTGAATTCAGGATTTGTTCCTGACGGATGTATCGAATGTTGTGGTGAAAGTGTATAATCTCTACAGAGTGTCAAACTATTCGAATAGTCGCGTCCGCGGTTATGGACAGTTGGAGTGGCCATACTGTTCCCGCGTCAGATGTTTTCAAAATGACTGGTGAAATGAATTGAGATTTTGACTTGACCACAACAGAGTTGTGATATGAAATACAAGTTCCCACATAGGTGTTATAAAATTCCAACTATCTTTTCTGGTTTCTGAACTTAGTAGAGGTAAATCTAGCTTTTTGCAAAACAACCCTAGAGCCTAGTGTCCTATTACAAAACCCCCCTTCACTTGTTAGTATTAGTTTGCGAGTACTTAAAGAGTACTCATGGCTTTGTCCCTGGCTATTCTCGTGGCCAGACTATGAAGAGGAGTACTAGGAGGATGGACCCCAGGAAGGTTACGACAACTAGGATCATCTCCCATCGTCAGCATTGCCTGTGACCCCAAAGATGGAGCTTCCCCTACGCTACCGTTATTATTTCATATTCCGCTGCTTGAGTTGTATTAAGAACTAGATCATGAGATCCTTATTTGTGTAAGACCTTATGTATGGTTTGTAATGGATGATGTACTGTGGTATCCAATTCTGTTATGTCTCGCAAAAATGGTAATCCTGGGATTGCGATGTATGGCATAACAGGCATCTGGGATTAAAAATCCGGGTGTTGAGAGACCATGAGTCACGCAATAAGTATGGTTCCGCCGTAACGGTTCAAATCCCGAAGCCGGTACTTAAAGATGTGAGGCGAGGTTGGTTTACCAGGGGCTCCATCGACCCCAAGCAACCCGGTCCACGCTTCCCTACCTGTTATGGATGCACCTACACCTAGCAAATCTTTCAAAAGGTTTTCTATGCATATGTCGAATGGAACGCCTGAACTATGTGACTCATGGAATCTACTAGGCAAGTTAATCAGGTGAGGGGTTCCCAAGCCCCGTGTGGCTATACGCTCATCTCGGTTCCAAAGGCAAGAACTCAGTTCCTAGTGGTGGCAAGCACGGGACTAGAAAAACCACATCCCGCCGTGTCCTCCCATACAAGCCTTAGCATGTTTAACTCATATCACCTCTGATCTCATCTCATCACGTTCTCCTGTCATACTAGATTCTCTGCATTTGATACATCATCTGGATGGACCAGACTCAACAGCTATGCATGGCTAAGCAGGACACAAATGTAAGATTTAGCAGGGCACACAAGCCAAACCTAGTTATGCTAGGAGCAGTGGATCAGGTAATATAAGCTCAAAGGGAGTAATGCAACAGATAGGATACTCTATCTATCGATAAAAGACCAAAGTAGAATCGTATGCAACATGGAAGAATTGAAATGCTTTCGAAAACATAGGATGATATCATGGTGGGGCTATGCTTGCCTTTGCCCGTTGATAACAGATAAGCAGATCTTCGGGATCCTTGTACTTGACTTGATTATAGTTTGTCAAGTATTATTCATCGATCTTTGATCTTCAATGGTCTTGACCTTGGTCTTCAATCTCGATATTGATCTCGATATCGTATTCTACCGAGGAAGAACCAAATACTGGAAAGAAAGAAAAACAATCAACACATGGCATCGATGCAATGCTCAAGCAAGGATGATGATATGGCAAGTTAAATTGTATCAAAATGTAACCCTAAGACATGCTCGGCAGTTTAATCGGGGTTCCGAGGGGTGAAAACCCTAACTCGGGAAAACTCCGGATGTATATGAGAGGGGTTACTATGTTCTTCTAATTATACGTGTCATGAAAGTTGATTAACAATGCATGATTATAGCTTAATTAGATATTTCTCATTTTTCTGAACATTTTGTTATATTATTTGTATTTTTCTGACTTATAAATTAAAAGATATTGAATTTCCAAGTTTATAATAATTTCTAAAATTATTAAAGCCTTTTATTACCTCAGGCTGACGTCAGCTCGAGCATCTAAATTTTTTTATACCGCAAACACAGCTAGTCGTAGTGGCTGACAGACGGGACCGAGGCCACCTCAGCTGCCACGCAAGCAAAGTGGGGTCGGGGGCTGGTTTGACCGGGCTGACCCCGCGCGACTGACGTCAGCGTGACGTCACACCGGCGGTGAGCCACGGATCGGCGGCGGGGACAGCGATTGGTGGCGAACTGGGAAGCGCGGTTTGGCGGGATAGATACAACACGACATGGCGAACCCTATAGAGGTGGCGCCACCCAGAGATGGTCGCCGGAGAAGCGGATACGGCGGTGCCCGACAGCGGCGAGCGGCAGAACACGATGGAAGCTCGTTACGGGAAGCAAACGAGAGATGGGAGTTTACTGGCGGGTTCCTGGGCTCACCGTGATGCTCGTGGAGGGCTCAGGGAGCTCGAGGGAGGCCGAAATCACCCGCGCCGACGGCGGCCGGAGATAGGGAAGGAGGTGGCGATTGGAGCAAAGGAGGCGACTTCTGATAGAGCTGGTCGGGGCAATCGAGCAAGTCGACCACAGCGGTCACGCCTGTGAGCTCGGAACGATGAGGGGAGGCAAGAAACGACGGAGAGCCGGAGCTCCCGTGAGCTAGGGTTCGACCGGAGATAGAAATTGGGGAAATAGAGGAAGCTAGGGCTTATTCGGTGACAACAGGAGGTCTTATAGGCATCACCGGTGTCGGTAGTGAGAATCTTGACGCACGGCGGGCATCGCAGCGCCGGCGAACGACGGGGCAGCGACACGCAGAAGCTTCGTCGTTGTCGTCCTTCTGTCACAAGGTAGAAGAAAAGGAAAAGAACGCTGAAGCGGTACTGGGCTGGCTCGGGCTGTTATTGGGCATGCTGCTGCTGCGCGAGCGCCAGACAGAGGGGATAGGAGAGAGTGAAGGAAACTAGGCCGGCCTGGCTGCATGTTGGTTCTCTTTTTTTACAGGAACACTTTTCTTTTTCTGTAATTTGTTTTATGTTTGTATTTTACAATTTAAAACTTCTTTGAGTAATCTGAAAATACTAGAGGGGTTTATAAAACTAGTAAAACATTGTGGGGCCCTTTTAGTCCGTCTGGGCTCCATAGTTTTGGCACTTTTCAAATACAAAACCATTTTGAATTGATTTCAAATAGAGGAAGAGGGTAGGGTTTAGGGTTTTCACTTTATTTCTTTAATGCACAATTTAAGACATGATGCTCATGATGCACAAACAAAACCCTAATTAAAGATTAACTAGAACTAGGGTGTTACAACAGATCATGTTCTTCTAATTAGTAAGAACAGATAGAACACATGATTCTGTTAAGAATCTGACCAACCTATTCTGGTGGTTGATACTGGTGATGCATGTGATGTCCTTGATGCTGATGCTGAGCTTGGTTAGCTCCTGTTTGTGACAACTTATTCTCCCTTCTTGATCTACTCCTCTTTCTAGTTCCTGGTTTCCCTTGCTCTACACCTAATCCACCCCCTCCTCTATGTAACCATCTTGTTTGGTTATCTGGTGGTTTGATGTGGTTTGTTCTTAAGTGATCTAGTGGAAATCTACCTACTTTCAAGTGGTGTTCTTGTGGTTCTATGTTGTGATGATGAACTTCTATAGCAGAGTGCTAGCATGGCTATGTGCTTATATCTAATATGTGTGACTAAAATGCCCAAGTCCACCTTTCTCCCTGATGTCGATAGCTCTCCATTTCTGCATGCGTGACTGAAATGTGTGCTTGTATGTTGTGCTTATGGATCAGCTCAAGTGGAAATATATGATTTCTTTACCCTTTTACTTCTATCTTCCTTGGTGAAACTCGCCCCTATGGTTTATGATGTGGTATTGAAACCATTTAAATAAAAGAACAAATACTATTATTTTAGTGAAACTTCCCCCTTTCTTTTGAATTTTCTCAATGATGGCTTCAAACAATACACCTCAATGTTAATATCTGAGAGCAATACTTCTAACACAACCCTTTCTTTTATTTTGGTTTTATTCTTTGTTTGCTTGCAGGTATATACTACTACAAAGAAGATCAAGAATATGTAGATGTAGGACTTAGTTAGGAATTAGCATAGGTTTTTCCTTTTATCATTTTATAATTTTCTATTTTAATTCTATAAGGAACAATGTAATATATATTTATTATTCAATAAAGTTTACTTTCTTCTTACTTACAATTGTTCATTTGTATAGGAATTTCTTACTTATTTGTATTCTTCTCAGATTGTAATTATGGAATAAGAAAAGAATAAGAGTTTCTAATTATTTGTATATATATATATTTCTATAATGTCTTAAATTTATTTTACTTGTACCCTTATTATATAATATACTACATAATACTTCACACTAAAATATTAAAATGTCCTAAAAAATAACCTCCTAAATGCTTAGAAATCATGTCAAAATTTATAAAAATCACCAGAATGAGCTAAACCCTAACCCAACATAGTGAAAGAAACTTTGATCTCTCTAAGTTTTTAGTTTGCGAAAAATTTACCCCACTTTTATAGACGAATGCATGCACATGCACATATTCTTATTTCTACCCTTTGTTGGTTCCCAAATGTCGAGATGTTATGGTGTCCTCCAAGGGTCACGAGGGGGAGTGATGTTGATCAAATATACGACGTCTCCTATTTTGAGCTAGATCGATGTTCCCATCTTCACTTACTTCTTGGCGACGTGGATGGTTCCACCACTGTCACGGTTCTGCCATGCCTGGTTGGTGATGTATGGCCTCTGCATTTTCCCAGCTGCACCCTAATGTGGTACTAGTGATGCCATCGAGCACATGTCCGAGAGCTTCAGCAGTATCACGATGTTGGTGGCACTCATCCGCCTTCATCGGAGCTCGCCTCAAGTCACTGCTAGAGCTGCCAGATGGAGATGATGAGGAGTGCCATGAAGACGGTGGAGAGACTCGACACCAAAGCGGCTATTGTTCCCCATTTGTTAAGATAATTGCAATTCACCCCCTTTTAATCAAGTGCTACTGAATACACTATAAGCTAAACACATTTGGTACGATCCCTTAGATCATTTGGACCAAACAAAACATGGAATCACCCTACCATGGACCATCAAGTCCCCAAAATGTGGATGATTCCACCCCATCCCTACCAAATCAGCAACCAAACACATGCTAATGTAGCTACATTTTTTGAGGTATAATGTAGCTACATTTGGTTCATGTAGGTGGGCATAGTCAACACTGATGACACGCAATTATTGATACGTCGGAAACGTATCTATAATTTTTGATGTTCCATGCTTGTTTAGTATCTACTTTGCTTTGCTTTGTCTACACTTTGAGGTGTTTTTATATGTTTTCTAGAACTAACCTATTAACAAGTTGCCATAGTGCCAGTTGCCTGTTTTCTTCTATTCTTGGTTCTAGAAAGGCAAAAAATCAATATTCTCGGAATTGCATGGGACAAAAGACAAAGTCAATATTTTATCGTGCGCAACACGAAGTCCAGAGGAGAGGCGGAGAGGCGCCACAGGGCGGCCAGACCCCCCTGGGCGTGGCCAAGCCTGGCCCGCGCCTGGGAGGTTCTGGGCCCCCTGGGCACCCCTGCCTCACCTCTTCACCTATAAGAAGCCCCCGATGCAGAAACCCTAGGCACCCGATCAAAACTCCACGAAACCGTTGTAGCCGCCGCCACCATCGTCCCTAGATCGGGGGGATATAAGGTTCTTCCCGGCACCCTGCCATAGAGGGGATCATCCTAGAGGCCTTCTTCTCCGGTATGATGCGTGAGTAGTTCCACCTTGGACTATAGGTCCATGTAGTAGCTAGATGGTTTTATCTCCTCCTTATGCTTTCATGTATAGATCTTGTGAGCTCCGTTCATGATCAAGATCTAATCTATTTGTAATCATGCAGGTTGTGTTTGCGGGGATCCGATGGATATTGAGATTACTATGTCAGATTGATTAATGGTTTTGTCTATTTGATTCTATCATGTCTGTGTTGCTTGTGATCTTGCATGCTCTCCGTTTTTAGTAGCTATCTTGGCCAAGTAGTTGCTAGTGACTCCAAGAGGGGGTATTTATGCTCGATAGTGGGTTCATGCCTCTAGTTTCCAAGGGAAGTGACAAATCTCTTCGGCTGTAGATGTGCTGTTGCCACTAGGGAGAAAACAACGGTCTCTTGTTCATGGAACAAGTGAATCGTTTACCTTACACACTTTGCTTAAAACAGTTGTATCTTGCTTGCAACTTAATACTAGAGGGGGTTCGGATGATAAACTGAAGGTGGACTTCTAGTCATAGATGAAGTTGGATGGCGGTTTATGTATCTTGTTGTATTGCCCAATCGAATCTCATATGATCTTTTTGTCTAGTATTGCATTGTTATGCCTTGCTCAGTTCGTGTCAATTGCCCTGCTGTAATTTGTTTACCCTTCATGCCATGTTTTTTATCTAAGGAGATCACCTCTTGTGAACTATGGACCCCGGTCCAATCTTTACCATTGATACATCTTCCACTGTTACTGTTTACTTGCTGCAAACCACCATTACCTTCCACACCATACAGTTAATCCTTTGTTATAGCAGCCGGTGAGATTGACAACCTCACTGTTGGTTGGGGCAAAGTCTTGAGTTTGTGTTGTGGAGGTTTTCACGTTGCTTGCAACACCTGTTTGACGTTTCCTTCCTCCTACTGGTTCGATAACCTCGGTTTCTTACTGAGGGAAGACTTGCTGTTGTGCTACTTCACACCTTGCTCTTGGGGTTCCCAATAGGCTCTACATCAGCTGAGCCATCAACAAGTTTTCTGGCGCCGTTGCCGGGGAGGCTAAGGACGTCTTTACAAGGGGAGTCCTCCGCTTCCTTTCTCTTTACTTTTTTTAGTTTGCTTAGTTTTTTTTGCTTGGTTTTGTTTGCCTCTAGTTTTCAAAAACTCCAAAAAAATTAGTCTAGTTTGGTTTGCTTTCTCTATTCAAAAACACAAAAAAATTAGTTCATACCCTAGTTGCCACCCTGCTCTAGCTCACCATGTTGTTCCCCAAGTTCGCCCTAAAGGATCTTGCAATAGGTAGTGGCTCCATAATTGGGAAAGACAATATTGAAGAATTCTTTAATCATGTTAGCAAGCTTGAGGATATTAAGGATAGATCTATAGCAGAACTTGCTCCTAATTATGAGATTGCTGCAGCTTCTTTAGTTCATATGTTAGAGGCTAGGTTTGTTAGCCTTAACCCCATGATACAAATTTTGTTCCTAAAACTAAAAGAAGAAAATAATGTTGAAAAGAGAGAATTTATTCTTGAAACCTTACTAAAAGAGTTCCATGATGTTGCTAGGGAAGCCAAAAAGGTCTTTGAGCGTTTCAATATGCTAGGCTCATGTGTAGATATTGTGGGTACTTCAGATAAAACCAAACCTAGAAAGAAATTCAAGATACCCATACCCTTCAAGATTGTTGGAATGCATGAGGCCTTTGAAAAGAATTTTGATTGGATTGCTCCTGAAAATATTTTTGATGACAGTAATAAACCAAAGATAAATGAGAAGGGATCTTCCAGAACTCATTTGTATGAGATACCTTTCATAGTTGAAGACTTTGCAAGTATTGATCTTAATTCCTCATTTGAAAATACTTGATTTCTTGCTTGTTGTGCCTAACTTAAAGGCGTTAAAGAAAAGTACTTGTTGGAAGATAACCCAAGAGTTTCCTTGAGTCTTGGAAGTTATTACTTCAGTAATGACCTCTCCTTATCCTTATTGTTTTCTTTTTGTGCCAATAATAACCTCTAATATGAGGGAAGTAAGATTTGGGGAGTTGTTGTCCCGAAACAGATTTTTGTCCTCCACCATAAAAAACTGTGAGGAGTCTCCGTAAGTCGGATTCAGCTGAAATGTTATGAATAAATCCCCCAGCATGTTAGCTAACTTTCTTTAGTTCAACACTTTTTGATTTGAGCAACAGAAGATTTTCGAAAAATTCGGTTTCTACCTGCTGGTCTGTTTTTACAGATTTCTCCCGTTATTTGGATTTGCTTCTTATCGATTTCTTTTTGAGTTCTCTTTTGGTAATTGAGATTTTTAAAGGAATTTGCTTCAGTAGATTGTGTTTTTAGTGAAAGTTTTGCTGTTCCAAAGCTAAACCCAAGGGGCTATTATGTTTTGAATACACTAATGTTGCTAATGAGGATTGTGTGAGGTTTTGTATGAAGGAAAAATTTCAGGTGTAGAGAGAGAATGATGTAATGAGATGAAGAATGGACAAAAGCTCAAGCTTGGGGATTACACCATGGTGTCACTCCAATAAATATCCAAGAGGTACAAGCGTCAAAGCTTGGGGATGCCTTGGGCACCCCCTTCTTCATCAATAAAAAGCTCAGGTCTGTCTGGACACTTTGTTTTTATTATTTCATGCACTATTGTGTTGTTCTTGGAGCATCTTAGTTTTCGTTTGCTTCGCTTAGTTTGTTTATTTTGCTTTAATAAAGTAGTTTGGACCCCCTTTCTCGTTGTGTTATTTCAAATAAGTCGATTGGTGTTGGAAAGGAGTAGAAAGTTCTTGCTTGGAAGTGCAAGAGGAGCTTGTTTGGACTATGACTTAGACTTTAGCATGACATGCTAGGTGGTGTTTTGACCTTATGCTTTGTAATTATTGTTGTAGCATGACTTGATCCAAGTCATTGGGATTGCTTAGTGTGCCTTGAAGAAATCATGCGTTGTTTTAGCATACAAAAGCATAGTATTGTGGTTTTCTCCTTTGATGCTTTGTTTGGGCTGACTTGGCACATGCTCACACCATGTTATGACTATGAACAAGTCACCATAGCCTCTATGATCATTTAGTCCTTGACTTGTAGTACCACTATATGCTTTGATTAGTAATGTTTTGTCGCTCGGCATGATTATGGCCATTATTTCTCTCTTAGTTGGTTGCTCCCAGTATTTTGCTAGCCTCCAATTGTATGAGTAAGCTCTACTCATGCCTCCAACTCCCAAGAAATCAAGTTATTCTAAAGTGTCCACTATAAACTCCTATGCATGGTGTGTTACACCATTCCAAGTATATTCTTGTTTTCAGCTATATTCCAATTAAAAAATATTATGTTATGTGAAAACTTAGTGATTAAAGCCCTCACGAACTTGATGGCACACTTTATATTCCTTGCCCCTAATAAACTTGAACCATTGTGTCGTGTATGTTGTATATGCTTGGACTTATATGTTGGAATTAGCAGAACCATGTTGTCATGGGGAACGTTTTCAACATTGCACTTGTACTTTGTACGCAGTTGATATCATGCTCTTTTGTCTATGGATGTCACCGGTGTGAAATAAAGAGGAAGATTGTAAGTCCATGGAGTTATGTATTTTGTGTTAGAGAAGCGCCTGGTCCGCTGGCCTAATCCATTCCTAATCATGGTGGAAACTTGCAGCATCACCGTAGTGAGCTATCTGTGAAGCATCCTCAATAAAAAGCTATGCATATAGTAAATAAAAAGATCACCGAGATGCTCTGTCTGCTTGCCTTGTCATTTTGGTTATGGGAAAGCTCTTGTACCATGTGCAAGGGGTACCCCGTTGGCGGTTCTCTATGATACGCATGTACTTACAATGACAAGAACTTACACGTGACTGAAGTGGAGTAGCATGAGGTGTGGCCCTCATATTCAAGGGACATGAGATTGCCAGCTTATACTTTGTCAAGCATATATTCCATAGTTTGTTCACTTTAACCTTAATCACTTCAAGATGCTTATGATAGGGGCAATGAGGGTTGGAAACTAACAAGTACCATAATTTTTGGAAGCTCTTTTTGAAACTTGAAATCCCTTCTTCCCTTATGAAGGGCCTTTCTTCCACTATTATGTTGAGTCTCCACCTTCTACCTTTAGGCACCATTAAGAGAGCATAGTTGACATTCTTAGTTCTATGTGCAGTGTCCCAAAACTTATTGATTGATGCATATTGTGATATTGTGCGGTGACCGAGCATACCACTGCATGATGTAGTACACTATAGTCATTGACATAACACCAATGAAACACCATTCACTAGTATTTCATCCCTCAGAGTGGTACAACAGAAACACAGCAGGTCAAAGACATGACTATAGGTTACAACTCAACTCTTTACACAAGATCCAGAGAACACCCTAGGTTAAAGAGAGAGAAAGGAACTTCTTACAAAGAAGAATCAGAAATAAATAACTCAAAAACTATAATACTATTAAGACTAGTATCTTAACTAATGGTCTGGCATTGCTGCTATCGCAATACACTACAGAAATAGGTTCTATGGTTAGAGATTATATTCCTATCTAATCAGTAACTTCGTCTTCACTTGAGTTGGTGTATATGTTGACCTTCTTGACTTTATGAAGAGCTTTAGCTTTTGATGATAATTCCTGGAGCATAACTTGATGTAGATGTTGTCTTCATGGCTTCAGAATCTAGCAAGGGTTAAGAAAATATGTTGACTACGAGTGTACTCAGCAAGTTCACTAGAAAAGGAGTGTTTGATGCACTATATCTACAGCCACAGACCATAGGTCGTAGACAATGCAAGTTTTTGTAAACATTTCTTCAAAGGTTGCTTTTATTCTGAAAAGCTATGCCCGTCAGCCTTCACAGGTTTACCAGAACTTTCATGGAGTTCCTTTCCCGCCGCGTTCGCAGCTCCTTCTCGGAATAGGGAGTAACAAGTTACAGTTCTTACACTCTGCAGAGGTGCGTCACTTTACCCATGAGAGATCTTAGCTTTGTTGCATCCGAATTACAGGTTCATTCACACTTCCTTGGTGTGAGGCCCAGATGAGTTGTATTTAGTTTATTTGCTAATTTAGAGTTCTTTGTTATAGACTAATGAATTTTTTTGGCTAATGGAATGGGATTCCTGATACCTTTAGGTTATAAAATGATTATACTAGTGTTACTAGATGTAATCTATTATTGGATATTTAATTTGGTATTTTTAGATGTTCACAAGATCATATAAATGCTTTTGATAAAATTGTAGATTAAGCAAAGGAATTTGTTGGTTGATTCCTAATGCTTATTAATTGTTGGAGCATATGTAGATGCTTAAAACTTACTTGCTGGAACTAATCTATCTGGTTCAGCTATTGGGTAATCATTAATTCCTTTTGGTCTATAAGCAGGAATATTAGCAGATGAATTATGTGCTTTGGCAGTGTGTGACTGGCTACAGATGATTTTTAAATGAAAATTTTAATTGAGCTTGAATTCATTGAATCTTTGTATCCAGGAATGTTTCTTGTGGCTTCTGGGCTTGTGTCTCATTGTTGTGGTACCTCCAAGGAGGATGCATAGTAATAAGAACATGTGCACATGATCTGCTGCTGCCTCTTAGATCAAATGTGAAGGTGTGCAGTGTGCACCTGAATATTTGATGCAGTTACTTTTGTTCTAAAAGATAGAATGATTCTTCGATGTTCCTGAATATCTCAGAAAATGATTTATAATTTTACTTGATGAAGAATTGATTTTCTAGTTTAAAGACTAGATTAAGGATATGAAAAAAGTGAATGAGTGATTGTGCCTGAGGTGCAAATTTCCAATTCTTTTGGATTTGTGCCCAACAATACTTCATGCTTGATGGTTTGTGCAAAGATGGTTTGTAGGCTTTTATGGTTTGGTATGAATGGTATAAGTGTGCTATAGCCCCTGCCTATGATGCAAAGGCCGAGGCCAGATTACAACAAAGAACAGATACTATTTTGTGGCTTTTATTCTCTATGATGAGCCTTGCATAGAAAATCTATGCAAGACTGAGAGTAACTTTTATTTCAATTCCTACTTGGGATTTTTTAGTATGCAAGATTAAGTTAAAACTGATAAGAACATAAATTGTGCTCTTGGTATATTCACTTATTGTTTGTAAAGTAGATGCTTCTCTAGTGTTCTTGTGGCTGTTCTTGATCAGCTATGGTGATATCCTTTGATCTGATAACTTTTCCTTGATAAGCTTGACCTTGATCAGATGGGCTGCTATTCCACCTCCTTACTTGGCTTAATCTGCTCTTGGATGTCTTTACTAAGCAACCAGAGTTAGATATATGGTGCTGATCTAGTTGGGTGATCTTATGGTGATAAGCAAGAACAGATGTTGTTCCTGGTGATGAGAGATGTGCTCTAGAGTGTGGAAATGGAATGGTAACTTTGCTGCTACGGCTGGTTCACTCCCCTTATGTACAGAAATTGATTCCTTCTTGTCTACTTCCTGTGTTACTGATGTGTTGACAGCACAACATTTGCATGCTGATGTGTGAGCTGCTTACAACTGGCCCCCACTGGGTGCAAGTTTCCACCCCTAGATATTTTTCTATGGATGAGATCAAGGAATGATGGATATTATCTGGTTGTAGCATTTTCTTTTCTACTTTACATGCCAGGTGTAAATGTTGATTTAAATTCTGCTGATGTGGATATTCCTGGTTGGCAGTCATTCTTTATATTTGCTAAACTTGTCACTGTAAGAATTAGCCAGTCTAGCTAATTATTGCTAAACTCGACTAGCATGTATATTTGACTTCTTGTTTCTTTTAAGTTTAAACTTTGCTAGAGATAGAGGGTATTATAGCTTGCCTAAGATTGGAAAAATTGGTTACTTCTACCCACAGATACCTCTCTCTAATTCAAGTGTATAGAAGCATTTGATCCATGTCCTAGATGTTTCCTAGATTTGGTAATGCCCTCTAGTTCTAGGTTGTGGAATTTAGGAGTACTTCCTAAATTCCCTAACTAATTTTAATAAATTAAATTGCCTCACCTATGGTGGGGCAAACATTTTAACGTTACAAAATGTTTCCTTTCTTTTGTTGTTTATTCTGCAGGAATGAAGACAAGGAGAAGAAAAGAAGATACAAGATTTAGCTTAGGCCCAATAGTTAAGGTTTTAGTATAGGTTCTTAAATTTTTTGTAAATTTTATTTTATCATTTTATTGCAACAACAATGTAACATTGTCTTATGTAATAAAGTATTCCATTATTGTTTTATTTATAACTTGTATCTATTAAATGTTTATATCTTACTTATAAATAAGAATTCAATTCTTATTTATTATTAAAATTCATTTCTTAATTGTAATTTACTCTTATTCTTTTATTGTAAAAGAACAATGCAATACTTAATGTATTCTTATAATAAAGGATTCTTTTATATCAATATTATAATCATTTCCCTTTACTTAATTATTGCATTATTATTTCTCAATTTCCAAATTCAAAATTAGAACTGAATTTGGAATTCAAAGTAATTTTCAAATTTTACCCCTCCAAAAACACATATAATATCTAAAGGTCATGTCAAAAAATTTCGCACCTGTTCTGATGTTCCTATCAGAACAAGAGAGATATCGATTCCTCTATAGTTTCCTTAGTGTTGCGCGAAAATTACCCGGATTTTCTGATGATGGATGCAATGCACACACATGTGTCTTATCTATTTCGGGGTGCTAATCCCGGGATGTTACATATTGCTTGTTCTTGTGCTATTTGTATCTAGTCACTCTTATGAACTTTGAAGGTGTCATATGCATCTATTTGCCACTCTATGAGGGACAAGCTGATTGCCACTATGCCATGTTTTCTGTATTTAAACAAATAAACGTTTTTCAATGCATGCTATTCATGATCTTTGTTTGTACCCTTTCATGTTGCATGCATAGTTACTCTGTCTTATTGTTAGAGCTCCATCTTTCATGCACATGTTTAGAGTTCTTTCATCCCAGCTTTCAATGCTTGCAAATGGTTTGATCTTTATTGTGATGGTGCATGTCACCTCAAAAATTATTCTTTTATCACTTACCTACTCGAGAACAAGCAGGAGTTAAGCTTGGGGATGCTTGATACGTCGGAAACGTATCTATAATTTTTGATGTTTCATGCTTGTTTAGTATCTACTTTGCTTTGCTTTGTCTACACTTTGAGGTGTTTTATATGTTTTCTGGAACTAACCTATTAACAAGTTGCCATAGTGTCAGTTGCCTGTTTTCTTCTGTTTTTGGTTCCAGAAAGGTAGAAAATCAATATTCTCGGAATTGGACGGGACAAAAGCCAAAGTCAATATTTTACCGTGGGCAACACGAAGTCCAGAGGAGAGACGGAGAGGCGCCACAGGGCGGCCAGACCCCCTGGGTGTGGCCAATCCTAGCCCGCACCTAGGGAGGGTGTGGGCCCCCTAGGCACCCCCTGCCTCGCCTCTTCGCCTATAAGAAGCCCCCGATGCAGAAACCCTAGGCACCCGATCAAAACTCCACGAAACCGTTGTAGCCGCCGCCACCATCGTCCCTAGATCGGGGGGATCTAAGGTTCTTCCTGGCACCCTGCCAGAGGGGAGATCATCCCGGAGGCCTTCTTCTCCGGTTTGATGCGTGAGTAGTTCCACCTTGGACTACGGGTCCATGTAGTAGCTACTCCCTCCGTTTAAAAATATAAGATGTTTTAGGTTTGTGAAGGAGATGTATCTAGACATGTTTTAGTGTATAGGTTCAAATGAATCTACACACTAAAAGGTGTCTAGATACATCTCATTCACAAACCTAAAACATCTTATATTTCCAAACGGAGGGAGTAGATGGTTGTATCTCCTCCTTGTGCTTTCATGTATAGATCTTGTGATCTCCATTCATGATCAAGATCTAATCTATTTGTAATCATGGATGTTGTGTTTGGGGGGATCCGATGGATATTGAGATTACTATGTCAGATTGATTAATGGTTTTGTCTATTTGATTCTATCATGTCTGTGTTGTTTGTGATCTTGCATGCTCTCCGTTGTTAGTAGCTATCTTGTCCAAGTAGTTGCTAGTGACTCCAAGAGGGGGTATTTATGCTCGATAGTGGGTTCATGCCTCTAATTTCTAAGGGAAGTGACAGAAATCTCTTCGGTTGTAGATGTGATGTTGCCACCAGGGAGAAAACAGCAGTCTCTTGTCCATGGAACAAGTGGATTGTTTACCTTACACACTTTGCTTAAAGCAGTTGTCTGTTGCTTGCAACTTAATACTGGAGGGGGTTCGGATGATAACCTGAAGGTGGACTTCTAGTCATAGATGCGGTTGGATGGAGGTCTATGTATCTTGATGTATTGCCCAATCGAATCTCATAGGATCTTTTTGTCTAGTATTGCATTGTTATGCCTTCCTTAGTTCCTGTCAATTGTCTTGCTGTAATTTTTTTACCCTTCATGCCATGTTTTTTTATCTAACGAGAGCACCTCTAGTGAACTATGGACCCCGGTCCAATCTTTACCATTGATACATCTTCCACTGTTACTGTTTACTTGCTGCAAACCACCATTACCTTCCACACCATACAATTAATCCTTTGTTACATCAACCAGCGATATTGACAACCTCACTGTTAGTTGGGGCGTCTTGAGTTTGTGTTGTGCAGGTTTCCATGTTGCTTGCAACACCCGTGTGACGTTTCCTTCCTCCTACTGGTTTGATAACCTCGGTTTCTTACTGAGGGAAGACTTGTTGCTGTGCTGCTTCACACCTTGCTCTTGGGGTTCCCAACATGCTCCACATCAACTGAGCCATCAATTATAAATGCTGAAATGAGACAACTGGGACAAGTGAGATCCTAATTTAACACTAAACTAAAATAGAATAAATGGGATCAGTATCATATATCAAATCTCACTAATTCCATTTAGTTTGAGTTAAATTAAAGGCGTATGTGGGATCTCATTTGTCCCACTTGCTCCACCATGAAATCGAGCATGGTCAGAGATAGGTGCAATCGAGCATGGTCGAGATATGCACTACGTGGGAACAGGGGTGTCCAGTGTGCAAATGAGATTTATCATCACAAACAAAAATGTATCGATCACGTGGTACATTTGGCGCAATCGAGCATGTTCGGAGATATGTGCAAAATGTAAGGCACCTCCACTGGCATTCCCAGGAATGCTTCCCCGAGCAGTTCTTATCCGGACGGCGAAATTTCGTCTATTCGTGTTCCCATGACACTTCTTTGTCGGATTTGACCCAACTTTTATTCGGCGCCGAAGCCGAACTCGACGCGCTGGGTGTCACCTGTGAACGTCAGATGGAAGGAAGAATGGGAAGGCTAGGCCTATCGTTAAGACATCCCACTTTCCCACCGAGATTCGGCTCTCCCGTGACACAGAGCCCTCTCCACCCACCCTCTCAACCATGTATCCGTCGGCTTTGCCCCGTGCTACCCCGTGAACCCCCGCCGATAGAAAGGTCTACTGCCGTCGCAACATCCGCTCCCTCGCTATTCGCCTTATTTCACCTGGTGTCGCTGGCAGCTCCGTTCGGAGCTCGTGCCCACCGCGCCCGCGAAGTGCTCGGTGTTTTGCCTACTCGGCCCGACAACGAGGAGAAGTTCTCCATGCTATTGGAGGAAGAAATCTTTGTATCCGCCAAAGATGAAGAGCATATGCAGACCCTTGCCTGCCTGTCCAGAATGTACACGCAAAATGCATAGCCGAAGTGTGGAGGCTCGGTGAAGGGACACCAGAAGTGCAAGGAAATACATCGGATGGAAGGCTATTGCATGTTGTACGCCGACTACTTCATCGACAACCCGTTGCACGAAAAGGCTGTGTTTCGTTGCCGTTTAAGGATGAGCCAAAAACTCTTCATCGAGATCGTGTATGTCATCCAGGACTTCGACCCCAACTTCATATGCAAGAAGTACTGCACCGACATGGTAGGGTTTTCCTTACTACAGAACTGCACGATGACGTTGAGGTTGCTTGCATGCAGAGCTCCGGGTGACACAGCCAATGACTATCTACGGATGGTCGAGTCCATCACCCTTTTGATTGTTTTGTACAGTGAGAAATGGTGGTAGTGTTTGAGTCTCTATACTTGAGATCACCCACTATTGAAGACACTTCTCGGATCCTCACAATCAATGAAATAAGAGGATTTTCTAAGATGTTTGGAAGTATAGACCGCGTGCATTGACAATGGAAGAACTGTCCATTTGCTTGGCAGGAAATGTACAAAGAACAGAAAGGAGGTTGTAGTGTGATACTTGCTACATAGGATCTCTAGATTTGGCGCTCCTTCGGCATGAAAGGATCAAACAATGATATCAATGTCCCCCAGTACTCTACTGTCTTCTCCAAGATTGTAGAGGGTCATGCTCCCCTGATAGACTTTGAGATCAATGTACACCACTACAACAAGGGATACTATCTTGTAGATGGCATCTATCCAAGATGGTCAATATTTGTGAAGACTATCTCAAGCCCCTTGCTCTCTAAGCATTCCCAGTTTGCCAAGAAACAAGAAGCTTGCAGAAAGAACGTCGAGCGAGCATTTGGTGTGCTCCAACAGAGATTTACGGTTGTCTAGTTTCCTTCTATTACCTGATCAAAAGATCAGATGTGGGAAGTGATGAACTGTTGTGTGGATTTGCATAACATGATCATTGAGGACGAACGGAAGCATCAAGTGGATGAGGTCGAGCAGACACAACCATACTACAGAAAAGATCCTCTTGCAGAGCCTAATCATCAGGTGTCGGCATCGTGGGCCGCCTTCACCGCTATGCGTCAGAAGATCCGAGATGCTACAGTGCATCAACAACTACAGGATGATCTGGTAGAGCATATATGGATATGCAGAGACACCACATAGTTTGTTGTAATTTGTGTCTCAAGTTTGTTAAATTTGTGTCGAACTATGTTGTGTTTTATTTCATGCGGAACAATGTTTTATATTTATTTTTATCCCGAACTATGTGATCAAATTTATGTTTGTGTGAATTTGAGCCGAATTATGGTGAAATGTCGCCAAATTTGACAAACAATCGTCTTCCTAAAAACGCTACCTAGGTGCGCGAGTTGAAATTCGACCATTCTTAGACCGAAAGTTTAATCCATCCGGCGCCATTTGCCTTTGGAATTCGGTCTGGAAATGCCTAACGGGTGGATGTGGTCTAAGACGATAGTTCTTGTGTGACACTAGTAGCGCGTGCGTGCTTTCACAGGACAGTAGGACACAGCGCCGCGATCAGAAGCACGTAAACTAACTAAAAATTGTGAAGGTCGCCGTCGTCCACGGTGACGTCGGCCTCAGCTAGATTATTATACTGGACAAATAAGTACGTACAAATCAAATTTGCGGCACCACAAATTCCATTCGATTCAGCAGCGATCCCACCCGCCCGCGCGCCTCCGTCGGGCCCGTACATGGACATGCTTCCAGGATCGCGTGATGCCGCTGCTACCGCCGGCAGTCTCAGGTACGTGTGCATCGATCACGAATCCCTTTCTTGCTGTTGTTTCCGTTCGCGAGTGCTGTGGTTCCGCGGTCCGCCGCGCCTTGCTTTAATTTGGCGCCCGGCTAGCGAGCCCCTGTCCGCGCCGCCCTGCACGCTGCGCCCGGCAACCGCTCGTCCACCTGTCGCCAAAAGCTACGCGTCCGAGACGGCCGCGGCGGCGCTGACCGGGTCGCTGCTCGCCGCACCTAGGAACTAGGCCACCGTGCCGGCGCGACGCGGCTCACCGGGTCGCTGCTTAATTGGCGCGCTTTGCCCGTCGCCTTGCCTGGGCACCGGCCTCTCGCCGCGCGCCCTGCCACCCGCTCGTTCTCCGCGGCTTCACCTACCGCAGCCCGCCGCCGGCGACGGTGATCAATAGAGCAGACAGCAGAGCAGGTGCGGTGCGAGGCCGAGCACGTGCCAATCGAGAGCGTGGGTGGGGCCGGATGATGACGCGTGAACGAGTGATTGTGGTCGTCACCGTGACGGCAGCATTGGACCGCACGGCACCATGACAACGATTGAGCCCGGCCGGCCGGCGGCACTCGACGGTCGTGTCCGCGTGTCAATCGCGTCCGTGGCCTCGATCGTGGGTTCAGCCGTATCTGTCTCGTTTTAGGACAGGTGCGACGAGACGAGGAGAATCAGGCATCAGCGTAGTGTCATGTGAGACAACTGCGATTCCATTCTTTAATGGCCGGGCTATGAGAAAGTTGCATTGTGGATGGTGATGGTAGTATTTCATCCATGATCCTTTTTTTTTTTGCAATATTTTAGTTTTTCGGTGGGAGCCCAATAAGCATACATTAATTAAAAATAAACGGAAACCTCTCTTCTCTATCCATTCCCACTGCAGCTCCCTCCCTGCTTCTCTCTCTCCTCCTCTAGAACTCCAATTTCTTGCGTCTGGGTTCGGATGTGTTGCGAAATTGAAGCTCCATTCCGTTGATGGTGTAGCGATTCAACGTGGCAACATGGACAGTTCCACTTGTGCTAATCACCCGGCGTAGTAGGGGAGGGGCCACAGCTCATAGACGCCCGTTTTGAAATTTGAGAGGGTAGGATGTCCCGTTTTGTAACTTATAAGAGGACTAAGTACTCCCCTCCGATCCATATTAGTTAACTTAAATTTGTCTAGATTGTATCTAGCACCAAAATTTAACTAGATATATTCATATCTCGATGAATCCAAGTCAACTAATATAGGTCGAAGGGAGTATACAATTAAGGCGTCAAAACTTAATTAAGACGGTAAAATGAATCTTTAAAAATGACAAGATGACTGTAAATGCCTCTTTAATTTAATTCAAATGTTTTCATAACAATTTTTTAAGGCCTGAAATACTTAGAAATCTTTGGACTGAAGCCGTAGCATAGAGTGTTCGTAGCCGGCCAAACTACTTACTAGCAATTCTAACCCTCAACATGCAAATTCTTGCAATAAGGCAAAATTAATGGGCTGGCAACTCATCAACATGTGCAAAAAACACAATCAAAATTTAGGTACTTTAGGCACTAAACTTGATAGGATCAAGTGAATCTTTCTTTCACATCTCATTAAATAACCTAGAACTTCTTTAAACGAGGGTAAACGAGCTAAGTGATTCCTGGATAGGCACATGAGCCATCTGGAGGAAGAAACGACCATTACAACCGCGGGAGAAAAAGAATTGGGGGCAGTTCGTTTTTTTCTCCTTGGCATGTGTGGTGAAAACGACATCCATTTTAATATTTATTATACGTATTAGAGTATAGGCGAATGGTCAACTGGCAAATACTATCAAGTCCAGTGTGAAAAAGGGAAAACGGTCAAACACGCCTAAAATATGGGGAAATGATCAATCGATACTCATCGCAGCGGTGTTTGTATTCTGCTAACTAGAATTTACAAATTTATAGCTCGAAATTTGCAATCAGCACATAATATTGATTTCTTTCCTAGATTGAATCCTGAAGTATGTGATTTAAATTATTTAAATGGTCCGTAACAAGATCCTTCATCAGATGTGGCGAGGTTGCTCGTAATCTTCACAAGATGGAGAAGGCTTTGAGAAGAACCTATCTGGACATCGGTAGCGGCAACGAATCTACTATTCATCCAGCAAATGGCCTTCTCATACAGGCCCTCCAATTGTTCTATGATAACACATATTTTGTGCAGTCAGTCCATCACACCGGTGATCCTTACTCTCACATGCTTCATTGCTGGGCATCCAAGCTCGAGAAAGATGTCGAGATGATGTGCCAAGGCGAAAAGGGTAGGAAATACATTTTCCTCTTGAACAACACATGTGGTGTTTTACAAATGATGTGCCGTCCAGGAGCAACATTTCCTATTCGAGAACTGGTGAGTAGGCTCAATTCATTGATCCAGCGATACAAGAAGAGCTACTTCGATGAGTGTTGGGTTCCTCTGACCAACACATGCCGCTTAAACTTGGATAAGTTTACTATCGGATTTCTTGACACTTGTGGTAACCAGAGGACATGGAAGGTTACAGCTGAGCTCAGGTACCAACTGCGACAAGAGATTGTGGATTTGGTTGTTCCACGGTACGAGATTTCCTTATCTGCGCTGCAGACAAACCGAAGCCGACTTTCAGGGGTGCTCTGTTCGTTCAAACGAGTCACTGCAGGCAAGAAGAAACAGAAGAAGTATACCAGTCAGGAACTGAAAAAGGAGATAATGGCATTATTTGAAGGATGAGCAACTAGCTAATTGGGGGAAGAGAGGACACGGCCATTGCATTTCTCATATCAGTAATGTAATGGCTTGCTGTCCTGAGCTTGTATATATTTTTTCTTTTGAAATGGTTCCTTTTGTAATATATATTGGATTCCAAACTCATACAGATGTATTTTGTGATATTTGTAGAGACCAGAGTTACCGGGCCATTTTGTTGGAAATACTAGACCAGTTAAGAAACCATGAGGTGTAGGTTAGAAGTATATTAGAGCTTTGTTTCTATTCTCATGAATGTCTTACTGGACAAGTTGAAAATATAAAAGAAAACAAGCATACATATTCCTGTGAGTTAAACAAGAAAGCACATTGTTGTTTCTTGGAGAAGTTTGCTAGCACAAGTGCACAACCACAAATACACGTTTGTCCTTACTATGCTTCAGTTTCTCATCACTTCTATATGTGAAAATGTCATGAAACCACAACTATTGGGAATAGCATTTCATGAAACCACGAGCGAATTTTTATTATTAGAAAACAATAACGAAGTTTTTTTTTAGGTAAAACATCATATATCACTAGTGGAAAACGGCCCTCTAGTCCTGCTTTCAGAAAGGCTCTAGTACCGGTTTTGCAACCGGGACTACGGAATCGGGACTAGAGGTCCCAACCTTTAGTCTCGGATCAGTTACGAACTGGGACTAATGTCTTTGCACGTGACCGTGCAGGGGAGCAGGGGAGGGGGGGGGGACCTTTAGTCCCGGTTCGTAGTACGAGCCGGGACTAGACGTTTTCTTTCGCGGCAGGATTTTACAAATTCGGCTACCGCGGCAAAATTTTGGGGGCGATTTCTTCCTGCCGCAGAGTTTTTTTTGTGGTGGGATGGGGAGGGGTTCTGCCGTGGCAGGAGGATCTGTAGAGGAGGGAGAGTTTTGGCGTAAGTGACGTGCAACGAAGGATCCAATTACACAAAACATTGTCATGGTTATATAGATACAATTTGATTACATGGAGATCACAACCCGTCTATTCGATTAAATGAAGATCATTAAATCACTAGAATTCCTTGGTATGAAATTTTCCATTTGGGTCTATAACATGGTCAACCAAAAAGCCCGCCAATTACTCTTGAATTGCTACCAAACGCTCCTTTGGTTGGAGATTCTTCCGCAATATTTTCAACTATATATAAAAGAAGGAGATCAATATGAATATCAGTCGTCATAACAAATATTATGAATGACACTCAACACAACTGATGGTAATAAATTCAAATTGTAAATATATTGTTCACCTACATCTATAAATATCGCTCCGTCCCGCTCACTGACCTCAGAGCGAATGAACTCGCACACGAAGTATCTACACAAATTAGTCCCTGGTGGCCGCCTCTCACACTTTACGAGAATAGAATTCAATCAAATAATAATCAAGCATTATATAATGGTATTGAAACAAGAATTGAAGAGATGCGTGGACCTTGCTCGTACTACTTACTGATGAAAACTAAGTATATTTTCAAATTCACCAACCGTACTCTTGGTGAAATCTTGCCAAACCATGTCCATTAAAAAATAAAGAATAAATGAGTTATTAGTTACTTGATATCTCAGGATATATATGAATGAAAGAGACCTATATAGTGCGATAATGAATGAAATTACCACTGGAGCACATCTTTAACGATTATGTACTCTGATTCGTCTTTCCTTAGTGAGTCCTTGATTTCAACTCTTCCAACTTCAACTTCAATGATTAGCAGAATCCAGTAGAAGTTGCGCACGTTTATATATAAGCCAGTAACTCATCCACTTAATATCGAGTGAACAAAAATGAATATGTAAGTAACACTCTCACCCGTACACTCTCACCCGTAGTTGTAGGTCACCCGTAGTTGTAGGGAAATAATATTCTCTTTTTGTAATGTTGCCTCTTTATGAACCTTAGCAAGTTACGCCACGTATCCTTGGAGTATTGCTTTACCAATCATCTATTAACTCGGTGTGGGTCGATGAACCCAGTGTCAAAGATTTGCTTTAGGTCACATTCCTCGCTTTTCATTCTGCATAATAGCGTAGTAAGGATAATTACAGGCAATGAACAAGCTGACTTAGAGACTTTATCATAGAAATAAATAAACCACTTACAGACAATAGGAAATAACGAGAATCAAGTCAAGGGCATCTTGTTTGAATAACATATAGAATCGTTGAAATAAATTTGAATCTGGTCTTCACCACTGAAATGCTCATTTGTAACTCTCACAAGAAGCGATGATAATCGATCTTATTCCTTGCATGTAGAGACTTTCTTGTACCACTCATGCGGTCTTCGCATTTATGTTGGTAGAAGCTCGACCTCATCAGGTCTGATCAGAGGCTTCCCGTATTCATATTTCCATGCTATTTCCATCCGCATGGGGATATGTCCGCCTAGCGTTTGATCAGCATTCACTACAAGAAATGTTTCCTTATGCAACGACTGGGCTCGTCGGTCGTCGTACAAGGCGCATCTCTCTACTACGAAGAAACCGCTAAAAATATGGAGGAAGATTGACGGGCGCGTGGCAGAACTAAGATTTCTGCTTCCTCGCGAGATGTATTTTTTGCGTGTGGGTCCCGGACGTTAGTGACTCTAGCGGACCAAACTTTTCGGTCGCACCTCCCTGATTTGAACTTGATAACGTTGTTCGATGCCTCTTCCGTTTAGTCAGGTTGCTGGGCCCCGCATGTCTGCCTCACATTAGAGAAATAGTGTGTATGATGGAATTTTTTCCTTCCCTATTCCGAACTTGATAGCGTCGCTCAATGCATCTTCTGTTTAATCAGGCATATGGGAGGAAACAACACGCAACCAATGCAATATTTTCTTAGGCAATTTTCTTAAGGACTCTCTCTCTCTTTGGCTCTAGTGTGTGTGGTTCCAAGAAAAACTATGCGTGTGGGAGATGACGTATCTTCGGCACGCCAACACGCTGTTGGATCCCTGTTCCATCAGATTTACTACCGCACCCCCGTCTGGATCAGGGAGACCAGGAGTCGTCGTGGAGCATTGTACGTGCGCGAAACCACATAGGTGCTGCCAGTTGGTGCACCTGAACTGTCATGCAGGGAGCAATGCAACCTTGAAGTCGGTTATGCCACCGGTGGCGAGGCCTCCTGGAGGTGACGGCGCTCCCTCACTCCCACATGGCAGTGCTAGGGTTTGGCAGCAAGGTTCGGCGGCACGAAACCGTGGAAATATGGCGATGGCTCAGCGCGACAATAACGACAGGGATGGGGGATTCCTCCATCCAGCGGTGATGTCCCTATAGATGCGGTAAGGTCTGGGCTTGTAGTGACCTAGGTCGGCTGGGCATGTAGGGCCGAGTCATTGGAGGGAGGATGATGTGGTGGTGTCTAGCTGTGGTGGCTACCTAGCACTGAAGGTGGTGCCGGCAACAACGGTCTTGGCGGCGGTGGTAGTGGTGATATCGGTGGTGGTAGACGCCCTTCTCATATGATGGTCTTTCTCTCTCGGTGGTGGTGGCTAAAGCCTACATCTTTCATCCTCGTTCGTCATCTCTATCCCATCTCTGACAAATTGGGGGTCCCTGGTGTATGGTCAGGGTGAAATCCATGCTCAACACTGGCCGATGGTGACCACGACGATGCCTGCGGGTGCCGTTTTCTTTCTTGGGTGTGTTCATGGCCTACAACATACCTCCCCTCGGATTCCAGGGGAAAACCTTTGGTTCGGTCCGCCAGACCAGGCGACAGCGGCGTCACGACGTCGTTATCTTCTTGAAGACATCTTCTAGGCCATCTAGGGAGAGGTTGATGCGACATTTTGATACTAGGGACAAGGTGATGTGCTAGCGGTGTTAACCACTACATAGGGCTTGGGCTTTCGGGGGCAATGTACGACATGAGGGACACATCTTGGTCGATGTCTTCCCTGAGCCCATCATAACCTATTTTCTTCTCGCCGACTCTTCTAGGCACACGAGTGGTTTGGGTTGCCTGAGTAAAGACAGACCTGCGGTGGTACCTTAATTCGTGAAACGGCTCTCAAATCATTTGCTCCTCGCCATTCATGGTAAGATGTTCGGTTAGGCGAGTCGCTGGTTCCGAAATTCACTTTTAGAGCTTGAGTTACATGGAGCCTGGTTTTTTTTTTAAATGAAAACAACATTTTAGAGTTTTTTAAAAAATCTAAAAAAAGTTCTAGAGGTATATAATGATGTATTCTACCAAAATACGAAATGTCACCTGAAATACCTTATATTTTAGGCTTAACAAAATTGAAAACATTTACTATAAGAGAATTTGGAGGATTAAAATTTTACACCGTTCACTACTTTGGAGGTAAGATTTCGTCATTGTTATCATGCCTAAAATACGGGAATTTAGATCGGAGACTTTCTCACAACACTTCAGATCTTGTTCTATTCAATCCATTTACTTTGACTCTATTCTCCATGTCGTATCCTAAACAACTCTCAGCTGACTCAGACGACATGTGGCAGGCAAGTAGTGTACATCACTTATACGTGTCAACCCATTGGCTCCTCATAAAATATGTTGGTAGGCTAAAATAACCCACTCTTTCTGACTCATATTAATTCACTTAAATTTGTTTAAATACAGATATATCTATCACTAAAACTTGACTAAATATATTTGAATCTGAATGTATCTAATAAACTACTGTAATATAATTTGGAGGAAGTACCAAAATGTCCCTTATATTTTAGAACAGAGAGATAATAAAAGATAAAGCAGAAAACTTCAGAACAATAAGATATCAGCCCAGGTGGTAAAGCAAACGGATTCAGCGTTTGGCGGTAACCGGTTTCAAAGTTTCAGGGGAACAGGTAAGCTTTCGCAACGGGTCAACGTAGAAAAGTTGAACTTTCTGCTATAGGTACAACAATACTAAGTAATTGTGCAATCGCAGATGCTCATGAGTGAGATCAACAAAGATGAAAGTACCAAATTATGCGGAACATGTGGCAGAAGTATCTTTAGGAACCTTTTGCCTCCTCAAACACTGGACGGACGTCTCTGGGTTCTGGTCTTCCAAGTAGCATACGTTTAAATAATGAAGTGGCCACACATTTCGTCCAATGTTTTTGTCAGATCTTTCTTGTAGATCTGCCCACTACTTTCTTGTAGATCTGCCCGCTACTCGTATCGGATAGAGTCGCGCAGAGTACAATACATAACTGGTGGTTTCCTCCGATTGTATTTTTAAAGGTTTGTCTGATCGTTGGGAATAATAAACACTCCCTCTGTTTTAAAATATAAAATATTTTATATTTGTGAAGATAATGTATATAGACTTTTTAGTGTCTAAATTCACTGTAAATCTGAGTAAACCTACATACTAAAATTAGTGTAGATACATTTGCTTTATAAAGCTAACCATCTTATATTTTGAAACGGAGGAGGTAACAACCTGCTACCAAGTACCATCTACTATAGAACATGCCATAGAGAAGGGATTTTGTTTCCGCCATAGAGAATTGTAAAAAATAATTATTTGAAGGTGCCCCACATATTTTGTATTATTATCTTGATCTGTTAATATGTTGACATTTTTAAGAAGCTCTCTTCTATACTCTATCAATTAATACCCCTTTTAAAAAATTGAGAATCACATTTTCGAGGTCCAAAAAATTCTGAAAATAAATCGGGAAGTAGCCGGTGATGTAAACCAAAAAAAAAACATAAAATATTAATTGGAAATAATGTGTATTTTGAGCTACACAAAAATGACAAAACTGTGGATCTGAGTATAGTGATCTGAAATCTTAAAAAAAAATCCAAACTTTGTCATTTTTTTGTAGCTCAGAGTACAACAGATTTCGATTTAAGATTTTATACGTTTGTGGGATACATCATCAGCTACTTTTAAGATTTTGTTTCACAATATTTTTGAAACTTGTAAATATAGTGTTAAAATTTTCTAATATGCATGGAGCATTTGGAGCTCGGGAGCCAAAAGGACTTCCCATCAATAACGCGCTGGAAATGTTACGTACCAGATTGATTCACCACTAATGAAGGAATAAGAAAGCAAGGGATGGCGAATACACATGTAATTTAGGTTGTGGTAGCAAACATTCTCCAACAAAGAAAAGAAGCGCTACCTTGTTTGTATCAGAAGAATATCGTGTGCTCATTCTGTTTACATCTACAATTTGTCCAATGAGTTACACAACAAAACAGTTAATTCAGTATACTTCTAACCCATATACCTCATGGTCTGATGACTGCTCTACCTTCTAATTCCAACAAAATGGCATCTGTATTGCTAGGGAGTATGGAAACTAATATATAATAGTACAAAAGGCACCATTGCCAAGAAAAAAAAGCACACATGCACAGATAAAACTAGCAAGCTCATGGCAGCAAGCCATTTTATTTCTGAGACGCCAGATGCAAACTGCCGTGTCCACTGACCGGTGTCCTCTCCTCCCCAATTAGCAGCAATGGCCGTTCATCCTTCAAACAATGATCTAATCTCCTTTTTCAGGTCCTCACCAGTATACTTCTTCTGTTTCTTCTTCTTCGCCGCAATGGCTCGGAGCACCCCTGAAACTGAACCTCTGCCTCGGTTTGCCTGCAGCTGCAGCGCAGCCTCGTATGGCGGAACAATCAAATCCACGATCTCTTCTCGCAGATCGTACCTGAGCTCAGCCTTGACCTTCCATGCCCTCTGGTAGTCACAGGCGGCAACAAATCCAGCAGTGAACTCATCCAAGTTTGCATGGAGTGTATCGTTCAGAGGAACCCAGCTCTCAGCTAAGAAGCTCTTCTTGTATGACTGGATCAGCGAAACGAGCTTACCCATCAGCTCCCTGTTTGCAAAAGCTGCTCCTGGACGGCGCATCAGTCGCGACACATCATACGTGTTGTTAAGGAGAAAGATGTGTTTTCGACCCTTTTCACCTCGGAACACTTTCTCTGCGTCTTCCTCGAGCTTGGATGCCCAGCAATGGAGCATGTGATCCCAAAGTACTGGCTGCACCGAAGCTGTGCTGTCAGAACACAACTGCAGGGCCTGAATGAGAAGGGCATTTGCTGGATGAATCGTCGACTCGTTGCTTCTAGGGATGTCCAAGAAGAATGTTCCGTTCAAATCCTTCTCCATCTTGTGGAGATCACATGCAGCCTCACCACGTCTGCTGAAAGGATCATGTTAGGAACCGTTTTTAAATAACTGAACGTCTGAACCACATACTTTACGATTCAATCTAGCAAACAAATCAATACATTATGGTCTTCTTTCGAGTTTTGAAATTGATAGATTCTGATTAGTAGACTACAAATTAGTACTGAGAGATGTAACGGGACCGACGGTGCGTGCAGGTGAACGGATAGAAGAGAGGGTTTTTTTGCAGGATGCGAATTGAGACGCGAGAAATTGGAGCTGGACGGTGCGTGAAAGTGAAATGATTTTTTTTTTTGAGGGTAGTGAAAGTGAAATGATTGTTTTTAAGACATAGTGGGCCTGGGCTCCCATATAGAAAAACAATTATAGAAACCGAAGGACAGGAGACGAAAAGTGGAGCAGACATGGACCATGGATGCATTCCACATTGACACGTCGCGTCCAAGGAGCAGAGCCCCGTCGTCAACTAAACACATCACTATCATCACCCCAATATTGCCAGCCGCTTCCAACTTTCTCATAGCCGCGCATTAAAGAATCGCAATTGCCACACATGACACTACCCTGATGCCTGGTTCCCAACAACGAAAGCTAAAAAAAACTTTTCTTTTCGGAAGAAGAAAGCTAATACTACGTACTAGTAGAAATCATGACGCCGATCACGTCGGACCGGACACGAATGTACCTAAAATGAAACTGGCACGGCTGAACCGACCGAACGCGCCGCCGCGATGGATACCGGGACCCGAATGCCGCGGCCGCGCGCGTCGAGCGCCGCCAATCGTTGTCGTCTCGAACCGAGGCGTGGCGGCGGTGCCGTCCAGTCGTCCAATGCTGCCATGACGATGATGACGACGATCACTCGTCCACTCTCGATTAGCACGTACTCGGGCACGAACCACACCTGCTCTGCTCTACTGATGGCCGCGACGGGGACCGGAACGAACTGCTTCGGCGACACAAGGACTCGAATGTCGCTGCCGCGCCGAACAAGCGGGTGGCGCGTTGATAGGCGGGCGGTAGGGTGCGCGGCGAGAGCTTGGTGGCGGGCACCGATCGAGGCGAGGCGAACGGGGAAATGCAGGGCCGTGCGGCGAGGCGAACTGGGAGAGAGGCAGGGCCGTGCGGCGCGGCGCGAGCAAGGTGGCTGGCCGCACTGCGGACGTCGTGTTCATCGTCGCCGACAGCAGCGCGCAGGGCGGCTCGGACAGGGGCTCAGCACACAGCAGGACCCGGGCACCGACCCGAGCATTTCGGCGGCGCTTCAACATGCGCAAGGCGGCAAGCAACGAGGCGTCGGGTCAAGGAACGGTAGGCGGAAGCGCGCGTCTCTCCTCCTTCGGCGGCGTAGGCGTCACGGGAGGCGCGCATTCCGGTTGCGAAAACAGGGGCGCGGACCGCGGAGGCACGGCACTCGCGAACGGAAACAAGGAGAAGAAAGGGATTCGCGATCGATCCGCGCGTACCAGAACCTGGCGATGGTAGCGGCGGGATCAAGCGATCCTCGAAACATGTCGCAGGAGTCATCCCGCACCGCCTCCCCGGGTTCGGCGCGGCCGCGCCCTGCGTCGCCGTCGCCATCCTCCTCGTACCCGCGGGCGCAGCGCGAATGGAGAGTGGGTGGAGCGGCGGAAGCAGAGGGAGCTCCGAAGCAGAGAGAGGGGGTGAAGTTGCCGACGCGCTCGAGCCGGATGAATCGGGTGAGTCAATGGAATTTTGTTGACGGAAGCGCGCGTCTCCGCCTTCGGCTGCGGCGGCGGCGTCACGGGAGGCGCGCAGGCCGCGGGGTGCGAAAACAGGGCGCTGAGGCGGAACCACAGCACTAGCGAAACAAGAAGAAGAAGAAAGGGAATCGTGATGGATGCACACGTACCCGAACCTGGAGTCATCCCGCGCCGCCTCCATCTGTTCAGCCCGGTCTTCGGCTTGCCTCGCCGTCGCCGCCGCGGCTTGAGCGCGAGGGTGTCGAGGGGGTGGAGGAGCACAAGGCGGTGGGGCGCGAGGTACGGGAGCAGAGAGAGGGTGAAGTAGCCGACGCGGGCGCGAGGAGGGGGATGAATAGTCGGTGGGGTCGATAGAATCTTTGTTGCCGCGCGCTAGCAGAGCAGAGGGAGGCTACCTGCGGCGACGACGGCGATCGACCCTTCCCAAATTCTGTTTGCGTGCTTCGGAGCGCGACCGTGGGGCCTGTCGTGCGCAACCGAAAACAGACGCTAGAAGCTGTTGCAAAAAAAAAAGGGAAAAGAATCGACAAACAAACACAGCATACTTTTACGTAGTAGTCTATACTACTTATAAAGGCACCAACAATTTCTTTCCTAAGGCCACCCCACAAGTGCACACGGATCAATCCATATCATTAGATCACTCCCGTAAACCAAATCTAACCGTTCAGATTAGTCTTATCTGATAACGCGTGTGAGGTTAGCAATTAACATCGAGAGCGGAGCACTCTGCCGATACGTGTTCCGACGAAAGCGTCTTTTGCCAAATTGTGCGACTCCCTGACCTCGCCCCCGACCTATCTCACGAGTCACGACCGCAGACACCTGTAACCACGCCAGCTCCGCCGCCACCGCCCTCCTCTCACAGGCGCACGAGGCCGCCCGACCACGCCTGCCCATGCCGCCACCGCGCTTCCCATCCGCATGGCCGCATCCCATGTTAAGTTACCGCCGACGGACACCTTGCACAGCCTGCCGCATCCGGCCCTAGCCCCTTCCTGCACCCGCCCCTTCTTCCTACCACCATATCTTTGTGCACGCGCGACGACCCAGCAGCCAGCGTTCCGGCAACAGAGGCGACTTCCTCTCATTCGGAAACCACCACCGGCCGTGGCCTATGTTCTTATTCGGTTTCAGTTTACCCAGAGGATCGCGAGGGGAAGCGCTATTATTCAGCGGCACCCTTACCCTGGTATTGAGTCTGGAGGAGCAGCCGTACTGGGCCTTGCTGGTCATGGTCACACCTTCCCAACCGAATGGTAGAGAACTAGCGATTCATATGACAGAATTGTGCTTTGTGTGTGGCTACTTCGCAAATGGCAATATTGGTGACTGTGAAGCAGATTTGGCTGCAGCCAGACGCAGTTTTGCTTTCTAAGACAGATTGTTTTGATTCCCCCAAGGTGTTCGACGAATTTACTCTGAGATGGAGTGTTATTTATGGATGTGACGTGGGAGACGGAGAAGCAGAAGCGATTTCGGCGGAGGGGCAGGAGACTCTGCATGCGGCTTCACAGTGCACCGCTGGTGAGGGCTCAGCACCCTGTTTTATGTTTACGTATGTCACTGATAAGATCTTGGTGCCTCGACATTGTATTGTCATCGATAGTAATTATGCGTACTTTCCAACTAGGTTAGTTGAAATTATGTGATTGAGTGACTTCTAAAGTTTGTTTGATTTTTCAAAAGAAATACTCCATTTAGATCAACACAATCATAATGATTTGATTCCTACCAATACAGCCTTAGTTACAGTATATAATTTCTACAGTAGCTGTCAAACTAACCTTGGCTTTAGGTATGCTTATTATTCATGGTACAGAAAGAAAAAATTACTTGAAAATAATGAGATGGTGTTTGGCAATTGATGCCAGAGGTGACTGCCCTTTTTTTCCGATCATTGGACATGATTGTAGTATAAAAATATGGCTGGAGAAATCAAAATTGAAAAAAAGCTGGATGGAAGCTCTCACTTCAGCTTATTGAAACGAGGTATTGACTGATCGAAACATATTTTTCTTTTGCACCAAACATGTATTATACAACTGTTTTAGAGCTCTTCTTAATTATTATTCCTCTTGTTGATTCATATTGTGCTAAGTGAGGAAAGTGACACTTTTGAACCTTCTGGTTTAATAATGTTCTTCTAGAATCATTCGTCGCAAATAGCCAAGATGGATTAGATTATTTATGTAGAAAGTGATACATTTGTCCCAACAAATGATGGTAATCTGGTTAAATTTTCTGACAGTCATCTCAAGTATGCTTTGCTCTTTGTCATAGAACATATTATTATTTTGTACTATACCAACCTCAAACATCTCCTTGTCTCAGTTGAATGTGCCACTGGATTGCTCAACAATACCTTCTTTGAGTGGCCACTTGCCCAATTCTCGTCTATGAATGTGAATGTTATATATAGGTGATTGGATGGAGGGTGGATGTCCTGTGAATTTGACACAAACTGCTGCTCTTTATATTAGCGAGGATTTGCAAAGTAATTGCCATCAAAGAGTTTCTTCAATGGTAACTGAATTAATTTTTCATCATGCTTTTAATATGACATGGTATTGGTCATACTGATGACAAGGTCCTTGTTCTTGAATTTCCTGTGATGAAGCCAAAAATGATATCTCACGGCCACATATGTATTTCATATTTCTACACAATACCAATGTGTACCTTTACAAAATGAAAACATCTTGCACTGAAGCTACGTACCTTACACGCCCAATCTGCACACAAATGCTAACTCATATGGTTAGGAGTTTTTTTCTTGTCATCAGCACGTTGTTTCTTGAGAAATTATGAGAAAACATTAGGGATAAGCATGATCTACACTAATCTCTATTACCTACTAAATAATGAGAAGCTGATTAGAGAAAAAAGTATGGCTTCTTTGTTACATCTATTTATCCTGAAAACTCATCCTGGTTCTGTTATACATCAATTGTGCATTGCGATGTTTTTTAAAGTCCTAGCTCTAACTATTTTGTGTTTATATTTGAGCCTAACTAAATTATGTTTAGTTCTAAAAAAGGTACATTATGTTCCGTCATATTTGTGCATAGATTAACTATGTTGGAAGGTGCAATATGAAGGAGTTACTTATCATGTAACTGGCCTCACTTCCAGGAGACGCTACCCCACAACGTAACATACAAAAGACACCAAATATAAGGAAGTTGTGTCTATTGATCAGACCAACAAAAGGGCGCTTATAGTTTTGTTATGCTCATATTATCATAAAAAATATTACACTTTCTTATTATATGGGGTAGTCGTTGCTGATATATCCGTCCTGTGTTTTTCTATCCTCGCATACAATCATGTACTGCTAGCAGGCGAATTAGACATTCTCAGCATAATTATGTTGACATGGAGGGTTGATGTGAATTCTCTATTTTCTATGTCCTCAAGTTCAGTTCAGATCTGTCAATTACAAACTCCTACTAATTTTTAATACAATTCATATTTCGCAGATCATTTTTCTAATAAGGTTTGAAGCAACTTAACCAAATGGAGATCCTATAAATGATGTCATGGAAGCTAGAACTTCAATGAACTGGTTACTGAAGCATTTGGTGCATGGCCTGTAACTCGCGGTTGCTTTAGGTCCTCGGGGACATTTAGTTGCCTTCTTCATTGCAAGTCAGCACTGTAGTTTGTCTATATCACACAATACATTTGAATAGATTTTTAATATACTTGATCTATGATTTAATCATAAAATCTTGCACCTTCCAGTTGAGGAATTAGCCCATCTTGTACGAATGGAGGTTAGATCCAAAGAGATGAAATTGACATACTTGTAAATTGTGATGCAGGTATATAGATATTCACAAAAAATTGTATATGTTGGCATCACAAAATCAGCCGCCTCTGTTGCTCTGCACCGACGACACTAGCGCCACAGATTGAAGTCGCCAAATATGCTCGGTTAGAGTACTTAAAATCCTTCCACAACTGAAACGCCACAGGTTCTATGTGCATGAAAGGGCCAACTCCAATTCTATATATCAGTTTTTTATGTATATTGCAGAGAATGGTTTTTCTATAATAATCTTTCATCCAAACTTGAACATATCTCTTATTTCAGAACTTCCATCTGGGTGCAATAGATATGAAATTTGTTTATCCATTCTCCCATGTGAGTATGAATTTGTTTATCCATTCTCCCATGTGAGTATGTTTGATAGCCCGCACAAAGGAACAAGGGATAATACCCGGTTGTCCGCTAATATTGGCTTCACTTTGATCAATATTATATGGAACTTTTGCACACATTATTTTAAATTTACATACATGTTCATTTTTAACCAATTTTGTAATCTATAACTGTTTCTGCATTCACTTTTCAAAAAAGTGTAAGAGTTACAATTTCTATGATTCTTCATTCCAATTCAATTTTCTAATGGCTAAAATTTCTATCATTGTAAAAAAATTCTATGGTTGAAATTTTAGTTTATAAATTGCATTTTATATTTGCTGAGACGTGCATTGCACGTGCAAATTTATACTAGTATGTCCCAAAAACGCAAGTTCAAAACGTATCTACATAAACAAAAAACTAAGAAATGACGATGATGATATGAACAGCACACGGCAGTCGGCACATGAATACACTAATACTTTGTTTCCAACTCCATTGAGATTATGGCCAAACACTTTCCTTTCTCGAGCTGTGATTCGAGCTAGCAAAGGCTTTACTTATGGTTTCGTAACATGATTTAGTAGTACAGTAGATAGTTATGTCCAGATTGCACGAGATGAAGCACAAGCTCAGTAGTAGTACTAGTATTACTCGGTCGCACTTGCACATGGTACGTTCCCACGGAGGAGAACTCCCGGTCATCATACCTACCTCATCGGCATCATATATATGTTAATACTAATCTCCTGCTGATGATAACTTGCTGCAGAAGGATTTTCCGTTGTGATAAGGTTGGAGTATATTTTGCTAAATGGGGCCTGTCGTTCTTCACTTGGGACGCTACAAGCAAATCGGCTTCACCGGCGAGGACGCGCGGTGGAGACGAGTCAGGGCGGCCAGCCGTGGCTGCTGCTGCTGCTCCTCGCACGACGACAGGATACAATACAAGGGTGGTCGTCGTCTCCCCGAAAGGATCGGAGAAATTTGTGCCGGCACAGGTTTGGTTTGCTTCATGCACTCGATCGCCTTTTGCTCACGTACGTGGTGGAATGCTCACTCGGGTCGAGGGATCTGTTCGCGCGCGTCCCCGCCACCGCAGATCGCTGAGCTTCATGGAAATTGGCACGACGGGCAGCAGATTAATCACGCATGGTTCAGAGGCAAATTTGGGGTCCCCCGACCAACGCGGCTAGGGCCCACTCGACTCGCGTCAGAATCTTCGTTCCCTGCCTTCACAGACATCATGCATATCCCCTGGACTGGATGGATCCCATCAAATCAAGGTTATGTTCTTTCAAGTAAAAAAAAAAGTTATGTTCTTTTGTTTTCTCAGATCCAACCAGATTTCGTCGACCTAGAAGTTCGATTTTCAGCACGCTGACCGCAGAGTGTACGAGTACGACCGGGCGGCACACGCACGGTCGCACCAGTCACTTATTTTAATAATCGGAGTGGCATCCGCGAGTTAATTGGTTGGCGACACCTAGGGCCCAACGATGAGTTGATGATAATAGAGTTGTTAGCATAAAACTACAAGTTTGATAGCTAAATTTTAGAAATCCACCAGTTTACGTTTGCAGCAAAAATCTACTACATTTTGAGTTGGTTATCTCAAATAGCACTAAACATATCTTGATCACGAATTGACAGGGTTTATGATAGGTTGGACCCACCTATAAAGCCCACGTGTCAAGATCTGAACAATTCTTAGGCTAGAAATATCTAAAGTCTAAAGAAAAATCAAATTCGTATAAAAAGTCAACTTAATCCTCTGTAGCCACTGCGCCGCGTTCGCCACCGGCCTCCATCGACCACTCCGCCACCAGCCGCCACGCCACTGGCCCGCGCCCACCCACCGTCTGACTCCAGGCCGCTCAGCCATCGTGCCCATGGGCCCCTACGTCGCGCCCACAGGCTGACACCATCGCGCAGCTGCCGGACACTGCAACACCACCGCAGACCCTTATCTCCCGTGTCGCCACCGACCACTCGCGTGCGATCTCCCACCGCCAGACTCCGAGGCAACCCCCGCCATCGCGCCCATAGCCCCCCTCCCCCGTCGTGCCCACAGGCCACCGTCGTGCAGCCATCGGAACCTGTAGCACCACCGCATGCCCTTATCCCCCGTGCCTCCACTGGCCACTAGCCCGCGCTCGCCCACCGTCAGACTCCCAGGTCTCCCCCGTCGTGCCCACCGGCCACCCTCGCCGCAGGCCCTTCTCCCCTGCGCCTCCCCTCTTCTTGGAACATGGGTCCTTTCGGCGGTGGGCGGGTGGAGCAAGAGGACATGGACGCGGTGTCCATAGCCTTGGTCGTGAGCATGGGCCGAGCACGAGGCATGGTGGCGGGGGCGAGCTCCGGCGATAGGGGCGGGGCGTGCGAGATGGAGCCGTCGATGGAGACTCGCTGCTGCGTTCCTGGGACGTGTGGAGGCGGCTCGACAACGAGCTCCGGTGATGGGGCGGGTCAGACTGGTGGTTTTTCTTTTCTTTTATTATACCTAGATTTTTTAAATTGGGCTGACAGGTGGGGCCTAGTCCAGCTCATCAGTTTGGGTCCTTACACAAGCCATGTTAGAAACCGTGTCAATTCACGATCAAGATGTGTTTAGTGTCATTAGAGAAAATCAACTCAAAATATGGTAAATTTTTGCTAAAAAAAGTAAATTGATAGATTTCTAGAATTAAGCTATTAAACTGGTAGTTTTATGTTAACAATTCGTAAATGACGTACGTGTTACTTTACTGGGGTGCTAATCTCTGACATTGGCTCACGAAGAAACCGCGCGTGCGCGCTTCGTTTCGTTTCGTCCGCACACCGTGCAGCGGCGGTACGGCCGGTGGCGTCGCGACGTCTCTCCGAGTGTGTCGTCGTCGCGCCGTGGCAGCCAGGAGTGCACGCACAAGGCCCCAAACAAACTAGCTTCAGCTGGTTTACATCACGCAGACAACGTTGACATTCTTAGTCAATCGATCGATCAACGTCGGCGATGTCGTCATTTATGGAAGTCGATAATCAGAGCTCACGATTAGGTACTTCTGTCTCCTCTTGACTTTTCGTCCGTCGATCGAACGAAGTGTGTATGTACGTGCCCACCTAAAGGTGTTATTGATGCTCCCTCACGGGGCTTTTAGGAGCGTTAGCTGCTGTGGACCGTTGGATCGTCCTCTGAAACAAGATCTGAGCCGTTCCATGCTGCAAAGACATTTTTGCCCACGTGTGCAGTAAAAACCGAAAACATTGGTTGTACACCCTTTCCTACACAGGGTCTGCGCTCCTCTCTGCTACCCCAGTTTAATTCCCGTGAGGTCCGCCTGTCAGCCTCCTGTCAAAGATTTTTGTTACCGTTTTTCAGGTGTTCTAAGTTTAGCAGGGGCAGATGTCCACCCACTCCGCCGACCCATCCGGCGCCCATCCCCGCCCGTTCCGCGGCTCCGTCATGCGCCCATAATGCCACAAATGCTTCTACCAGATGGACAGGCCATGACTTACCCGTCTGGAGGTGCTTTGTCACTGTTTTGGGGCCCCGCGTCGCTTCTGGCCCGCTTATCAGTGTCGAACATGCAAGCAGGTGGGGGTGTGAGGCGTTCCTAGGGAGTTCGAGCCGCACGCCCGTGCGTGGCAGGACATGTCCCCGCTTGCCCAGCCCCACTCCCAAAACCTATCCGCCGCCTCGTCTTGTCCCGTGCTCCTGCCCCCTTCCTCCCCTCGCGTGCGGCGGCCGGCCGGCCGACGGCACTCCGCCTCCCTCTTCACATGCCTGGATCCTCCTCCTCCCGCGACCTCCTACTCCTTCCCCTTCCTCTCCATCCCCAGGAGTAGCTCCGGCCGCCACGCACACGGCAGCTAGCCCCTGGTTGAAGGAGGGCTGCGACAGGAGCAAGGCTTGGGAGGGTGGCCACTCGTCATCGGAGGTCGCCGCTGTTCTCCTCAAGGAAGAGTTTAATCGGACGACCAAGGACTGCTGCCGCTGTTGCCCTCCGCCTCATTGCAGCTCCTTGACTGTAGAAGCACGTCCAACCTCCATTTTTGGTGAGTCTCTTTCTCTCTCTCTCTGAGCCCAAATATTTTCCAGGATCCTCTTCCCTCGTCTTATGGAGGTACAGATTTCTACACATTACCTGCATATGCACTTGATCTATCTGAAGGACAACAAGACGTTTTTGAGTGACAAACGTTTTGCTCGCAAGTAACCTATTGTATAAAGTCATCGCCGCGCTTAGCAGGTGGGGAACGGGCAACTGCTTGAGTTGTTGCTGCTCTCTGCCTTCTCTTCGTCGACGCTCACCTGAAGTAACATAGCCTGGCGGTGTGCCTTTATTCTACACAACGACAACGACAAGAGAGGGTAAGCATCCCCAACCCCTCCCTTCGCCACCCCGGTGCCTATATTGTTAAATGAAATGGTGGCAATGAAAACATTTTTAATTTGATGTATGAACATATGTCTTTTTTATTGCCGGATTTGTTTGCAGGATTGTTGTTTCTGGATGTTCATGTGGTGCCGAGGACCCTCGATGGTGTGTCCAAGTTCAACCGGTTGTTTTTGGGAATGGGCCGCTTGAGTTGCTACTGCTCTCTGCCTTCTCCTCTTCGCCTACGCTTTGTGTAAATTATTGCGCGATATGAATATATATCTGAGCTGCTGGTCTAAACACTAATAGGTTGTATGTCTATTTCTTATGAAATATAGCTACTAAATACTCCTTCAGATCCAGAGTGTAGATTTATTTTAGTTAAAATGCCTGTGAACTTTCAGAGTAATACTTATTCCAACTGCTAACAACTTGGCTAAGTAGATCGCATTTCTGCAAAATGCCAAAGGATCGGGTTTGGCACCACTGATTGCTAGCTTTGCTTGAGAAGAATCAAAACCATGGCTTTGCGGGTGGAGAAGCAACATGTGATACTTTGTTGTAAATGTAACTATAACTTGTATGTTTAAATGTACATTACTGATTATTTATAAATTTTGGAGAGCTTCGGCTATTGATTTTATTCATTTCATTTGTTACAGAGGTTCAGTATATGCATTCATTTTTCTGTCGAGGCTGATGATTAGTTTATTGTTTGTAGGCTATTGCACAAAAGATTGATGATTTCCTAACTTCTCATACTGAAGGCTATACTTGCATTATTTGTACATGGTAACAGAAATACCCCAAACTCTAGGCTGCACGGCTACACGAATCATCTGGAAGAAAATAATAAAAAAAACACGTAAGCTGATTAAATATTTCTTTGTCGCCTCGGTTTTTCATTTGGAATGTTTTTATGTACACGTATTGTTGCAAGAGTAGCGAACACTGATCAGATCATATTCACAGATGTTTTCATGAAACACGAGCATGTCCAAAAAAGTGAATTAGCAGTTATTTTTATGCAATTAACCAGCTGTTATATTTGTTCTACATGGTATAAGCACATCAGTTATACTGATACCTTGTCTATATTTCAAGTCTTCGTGAACTTGCTGTGTTTCAGGCCCCTTTGCAATGCTCACGCAACTGGTCCTGACATTCTATGGTCTGGCTTGCCTATGATCATACTTCCACTAGAGAAAATGGCAACAAGAGTAGATGGTTCACTCTGCTTAGCGACCCGGGCTTATAGATGAGACGATTGTTGACAGGTAAGCATCAGTTAGAAAAAATTTATGCTGCCTAGGATGGTATGTACAGATTTACCTCTTCCTGACTGTAGCACAAAGTGTTGAACTGGCAACAAACCCAGCAAAACTCCAAGCACTGACCAATAATCTTAAAGACATCTATTTAACCTCTTCTCGGTTTGTAGAGGCGTTCTATTTTGTTTAGGTGCAGTTGATTAATTTTCCCTCTTTGGTGGATTTTGTATGTAAAATTATGATTAATTTAAACTCAATGCTTTCATGCGGGAGCATGGGTTGGATGCCTTGACGATGACATCAGAAATGATGCTTCTGCTGCCAAGGCATGTGGTCAGAGGATCGCAACAAGGTGTCCGCACCACTGCTCGCCATCGCCCTCTGCTGAGGGAGCGCAAGCACATGGCGACACAAAAGATCATGTATTTTCATGGCCTGTTGTGTTTCTAAAATTTGTTAATTCCTACTGCAGCTAAAACTTGCACAGTAAGAATGATCATATAGATGCCATCCTTGTGGTTTTTATGACTGAAACTAACCTACCTATGCATTCTTATAAGTTGTGTTCAGTCAGCCATTTCTTTGATTGCATTATTTTCTCACCTTGGTCATTTTCATGCCAGCGTTTTGAGAAGGAGAAGGGTCGTCTATACAATGGGTGTACTAAAATGGAGTCTATGGTTCAGCTGAACTGATGTCTTTAAACACAGCAGCCACCACCAATCTTGATGATAAAGACTGCCAGGTAACCTAATGTTGAACTCAACGATTTTTCTATCTCTTTACTAAGCTTTCAGTTTCTTGGGCCATGTCTCTCATTCCATTATATTGCTCTATATTACTTCTCCAGTTGCTTACGAAGCATGTATGTCAATCCATTATAATCGGATCTAGCTCTCCAGTTGCTTATTTTGCAGGCTAAATACTAGCCTTCCAGGCTTATTTTGCTCATATGTAAATACAATCTCAGACTTTTAAAGATTCATGTTGTCTGTTGCAAGTGGAACACCGTGATGATAGAACTTGCACTAAATTACTATGTTCTGTATTAATGTTGTGTTAACCCATACCTATTTCCATCTACCTCAACCTTAGCTTATGTTAAACAATACTTATTTCAGTGTGCTTAAGTTCATAGTACGTGTAATTATTTAATATTTGCAACTGATTATTTCTAGACAGCTATCCATTATTCACAACTGAAACGTGTATAGCTACGATTATACCGGGACGGTGCGCCAAGGCGCGCCCCTAAATCTAGTTTGATTTAAGTGAACGCCTTACGCACGCAGCAGCAGCAAGGCAACCACAGCCTGCAGGTGCAAACTGCAAAGTTGTGTACGAGTATTAGAGCATCTTCACTCGTCTACCTAAGATGTCGATCCAGACGTCGAAATTTAGTTCGGACATCGAAAATCCTAATCGCGTATCTAGAGACCTGTTTTCGTCCAGATTTATGCGTGTTTTGGTCTGGCCTATTCAGGCCGAACCCAGGTTCTCGGGGACGTCCTGGGGACGCCGGACGCTGCGAAAAAGGGCGTGAGCCGGCTCTATCAGCGAGACAGTCTCATTCCCACCCACTTCACTCACGCAGACTGCAGCGAAGAGCTCCCAGCGCCCCTGTCACCATGACTTCTCCCCCGCGTCGAGATATGCCCACGTCTCTAGATACGCTCGCCGTAGTTGCCGCCCACCTCCACGCCTTCTTCCCCACTTTTTTCTTTTCTTTTAGAATATCTAGATTTTGTAAATTGGGCTGACAAGTGGAGCCCAGTCTAGCTCCTTGGTTTGGTCCTTACAGGTGGATCAGCCATGTCAGAAACCGTGTCAATTCGTGATTAAGTAGTACTATTTAAGAAAACCAACTTAAAATATAGTATATTTTTGCTGCAAAACATAAATTGATAGATTTTTAGAATTTGGATATTAAACTGGCAGTTTTATGCTAACAAGTCGTCCATGACGTGTTACTTTACTGTGGTGCTAATCTATGACGTTGGCTCACGAAGAAACCGCGCGTGCGTGCTTCGTTTCGTTTCGTCCGGACACCGTGCAGCGGCGGTACGGCCGGTGGCATCGCGACGTCTCTCCGAGTGCGTCGTCGTCGCCGTGGCAGGCAGGAGTGCACGCACAAGGCCCCAAACAAACTAAGTACCTTCAGCTGGTTTACATCACGCAGACAACGTTGACATTCTTAGTCAATCGATCGATCAACGTCGGCGAGGCCATCATTTATGGAAATCGATAACCAGAGGAGCTCACGATTACGTACTTCTCACGATTACGAAGTGTGAGTGCACATGCCCATTTGATTAAACGTCTTACGCAGGCAGCGGCAGCAGGGCGACCACAGCCTGCAGGTGCAAAGTTAGTGCACGAGAATTTCGAGATTGATCGAGCCTACAGAGCCGATACCAGTGCTACAGTGCAGCGGTGCTAGAACTAGGACGTCGAGCAGCTGAAGGGTACCTTTTTTTTTTGGCCAACAAACACCGCACTCAGTCCACACAAGTACACATAGTGTTTCAAATCTAGGATTAAAACGAACAGAGCATCGAGGATTCGCATACGTGTTATTTCTGTATTTTTTTTATTATTCTTTTGAAGAACACGCAAGCAACTGTTGGTGGAGCTAGGCTCTCCGGTGGGCTCGATCGGCCGGAGCGATATATTAGTACATCGATTGTGGGTAGAGATGTCAAACGGCCAGCCGCTGGCGCCACATATCGCCACATAAGTTTGTTATAGGCTTATCTTTTTTCAGTTTAGTTTTAACAATCACAAATCTATAACTAACAGCAAATAAGTGGCATTAAATGGACGCCGTTTACATCCCTAATCGTGGACGGTGACATCGTGCAGCTATGCATAAGTATACATGCCCCACGGCGGTCGCCCAGGATCTCGATCGATCGCCAAGACAATTCAAGGTCGTCGTCAAGAACCGCGACCACCTCAAGGTACTCGTTAACAAAAATGTATATTTGAGAATCTGTGGTAGAGTCCATGAGATGTCCCACACGTGTGAAAAAGATAAAATACTTAGGGTTTGTTTGATTCATAGGATAGGAAAAGTATAGGAATAGGAAAAACGTAGAATTAAGATGGTATGCCAACTTGAATCCTACACGAAGAGGAATTCTGTTTGATGTAGTAAAGAATTTTTTTCATAAGGTGTGATCTAATGTTTCTTTCCTATAGGAATTGCACTACAGGATTCCTATAAAATGTGTCTCTATGAATCAAACAATAACATAGAAAAAAATTCATAGATTAAAATCCTATATAATTCCAAATTAAACAAGCCCTTACCATATATATATATATATACGTCGTGTAGCTGCCTTAACTTAAGATGGGATGGCGCGTCGCCTCCGCGTCCGACATGCGGATGTGATGTTTCCATCGATTTGGTTCCAGAAGGCCTAAAGGATAAGACAGTAGGAGTATTTTATCCCGCCTTTGACGGGAAAAGGAGGCTTAGCGCATAAATAAGACGCACTTTACTCCGACAATAAAAAATATACGAGGAATACCAGCTAGTTTGCTTATTTATTTACTCCGGTACTACTCCTAGGTGACAAATGTAACGTGGGCATGCATCAACGACCGAGCGTGTGCACGTCCATGAACTTATATCGTAAAGTTGGGTAGAGACGATTGAGATGGATACGATGATAGTGACTTTTATCGTAAAGTTTCCGGGGAGGTCCTCCCAATCATCGGAGAAGACCACGTAAGAGCATCTTCACCCGTGTTTCCACGACGGTGTTTACATGACGTTTTTTCCTTTTGGATAACGAATTTTTGCCTAATCGTGTTTTTAGAATGCCGGGTTCGTCCGAATTCGGTCTAACTTTCGTCCGGACTTTCCAGGCCGATTCCGAGGTTCTGGAAGCGTCGGATGAAACGAAAACGATGGTGGGCCAACACTATCGGCGATTCTAGGCCGAACTCCCGTCCTTTTCTTCTTCCCTTCCCGTCTTTTCTCCCTATTTCCTTCAACTCCCACCAGTTCGCCGAGCTCCCGTCCGCCATATCGCCCAAGGGTTTCATCAAACCCGATCTAACCTCAGCAAACCGAAGGAGAAAAAGGCGAGGAAACTGAGAGCGTCAGCGAAGAGGCCGGATGGCTTGACCAACGCCGAGTGGCTGGCCCTTGTACAGAAGAGGAAGGTCAAGTCGGACGGCCGCAAGGACAGGAAGGCGAGGGCGAAATCGGCGAAGGAGCTCACCGACGATCAGGCGATAGGGGCGAAGCAGGCGACGGCGCCGCGTGCGGCGATGTCACGCACGAGGCCGATCGTCCCCCCGCAGTACGACACCCATAGGGGGGACAGCCAAGCGTCGGCTCGCCGGCCGGGTTCTCGCCGATCTCGCCGGCCGGCTTCCAGCTGAGCCAGGCGAACCCGCGGCAGAGGTACTCCTCGTATCCTGAGTTCGACGACGGGTTCAACCCGAACGTGCTCCTCCCCTGCCCCATGCCTCGCCCTCCTTCGGCCTTCAACATCGACATCAACGTCCCCTTCTCCACCTCTCTGGCGTACGCAGGCCCTTCGTCGTCAATGTGCCGCCGCCCACTTCCGTTCGGTGCAGCTCCTCGCTCGCAACCTTTGGCGAGGCCAACACGCACAACATGTTCGGCGGAATGTTGGTTGAGGCGTACATTAAGGACATCATCGCCCAAGGTTCGCCTTTCACCAGCAACCCCTCCTTCTTCACTCAAGAATAGTCCTGGGCCGATGCCGAACACGGCATCGAGTCTCAGGATTTTGCCGCGGACCAGGCCGAGCATACGCAGGCCAAGGACGTGGAGGACGTCGAGGGGGATGCCTTGGCTCCGGCAAAAGGCTAAGGCAATAGGAAGCCGGGCACGTTGGCGCTAGAGTCACGGATCAAGTGGACGGTGCTTGAGAACCTTTGCCTCGCTGACGCCTGAAAATCGGTGAGCATGGATCCCATCACCGGTGCCAACCAAAACTCTGACAACTACTGAAAACGCGTGAAGCTAGCGTTCGACGAGCGTAGCCTTTGTGACCCGAAGTATAGCAAAATTCACATGGAGCGAGGGGAGAAATCCAAGACCAACCATTGGGGGCTCATCTAGAAGGCGTGTAGCAAGTGGCACAGCTGTATGGAGGAGGTCGAACAGACACCCTTCAGCGGTGAAAACATGGACAACAAGGTAGTTCGCCGAACACTAGCCGAAGGTATGACGAGCTCAAGCCTATCCTAACACACTTTGTCTTGCATTTGCAGCTCCTTCGTGCACTCGGCCTATACCGGGACGACACAAAGATGGAGTTTAAGTTTCACCAAGTGTTTACCGTGATCGAGAACTGCGAGAAATGGTTGACACTCGCAAGACCCTCGCCAAGACCAAGGAAGGCGTGTACAACCCGGAGGCTCCTCCCCCTGCTGCTGGCGAAGGAAGGCCGGAGGTCGGCCAAAAGAAGGTGAAGATGCTCAAAGCCACTGGACCTCCCACCGAGCGCCTCCACGCTTATATCGAGAAGTGCATCGCCGACACGAAGGCACATGCCGAGAAGAGGGTGGAGAAGACTAACAAGAGGTGGGCACAACTGCTCCAGAACCAATACCGCAAGCTCGACCACCTTAAAGCCAACTTCGCCGCCAAGAAGAGAAACACGGATCTCCAGTTCCTCATGGGTGGCGAAGACACGTCGACGATGAGCAGGCCGGTTAAGGCCTGGTACATGGTGCGCTGCAACGTCATCCTTTCAGAGGACAACGCTGACATCACGTCAACAGCTGCGCCGAACGCCTCCGTCTCTGCTTCCACCTCCTCTAAACAGTCGGCCGGCCACGCCGCCGGTACGCCCAACCCCGTCGCATCAGACATGCCGGAGGAGCCCATCCCCATCGACGACTGATCGCCGGGCCATTTTTATCTAGTTCTGTAATAATTTTGTCGCCGAACTTTTTTGGCGTACTTTTGTCGAACACATTTGGCCGAGAATTCATTGGCGGGAACGATAAAATTCAAATATTTCGCCTTTTTTCTTCGCCTGATAACTTGGCCGAGAATTCATTGGCGGGAACGATAAAATTCAAATATTTCGCCTTTTTTCTTCGCCTGATAACACGGCCTTGGAAATGCGAGTGAGAAACTTGGAGTTCTCGGGCCGAAAACTTATTTCGTCTGACCGTCCTTACATCCAAATTTCGGTTTAGGAACGTTTAAGGAGTGGAGATACTCTAATGCCCAGGCATAAAGAAATTGCAAGCAACAACGACGGGTGAGGACCCATGGCGGCGGCCGAGAAAAATTATGGGGATCTGACGATACAGGTAAGGGTTTAGCCAGTTTAAACGGTTACACCAAACCAGCATTAAATACATGGGTTTAGCCAGTTTAGTTTCACCGGTTTGCATGGTTCGACACCTGATTCAGTTAACGGTGCAGCGATGGCCCAAGTCAAGACATTTCCACGGTTTCTTTCCCCGAGGCTGAAGAGCTGTTGTGTGGGGGCTGTGGCCTCATGCAGCGGGATTCGTCGGCATGACGGTTGCAAGGACGCGTAGATTACCATGTCAAAGGCGGCGCGGAGAGCTATACGGACGCGCCCCTCTCAGCGTCCTGCGCAGAGAGCTATACGGACGCCGGCGCGTGGACACCATGAAGAAGGAGATTTCAGCACCTTAGCCTGATTCCCGCCGGTCGCCGCGCCGCCCGCTTGTTGTGCGGCGGCCGGGGTGCATTTCGCGGCTCCTACACCTACAGTGGCGCTGCCGGCCATCGGCCGTGTCGTGCGAGCCCGATCACGTGCTAGTCGTACGTGCTGGTAGCATTGAACTGGACGGCGCCACCATGCCCTTTGCTCGAGACGACAAGCAGTGTGTTCACTGTGTCTGTTCTTTTAGGTGCATTCCTGTCTGGTGCCACGAGATCATCACGGCCAGGTCACCCGTTTCGTGCGGCCGGTGTGATATCCCATTTTATAAATACCGCGAGTGGGAAATTAAAGATGAATACACTGTTTTCAAATTACAAGAGGGCTTTCTTATACCGTCTCTGAAAATAAATAAACCCAAAGGTTCTCTTGATCGCGATGGGGTACCGCTGGCAGTCGGCTAACTACTAACTAAATTCTTCTGATGATAAGGTCAAGGTGACTACCGGTAGTATCATTTTGGTCACCAAAGCATGCGATTTCAATTGTTTCAAATGGTCTGTAAATAAAGGCGTGGCCCACTTTTGAGCAGGTGAAAGGGCTGGAATTGGAAAGTGCATATATATTCCTCTTGAATAACGCGTGCGGTCTTCCGCAAATGATGTGGTAAACCCACTAGTAGAAAACTAGCCAAAGGATTTGACCTTTAGTACCGGTTTCTTAGTACCGGTTTAACTGCTCAGGTCACCGGCAAACCTTAGTACCGGTTCGTTTAGGATGTACAGTACCGGTTCGTGTTACGAACCGGTACGAAAGGGTTTCGCGTCAAATTTGAGGCAGAGGTGGGTCCAGCGTTGCACCTTTAGTATCGGTTCATATAAAGAACCGGTACTAAAGGGTCTCTAGATCTATTTATTCACGCGAGCCACCAGAGCCGGCTCCATTTTTGCTTCTCCTCTCACATTTCCAAATATTTTCCTCCTCTCACACTCCAACAAATCTCCATTTTTCTCCACCATTTTGTCAAGATTGACCACATCGGCCATCTATCCAAGGGTTAGCAATATCATCCTAATTTAGCTTATTTTTTTGCTAGTCTAACTTGTATCATTTTTCTAGTGCTAGCAAGCTGTTCGATGAAATGCCTAAGTTAGGGATTTCATTCTTTTTATATGCAATTTGAGCTCAAATTGAAGTATCATTTTTTGGTTTTAGTATTGTCCCCGTCCTCATCGCCGTCGATCGCCAACGTCGTCCCCTAGCCGGCACAACCTCGGTGAGTCTCTTTTTTTATAAAAACACTTAGTTTTATGTGATGATAAACTTGAATATTAATTAATTTGGTCACTCGTATATTCATGATGTTGTATAATTAATGATTTTTGATATACTTATATAATGCAGATGAATCGACAATGGATGTACGGTGACCGATGCCATCCCGAGTTCATTACTGGCATGCATTATTTTCTCAACGTGGCTGAGGCAAACGGGCGGTCAAATGGTTTCATTTGTTGTCCATGTAGTTCCTGTAAGAATACGAAGGATTACTCTACTTCAAAAACCCTTCACGTCCACCTGCTTGAGAACGGTTTTATGCCCGGATATAATTGTTGGACCAAGCACGGAGAAAGAGGGGTTATAATGGAAGACAACGAAGAAGAATAGGATAATGACAACTATCGTATGTTCACTGAAGACGGTGATAGTAGAATGGAGGGAGACGAATCTGAAGAAGAGCCCATTTTTGATGAGCCCGATGACGACTTGGGTCGGGCCAATCTTGATGCGAAGATAAACTGCGGAAGTGAAAAGGAGAGGTTGAAGTTGGAGAAAATGTTAGAGGATCACAACAAACTGTTGTATCCAAATTACGAAGATGGACAGAAAGAGCTGGGTACCACACTGGAATTGCTACAATGGAAGGCAGAGAATGATACTTCTGACAAGGGATTTCAAAAGTTGCTGAAAATAATAAAGAAGATGCTTCCAGGGAAGAACGTATTGCCCTCTAGTACGTATGAAGCAAAGAAGGTTGTCTGCCCTCTAGGATTAGAGGTGCAGAAGATACATGCATGCATCAATGACTGCATTCTCTACCGCGGTGAGGAGTACGAGAATTTGAATGCATGCCCGATATGTGGTGCATTGCGGTATAAGTTCAGGCGAGATGACCCTGGTGATGTTGAGGACGAGTCGTGCCCCAGGAAGAGGGTTCCTGCCAAGGTGATGTGGTATGCTCCTATAATACCACGGTTGAAACGTTTGTTCCAAAACAAAGAGCATGCCAAGTTGTTGCGATGGCACAAAGAGGACCGTAAAAAAGATGTGATGCTAAGACACCCTGCTGATGGGTCCTAGTGGAGAAAAATCGACAGAGAGTTCAAGTCATTTTCAGAGGACGCAAGGAACTTAAGATTTGGTCTAAGTATAGATGGCTTTAATCCTTTCGGGGAGCAGAGCTCCACTCATAGCACCTGGCCAGTGACTCTATGTATCTATAACCTTCCTCCTTGGTTGTGCATGAAGCGAAAGTTTATTATGATGCCAGTGCTCATCCAAGGCCCGAGGCAACCCGGCAATGACATTGATGTGTATCTGAGGACATTGATTGAAGAACTTTTACAGTTGTGGCGTGAAGAAGGTGTACTTGTGTGGGATGAGCACGAACAAAAGGAATTTAACCTACGAGCGTTGTTGTTTGTAACCATCAATGATTGGCCTGCGCTTAGTAACATTTCAGGACAGTCAAACAAGGGATACAATGCATGCACACACTGTTTAGGTGAGACTGACAGTATATATTTGGGAAACAAGAATGCGTACCTGGGGCATCGTCGATTTCTTCCAAAACAACATCACGTAAGAAAGAGAGGAAAGCATGTCAGAGGTAAGGCAGATAACCGAACAAAGCCTACCCGCCCTACTGGGGATGTTATATATGATATGGTCAAGGATTTAAAAGTGATCTTTGGAAAGGGTCCTGGCGGAAAATCTGTTCCTAATGATGTTGACGGACACGTACCCATGTGGAAGAAGATGTCTATATTTTGGGAGCTATCCTATTGGAAAATCCTAGAGGTTCACTCTGCAATCGACGTGATGCACGTGACGAAAAATCTTTGCGTGAACCTGCTAAACTTCTTGGGCGTGTATGGGAAAACAAAAGATACACCGGATGCACGGCAGGACTAGCAATGTATCCATGAAGGAAACAACCTGAATCCAGAGAAGTATCAAGGTACTGCCAGCTACGCTCTTACCAAAGAAGGGAAGGAGATCTTTTTTGAAGTCCTGAGTAGCATCAAGGTCCCGTCTGGCGTCTCGTCGAATATAAAGGGAATAATAAACATGTCAGAGAAAAAGTTTCAAAACCTAAAGTCTCATGACTGCCACGTGATTATGACACAATTACTTTCAGTTGCATTGAGGGGGCTTCTGCCGGAAAATATTCGAGTACCCATTGTGAAGCTATGTGCGTTCCTCAATGCAATTTCTCAGAAGGTGATCAATCCACTAACTCTACAAAATTTACAGAAGGATATGGTGCAATGTCTTGTCAGCTTCGAGTTGGTGTTCCCACCATCCTTGTTCAATATTATGACGCATCTCCTCGTTCACTTGGTCGAAGAGATTGGCGTTCTCGGTCCTGTATTTCTACACAACATGTTCCCCTTTGAGAGATTCATGGGAGTCTTAAAGAAATACGTTCATAACCGTGCTAGGCCAGAAGGAAGCATCTCCAAGGGCTATGGAACAAAGAAGGTCATTGAGTTTTGTGTTGACTTTATTCCTGACCTTAAGCCGATCGGTGTTCCTGAATCGCGCTATGAGGGGAGACTGCGTGGAAAAGGCACGCTAGGAAAAAAAGCAACAATGTGTATGGATGGACATTCTTTCACTCAAGCACACTACACAGTTTTACATAATTCTAGCTTGGTGGCTTCGTATATAGTGGAACACAAGAATATTTTACGCTCGGAATACCCGGAGCAACGTGAAGATTGGATTGATGGAGAACACATGAAGACTTTCGGCGGTTGGTTGCAAACACGTCTCATTAATGGCACTGATGAAGAACAGCTATACTTGTTGGCCAAGCAACCATCTTCGACTATATCGACTTTTCAAGGGTACGAGATAAATGGGATTACATTTTATAAGATCGCCCAAGATAAAAAGAGCACCAACCAAAACAGTGGTGTCCGCTTTGATACAGTAGAGGACAATGGGAAGAAGGTCACATATTATGGGTACATAGAGGATATATGAGAACTTGACTATGGACCTACTTTCAAGGTCCCTTTGTTCCGGTGCAAATGGTTCAACCTGAAAGACGGGGTACAGGTAGACCCGCGGTACGGAATGACTACAGTGGATCTAAAAAATCTAGGGTATGACACCGAACCATTCGTCCTAGACAGTGAAGTGGCTCAGGTTTTTTATGTGAAGGACATGTCTACCAAACCGAAAAAAAGAAAAAAAAAAGGCAAGAGGACACATCAGACGATGAGCCAAAGCGCCACATAGTTATTTCAGGAAAAATAAACATCGTGAAAGTAGAGGACAAGACAGACATATCAGAAGATTATAATAAGTTTGATGATATTCCACCCTTCAAGGTGAAAATTGATCAAGCATCGTGTTAAATAATAAAGATTGTCCATGGTTGCGTCGCAATCAGAAGAAAGGGAAACACACGAAGAAAACTCAGAAGACTAGATAGGGATGTTGTTGGTGATGTGTAATAATGTATTAAACTTTTCTCCGTGAACATTGTCCGTGCTTCCAAGAGGCTATTTTTGTTGAGGGGCAACCTCGGGGACGGCCCGATCTTTCACGAAACTCCGTGGTTTGTACTTCGCCAACAAATGCGCGCATCCTTTTTCAAATGCGAATTTTTAAATATTTTTCAGATCTATTACACGTTTTTTAAATTTTACAAAAGTAGCATATTGTCGGCCTGGGCGAGGCCTATTGAGCTAGTCGGCTTGGAGCACACCGATTGAGCGTCGGCGTGTGGAGCAGCTGGGGCCACGTCGGCCAATCGGACTGGAGCAGGCCGAGTGTCCTAATCAGTTGGGGGCAGGACAAATGCCCTAATCAGTCTGCACGAAGCCAACTACTCCGCCCCACTTCTAACAAGGAGTGTGGCCAATCCATTCATCCATCGCCGTGTTAGCTGCTATTAATAGTGCTAGCTGCTACTAATAGTACACATCCTGGTCCAGTCGCCCTTGGCCAGACCAATTGGTCCAGTCGGCCTCGGCCAGGCCGACAAACTAGGGCAATCGGCTTGCTCCACACCGATTAGTCTAATCGACTTCGTCCAAGCCGACAACGTGCTAGTTTTGTAAAATTTAAAAAACGTGTAATAGATCTGAAAATATTAAAAAAAAGTGTATTATTTTAAAAAAATCGCCTGCCCACGGGCGCCGCGTGCCACCGCGCTAATCCTGGCTAGTAATATTAAGAAACGCAGTACGAAGCTCACCAAAACTACATCCGACTTCGTATTTTACCGGATGAACACAATTTGAAAATACGTGCAAATATGTCATATATATAGTATATGTTAACATTGAAAATAGAAACAGACAGAAATAGCAAAACTCTAGCAAAACAGAAAAAAAATCTTTGATACCGGTTGTTGAAGAGAACCGGTACAAAACGATTATTGATACCGGTTGTTAGCTAGAACCGGTACCAAAGGTCCCTTTTATTCCTTGCACACGTTCCAGCTAGCCCAAGGCGACAGCTTATCCAAATCGCAACATACGTCTCTCGCAGTCCGCCGCCGCCGCCATCACCGCAGCCACGCCCCCGGGCTCCCCTGGTGTAACACCCTCAGAATCGGACCTATGCAAGTTTGAGCAAAATTCGCCAAACCCGCATAGAAACGATTCAAAGGTGCCCACCAGGCACTTTCGTGCGGGTGGAAAACGAAGTAATAACATTACACAACAGTCCTCGATGGGATCCACAGAACAGATATATATATAACGGCGACTCAAAGAGTCAAGAATACAGATATAATGTACAAAGATCCAAATCACCTTGAAAACGATAGAGCGTCCAGCTACGGACAAGATGCAAATGGGGCTAAGAGCCCTGAAGAATAACCAATGGCGTCCATAACCCTGCCCAGGCCAAGCCGGAAGGGTAACCCTGCTAACGGCGTCGATCTCAAAACCTGCTTAAACAAAAGGGGTGCCGACCAAGGGGCAAGGAAAAAGAGGAGCGTCAGTACTGAGGCCAGCACACGGCGAGGCTAGAATTCGGCGGTCCTCGCCTACATAGGTATGGTGGACTGAGCGGCAACGGCAACATGTACTAAACAACCTATAGAGACTCGATACAACTGGCGACAAAACAGAGAGGGGTAAGAAGTACCTATTCGGAACCAACCTGATGCTAACACCAAACAAACCCATCCTGGTGTTTCCCCCTCGAGACCAAACGAGGAAGTCAACCGAGGAACTCGCGCCGTTGGCAGTTTTATTTATTCGGTTATCGTTGCAGCAATTACTAGTCAGGTGTAGGTAATCATCCTGATAAAGTAAGCAGTGGGCACTTTTAGTTAACCATTCCGTGATAGTGGCATCACTTACTAGTCAGATACATTTAGCATGAGATAACCCAAAACCCAGCAGTTGTTGGTACTTTTAATCAGCCAATTCCGTTGTAGTTGCCATACTTACTAGTCAGGTACAATGGTCGCAAGCGACACTCCAAACAAGCAATGGTGGGCAGTATTATTTAACCATTCCATTATAGTGAAGCTGATTACTAGTCATTATAAAGTCAAATTTATAGCAATAAACTTTAGTTATGCTTGTCTATGATCGAGATACTGTGCTCCAAGTCGTCCATATCCGCGGACACGGCTTTCAGAAAGTTTTACCCGGCCGGGGTGCACCAATAGCAACACACGCTCGATCAACCTCGGAAAAAACAAATCAAAACCCAACGAGGCTTTCACGACTGAACAATCACAGGATTCAGAAATATTTCAGGGGGCCACCCCTTGGAGTACACCCGCAACGAAGTAAGCAAGCTTCGAGACGGACTCAAGGTTTGCGACAATGGCTGTAAGCGACAGCAGATCCCCAATCGGGGACTGTCGATACCGCGTAATCACTCCGCTTACCTAAACAGTACAGTGTGCTCCTCGCACAATTTAAATACAGAAAGTAGCATGGCATAAGTACAGGATCGTAAATAAAACCTCAAACTATTTTGTGGCTCCAAGAAATAAGACTGAATCAAGCTCTGGCTCAGGGGGGTCCCATATACCTCCCGGATGTGGATAGCGCGATAAATCAAGGAACAGGTATCAAGTACTCGGGGTCTTACGGGACACAAGTGGGCGTTCGGAAACCAAATATTATCTATCACCCACCGGTGCCTCTGCTTATTTCAATTTTAGTTGTTAAACAGGAATTAAAGTGAACAATAAGTAAAACTAAGATCATCTCCAACAACAACATGCGGCAAGGCTCCAACAACTGTGGCATTTGACGACACGCAACAGCACTTGAGCAAGCGACTACGACGCGCAAGTCCAACTAGCTACCAAACAACAGGTAATAGGATGTGTCCAAGGCAATATAGGGCTGCACGGTAGATCACGGGTACGGAAACTAAAGCATCGCAACACAGATAGCAATAGATCAACAGGAGGGAAGTAAATACTATAAAAGTAAGATAGGTAGAAAGGGGGAGATGCTCGTCTGAAAACATTGTCGAAGGTTTAACCGAAGATCGGGGCGAAGCTCACATCGACTCAACGGCCTTATCCGCGAAGAAGCAAAACACTAGAAGAAACACCGGATGCAATATTTAATACAACGACAGAAGATCGGCATGATGCATGTATGATGTATGGCATGGCAAAGATGCGATGTAATTAGGTCATAATAAGTGGAACCGGGGTCCCGACAATTAATTAGGTGGTTCATGTTATTTAGAAACCCCGCAATTTAAATGTTGTTTTAGCAAGACAAAAGATGGCACCGGTTCGCTACACAAGTTTAAATGAGGCCAATATGAGACTAGATTTGCCCGCATATGGGCCCCATATTTAATTAGGTGAATCGGCATAAGGCCCCCAAACCACGGATATGCATGCGAGTATGACAATTCAATATGCAACAAGTTGTTATTATGTTATAAAAATAGGGTATCGAGGAAAAGGGTCACACATTAGGGGTCTCGACGATCTTGGGGTTCCGGGGTTCGCGGTCGGTCTCAGGGTCCAGGGTTCTGACGGGGTCGTTCTCGAACTCCGGGGGTAGGGTCTCGGATCGGGGTAGTTTTTGTCGCGTCCGGGAAACAGGTCTTGGTCGCTGTCGGGGCGCAACGGGTCTGCCCTGGTTGGTGCCGATCTTGTCGTTGCGCAGATCTTGTCGGGACCTCAAGTCGGGTCGGTCTTGGCTTCGGGTGAAGCGCTTGTCGTTCTCGTGGCGATCTTTGCGTCCTCCCGGTTCGGGTCTTGGCGAGGTCGGCCTTCGGGTTCTCGTACGCCGGGATCGGTCTTCGAATCGGGGCATCGAGGTACCCGAGTCCCTGAGGGAGATCTTGGCATCCAGGAATCTTCAGGACCATGGCTCTGGTAGCCGTCTTTGTCGTTCCATGTCGAAGGTCTTCGGTTTGAGTAGGAGATCTTGCGTCGTCCCAGCGAGAGTACTTGGAACCCATGTCGAGGTGTCAAGAACCAGAGACACTGGTTCAACCGGCCTTGGAACACAGGCAGAGCACAGGGTGTTGCCTCCTCGGACGATCTTGTCTGACAAACCACAAAACGGTGGGCTGAGGCCAAAAGCACACGCACGGCAAACACGAGCGCATGCCCAGTGCGGCTTCCAGGACAGGCAATGTCGGCGGCCGCGGGAGGACAGCGAAGGGCAGGAGCTTGCTGGGACCCGAGACGCGGATGGAGAGGTCGCCGGCGGCGGCGGAGCACGGCGGGTACGCGGCCAGGAGGGAGGCGAGGAGGGCGCTGCGCGCGGCCGGGGGAGACGGGCGGCGAGGACGCGCGCTGGCGGCGCGGCGAGCCCGGGCGGAGACGGAGGCGAGCGGATGCGGTGGAGGGCGGCTCGAGCGGCGCGGGATAGAGGATGGGGAGGCGTGGCCGTCGGTGAGGGGCGAGGGGGGTCGTCGCGGAGGGGAGCAGCTACGCGGCGGACGGCGGGGTGAGGGGAGGATGCGCCGGCGACGTGGTGGCGAAGGCGAGCGCCGGAGGTTGCGGAGGAGGGCGGCGCGGAGGGGCCTGGCGGCGGCGCAGCTCGGGGAAGCGGCCGGAGCGGCGGAGCTCAGGGGCGGGGAGGAGCTCGGCTCGGCGGGAGGGCCTGGCGGCGCAGGCGGCGGGCCGCAGGCCTCGCCGGTGAGCGCGGAGGGCGGAGGAGGCACGGCGGGCGACGAAGCGGAGGCGGGGCAGGCGCGGTGCGGGGAGGAGGCAGGCGGGGCCGGCGGGGACGCGGGTCTGGCCGAGGAGGAGGGGAGGGCACGCTCGCCGGCGGCGGCCCTGGGTGGCGGCGAGCAGGGAGCCTGCAGAGGCGGCGGAGGAGAGGAGCGGCCGGGCGGGTTGCGGGAGGAGGAAGGGACGCAGAGAGAGAGAGGAGAGTCGCGGGGCTGGGGGTGGGTCCCTCGGGAGGGTGGACTGGGTCAAGCGGGGGTCGATGGGTAGTGGGGTCGGGGCGGTGCCACGGCGCATGCTGGCAGCGTGCTGCACGCGTGTGTGGGGGGGGGGGTTAGGTGGGACAGGGAGTGTGGGCAGGTGTGTGGGGCTGGTTGGATGATTGGGAGAGAGGGAGAGAGAGAGGCCATGTGGCAGAGTTAGATTGGTTCGGGGGGAGGGTGAGAGTGAGGTGGCAGGACTTGATTGGAGGGAGTGAGGTGGAGGCTGGGTTGGGGTAGGTTTTTGGGTAGCTTTAGGATTGTTTGGTGGGCCGTTTATATTTTTTTTCCTGGGGTGGTCGATCGGGTCACTCGGCCCGTTCGACTGCCCCTATTAAAAATAATTTTAATATTTTATTTATTTTCAAATAGCTTTTAGAACTAGTTTTAGACAAACAAAAAATATCCGGAACATCCGGGGGTTTGGCGTTTAAATAAAAGACGGGGCGTTTTAGAAAACAACCCGGGTTTTTCCGAAATAGTTTTATACAAACAATGCCTGATGATGACGATGCAATGCACAAATTCAACGCGATTTTCTAGTAGTGGTTTTTGCGGGATGCCACACCTGGGCAGCTCCCCGGTGCCAAGCCGCCGCCGTCGCCGCAGCCACGCCCCCGGGCTCCCCGGCGCAGCTCCCTGGCACCAAGCCGCCTCCGTCGCTGCAGCCACGCCCCCGGTGCTGCTCCCGGCGCCAAGCCGCCGCCGCTCCCCCCGCTCGCCGGCAAGCAGGTGAGTCCTCTCGCGCCTCCTCCCCTTGTCTGCGCCGTACGTCCCCGGCGCTGATCCCCGGCGCCAAGCCGCCGCCGCTTCCCCCGCTCGTCGGCAAGCAGGCTCCCAGGACTGCGTCGTACGTCCTCCCTTTGCACGAAGCGTAATTTTTGCGGAGACAGGCTTGATCAGTTGAGTGGATCATAGTAAGGTTCTAGAGAGATGTGTTAGATGCGGCCTCTGTTTTTCGCTAGATGCGTCTGATTTTTCGCTAGACAGGCTTGATCAGGAAGCGTAATTTTTGTTATATCTTTGCGGCCTCTGATTTTTCGCTAGATCATCTTGTCAAGTTAAACTCTTATGATGTGAAAGATAAAGATGAAAGATGTAGGCTGTCAGTTCAGTTATCGAATATGAATGGAAAATTATACTAATGATTTATCAAAGCATGTCATTATTTTCTTTCATTTGAAGGAAGTGGTGGGACTTTTGGCCGATGATTCACTCACTCTACCGTACATGCCTGGATTATATTGTATATGCCAAATTAGATTGTGCTATAAATTCTGTTGCACCCAAGTTTGTTTGCAAGGATTAAAACCCTCCTTCGTTGCTGCCGCTGATGCAACGTATGGCAGTAGATATTTAGTGGAGGCTGCATCAATGAAACTTCCCAAATTTGTTGCCATGCTTTAAAGTAGAATGGTCCATTTTACTTTATCTTTCCATGTTCCTGGTATTTTTATCAGAAGTACCAAATATGTATGTACAATTTTTTCTATTGACTTCATGCTTTTCGTTTATTCTTTTGTACGATCATTAGCAAATAAGTTGAATTTATATATTTTCTAGTGACATTGAGCTATGGAGCACGACCCCTTCATCCGAGATGAGGAGCAAGAAGACATTGTGCAAAAAATGATGTATGAGAGTGCCCGTGGACAAGAACCCGATGGAGATGACGATGGTTTCGGCTCACAATTTCTGAACGATGTCGGTGAGGTACTTGAGTCTGAAGAAAGAAGAGACAACGAAGTGTCCTTAACAAACTCCGGCAAGGTGTATTTATATATTAAGGCTATATGTTCATCAGTAGATGCATTGATTTATTTGTATTGCACTTATTAACGAATCATTTTTCTTTTAGCCTTCTGGATCATCGAGCAAATGTGATAAAGGGAAACTAGGCCCGACGCATCGTCTATCGGGCGAGGGTAGGTTATACCTCACCGCATTTAAGGATAGTGGTGAACCGGTGGAAGCCAAAGAGTATTGCCGTAAATTTATAAATCAATCTAGAGTTATTGTTAGAAACCATGTACCGATCAGCATTGTAGAGTGGCATAAGCCGAAAAACGCGGGGATGAAGCTAGTTATATCAACGATATTCTAATTTTTTTTCTTTGGGACAGTCTACTGACACACTTCAACCTACCGGAAAACTTGACGGAAGGCCAGAAGACGAAAGTAAAGAAATGGACTCTTAAGAAGATGGCCACACAATTCCAGACCTGGAAGAAAAAATTATGGGCCAAATATGAAGATGAAGATCCAATATTCACTAGAAGGCTAGTGAAGATAGAAGCGCACTGGCCGCATTTAAGGCGTATAAGGAATCGTCTACTGCCATGTCCTGATCAGTCACGGGTATGAAAAATGCTACAAAGAAGAAATATTTCCATAAATTGGGGTCAGGTGGCTACCAGACTGCCATTCCAAAGTGGATAACATTTGAATATAAATTGATGGATGCAAAGATCGTTCCACAGACAAGGGACTGGCCCAACCGGTCCAAGTTCTGGTTGTTCGCGCATGGGGCAGGGTTGGACCCAAAGACAGGGCGGATCGTTGCAAAGGGAAAATGGAAGGAAAAAATTGCAAAAGTCACGACGCTGCTTGTAGATGCAATAGGAAAAGTTAAAAAGGAAGATTACATTCCCGATAGAGAGAATGACGAGTTGACACTCGCTCTGGGGAATCCTGAACACTTTGGACGAATACGAGCCCTCCCAGGTGTCACCATGAAGGAAGCGTGGCCGGAGTGCGCTGACAGTTATAGAAGCCGTGCAAGAAAGAAGAAGCAGGACTTAGACCGGTTATCAGAATTGGAACGTAAGGTGCAACTGCTTGAGAAAAATCAAATAGACTCAACTAGTCGGCAGAGGGCACCTGATCAGCAACTGTTTCTACAAGATACTCAAGACGATGTCGCCCCATCTTAGCCAAGAAGCAGCGTGGGTTCCTCGCATCTTGAAGGATGTGGAGCAAGCTACCCCATGGATTATGTCACGAAGAAGACAGATTGCGAGATACATGTGCCAATGAGGAACATGTCAATTAAGGTGGCGGTAGGCTATGTTTACCCAAATGAAGATGGAGCAACACACCATCATATGCCCATTCCAGCTGGCTATGCTCGTGTCGGGGTGGATGACGTTGTGACGGGTTATGAAACAATGGATCTTGATTTTCCTGGAGGTGACGATGAGAAGACAATGGGCGATGTCAAGCGCAGTTTTGCCCTATGGAACAAGAAATACATCGTCTTTTCGCCAAGGCCACCAACTCCTTGTAGAAGTTTAGATGAGCAGCAAATGCCATCGAATCCTCCTGGTAGCAGTCCACATGAGTAGAAAAGTCCACACTTACCTGAGAGGGACCCCAGCGCGAGTCCACCATCTCGATATCATCCGCGTAAGAAAGCGCCCGTTAAGCGGAATGGTTCGCCGACTAGGAAGAGACTTAGAAAGGAGAAAGCACAACCGCCTATTCAGAAGTTACCTTGGGAAAGAACTATCGAGGAATGCACCGTAATCTCTAAGTCCGAGGTGTAAGCCCATTTTGCTAAGAAAGTGCCAGAGATACCTTTTGAGAAGACACTAGATCCGGTGAAAGTTGTGCGTACTGTTGTGAATCTATATGACCCTGTACCATCGCCGCCATCTGACTATACGCGTTTTATTGAAAGGTCATATGACGAGATGGTCCTGGCTAAAAAACCCGATCAATCGGTGGTCCAGGCAAAAAAAGGGAAACAAGTGCACCAGCTCGGAGAACAACCCGTTCAATCGCCCCCCTCTCAAGGTGTTTGACAAGAAAGCCGTTCAAAGTTCTCGACAAAACACAACCGATTACCCCATCGCTGAAGTAGCATATAAATTTGTTCAAGGGGAAGATTTGGTCAAGAATGTCAGGTTGCTACCAACGAGTATGCGTAATTTGCATATATGGTACACTAATGCCACAAAGAGAGGGATCGAGGCTGTCATGGTGCGAGTTAAGGATGAGCACTACTTCCAAGAATACAGTGTGAGCGTTGAATCCTGCGAACTTTTTCAGTTATACAATCTCCGGGCCCTGGATAAATCTATCATCAGTTGCTATTGTTTGTAAGTGATTTATTTATGTAATTTGAGAAGTCTTTATCTCAGCTCGTTCATTGTATCAATTATACTCAATTTAATCTTTTGTGCGCTATATTATACAGATCAAGGAAGCTCGAATGCAAAAGGGATGAAATCAAGGACATTGGGTTCATTGACCCGGATACAATGCATGTAAAAACCATAGAAGATCCCATGTATAACAAGGATACACCGGAGACTTTGCTAAGGTTTTTGAAGCGACAACGTGACAAAAAAATAATACTTTGGCCTTACAACTTTAAGTAAGTGTTATTGTCTTCTAACACATTCTTTTTGCTCACCAGATGTTAAAATTTTAACGGATGAGTTATATCTATGACACTGCATATTTAAACGTGTGCAGGTTCCACTTTATTCTTATCGTCATTAAAATGTACGATGGAGAAGTTGAAGTCTTTGACTCACTAAGCAAAGAGCCTATACTATACAAGACGGCTTTTGATATGCTTAAAAAGTAATTTTAATTCTTATCGGTTTTTTCGTTAATTTCCTGATATCAACAAATTGATAACTCTTTTATGCATTTTCTTTGTCGGACAGCGTATGGCAAACGTTCGTTCCGGAAGATCCGGCCGGTGGATGGAAACCGAAGCTGATATGGCGTTCGAACAAAGTAAGTAGTACTACCTAGGTCCACATACCTTTATCATACTTGATTATTATTTGATTGAATTATATTCTTGTATAGAAATGCGTGAAACAACCATTGAGGACTAATCTATGTGGATACTACGTTTGCGAGTACATTCACAAGATTGTTAGCGAGAGAATGAATAATTAAAGAAATAAAGAGGTACGTAAACAATATTCACAAATTTATTTTGTTACCAGCAGTTGTGCTGAATTTTAGTCCTAATTGTTTGATTATGATTTGATATATATATATACATATCTCATATATTTATATATTTATTTGTATCTCATTCTTTTACAGTTGGCAAGAAAGCGGGACACGCTCTCAATCGAGCACCGCTTCAAAGCAATTGGCGAGGAATTGGCGGGATTTTTCCTTCGGGACGTCATAGCTAATTTCGGAGAGTACCACTATGCATGAAGATCGATCATCATGCATGTACTACATGTAATATATAGTTTGCCTCGAAGAGTACCACTATGCTACATGTAATATATAGTATGCTTCGGAGAGTACCACTATGCATGTACTATTTAATTTGCGATCTTATGCAATTACATATTTTATATATGTGCACCAAGTTGATATGCATCACCTTGATCTTCATGTACTACCTAAACCCAAACGCGTTTCTGGCGCATCGACGCGATCCTCGTATGATGAAACGGTCCGATAACCCTAAACTCCTCCTAATTAAACCCTAAACCCTGAATTCTCTGCCAAATCTCTGTCACGTCCTGTGGCATCCCGCAAAAACCACTACTAGAAAATCGCGTTGAATTTGTGCATTGCATTGTCATCATCATGCATTGTTTGCCAAAACTATTTTCGCAACACCCGTTTTGGTTTCTAAAACGCCCCCTCTCGATTCAAACATCAAAATCCGGGTCGCCGGAATATTTTGTTTTGCCCGATATCGGTTTGCAAAAGCTTCGTTTGAAATAAATAAAATTTATAATTATTTTAGCGGGGGCAGTCGAACGGGCCGTCCCGACCCGAACGACCACCCCCAGTTTAAAAATCGGTCCACCCCTGGAATCCTACAGCTACCTAAAACTCTACCCAGCCCAACCCTCCACATCACCTCACCCAATCATCTCCTGCCACCTCACCTCCTCCCTCTCCCTCAACCACTCACACAGTGCCACGTCACCCCTCACCCCCAATCCCTCTCTCCACCTCTCTCTCTCAAACACACACCCACCCCACAGCACACCACTCACCTTTCCACCTGCCCCACACCCCAGCAGCACAAGCACACACGCACACGCGCGCGCAGCTGGCCAGCACCCGCAACAGATCCCACCCCCTGGGCCCCACCGGTCCCACCGCTAACCCCCGCACGCGCCCGACCCTGTTCTTCTCCCTTCCTCTCCTCCGCTCGCTTACCGCCGACCCCGCCATGCTCCTCCCCTCCCGCCGGCCGTTGCAGCTCGCCCCAGCACCGCCTGCCTCGCCTTCCTCTCGCCTCGCCGCCGCCGCGGAGACCGCCTTCCCCTCGCCGGACCCCCTCGTCGCCCCGCGCGGCCCTCGCCTCGCCCCCGCAACCTCCGGCGCGCCCCGCGCCGCCCCAGCGACCTCTCTCCCCGCCGCGCGCGAGCCCGCTCCGGCCAGGCCCCGCCGGCCTCGCCTGCTCCACCCCGCCCGCGAGCCCGCACGCGCCGAACCACCGCCTCCACCCTCCTCTCCGGCCCACCCCGCTCGCCTCCTCTTCCGTCGCCGCTCCCTCTCTCTCCTCTGCACCCTGCGACCACCGCCCCCTCTGCCAACCTTCCAGCGCGCCACGGCCCCCGCCTCGCCGCGCCTCCTCCGCCCTCCGCCGTCCGCTCCTGTGCTTCCTCCTCCGGGCCACGGCCGAGCTCCGCCGGCCCCTTCCTCCCCGGCGCCACCGCGCAAGCCCCGAGCTCCGTCGGCCCCGCGGTCCACCGTCCTCGCCTCCGCCGCCGTGCGGCCCCGCTTCTTCGGCCGTCCTCCGCGCTCGAGCTCCGGCCATGGCCTCCTCGCCGCGGAGCCCTCCACCGCTGCAGATGCCCCCTCGGGTCCCCGCGCGTCCCGCCTCTCCGAGCCGCACCCGTCGCCGACGTTCTTCTCCCGCGGCCACCTGGCCATCGTCGGCGTCGACCTTCCCCGTACAAGCTCCGCCCTCGCCTCGGACCCCCCCTCGCCGCGTCGCCGTCAGTGCTCTGCCGCCGGTCTCCCCAGCGCGGCTCCTGCCCTCGCCACTTTGCAATCGTGGCTGCATAGAATGTGAGGTTAGTGGCTGACCCAGCTATCGAAGCCTCATCGGGGTACCGCTCGTGAATTCCGCTTACCACACCAAGGTCTACCGGCACCGAGATCGCCGAGAAACCACGCCATCTGAAAGTCGCCTCTTCCATTTTGGACTCCAAGATCGACACCAGGATCGCGTGAAGAACGACAAGATCTGCCTCATGGAACCGAAAAACATGGAACGCCAAGTCCTCCTACCCGAATCCGATGAACCCCGGTACCCATCCGAGCCCGACATCGACCACCCCGACACCGAGGACGCCTACACGGAAGCGACCCGACGACCGCGGATGCGACAAGTACTCCTTCCCGGATGCGAGGCTCGAGAACACGGACGGTAATGACACCGACGCAGAACGCCAAGTACTTCACCCCGGATGAGACAAGTACTACTTCCCGATTCGAGGACCCGACAAGACCCTCGCAACGGCAAGATCGACCCGTGGAACCCGACAAGATCTGCACGATGACAAGAACGACAGCAACCCGGGAGAACCCGATGCGCCCCGACACCGACCCAAGCCCTGCTTCCCGGTTGCGGCAAGACCTACCCCAGTAAACCGAGAACGTTTTCGCCGAGACCGTTTCCGTCGAACCATGGACCCTGAGACCAACCCCGAACCCCGGAACCCCAAGATCGTCGAGACCCCTAATGTGTGAACCCTTCCCGAAACCTTATTTTATAACATAATAACAACTTGTTGCATATTGAATTGTCATTCTCTCATGCATATCATCGGTTTGGGGGCATTATGCCGATTCACCTAATAATTATATATGGGGCCCATATGCGGGCAAATCTAGTCTCATATCGGCCTCATTTAAACTTGTGTAGCGGACCAATACTATAATCTTGCCTTGTTAAAACAACATTTAAATTGCGGGATAGCTAAATAACATGAACCATCTAACTAATTGTCGGGGCCCCGGTTCCGCTTAATATGACCTAATTGCATTGCACCTTTGCCATGCCATACATCATACATGCATCATGCCGATCTTTTGCCGTAGTATTAAATATTGCATCCGGTGTCTCTTCTAGTGTTTTGTTTCTTCGCGGATAAGGCCGTTGAGTTGATGAGAGCTTCGCCCCGATCTTCGGTTGAACCCTTCGACAATGTTTTCAGGCGAGCATCTCCCCCTTTCTACCTATCTTACTTTTATAGTATTTACTTCCCTCCTGTTGATCTATTGCTATCTGTGTTGCGATGCTTTAGTTTCCGTACCTGTGATTTACCGTGCAGCCCTATATTGCCTTGGACACACCCTATTACCTGTTGTTTGGTAGATAGTTGGACTTGCGCGTCGTAGTTGCTTGCTCAAGTGCTGATGTGTGCCGTCATATGCCACAGTTGCTGATGTATTGCCGCATGTTGATGTTGGAGCTGATCATAGTTTTACTTATTGTTCACTTTAATTCCTGTTTAACAACTAAAATTGAAATAAGCAGAGGCATCGGTGGGTGATAGATAACATTTGGTTTCCGAACGCCCACTTGTGTCCCGTAGGACCCCGAGTACTTGATACCTGTTCCTTGATTTATCGCGCTATCCACATCCGGGAGGTATATGGGACCCCCCTGAGCCAGAGCTTGATTCCGTCTTATTTCTTGGGGCCACAAACTAGTTTGAGGTTTTATTTACGATCCTGTACTTATGCCATGCTACTTTCTGTATTTACGTTTGTGCGAGGAGCACACTGTACTGTTTAGGTAAGCGTAATGTTTTCGCGGTATCGACAAGCCCAGCCACACTTTCGGGTTCCCAGTCGTTTACAGCCATTGTCGCAAACCTTGAGTCCGTCTCGGAGCTTGCTTACTCCGTTGCGGGATCTACTCAATGGGGTGGCCCCCTGAAATATTTCTGAATCCTGTGATTGTTCAGTCGTGAAAGCCTCGTTGGGTTTTGATTTGGTTTTTCCGAGGTTGATCGAGCGTGTGTTGCTATTGGTGCACCCCGGCCGGGTAAAACTTTCTGAAAGCCGTGTCCGCGGATATGGACGACTTGGAGCACAGTATCTCGATCATAGACAAGCATAACTAAAGTTTACTGCTATAAATTTGACCTTATAATGACTAGTAATCAGCTTCACTATAATGGAATGGCTAATTAATACTGCCCACACTTGCTTGTTTGGTTGGTCGCTTGCGACCATTGTACCTGACTAGTAAGTATTGCAACTACAACGGAATGGCTAAATAAAAGTACCAACAACTGCTGGGTTTTGGGATTATCTCATGCTAATTGTATCTGACTAGTAAGTGTTGCCACTATAACGGAATGATTAACTAAAAGGGCCCACTGCTTCTTTTATCAGGACAATTATCTATACCTGACTAGTAATTGCTGCAACGATAACTGAATAAGTAAAACTGCCAACGATGTGAGCTCCTCGGTTGACTTCCTCGTTTGGTCTCGAGGGGGAAATACCAGGATGGGTTTGTTTGGTGTTAGCTTCAGGTTGGATCCGGTTAGGTCATTCTCATCCCTCTCTGATATCCGCCAGTTGTATCGAGTCTCTATAGGTTGTTTAGTGCATGCTTCCGCTGCCGCTTCAGTCCACCATACCTATGTAGGCGAGGACCGCCGAATTCTAGCCTCGCCGTGTACTGGCCTCAGTACTGACGCTCCTCTTTTTTCCTTTGCCCTTTGCCGGCACCCCTTTTGTTTAAGCAGGTTTTGAGATCGACGTCGTTAGCAGGGTTACCCTTCCGGCTTGGCCTGGGCAGGGTTATGGACGCCATTGGTTATTCTTCAGGGCTCTTAGCCCCATTTGCATCTTGTCCGTAGCTGGACGCTATATCGTTTTCAAGGTGATTTGGATCTTCGTACTGTATATTTGTATTCTTGACTCATGGAGTCGCTGTTATATATATCTGTTCTGTGGGTCCCATCGAGGACTGTTGTGTAATGTTATTACTTCGTTTTCCACCCGCACGAAAGTGCCTGGTGGGCACCTTTGAATCGTTTCTATGCGGTATTGGCGAATTTTGCTCAAACTTGCATAGGTCCGATTCTGAGGGTGTTACACGTCCCCACGTTTGATACCGGTTCGTGTTACAAACCGGTACCAAAGACTCCAGCCCCGTTGGCTCCTGCGTGCCCACGTGGAGGCACTTTTAATACCGGTTCTTAAGGAACCGGTACCAAAGGGAGGAATGATTTAGTCTCGATTAATTGGTACCAGTTGCCAAACCGGTACCAAAGCCCCTCTGAAACCGGTACAAAAAGTCATTTTCCTACTAGTGACCTGGCTGAGTTTGCTGCCGGATTTCCTGCCACCTGTCATTACCAGAGGACATGGAAGGTCACATCTGAGCTCAGGTACGATCTGCCAGAAGAGATGCCCCGTCGTACGAGAGTTCCTTATCAGCACTGCAGGCTGACCGATGCCGACTGTCAGGGATACTCTGTTCGTTCAAACATGTCACTGCAGCTGCAGGAAAGAAAGAAACAGAAGAGGTATCCTGGTGCACGGCCGGTCCCGAGATTTTGAGGACCCGGACGAAATGAAACTTTGGAGCCTTTTTTTTGCAGGGGGAAATTTGGAGCCCTTAATATATGCATCATAACACTAGTAATGAATACTTTTTTTTTGCGGAAAAAAGGGGTTTCATTCATTGGGGGAGTACAATCCGCCAGGATCACACTATAAATCTCTGGTGGCGAATTACGCAGCCAAACAACAGTTCTTCCTTGTGCTCTTCCTAATGCAGCTAGGCCATGGCTAGCACAGTTCGCCTCACGGTGAACCTTGCTTACCTTTGTTCCTCTTTCCCTCACCCTCTCTCTTATGGTATTGATTCGCATTGCATGACGGGACAGATTGGTCTTGTCATCTTGGACCATCTTGATCGCCTCCGCACAGTCCGACTCCAAGATGACGTTTGTGTGTGTCCAGTGAAGAGCAAGCTCCATCCCTTCTTCCATAGCAGCGAGCTCCGCTTCCGGAGGTTCCGAGCAGGTTTGGAGCCACCTGCATGCTGCAAAGATCACACTGCCATTAGAGTCCCGGAGGAGCATCCCTGCGCCTGCCCTCCCATCCTGGGTGTATGCACCGTCAACGTTTAGTTTCATCACCCCCTCGTCTGGGGGTTTCCATTTGTATTTCACATGTGGCCTCTCATCTGCTTGGTTCCTTTTCTGCAAGCGTTGCGTTCCGTCAACCACCTGTTTCCCTTTCACAATGTCCACCTCCGAGTGTTGGTCTGAAGGGAATATGTCCTGAGAGGCAATAATAAAGTGCTTATTATGTGTATTCCAAGTATATGATAGATGTTTATTTTGCATGCTATAATTGTATTAATATGAAAACATTAATACATGTGTGTTTAATAAACAAACAGAAAGTTCCTAGTTATGCCTCTCTCATAAACTAGCTCGTTGATTAACAAGATGATCAAGGTTTCCTGATCATGGACATTGGATGTTGTTAATAACGAGATCACAACATTAGTGTAATGGTGTGATGAACATTCACCCGAAGTATAGCATTACGATCAAAGTCATTGAGTTTATATTGCTATAACAACTTACGAAGTGATCCTAATCCTTAGACCATGAGATCATGTCAATCACTAACACCGGAAGAGTTTCTTGATAACATCAAACGTCACACCGTAGCAAGGTGATTATAAAGATGGATTCAGAACTAATAAAGTGTTATGTTGAGGCTCATGGATCGAGAGTGGAATTTGTTCATCCCGATGACGGATAGATATACTCTGGGCCCTCTCGGTGATATCACATTGATTAGCTTGTAAGCAAGTGATTTGATCACTAGAATGTTATATCACGGGAACGAGAAAAGAGTGCATGTCAGTAACGAGATCAAACTAGGTATGGAGATACCGATGATCGAATCTCGGACATGTAATATATCGTGAAACAAAGGGATTAAGTTACTAGCTTAAAAGGTTCCGACGATCACAAGAAAGTCATTGTTGAATGTGTGGGAGTCATTATGGGTCTCCAGATCCCGCTTCTGATTATTGATCCGAGAGGGGTCTCGATCATGTCCGCATTATTCACGAACCGTAGGGTGACACACTTAAGAGACACCGACATCCAATTGGAGCAAAAGTTTCATGCCGATAGAATGAACAAGCGCAGGAATTTATTTCACTAGATACCGAAACAGGTTTTCGGGTGAAATTGCATAAAGTGGTTATGCATGTGAAATAGAATTCTAGCAAGGGGTTATTTGTGAATGTTTATCATTAAAGTAATTGACAAAATTCTGAATAAAATAAAAGAGTTTTATTTAATGAGAGTTTGCATTAAATTTGGTGGAAATTTAATGGCAAGTTTGAGTGGGATTTTGAGTGGAGGCATATGAATGGATTTTTGTGAGTGGAGTGTCCACCCACATGAAGAGGGGAGGGCAAGGGGGCAGCCCCCATGCGCCGGCAACCCCCTTGGGGTTCCCCCCTCCTCCTATAAAAGGATCCCCTCCTCTCACTTCTCACTTACACCTCCTCGTGAAGGATCTCTCTCCCCCTCTAGAATTTATCCCCCATGGTCTCGGACTAGCGAGATACATGTTCCCGGTGGCTATTCGGCAAGAAAGAGTTGTGCTTCCGCTGCATCGCTGGAGCGAGGAGACGGAGGTTGCTCGGTGCCTCGAACGTGTGTGCGAGCACGGATGCGCTGCTGATTTGCGGCGCTAGAACTTCCTCTCGATCTTGAGATCGGAAAGAGATCGGCAAGAGATCGTCTACATCAACCACGAGTTGAACTCGTTAAGCTTTGTCGGTCTTCAAGGGTATGTTCTCTACGGATATACATCCGTCCGTTGTTTGTATCTAATAGATAGTTCTTGGTACATAGTTCACATTGTAGGAATTTTTTTGTTTTCTATGCTGCGAACCCTACATGGTCAACCAGCATCAGCGACTGCAGGTAGCTTTCTAGGAATTTCCTTGAGGCCATGGCGGTTGCTGGTACCTTCTGATGTGTGAGTTCATTATGCACATGCCATATTCTCCACAAGAGCATGAGGAACGGCGCATGCTTTGGAGCCTCTGTTTTCTTAATAGCATGTAGGAACCAGTCCTGGTTATTCTCGAACAGCACATCCTCGGATGGAAGCTCCCAGCATTATCTCATCAGTTCCCATAGTCCCTGGGCATGAGGGCATTTGATCATTGCATGGAAGGTAGATTCCGCATCCATTCCGCAAATTACACAGGTGTCGAGCACAGCCATGCCTCGTTTTGCCTTATTAACCTGACTGGCCAGAGAGTTTTTGGCGAGCTTCCAGGCAAAGGTTCAAACCTTCGGCGGGACTTGGCACTGCAAAATCATATTCCACTCCGGTTTCTTCCCAAGTGGTCGGCTACTTGTCGCTTCTCGTCCTGCGGCTCGCAGTTGTTCCTCGTAGGCCAGTCTGTAGGTACTTCTCATGGTGAATTCGCCCGACTGTTCGGGATTCTATGCTATGAAGTCAGCCTCATTCCGCTTCGACGTGCGGATTTTGATTATTTCTTGTGTATCCATTGGCAGGAACCAGCGCTGGACCAGGCCAATATTCCATGTTCCATCGGGGTTCAGGAAATCAGCGATCCATCTCAATCTGCATCTGCCTTGCTTTGTGTATGGTTTAAGGTATGACTCCCGGGGGATCCATGGCTCGCGCCAGGCACGCACGCTCGTGCCATTGCCAATCCTCCAGATGATCCCTTTCTTGACGAGTTCTAGGCCATACTCAAGCGCAGGCCACGTGGAGGAAGCGTTTCCCGTGAAGACAGTATCCGTCAAGAGGCCCTAGTAATGAATACTATGTGTAAAAGATATGTTGTTAATAACACAATAGCACTAAAATGCATTCAAAATATCAAATAATTTATACATATCACGTTGGTTTTATCTAAGCACCAGTATTACTACCACAAAAACTGTGAAAATCTCCTCTTGGTTATTATTGTTCCAACTCATCCAAGTTTTGCTTTTTTTTCTCCTTTTATCACTACCACATGGATACTTCTTTGGACAACATGATAACGTATAATGCTGGAAACAAAATTATATCGGAATGTTGATTGGTACATACGTGAAAGGTATATATATATATAGAGAGAGATCAGGGTACAATATTACATACCTCAGATTGATCAAATCGGTGAGTGTGTGTACCATAAAAAAATTAGTTTGGCATATTCTCGCCATCGAGGACCCGAGGAATTAAAATCGGCAAGACAAAGAACTGATAATCACAATTAGGACGAACCAAAAATTGAAATTGTTAGAGCATCTCTAATAAAAACCGTAAACACACGAAATTGTATAAAACTGCTAGTTTTAGGTTCCCGCGGAAAAGTGGCTGACTAGCATATCCCGTAAGGCTGAAAACTGTACATTTTTTAGGGTCAGTGGAGAAACCCTCCACCCGACCTCTGCATACACGGTGTGGGAGGCCGAACCAAGCGTGTCTTGTACTGCTCGAGTTGTTCGCGCGGGAGAGACATTTCAGCATTCCCCTTTCCTGCGTTCGCTCCGTCACCGATCTCTCTCCCCACTCGCTCGTCGACGCCGCTGCTCACCGGATCCGAACCCATGGACCTCACCAAGCTTCCGCCTGCCGCTGGTGAAGTCGCGCCACGTCAATAACCAAGTCCGGTCGCCAAATTAAGCTCTAGTCCCTGGTCACCGGATCCATTGCACAGATGATTGCGACCGGTGGCAAGTTGAAGAGGAAGCGCTTGGGCAACCACGGTGTCCCGCTAGTCACTGGTGCTTCGTCGGCGGCCCAGCCACAAGAGCCATCCGCCATTGCTCCGGCGCCCAAATGATACATATATTTTGTATCATCGTAATAGCCACGTATGGTCACATATAGAACTAGTTTATAATAGCCCAAGCGTTGCGGGAGGCCATAAGAGATCAGACCGTCCAAGAGGGAGGAACACCACACAGCGCGCTTCAACGGCCCGAACTGGACCACGTGAGCTGACCAGCATCGTTGCAAAACGTGTGGCAGCAGCGCCACACCTACCCTGCCTCTGACCCACCTGCCAGCTTGTTTCCCTCTTACTTTTTTTTAAGTAGTTTCCCTCTTATTTACGATAGGACTTGCTTTTGGAACCACACGAACTCTGTATCCCCTTCCTCCTGCTTCTGTTTTCCCAGCCTTCTTCTCTGAATCCTTCTTACTGCCGAGAACTGAATCGTGTATCTGAGATATTGTGGTGAAACTCTGTGAAGTAATCGAGAGTGTCATCTGGGTACTTAACAGATATTGAATACGCTTGTCCGGAATCTTCTGCGTCCAATTTTTAAAATCTAAATCATGTGCGTTGAGACTCATTTTTTTTGAAATGTGAAACTTTAAAATTTAGAACTTACTATGCCGATGTGTCTAGCTTGATACGTTTGGTATCTAGTAGTATATTGCTAAGACAGATAGAAAATGAACGGCAAATCCCTCAACAAAAAAATGGAATAGTGAAGGTCTAACATTGTAATGCACGTGTGGATCGAACTGCCAAAAATAGATAGTTGAAGAGTAAACAATCTTTTAGAATCTTAGAGTAGATACAACTCTTATTCGGTGAATAAAAATATAGGTTTATCTTTTTTTACAAATATAATAAAAAATACAGTAGTAGTAAGAAATTACTCCTTTCGTTTTAAAATATACTCCCTCCGTCCCAGAGCATAAGACGTATATTTTTTGACGCGATTATTAAGAAGCAATCGGTAGGGAGGGATATATCCTAAAACTTTCTAATTTGCCCCTGCATGCACGTGAGGAAACCATCACTAATTCTTTCTTCCTGGCTCCTTGTTTCTAGCTCACGACGGCCTCCCCCAACCTCAGGCTGGTCATAGTGGGGAATAACTTAGAGTAGTAACATGCACATGTTACTAGTCTAAGTTACTACCTTCATAGTGGGAAATAACTTAGTTGTGATAACATGCAATGCCCACGTTAATTAGGTTGTAGACACACTCTACCTTGATATGTGTGATGTTACAGTAACATAGCTAGTTACTCAATCCATCTCTCTCTTCATTAAATCATTGTCACATAAGCAAAAATTGCTGACTTTGACTCTTAGTTACTAGTGAAGTTACTCCCACTATGATCAGCCTCATAATAACTGTTCACATGCAAGTCCAATCACAGCGCATTATGCCCCTTCGGTTTTCCCTCTCATTAATTTCCGTGTGTGTACTGTAGGTTAGATGGCAAAAACCGCATGCAAAGAAAAAAATCAACGCTAGCCGTAACTGCAGAGCTACTTAAGACAAGGAAGGGGCAACGGATTAGGGGCATCCTGGGCAAAATTGATCCATGCTGCACCTTGCGCCTTCTTCCTTGGGAAAAATTGAAAAAATATTAATGTCTTATGCTCTGGGATGAAGGGAGTAAGATGTTTTAGTTTTGTAAAGCAAATGTATCTAGACTAATATTAGTATATAGGTTTACTTATATTTAAAATAAATCTAGATACTAAAAGAAGTCTAAATTCATTTTTTTATAAACCTAAAACATCTTATATTTTAAAACAGACGGAGTACTAATTAGCTTCCCATCTCCTTAGAAAAGCCAACCCATTTATAGAATGGTCCATAGCAGAGTTCAGATGCGTCATGCTCATGTGCGCGTAAGTAGCACTTACAAGTACCGAAAATGCTCATCTGATCTTGTGAACGGATGAGCTCGTTTTCTAGACCACTCATTTTCGTTGAGATTCGTAGTATCCCGAAGCCTGCAGCTGTGGGCCCACCTCTCTGCACATTTATTAATGTGCCACATGACTTACGGGCGTTAATTTTTTTTACGGGAGTGGATTTGTCGCTTCTGCATGTGCGATGGGACAAGGAGAAGCAGCATGAGCCGGGAGTTGGCGCGGGCTGGGCCGCTGGGGTGGTCGTTGAGAGGGACACCATGGCAAAGGCTGAAAGGCATGAGTCGACGCACGCGGCGCACAGCAGAGCGCTGTTTCCGTCTCCAGAGCATAAGCCGACCAAAGAACCCTGTCCGTAATCCCTCCGTTAGGAATTATAAGGCCTATGAACCACTTTGTAGGATTAAAAAAATTAATAACTTATTTTTTTAATTACTACATGTACCAATAGTTTGAGAAAAGAGGAAAAAAAAGAAGACCATGTATTGAAGGAGAGATGATAATAAATAAGAAAAGACTTATAATTTCTAACATTTTAAAAAAACTCTTAGGCCTTATAATCCCTAACAGAAGAGGGAGTAGAGCAGAAGCTGACCCCCCATCTCAACAGGAGATGAGCAGAATCCACGGCGAACTAGTTTCTGAATCTAGCTAGTACTACTAATATTAGGCCATCTGTACCATTGGTCCAGCACTTTTTGAGTCAAAAACAACTGAAAGCTTTGGCCCACCATAGTCCAATCAGGAAACGGGTGCATATGTGCTCGTGAGCCAAAACGCCTTGTCCTTACAATACATCTTATATTTTGGATGAGGAGGTACTATATATGAGAATAGAAACAGAACTGGGATATTTCTTCATATATGCTTCACACCTACATATGATGGTCTGTTAGCCGCTCTATATTTTCTATTTCAAGACGCTATGTTAGACAAAAAAAAGGCTTATGTATTTGCTATATCCACTATTATAAAAAGGAAGAACCCTTTACAACCGGCATTTATACATGAACAAACACAACATAATTTCTAATATGATAACTATAATGGCCCTATAGAAGTCCAAGTGTCCCATCTCCCCCTCTCTCCCACTGAGCCATCAGGTAGGTGTTTCATCCTTCAAACAAATCCTTTATGACCTTTTCTAATCCCTCAACTGTAAGCTTCTTTTGTTTCTTCTTTCCTGCCATTAATCGTTTTAACCAATAAAGGATCTTCGGAAGTGGGCTCTGATTTTCCTTAAGTGCAAGTAAAGAAAGCTCATAAGGTGGAAGAATCAAATCCACAATCTCATGCCGCAGTGTGTACCTGAGCTCAGCTGTAACTTTCCATGTCATCTGCTCTTTGCATATGGTATGAAAGACCGAGGTAAATTTGTCCGGATGGCAAGGGTTGTTCAGAGGAACCCAACACTCATGGAAGTAGCTTTTCTTGTATTGCTGGACCATTGAAGCGAGCCTACCCGACAGTTCTAGTAGATTGGAAAAGGGCGCTCTTGGACAGCGCATCGTTTGCCAAACATCATATGTGTTATTCAAGAGGAATATATAACTTCGGCCTTTTTCACCTTGGCCTATCCATTCTGCATCTTCCTCTAGCTTAGATATCCAAAAATCAAACATCACATTGTAAGGTTCAACGGTGTAAGTCCCAGTGCCAAATAAAATTTCCATGGACTGTATAAGAAGTCCATTTCCTGGATGAATGGTAGATTCATCGGTATTATCGATGTCCAGAAGTATTTCTCCGAAAGCATTCGATATCTTGTCAAGAATACCAGCAATTTCAACAGATCTGTTAAAAAAAATCTTGTTATGAACCATTCAAATCATTTGAAACACATACTATAGGATTCAATCAAGGAAATTTGAGGAGTGTTTGATCATTTTCCTTTTTGTTTCTTATTACTGTAATTAATCATAATCCCTACATGCTATAATAATGTGCCAATTGACCATTTTTGCCTCGCGTCTAATGTATTAAACAGTTTTTCACCACTCATGGCAACAAGAAAGTTCCTTTTTCCTGGTATTGCAATGATCATCGGTTCTTCCGCCAGATGGCACATGTGCGTCTCTAGAAATCACTAGGGTAGTAACCCGTTGCTTGTGTGATAAAGTTTAGAATTTTCTTTCTGATTTATTTCTTTGTGCAGTGAAATCCTATCAAGGTCAGTGTCCGATTAGGCACCTGAACATTTTTTTTTGCGATCAATTAGGCACCTGAACATCGTGTGTGGTTTCACACGGGTTGATAAGTTGCGAGAACAGCCGTACTCTCTCCGTCCGCAAATAAGTGTACTTCTAGCTTTTGTCTAAGTCAAACATAATCAAATTTGATCAAGTTTATAGAAAAATATAGAAACATATATTACATAAAATTGATATATTATGAAGCTAATGATATCAATTTAGTATCATAAATATTGGTACGTTTTTCTAAAAAGTTAGTCAAACTTAGTAAAGTTTGACTTAAAAGAAGGTTAAAAGTACACTTATTTGCGAACGGAATGGAGGGAGTATATATCAAATGACCTATTCCCCTTTCTCTCCGCGTTCCAACTTAATTTTGTGTCACTGACATGTAGGGCGTCCAGGTGGAGGAGCCCACGTGTGAATGAAGGAAACACAAAGCCACTCTGACTTTAAGTCAGGAGAATCTAATTCGGTCCCGCCTGCTCAATCCCCTCCACCGCGCGGCTGGGTTCTAGGCTACTACTGTACTAGTAGTACTCTTGAAAAGAACATACAGTGCAGAATGGAGTAATTGGGAACACAGGGAAGAAACGATTGGTGAATGGTGACTAAGGCTTACCTGTCGATGGTAGGATTGACAATTGTCGGAGCAATTCCAGCCCGGCTTGTTCCGTCGCCGACGTCCTCCTCGTCGCTGGCACGGGTCGAGCCACTCCCCTCCGTCTCAGCCTGGGGTGGCGTGGTGGGGCTGTCAAGATCCTCTGGCTCTGGAGTCGCCGGGATCTGGTCGGGCACCCCATCAGGCAGCAGGAACCAGAAAACGAGGGCCACGGGCGCGACGACGGCGAGGGCGATATAAATCTCCGGCGAGAGGCACGGACATGGCGCTTGTTTGGGGATGAGAGGCAAGTATCGCGGGCAGCAAACATCGGGCATGGTTCAGATCCTGGTGGGCTTCTTTTTTATGGAGGGAGGTAAGAACAGGATTTGGCTGGATGTTCCAGATCCTGCAGGGCCTTTATATATGTTCTGGGTGCGGGGGTGGGGCACAAGGGTGGTCTGCCCGGGGGGGATGATGGTGGTGCAGCTTTCCACAAGGGTGCTCTACCCCCCGGGGGGGCGGGGGGCGGGGGGGGGGGGGGGGGGGGATGATGCAGACGCGACGCGGCGCAGAAGGACACGTCTCCCAGCTGACAAAAGTTCAAGCCCATCGTCCTTTTAGGAGTTAAATTCATCAGACATCATTGAACTTGTTAAGCAAAATCAGTTTGGTCATTGTACAACAGAAATATAAATTTACGGTCACTGAATACGTGCCTGAGTGTCACACACGGTCACCGCTCGCGATGTAGAGGTGTATTTGATAATCTGGCTAGCTAGACCCACTTTCAGCCTCTAATTATGTTTCATTTTACAAAAAGGGCCCTCAGATCATATTTTTCTTTCACAGAACCTCGCTTCTAATTCCCGACCAAGAAAAAAATAATGGCATCCTCAACCGACGGGCGCTCCACCTGAAGTGCCGGAGCACAGCGGCGGCAAGCGCCGGCGAGAGATCCATTAGGCACCGGCGTCGTGGTTCCCGGTATGAGCCGTTCTGCGAAGAATCTGGCGAAGGTCGACCAACGTATCGGGTGGGTCACCGCCGTCATCCATCCTCATAGTGTACACCCGCGTCCATGTCCCCATCCTCCAGAAGGACTTCTGTACGCGGAGGGGCTACTGCTTCTACCCGTGGTGACGCTGGACCATGAGCAAGATCAGCCAATGCGAGAGTCAACGCCACACCGTGCTGGAGCAGCCGAGGCCACCGTCCGTCGCATTGTACAACGATGCACCACCAGTCCAGAGCGGCCCTGGCCCTGATGTAGGCGTCGGAATCGCCCCCAACCACTCCAACGATTTCCCCACCCCCGCGACCCCCGAGCACGACACCTTCTCCCCTTGCACGTCGGCGGCGGTCCTTGGGCATCCAACATCCGCCTCCGCCCACCCCTTGCGGTATTGGCCTGCGCGCCCCCTAGCAGTATCCGGCGCGTCGGGTAGATGACGACGACGACGACGATGGAGGAGGGATTCCTGGAGCGTGGGAGTTCGTAGGTGAGATCGGATTGGCCGCAGGAGGGCGGAGGCGATGTCTAGTCGACAATGAGCGACTATCGCATGCTAGGAAGATGAGTTCGATTTGATTGTTTCAGAGCTCCCTTGGATTCGTCCTTCGGCAAGGAGAATCCCATCGACGAGGCATATAGCTTGGGTACATTCGCCTCACTCGAGAAGGCCTGGAGCAGCGGCGCTAGGCGGCAGTCATGGGGGCGACATCAGTGATGCATCACGGCTGAGCGGGGAGAGCGGGAGAGGACGCGGTGATCTTCAGCTCCAGCGTGCGTGCGGAAGGCAGCGGCCTCCCTTGATCTGCCTCCACTCATATCTCGAAGAATCCCAGGCCGGCGAGACCCTGCCCTGACGTGCCCATTGCTCGATTTCTCTTGCGGCGCGGGCGTTTGGGCTGATCTGCGGCATGATGAAGAAGAGGAGCCATGGCTGTGGGGAGAAGAAGCTCGTGGAGCAGGGAAGGTGGCCGGCAGAGAGCTCTAGAGGTTGGGGAGGGGCGCAGAGCAGGGGAGTAGCCGGCGACGAGCTCTGGAGGTGGGGAGTGTCCCGTGGAAGACGAGGATGGTTAGGCTGTTGCTATATTTTACTTGAGGGGCCTTATTGCAAAACAATCCAGCTTGTCAGCAGGTCTCACTCAGTGCCACGTCAAGAAATACACCTCTAAGTCGCGAGTGGTGACCGTGTGTGATGCTCCGTCGCGTATTCAGTGACCGTAAATTTGTATTCCTATTGTACAATGACCAAATTGATTTTGCTTAGCAAGTTCAGTAACGTCCGATGGATTTAACTCTTCTTTTAGGTTGATGAGAGTTGAGACGCCCTCAAGGTCCTGGTTGCGCTTGCGCCTCATGATATCTCTCTCTTTTAAAAATAAACGGACACCTGATGATAATTAGGTACTCCAGTAGAGTATACGGTCACTGGCAAATATGCGGTTTTCTCTGGGGCGTCGGTCTTGCCAGGGTACAGCGTTGACACTTTATTTTTTTTTTGAACTTTAGAGAGCTTTATTCAAAAAAAAGGCATTCGCTGGACAGTCAGCCAGAAGGCTGCTGATCAGGAAGCTAGGGGTCTCAACCATCCAACTCTCGGTCACATTCAGAGTGCTAGCAGGCTTCGCACACAAGTGAGCCGGGTAGTTGGAGGTTCTCATTACATGTTGAATATCAAAGAAAATAAAAGAGGAAGCTAGCTCTCCAATATCTACTAAAATAGGAGCCACAATAGAAAGGCTACTGTGGCGAGAGTTCCAGAGGTTTACGACCTCCAGGCAGTCCGTCTCCAAAGACACATGCGAGAGTCCTCTGATCTTGGCGAAAAGGACACCATCACGCACCGCCATACACTCAGCAATAAGAGGATCTGTGATCCCCGGAAGTGGCTTGCTCCAGGCACCGACAAGGTTAGATGATGATCTTGCAACACCGCCCGCCCCGCCCTTACCATCAGCAAAGTTGATAGCGCCATCGGTATTGATCTTGACACATCCGAGCTCAGGAGGGTGCCATCCATGTACTGGCAGCACCACCTGCTGATGAGGAAAGGCTAGAAGGGAGAGAGTTTCCCTTGTAGTCTTGACAGAAAACACCGGATCAATCTTTTCTTGGTCATGCTTCCCCTTGTTCCGAGAATGCCATATAGACCACATAACTGTTATGATTTTAGCTCGATCTTGATCCGTGAACCGCTGGTCACACATTATATCGCGTGCCCATGTTAGAGGGTGCAGCCGCGGGAGACTAACACCAAGCCATGTAAAAGCTTCATCCCAAAACGCTTGGCATGAGAACAATTAATCAATGCATGCATTAGGTCTTCATCCATCGCCATACAAAGATTACATCTGCTAATCTCTTTTATATGTCGCCGCTTCAAAGTGCATTCATCAGGCAGGATTCCACGTAAAACCCGCCACCAAAATACTCTTACTTTCGGCACCACTTTTAATTTCCACAAAGCAGTCCACAGCTGTTTTTCTGTCGATGAAGTTTCTGTAACCGTCCCTTCTTCTAGAGCTAAATGCTCTTTTTGAGTCACTAGAGCCCGGTACGCTGATTTAACAGAGTAGACGCCTGATCTTTCATGATTCCATGCAAAGAAATCCTCGCCACCACCCATTCGCAGAGGAATATTAAGGATAGCCTCGGCATCTGGTAGTGCAAACAAATTGACGTCGCGGATGATATCCCTGCGCCAAGTCCAATTCTCAGAATCAATCAGTTCACTAACCTTCTCAATCTCAGTATCATCTGGTTTAAACAAGGGTGTCATAGAGAAAGACTCGGGAATCCATTTATCAGTCCAGATGGAAATAGATGATCCGTCCCCTACTCGCTTGATTAGCCCAGTCTGCAAGGCCTCACGACCGGCCACTATTGCACGCCATGTAGCTGATGCCGATCTAGGTACAGTAGCCTGCATGAAATCACAATCTGGAAAATACCTTCCTTTCAAAACTCTAGCACAAAGAGAGTTAGTATTTGTCATGAAACGCCAACCATGCTTCCCTAGAAGTGCTAGGTTGAAGAGATGCAGATCACGGAAAACCATTCCGTCCTTAATTTTTGGTGAAGCTAATTTTTTCCAGGAGACCCAGTGCATCGATCTCCTGTCCAATGAGCTACTCCACCAAAATTTTGCCATCGCTGACGTTAGGCTCTTACAAACCTTCTTCGTCAGTAGGAACACAGACATGCTATACGCAGGGATTGATTGAATCACCGATTTCAGTAGCACTTCCCTCGCAGCACAAGCCATATGCTTCTCCGACCATCCTTGCATCTTACTCCTTGCTCTCTCCCCGATATGATCAAAGGTACCACTCGTAATCCTTCCAACAGCAGTCGGAAGACCAAGATAACGTTCACTAAACGCCTCCACAGAGATACCAAGTGAATTCTTCAAAGCTTGTCTAAGAGCAGCCGGGGTATTAGGTGTGAAGAAGATAGCACTCTTATATCTATTGACCTGCTGCCCAGAACAAGCATTATAGATCCTCAAAATTTCATTGAGTCGAACCGCACTCTGGTTATTTGCACTGACAAAGATGAGGCTATCATCAGCAAACAACAGATGGTTTACCCAAGGAGCTCGGAAACTGACTCTAATTCCTCTGTCCACGTAGTTACCACCAAAGAACTTTAGTAACGATGTGAGGCCCTCGGCACACAAGAGGAACAGATATGGGGACATCGGATCTCCCTGCCGTAATCCCCGAGATGGAGTAAAAAAGGGAAGTAGCTCCCCATTTACTCTCACTGCAAACCTGACTGATGAGACACATTTCATGATCAGTCTAACCATTTGGATGCTAAAGCCCAATTTCTGCAAAACTGCTTCCAAATAATGCCATTCAACCCTATCATAGGCTTTCATCATGTCCAATTTAACTGCACAAGAAAAGTTCTTCCCCTTTTTCCTCCTTTTCATGGAATGTACACTCTCATATGCAACCAAAACATTGTCCGTGATCAAACGACCAGGGACAAAAGCACTCTGATCTTCACTTATAATATCATCAAAGCAACCTCTCAGACGATTCGTGACAGTTTTTGCAGCAATTTTGTAAAGAACAGCGCATAAAGAAATAGGCCGGTATTGTGCAATCACTTGTGGGTTACGTACCTTTGGGATCGAGGTAATATATGTATCGTTTAAACCCACCGGAAACTCACCGCCATTCAAGAAATCCAGAATTGCCGGCACTATTGATTGCTTCAATAAGTCCCAGTGCCGTTAGAAAAACCCAGCCGTGAAGCCATCAACTCCTGGAGCCTTCGAGGGCGCCATCTGGAAGAGCGCGGCTTGCACCTCACCCGGATCAAAAGGTTTATCAAGTAAATCATTCATCTCCGGCGTCACACGTTCCGGAACAAAATTCAACAGCTCACTCATATCATTGAAACCTTGAGATGTGTATAGCTCCTGATAGAATGCCTGTATCTCAGCCCGATCTTCCATTTCATTACCACAAAACGACCCATCTAGTTTCTTCAAACCAAATATCTTGTTAGTGCGTTTTCTATGAGTAGCTTGCGCGTGGAAATAGGCAGTATTTTGATCACCCTCGCGAAGCCATTGGACACGAGACCGTTGCCGCATCCAAATTTCTTCCAGACGCAAAGCTTCACGAAGTTGTTTCACTAGAGATTTCTCCTCCTCCGTAGGCCCACCACCCACAGATCGACATCGTAGCTTGTCCAGCCTTTGTTGGAGTTTACGAACTTTTTTAGCTAGACAGCCAAACTCTCTAGCACCCCAAGGCTCCAATTCTTTTTGCAAGGAATTAAGTGAATCCACCACGCCCTGTAAACCTTGAGCATGCTGGTTCCTTTGCCACGACTCCATGACTAACTGGTCATAGTCAATGTGTGTCTGCCAAACATTTTCATATCGAAATTGTCTCGGTCCACGCTGGCGTATGATATTTAACCTTTCTCTCAGCTCTGTCAACACCAAACAATGGTCCGACTCAATTGTGCTTATATGACGCACGCGCACGTGCTCAAAACGCTGTAAAAATTCAGCATTTGCCAGGGCACGGTCCAGTCTGGCTTTCACATTTGCTTGTCCAGCTTGTTTATTATCCCATGTATAAGCCACACCTGTCCATCCCAAATCTTGGAGCGAACAATCCTCCACTGCCTCACGGAAAGCGCGCATCTGCCATTCCGGCCTGGGAATTCTGCTAAAATGTTCTGAACTATCAAGAGTCTCATTGAAATCCCCCATGCAAAGCCATGCGCCTTGACTCGTAGCGTGCAAGGTTCGAAGAAACCGCCAGCTGTGATGACGATTTTCCGCTCGAGGCTCCCCATAGAACCCCGTGAACCTCCACTTTGGCGAAGATAAATCAGCAAGTTGCACCATAGCATCAATGTGGTTGGGGCTAAAGTTCACTATTTCCACTGACACATTGCTAGACCAGAACAGCCCAATACCACCACTTAGACCGTCACTGTCCACAGCAAAGCACCCTGCAAAACCCAGTGTGCTCCTTAAATTTTCCACTCTCATACCTCTAATCTTTGTCTCCATTACAAAGAGAAGAGCAGGTCCTTCCTGCTTCGTTAGTTTCCGAAGCTCACGAACTGTCTCGGGGTTCCCAAGCCCCCGACAGTTCAAAGATGCACAACTCATTTGGACGGGCAGGGCTGCTCCGCAGCCGCTGCCACATTTCCTGAATTTGTTGGTGTAGGTTTTTTCTTCCTGGGTTGCTCATCCTTCAGATGATCTTGCTCAATATCATCATCAAGTGAAGCAGTGTCCTTTGTCGTGAAATCCATCACATCCATCCCTGCGCCTCCCCTATCCATGATAGCAAGGACAGGCGGTATCACTTTCCGATAAACTTGTTGCACGTGACCTCCCTTCCGCTTATTCTGCGTCTTCCTTTTATCCGGCGAGGTCACTTCAGCTCCCTTCTCACCAGTTGTACCCGAGGAATTAGACGCATGTGTACTATTTTGCGAGAATGGTTGTTCCTTTGACGAGTTCTCCGCCGAGTTAGCCTTCTTCCTGTCATCAGCACGTATCTCCGGCCCAAAGGGGAGATTGCCTTCAGCGTCACGGCTTCCCGGTGTCGGACAGAAAATATCCGAATGTCCCAACCGACCACAAGAGAAGCAAAAATAAGGAATATGCTCGTACTGAATCTCATACCAGTCTGTACTCTTTCTCTTGGCCGACTCAATCAACATACCTCTCCTCAGGGGTTTACTCACATCCACCTTGATTCGAGCCCTCAGGTAGCCACCCACAGGGTCAATCTGTACTAAAGATGCATTCTTATCCAGTTGCTTTGCGATTGCTTTCCCTCATGTTTCATTCCTCAGATTAAAAGGAAGATTCAATACTCTAGCCCATAACTGGAGCTTGTCAAATTTCAGTTCCGACGGACGCATATGATCCACGAACTCCTCCAGAATAACAGCATTGTGGCTCACATGCCACGGTGAACCAGCCTTGACACGATCACGATCACGCTGGGACTCAAAATCTGCCACAAACATATTCACGCCAACTGATCTGAAGAACAGCCCTTTCGGGTTACCCCATTTGCCGGCCGTAGGGCACTGGAGATCATATTAATGTGGAAGGTACCCCGAAACAGCACCTTCCCAGCCAACGACCACTTCTGTTTCACTCCTTCTTCCTCACGATCATCAAGCACCAGGGGAGTCGCTTCCTCTTCCGTGATGTCCAGCTTCCCAAGTGCTTCTTTCATCTGAATCCGCGCAGAACGGGGCGACAGTGGGCTATCCTTGCCCTTGCCGTTGCCTGCTGCACCCGTCATGACGGAATCCCAACCTCCACACACCGCATGCCTAGCAGAAACACCTGAATCTGACCGCCGCCAAGGATGGGCAAGGGCGCTGAGGCCCTCCCTTAATCACCCCGAACGGGAGCCACAAAGCAGGAGGATCTGCTGGGAGACGAGCAGTGCAGGAGGAGAGCTCCACAACGAGAAGAAGATACGCGCCCCGTCGATGAGATAGGACGTGCGCCGCCAAGTCCCAGGAACCCTAATCGCCTCGCAGAGAGAGGCTCCTAGAATTCCGGAAAAAACGTAAAGGCCCGACGTCGACGCGCATCGGACTCTCCACAGCGTTGACACTTGAGGGCGCCACGATTGCACGGCTTCAACATCCGCTTTGTGCGATGCCTTCTTGAGCGAGCGTGCAAGTGAGATCGAACGTCAAACCTGCCCTCCCTCTCGAGCCAACGCGTAGGCCTATCTTTTTTTCCTTTCCAGTATTGCCGCTTGCTAAGGTATTGTATAAATCGTATCTGATAATCCTGGTGTGTTTTTGTGTAAACACTTTATATATAGCGAAGTTTTACTAGAAGACGTCGTGCTTTTTTTCTTCTTTTATTATTGAAGAGAGGTTTCTATGTTAAAATTTTGTGTCCCCCCTAGGTATCTCGTTTTCGTTCTTCTATTTACTTGTCATATACTCCCTCTGTCTTAAAATAGATGTCTTAGATTTATCAAAATTTGGATGAATCTAGACACTATTTAATATATAGATTCATTCAAATTTTAAAAATCTAAGACATCTATTTTGAAACGGAGGGAATATGTTTATAACATTTTTGTCCTCCGATCCGAAAGTCCACCAATAACCACCAACGTCGGTACAAAGCGTTATAACATATTTTTTTTGCCTAAACGCTTCTAGTCGTTCTTTTCACACGCCAACGACCCCACCACAAATCGACTTTGTAAGGGCATAAGCATTGGTTTAGATAGGTAGTGTTTGTAATAGAACTTATAGGCAATATTATAGACAACTTGTATAATAGTCTGTCTGTAACATATCTATTTTTAATCACAGCTATATGAGTACAAGTTACAGACATCACTCATACAACAATAAAAATATCGTCTATAATCTGTCTGTAAGGTTTCTATAGACTATCTACAACTTTATAGACAACCTTACTCTCTCTCCTCTCCCATTATCAAAATCACTTATAACTTCTTCTTACATACAGCTGACTCAGCACCGTTGTACATGCCCTAAACATCTCCATCGTTGCCAAGTTCGGTGCCCTCCGACACTGGCCCACCTATCCTGCCTCCCCAGCCGCAGTCGTGCTGCCCGGCGCGGTGGTGGACTTGTCATTTTGACTGAGGGAATTCTGTTTGATGTTCGAGGTCGCGTGCTTCTCCTTCTCACAGAGTCAGATAAATGTCCGTCCGTGTTTACTCCCAAACACGGCCGGTGTGCGAGAAGATGATTCTCTTGTGATGTGTGGGTGGGTTTGCTAGCTGAGCTTCCAGGCAGCTTCCTTGGCTTCGCGTTTGCTCCCAAACGGTGTGAGCTGTTGACCACCAGACCACAGACCGTGCCCAACGAGGCTGAAGCAAAAAGGAACAGACCACGAAATGGATTCACTAACACTAGGACACGGTAGGGCTTGTAGGAGCACTTTGGGAGGGACACTTCGAGAAGTGTCCTAAATCTCTAATTAGAGGCACTTTGAGCTAAGTGTCCCCAATTATGTGCACTATGTTCAAATTTCCTATCTCCTCATATTTTTCTTGTTGAATATTTTTTTGACAAAGAAAATATTTTAATATCACAAAAATACCAATTACATTTAGCCTCTGTACCAACAAAAAGATGTCCAAAGACATCTGAGGTGCTCATAATCAAGAAAAAAGAAAAGAAAAACAAAGACCCAAAGACCGTGCCCAACAAGGCGGAAGCAAAAAAGGAACAGGCCACGAAATGGATTCACTAACACTAGCACGGACACTTCTTCAAGGTGTCCTAAAATTCTAATTAGAGGCACTTTGAGCTAAGTGTCCCCAATTATGTGCACTATGTTCAAATTTTTCATCGGTTTTTAGATATGGCTCTATCATTACACGGGCGCTGACATTCTCTATCATATTATAAGATTGAAATGTGTTGTCAGCTCAGCTTACTTTTTCCTGGTTCCAATCTCCTCGTATTTTTCTTGTTAAATATTTTTTTGACAAAGGAAATATTTTAATATCACGAAAATACTAATTACATTTAGCCTCTGTATCAAAAAAAAATATCCAAAGACATCTGAGATGTTCATGTTGGAATTATGCCCTAGAGGCAATAATAAAGATGTTATTATTATAATTCTTGTTCATGATAAAGTTTATGTTCCATGCTAGAATTGTATTAAGCAGAAACATTAATACTTGTGTGGTTTGTAAACAACACCGTGTCCCTAGTACGCCTCTATGGACTAGCTCATTGATCAATGATGGTTAAGGTTTCCTAACCATAGACATGAGTTGTCAATTGATAATGAGATCATATCATTGGGAGAATGATATGTGGATAGACCCAAACAAAGCAGAGCAATTAGATCGTGTCATCGTGTTCGTCTTTGCGAAGCTTTTCCTATGTCAAATATTGTATTCCTTAGACCATGAGATAATGCAACTCCCTGGTACCGGAAGAAATCTTTGAGGTCATCAAACGTCATCCTATGAGAGGGTGATCATAAAGGTGTCTCTCAGGTGATCGGAAAGTATCTGTTGGGTTGTATGTATCGAGATGGAATTTGTCCCTCCCAAGTCAGAGAGATATACTTCGGGCCCACTCGGTAATCGATATCAACATCGCTTGCAAGCATGTGGTTAAGGAGTTAATCACAAAGTGATATCGGATTACGGAACGAGTAAAGTACTTGCTGTGAACGAGATTGAACTAGGTATGACGGTACCGACGATCGAATCTCGAGCAAGTAAAATATCGCGAGACGAAGGGAATATATATATGGGATTGATTGAATCCTGGCATCGTGGTTCATCCGATATGATCATCGATGAATGTGTGGGAGTCAATATGGGTGCCCAGACCCCGCTGTTGATTATTGATAGAAGATCATGTCTGCATATTCTCGAACCCGCAGGGTCACACACTTAACGTGTCTTGACGCTAGGATAGATTGGATAATTGGTTTATGAATTTTTGTTCGGAGTCTCGGATGGGATCCGGGATATCACGAGAGGTTCCGGAATGGTCCGGAGAATAAGATTCATATAAGGCAGTGCAGTTTTTGGAGTTCGGAATTGTTCCGGGTTAATCGGTATTGTACCGGAAGCTTCTAGAACCTTCCGGAAGGGGACCAACGTGGCCCCACCTTCCGGGAGGGGGCATGGGCCTATGAGGGAGTGTCCTGGCCGCATTGGGCCAGGGGCACAAGGCCCCATAGGGCCCAGCCGATCCTGGATAAGTTTAAACGAGTTTAAACTAGAGATATGATTTCTAGATAAGGGAGAGTTTAAATCGTTTAAACTAGAGATAGGATTTCTAGATAAGGGAGAGTTTAAATTGTTTAAACTAGAGATAGGCTTGGAGGAGGGGCAAGGGCTGGCCGCCCCCCCTCTATATATAGAGGGGTGGTGCGCCCCCTCCCCAACACACACCTTCCTCCAAGCCCTAGCAGCCTTGCTACCTTCCTCTCTTCCTTCCGACTGTTTGTAGGCGAAGCCCTGCAGCAGAAATTCTCCACCATATACACCACGCCGTCGTGTTGTAGATCCAATCTATCTCTCCACCATACTCGCTCATCCGAGGAAGGAGGAGACGTCGAGGTGCTGCACATGTGCATCTCACGGAGGCACCGCCACTTGTGGTGCTAGATCGGATCGGATCGCGAGGAGGAGAAGCGAGTACGACTACATCACCCACGTTCCGACGAACGTTCCGCTGTGCGAATCTTCATGGGTATGAAGATCTAATCCAATCTCTCTCGTTGTTTGCATCTCCTAGATTAGATCTTGGCTTTCCCTCTGTTCGCTCCGTAGAAAATTTTGATTTACTATGCCGCGAAACCCTTTAGTGGTATCAGAGCTAGATCTATGCGTAGATGTGTTTCACGAGTAGAACGCAACATGGTTGTTGCGGGCGTTGATGTTTTCTGTTGCAAGCCTCTTGTTTGTGTTCTTTTTATGATGCGGGATAGTGAGATTGAAGCGGTCCAGGCCAACCTTACGCGACGTCGTTCGCGAGACCGGCTCTGCACTTGACGTGTGGCTTGTACCACACATGCGGCTGGTGGATGTCAGTTTCTCTCACTATAGTTGGCATGGGATTAACACTGGAGTTTGGCAACCATAATATCACCGTTGTGGCTTTCCGTAGTAAGAATCGTTCTTAGCATCTACTCCCATAAGCCACGTAAAACATGCAACAACAAAGTAGAGACGTCTAACTTGTTTTTGCAGGGAGTGTTTTCTGTGATGTGGTATGGCCCAAGATGTGATGTCTATATTGTATGCGATGATCATGTTTTGTAATGTTTCACGACTTGCATGTCGATGAGTACACAACCGGCAGGAGCCATATGGTTGTCTTTATAATTGTGTATGACCTGCGAGTCAACTTCTTATACGCCATGTAATAGCTTTACTTTATCGCTAAGTAGTTAGCAATAGTTGTAGTTGCTATTCGTGGTGGAGGCAATCATGGTGGAGTGATGGAGATCATGCCGGAACGCACAAGATGGAGATCATTGCGCGAGGATTGGCTATACCATGTCACATAAAGTTATATGCATGTGATGTTTATCCCTTTATGTATCTTATTATGCTTAGATCGCGACGGTAGCATTATAAGATGATTCCTCACTTAAAGATCAAGATAAAAACTGTGTTCTCCCCAAGTATGCACCATTGCGAAAGTTCGTCGTGTCCAAGCATCACGTGATAATCGGGTGCTATAGACTCTACGCTCACATACAACGGGTGCAAGCCAGTTTTTGCACACGCAGAAATACTTGGGTCTAACTTGACGAGCCTAGCATGTACAGACATGGCCTCGGAACACAAGAACCGAAAGGTTAAGCATGAGTCATATGAATGATATGATCGACACTTCGTTGTCCACCATTGAAACCACATCTCTTCTCGTGATGATCGGATTAGGTGTGGTGAATTTGGATCGTGTTCACTAAACAACTTGAGGGATGTTGAATTTAGTGGGAGTTCATCTAGTAATTTGATTAAGTTGAACTATTTATCATGAACATAGTCTAAATTGTACTTGCAAATATTGTAGATCCAATGGCCAAGTCCAACTTCAACTTCAACGTTTTTGCTGAGAAAGAAAAGCTTAGACTAACTTCACCAACTGGTTCCGCAATCTAAGAATCATTCTATCTGGCGGACAAAAGGACTATGTCCTTGAGAAAGCGTTAGGTAACCCCCCTGCTGCAACTGCGCCGGCTGATGAGAAAGTTGTCTATCAGTCGCGCAAAGATGATTATGGTGTGATTAAGAGCACCATGTTGTTTGCTATGGAACCGGAACTTCAAAATCGTTTTGAAACCTATCCCGGGCCCTTTGATATTCTCGAGGAGCTGAAAACCATGTTTCAGACTCAAGCCCGTTCTGAGAGATATGAGATCTCTGAGAAGTTCTTTAACTGCAAGATGGAGGAAGGGAGTTCCGTTAGTGAGCACGCCATTAAGATGTCGGGCTACACTCAACGCCTTGAGCAACTGGAATGCACGATTCCAAGGAGCTCAAGATTGACAGGGTTCTGCAATCACTCCCTCCCAGCTACAAAAGTTTTGTAGTGACTCATAATCAGATTGGTTCCACTGATACGATCACCGAGCTATTCGCAAAGCTGAAGGCTGCGGAAGTGGACATCAAGAAGGATAATCATGTGTTGATGGTCAACAAGCCCTCCTTTAAGAAAGGTAAGGGAGCAAAGAAGCCCTTCAAGAATGGCGGCGGCAAGCGCACTGCCCCTGCTGAGAAGAAGCTCAGGTCTGGTCCCAAGCCGGACACTGAGTGCTTCTATTGCAAGGACAAGGGTCACTGGAAGCGCAACTGTCTGAAGTACTTAGCGGACAAGAAGGCTGGCACCATCAAAGGTATATTTGATTACATGTTATTGATGTTTTCCTTACTAGCCCTCGTTGTAGTGCCTGGGTATTTGATACCGGTTCATTTGCTAATATTTGTAACTCGAAATAGGAGCTACGGAATAGACGGCGGCTTGCGAGGGATGAGGTGACGATGCGCGTTGGCAACGGATCAAGAGTTGATGTGATGGCCGTCGGCACGCTCTCCTTAGTTTTACCTTCGGGATTAGTTTTAAACCTTAATAAATGTTATTATGTGCCTGCGTTGAGCATGAACATCATTTCCGGATCGTGTTTATTGCAAGACGGTTATTCATTTAAATCGGAGAATAATGTTTGTTCTATTTATATGAGTAACATCTTTTATGGTCATGCACCTCTTGTGAATGGTTTATTTCTTGTAAATCTCGAAAGGGATGAAACACACATCCATAACATTGAGGCTAAGAGATGCAAAGTAGATAGTGATAATACTACTTATTTGTGGCACTGTCGTCTAGGTCATATTGGAGTAAAGCGCATGAAGAAACTCCATTCTGATGGACTTTTGGAGTCTCTTGATTTTGAATCATTTGACACATGCGAACCATGCCTCATGGGCAAGATGATCAAAACCCCGTTCTCCGGTATGATGGAGCGAGCAACGGACTTGTTGGAAATCATACATACCGATGTATGCGGACCGATGAGTGTTTCGACGCGCGGTGGATATCGCTATTTCCTCACTTTTACCGATGACTTAAGTAGATATGGGTATATCTATTTAATGAAACATAAATCTGAAACGTTTGAAAAGTTCAAAGAATTTTAGAATGAGGTGGAGAACCATCGTAACAGAAAGATTAAGTTTCTACGATCTGATCGTGGGGGCGAATATTTGAGTTATGATTTTCTCACGCATCTTAAAGCAAGTGGAATCGTTTCACAACTCACGCCACCCGGAACACCACAACGCAATGGTGTGTCTGAACGCCGGAATCGAACCCTATTAGATATGGTCCGATCAATGATGTCTCTTACTGATTTGCCATTATCATTTTGGGGTTATGCATTAGAAACCGCTGCATTCACTTTAAATAGGGCTCCATCTAAATCCGTTGAGACGACACCGTATGAACTGTGGTTTGGTGCTAAACCTAAGTTGTCGTTTCTTAAAGTTTGGGGATGCGAAGCTTACGTCAAGAAGTTGATGCCGGACAAGCTCGAACCCAAAGCGGAGAAATGCGTCTTCATAGGATACCCTAAGGAAACTATTGGGTATACCTTCTATCACAGAACCGAAGGCAAAGTGTTTGTCGCAAAGAACGGTTCCTTTCTTGAGAAGGAGTTTCTCTCGAAAGAAGTGAGTGGGAGGAAAGTAGAGCTAGACGAGGTTATTGAACCTTCTCTTGAATTGGAGAGTAGCGCAGCACCTGAAATTGTTCCAGTGCCGCCTGCACCAACAATAGAGGAAGCTAATGACAAGGATCATGAAGCTTCGGACGATGCTGCTACTGAACGTCGCAGGTCGACAAGGTCGCGTGCCCCTCCTGAGTGGTACGGCAACCCTGTCTTGACTGTCTTGTTGGTAGAAGACAGTGAACCTACGGACTATGAGGAAGCGATGATGAGCCCAGACTCTGAGAAATGGCTGGAAGCCATGAAATCCGAATTGGGATCCATGAGCGAAAACCAAGTATGGACTTTGGTGGATCCTCCTAGCGACCGAAAGGCCGTTGAGTGCAAATGGATATTCAAGAAGAAAACGGACGCGGATGGTAATGTTACCGTCTATAAAGCACGGCTTGTCGCAAAAGGTTTTTGACAAGTTCAAGGTGTTGACTACGATGAGACTTTCTCTCCCGTAGCGATGTTTAAGTCCATTCTGATTTTATTAGCAATTGCTGCGTTTCATTATTATGAAATATGGCAGATGGATGTCAAGACTGCTTTCCTCAATGGGAACATTGATGAAGAGTTGTATATGATGCAACCCGAAGGTTTTGTCGATCCTAAGGATGCTAGTAAAGTATGCAAACTTCAGCGTTCCATTTATGGACTGAAGCAAGCATCTCGGAGTTGGAACCTTCGTTTTGATCAAGTGATCAAGAGCTTTGGATTTGTTCCAAATTGCTACGAAGCTTGTATCTACAAGAAAGTGAGTGGGAGCTCGGTGACGTTTCTGGTACTATATGTGGATGACATATTGATTATCGGAAATGACATCAACATGCTTAACGATGTGAAGAGTTATTTGAACAAGTGTTTTTCAATGAAAGACCTAGGTGAAGCTGCTTATATATTGGGCATCAAAATCTATAGAGATAGACAAAGACGCCTGATAGCTTTAAGCCAGAGTACATACCTAGACAAAGTTCTGAAAAGGTTTAGAATGGATAAGGCAAAGAAAGGTTCAGTGCCTATGTTGTCAGGTAAGATATTGAGCAAGGCTCAGTGTCCAGCTACGGTAAATGATAGGGAAGCTATGCGCAAAGTGCCTTATGCCTCGGCCATAGGTTCCATCATGTATGCCATGCTGTGTACTAGACCGGATGTGTCCAATGCTCTTAGTTTGACGAGCAGATATCAAAGTGATCCAGGAGTGGAACACTGGACAGCCATGAAGAACATCCTAAAGTACCTAAATAGAACTAAAGAAATGTTCTTAGTCTATGGGGGTGCTGAACAGCTTGTCGTAAAAGGTTACGTCGATGCTAGTTTCGACACCGACAAGGATGATTCTAAATCTCAGACAGGATACGTTTATATTTTGAATGGAGGAGCTGTGATCTGGAGAAGCTGCAAGCAAAGCGTGATCGCGGGATCTACAGTAGAAGCGGAATACATGGCTGCTGCAGAAGCGTCAAGTGAAGGAGTTTGGATCAGAAACTTCATCACTGAGCTTGGCGTGGTTCCAAGTGCATTGGACCCACTGGAGATATTGTGTGACAACACTGGCGCCATAGCACTCGCTAAGGAACCAAGATATCATCCAAAGACCAAGAATATCAACCGCAAGTTTCATATAATCCGAGATTATATAGCAGATGGAGATATGAAGATTAGCAAAGTACATACGGATCTGAATGTCGCAGATCCATTGACTAAACCTCTTCCACGTGTAAAACATGATCAACACCTCAGTGCCATGGGTGTGCGATTGTTGCCAAATGTAAACTAGATTATTGACTCTAGTGCAAGTGGGAGACTGTTGGAATTATGCCCTAGAGGCAATAATAAAGATGTTATTATTATAATTCTTGTTCATGATAAAGTTTATGTTCCATGCTAGAATTGTATTAAGCGGAAACATTAATACTTGTGTGGTTTGTAAACAACACCGTGTCCCTAGTACGCCTCTATGGACTAGCTCATTAATCAATGATGGTTAAGGTTTCCTAACCATAGACATGAGTTGTCAATTGATAATGAGATCATATCATTGGGAGAATGATATGGTGGATAGACCCAAACAAAGCAGAGCAATTAGATCGTGTCATCGTGTTCGTCTTTGCGAAGCTTTTCCTATGTCAAATATTGTATTCCTTAGACCATGAGATAATGCAACTCCCTGGTACCGGAAGAAATCTTTGAGGTCATCAAACGTCATCCTATGAGAGGGTGATCATAAAGGTGTCTCTCAGGTGATCGGAAAGTATCTGTTGGGTTGTATGTATCGAGATGGAATTTGTCCCTCCCAAGTCGGAGAGATATACTTCGGGCCCACTCGGTAATCGATATCAACACCGCTTGCAAGCATGTGGTTAAGGAGTTAATCACAAAGTGATATCGGATTACGGAACGAGTAAAGTACTTGCTGTGAACGAGATTGAACTAGGTATGACGATACCGACGATCGAATCTCGAGCAAGTAAAATATCGCAAGACGAAGGGAATATATATATGGGATTGATTGAATCCTGGCATCGTGGTTCATCCGATATGATCATCGATGAATGTGTGGGAGTCAATATGGGTGCCCAGACCCCGCTGTTGATTATTGATAGAAGATCATGTCTGCATATTCTCGAACCCGCAGGGTCACACACTTAACGTGTCTTGACGCTAGGATAGATTGGATAATTGGTTTATGAATTTTTGTTCGGAGTCTCGGATGGGATCCGGGATATCACGAGAGGTTCCGGAATGGTCCGGAGAATAAGATTCATATAAGGCAGTGCAGTTTTTGGAGTTCGGAATTGTTCCGGGTTAATCGGTATTGTACCGGAAGCTTCTAGAACCTTCCGGAAGGGGACCAACGTGGCCCCACCTTCCGGGAGGGGCATGGGCCTATGAGGGAGTGTCCTGGCCGCATTGGTCCAGGGGCACAAGGCCCCATAGGGCCCAGCCGATCCTGGATAAGTTTAAACTCGTTTAAACTAGAGATAGGATTTCTAGATAAGGGAGAGTTTAAATCGTTTAAACTAGAGATAGGATTTCTAGATAAGGGAGAGTTTAAATTGTTTAAACTAGAGATAGGCTTGGAGGAGGGGCAAGGGCTGGCCGCCCCCCCTCTATATATAGAGGGGTGGTGTGCCCCCTCCCCAACACACACCTTCCTCCAAGCCCTAGCAGCCTTGCTACCTTCCTCTCTCCCTTCCGACTGTTTGTAGGCGAAGCCCTGCAGCAGAAATTCTCCACCATATACACCACGCCGTCGTGTTGTAGATCCAATCTATCTCTCCACCATACTCGCTGATCCGAGGAAGGAGGAGACGTCGAGGTGCTGCACGTGTGCATCTCACGGAGGCACCGCCACTTGTGGTGCTAGATCGGATCGGATCGCGAGGAGGAGAAGCGAGTACGACTACATCACCCATGTTCCGACGAACGTTCCGCTGTGCGAATCTTCAAGGGTATGAAGATCTAATCCAATCTCTCTCGTTGTTTGCATCTCCTAGATTAGATCTTGGCTTTCCCTCTGTTCGCTCCGTAGAAAATTTTGATTTACTATGCCGCGAAACCCTTTAGTGGTATCAGAGCTAGATCTATGCGTAGATGTGTTTCACGAGTAGAACGCAACATGGTTGTTGCGGGAGTTGATGTTTTCTATTGCAAGCCTCTTGTTTGTGTTCTGCTTATGATGCGGGATAGTGAGATTGAAGCGGTCCAGGCCAACCTTACGCGACGTCGTTCGCGAGACCGGCTCCGCACTTGACGTGTGGCTTGTACCACACATGCGGCTGGTGGATGTCAGTTTCTCTCACTATAGTTGTCATGGGATTAACACTGGAGTTTGGCAACCATAATATCACCGTTGTGGCTTTCCGTAGTAAGAATCGTTCTTAGCATCTACTCCCATAAGCCACGTAAAACATGCAACAACAAAGTAGAGACGTCTAACTTGTTTTTGCAGGGAGTGTTTTCTGTGATGTGGTATGGCCCAAGATGTGATGTGTATATTGTATGCGATGATCATTTTTTGTAATGTTTCACGACTTGCATGTCGATGAGTACACAACCGGCAGGAGCCATATGGTTGTCTTTATAATTGTGTATGACCTGCGAGTCAACTTCTTATACGCCATGTAATAGCTTTACTTTATCGCTAAGTAGTTAGCAATAGTTGTAGTTGCTATTCGTGGTGGAGGCAATCATGGTGGAGTGATGGAGATCATGCCGGAACGCACAAGATGGAGATCATTGCGCGAGGATTGGCTATACCATGTCACATAAAGTTATATGCATGTGATGTTTATCCCTTTATGTATCTTATTATGCTTAGATCGCGACGGTAGCATTATAAGATGATTCCTCACTTAAAGATCAAGATAAAAACTGTGTTCTCCCCAAGTATGCACCATTGCGAAAGTTCGTCGTGTCCAAGCATCACGTGATAATCGGGTGCTATAGACTCTACGCTCACATGCAACGGGTGCAAGCCAGTTTTTGCACACGCGGAAATACTTGGGTCTAACTTGACGAGCCTAGCATGTACAGACATGGCCTCGGAACACAAGAACCGAAAGGTTAAGCATGAGTCATATGAATGATATGATCGACACTTCGTTGTCCACCATTGAAACCACATCTCTTCTCGTGATGATCGGATTAGGTGTGGTGAATTTGGATCGTGTTCACTAAACAACTTGAGGGATGTTGAATTTAGTGGGAGTTCATCTAGTAATTTGATTAAGTTGAACTATTTATCATGAACATAGTCTAAATTGTACTTGCAAATACTGTAGATCCAATGGCCAAGTCCAACTTCAACTTCAATGTTTTTGCTGAGAAAGAAAAGCTTAGAAACAATGGGTCTAACTTCACCAACTGGTTCCGCAATCTAAGAATCATTCTGTCTGGCGGACAAAAGGACTATGTCCTTGAGAAAGCGTTAGGTAACCCCCTGCTGCAACTGCGCCGGCTGATGAGAAAGTTGTGTATCAGTCGCGCAAAGATGATTATGGTGTGATTAAGAGCACCATGTTGTTTGCTATGGAACCGGAACTTCAAAATCGTTTTGAAACCTATCCCGGGCCCTTTGAGATTCTCGAGGAGCTGAAAACCATGTTTCAGACTCAAGCCCGTTCTGAGAGATATGAGATCTCTGAGAAGTTCTTTAACTGCAAGATGGAGGAAGGGAGTTCCGTTAGTGAGCACGCCATTAAGATGTCGGGCTACACTCAACGCCTTGAGCAACTGGAATGCACGATTCCAGAGGAGCTCAAGATTGACAGGGTTCTGCAATCACTCCCTCCCAGCTACAAAAGTTTTGTAGTGACTCATAATCAGATTGGTTCCACTGATACGATCACCGAGCTCTTCGCAAAGCTGAAGGCTGCGGAAGTGGACATCAAGAAGGATAATCATGTGTTGATGGTCAACAAGCCCTCCTTTAAGAAAGGTAAGGGATCAAAGAAGCCCTTCAAGAATGGCGGCGGCAAGCGCAGTGCCCCTGCTGAGAAGAAGCTCAGGTCTGGTCCCAAGCCGGACACTGAGTGCTTCTATTGCAAGGACAAGGGTCACTGGAAGCGCAACTGTCCGAAGTACTTAGCGGACAAGAAGGCTGGCACCATCAAAGGTATATTTGATATACATGTTATTGATGTTTTCCTTACTAGCCCTCGTTGTAGTGCCTGGGTATTTGATACCGGTTCAGTTGCTAATATTTGTAACTCGAAACAGGAGCTACGGAATAGACGGCGGCTTGCGAGGGATGAGGTGACGATGCGCGTTGGCAACGGATCAAGAGTTGATGTGATGGCCGTCGGCACGCTCTCCTTAGTTTTACCTTCGGGATTAGTTTTAAACCTTAATAAATGTTATTATGTGCCTGCGTTGAGCATGAACATCATTTCCGGATCGTGTTTATTGCAAGACGGTTATTCATTTAAATCGGAGAATAATGTTTGTTCTATTTATATGAGTAACATCTTTTATGGTCATGCACCTCTTGTGAATGGTTTATTTCTTGTAAATCTCGAAATGGATGAAACACACATCCATAACATTGAGGCTAAGAGATGCAAAGTAGATAGTGATAATACTACTTATTTGTGGCACTGTCGTCTAGGTCATATTGGAGTAAAGCGCATGAAGAAACTCCATTCTGATGGACTTTTGGAGTCTCTTGATTTTGAATCATTTGACACATGCGAACCATGCCTCATGGGCAAGATGATCAAAACCCCGTTCTCCGGTATGATGGAGCGAGCAACGGACTTGTTGGAAATCATACATACCGATGTATGCGGACCGATGAGTGTTTCGACGCGCGGTGGATATCGCTATTTCCTCACTTTTACCGATGACTTAAGTAGATATGGGTATATCTATTTAATGAAACATAAATCTGAAACGTTTGAAAAGTTCAAAGAATTTCAGAATGAAGTGGAGAACCATCGTAACAGAAAGATTAAGTTTCTACGATCCGATCGTGGGGGCGAATATTTGAGTTATGATTTTCTTGCAGCACGCCTCATATACGTTCATACATGTATGTTTTTCTTTTTCTTTAATATTTGTTCTTATCTTTGTGATTATTAATCTATCAATCTAAACATTTTTCAAATATTTCATAAAAAAGTGAGCTAAGTCATTAACATTTTTATAAAATTGCAATAATGAATATTTTTTTAAACTCATGAACAAGAAAATCATGAACTACATTTCAAAAATTCATGAACAATTTAAAACTCATGAAATCATTTCAATAAAATCATGAACTAAATTTAAAAAACCATAAACCAAATTTCAAAAATCATGAACCAAATTTAAAATCCATAAACCAAATTTCACAAATCATGAACCAAATATCAGAATAAAAAACCAATTTAAAGAAAATCATGAACCAAATTTAAAAACATTTTTTTTTGAAAAAGTGCCTTGTTTCCAAAAATATAATAAACACTGTTCGGTAAAAAGAAAACAGAAAACCAAAAACAGAAAGAGAAAAAAGAAAACAGAAAAACACAGGTAATGGCCGGCCCAACAGACGAGTTCCCCTGTGCGGCTCGAGCCGGCGGCTGGACAATTAGCATTTTCGCTTCAGCGTCCGTCAAATTTCCAGCAAATTGCAGCTTAAAGGTTGGGCCTTGTCCCGATTCTCCGACTGAACGATTCAGTTAAGGAATAGGCATTGTGGGAACTACAATGATTCTTTACTTCGATCAAGAAAGAGCTTTCTCAATAGAGTTGCTTACTACGAAAAGAAAGAGGTACCACTAATTAGATGGATCACTAGCCCTTAATCTTAGTCACTGATTCAAGAACGAATACCGATACAGCCGTTCCCTTGCCGGTCTACTGCCTGATGGCTTTACATCGCTAAAGAATCTGTAATGGACAGTCAAGAACTCACTCACGCCATCACGCGTGTACCTCCTGAATTCCCGATCGGCTCCCAATTGGAAGAAATGAAAACAGAACGGACTAATAGATGATCCATCGATCTAATTCGACCCGATCAGGTCGCCTAGAAACACCGACAAACATGGGTGCCAGCGCCCCTCACCGTAGCGCAAGGTTTTGGTTACCGGGCGGCCGGTAACCTATTTTACCGACACCAAGTAAATTGGTTTTTCAAGCAAAAAAAAATCAGATATGTTTGAATTTAGTCCATATTCGTACGATGTTTGGAAAATTGGGTAACCGGACGGTTACCGGACTTTTAAATTTTCTTAATTTTAAATTTAAATTTTATTCAAAGTTTCCGTCCGATAATTTCCGGTAACCATGGTAACCTAAAATATTGACCACCCTCGGTAAAATTTTCCAATCCGATAGCCGAAACCTTGCCATAGCTCATTCTCTCTCTTGGGTCCCGGCGCCATTAAAAATTGATCTGTTGATTGAAGTTTTACCCTCCGCGCAACTATCGATCGGGAGGCCGTTCCAGGTTTGGTCAGTTGGTCTTGTTGAATTATTCTTTATTCGATCTTGCTATACTGATAAGTGAAAAACCAATGAGTGTTTCAATTCAATCCTAGTACAACACGTAATATTACCTTTGGTTTATAAAGCACAAAGCATCTTGTCCTCTACTCCCCCATTTAAAAATATAAGATATTTTAACATTTTTGAAACGAATATATCTACACCTCTTTTAGTGCGTAGGTTCACTAGATATATTAGTTTTATAAAAGCTAAAATATCTTATATTTTGAAACTAAGTGAATAGAAAGATAAGTTATGATCCCGGTGCTTCAAATCGTAATAAGGTATTGAAATCATTGTTTCATATATTTCTAAATATTATTAGAAATACCAGATACCATAGCCATGTCCGTCTAAATCTATTATTGTTTTCCAATGAATGACATGTTTTTGAATAGCAGAGGTCTTCGAGACTTGGCTAAACACTTACACATTGCACTATGTTCTAGGAACACAATTTGAATTTTGTGGCTATCTCCGAAACGGGTAGACGAGAATTTTCACAAACTATACTAGATCGCCTATCATGCGGTATAGATTTTGTGTGGCATTCTTATCCATCCAGGGGACGGTCTAGGGGCATTTTACTTGGCGTGCGGTCAGACACCATGGATATATTAGCTATTGCGGAAGGGGAGTTTTATATTAAACTACACATCCGTAACAAAGCTGATAATTTCGTGTGGAGTCTGGTTGCTGTGTATGGTGCGGCTCAAGGGGCTTTCAAGGCCGATTTCCTTCGAGAATTGGTGAACTTAGCAAAAGATAATCCGTACCCTATAAGAATAGGGGGGATTTTAACCTGCTTCGGTTCCCATTTGAGAAGAGCAAAGGCCGCTTCGACGATCATTGGCCCTTCCTTTTTAACCTGTCATTGACAGTTTTGATTTGAAGGAAGTAAACATGATTGGTCGATAATTTACTTGGGCTAATTCTTTGGCGGAACCAACATACGTAAAACTTGATCGAGTACTGATGGAATCAGAGTGGGAAGATCACTTCCCTCTAGTTTCGGTACGCGCTCTAGAACGTATTGAGACTCTGTCAGATAATGCTCCTATTTTGCTAACCATTGGTTTACCATTACCACGTTGTGGCCGTCCTTTCAAATTTGAGCTTGGATAGCTGCTTCGGGATGGTTTCCATGATATGGTGAAAGCATTTTGGGAAAGGCCAGTCACTGGTGATACCCCAATCCAGAGATGGAATAATAAAGTGCGTTTGACACGGAAACATCTCGGGGGTTGGGTGCGTCACACTGCTGGTATTCTCAAAAAAGAAAAACTTAGACTTTCAGCTACTATTGATGGCCTTGAAGCTTTAGCAGAAACCCGGCTGCTTACTCCACAGGAAATTGAGCTAAAAAACCAATCAAATACGGAGATTGCCCGGTTACTGCGCGAGGAGGAACTCAAATGGTATCAACGTTCTAAATCACAATTTATTTTGCATGGGGATTCGAACTCTAGATACTTCCACAGTGTAGCCAATAGCGGACACAAGAAGAAATGTATTCATTCCTTAAAGCATAATGACGATCTGATTGAAGGACATGAGCAACTAAAGTCTTACATTACGATTATTATAAGGGTTTGTTTGGGGATCCGGAGGAAGACACTTTCTCATTGAATGAATCCCAAATTAATGATATACCCCAAGTTTCTGAGGAGGAAAACAACTACCTGACTGCTCCCTATTCTGAGGAGGAAGTCAAATTAGCTGTTTTCCAAATGGAGCATAATAAGGCACCTAGTCCGGATGGTTTCCCCGCTGAATTTTACCAAACTTTTTGGGATGTAATCAAACCAAATCTCTTGAACATTTTTAGTGCTTTACATGAGGGTCAACTAGATCTATTTCGGTTGAACTTTGGTGAAATCATCTTACTGCCTAAGGTTAATGAAGCAGAACGGATCCAACAATATAGACCGATCTGTCTTCTTAATGTTAGCTACAAGATTTTTACCAAGGTTGCCACTATCAGGTTGAATTCTGTGGCTGATCATGTTGTTAGGCCTTCACAAAACGCCTTCATGCAAGGTAGACACATCTTGGATGGTGTGGCTACCTTACATGAAACGGTTCATGAACTCCATAGAAAGAAATTGAATGGGGTAATTCTAAAAATTGATTTTGAGAAAGCTTATGACAGAGTTAATTGGTCCTTTCTACAACAAGCTCTTAGAATGAAAGGTTTTTCAGCGGATTGGTGCTCCTTGATCGAAAGCTTTGTAGTCGGAGGTAGTGTTGCCATCAAAGTCAATGACAATGTTGGCAACTACTTTCAGACTAAGAAGGGGCTAAGACAAGGAGACCCATTATCGCCCATGCTTTTCAATTTAGTAGCTGATATGTTATCCATCTTGATTGAGCGTGCTAAGTCTGATGGCCAGATTGAAGGTGTGATCCCTCATATTGTAGATGGGGTGGGGGGGGGGTATCTATACTTCAATATGCAGACGATACAATTCTTTTTATGGAACATGATCTTGAAAAAGCCAAGAATCTTAAACTCATACTTTCGGCTTTTGAGCAGCTTTCTGGATTAAAAATTAATTTCCATAAAAGTGAATTGTTTTGTTTCGGCGAGGCCCAAGAGGAGGTTGGTATTTATAATGAACTCTTCGGCTGTTGTCATGACACTTTTCCGATCAGATATTTGGGCATTCCGGTACACTACCGAAGGCTTACAAATGCTGAGTGGAAAATTGTCGAGGAAAGATTACAGATACGTTTGAGTAGTTGGAAAGGCAAACTTCTCTCTATAGGAGGAAGACTGGTGCTCATCCACTCAGTCCTTAGTAATATGGTTTTTTTTATGCTTTCTTTTTTTCAACTACCAAAAGGTGTCTTAAAAAGGTTGGATTATTTCCGATCAAGATTCTTTTGGCAGGGAGATAATAAGAAAAAGAAGTATAGGCTGGCTAATTGGAGTGTTTTGTGTAGACCCAAAGAACAGGGTGGGCTCGGTATTCATGATCTAAAGGTTAAGAATACAACCCTCCTTAGTAAATGGCTCTTCAAGTTATTAAATGAGGAAGGGATTTGGCAAACTATTATTAAAAGAAAGTATATTGGTTCAAAGGCATTGTCCCAAATGGTTTGGAAACCTGGTGACTCTCACTTTTGGGCTGGTCTAATGGCGTCAAAAAAATATTTTTTACGCTTCAGGACTTTCTCTATTAATAATGGGACGCAAATAAGGTTCTGGGAGAATAAATGGCTAGATAATGCTACCCTTCGAGAACAATATCCTTCGTTATATTCTATTGTTCGTTATAAGGAGGAAACGGTTGCCACAGTGCTCAAATCATTCCCACCAGATATAACGTTCAGAAGGGATCTAATTGGTTCTAGACTTGACTCTTGGATCATGTTGCTACATCGTCTGGCACATGTACAACTGTCGGGCGAGCCAGATGTATTCCGATGGAATCTAACTAAGAACGGATCATTTTCTGTTAGCTCTTTGTATGATGCATTAGTCCAGCCGTCTATTCCGGCGGTAGATAATAGGATGATCTAGAAGATGAAGATACCTCTTAAAAACAAAATCTTTGTTTGGTATCTTCGTCGTGGGATTATCCTTACAAAAGAAAACCTTATTGAGCGGAATTGGCATGGAAATCATGGGTGCGTGTTCTGTCACCATAATGAGACAATCAAACACCTATTTTTCCAATGTAGTTTTGCTCGGTCTATATGGTCAATCACCCAAGCAGCTTCAGGCTTGTATCCACCACGTAGTATTGCCAACATTTTTGGGAATTGGTTACATGGTATTGATAACAAGTACAAAAATCTTCTTATGGTCTGAGTGATAGCCATTATATGGTCGCTATGGCTATATAGAAATAATAAGGTTTTTAATGATATAAACTGCTCTCTTCTACAAGTTCTCTACAGGTGTACCCATACCCTTCGGGCTTGGTCGACTTTGCATCGTGCGGAATATCGCGATCTCTTCATGGAGGTGTGTACGCGGCTAGAGGATACGACACGTGACTTTTTTACCAGACATTGATGGCAGCATAATTTTCGGATAAACTCGCCCTCTGCACCCTAGGCGCTTTTACAATTTCTCAGTTTGATATGTAATTCGCCTGTATCTTTCATTTTATGTTTGGACCATGTGGATTGGTGTCGGCTGTGTGCATCTATATGCAGAGGCCGGGTGTAAGTTACTGTCTAAGTAATAAAGGCACCCTTTATCGAAAAAATGTCTCCAGTTGCACAGGAGCCCCAATTTCTAGACATGACCCTTTATTTGGAGCAGAACTAAAGTTGAGCATTCACTTTGCTCTGCTTTGTGACCCTCTTTGCTCTGTTTTCTGATCAATTTTTTTATCAAAAGCTCAAAGATCCCGACTTTAAATAAATGTAGCCCCAAACAGCCAAGGTTACAAAGTGTTGATTAACAGCTAACCGGCAACGGATACAGGCAAAAAAAGATAAAAATATGAAGCACAACTTGAATAATGAGGCCTTCGTTCAGCTTCGCGATCTGATCAGAGAAGAAGCAATGTCGGTGAAGAAGCACGCAATTGAGGAACTCATGCCATCGTCAACCTCGAGAGGGCCAGTCATGTGCAATGCCATCCATTTGCACCTCCAAAGAAAGCACCTTGCCTTCTAGCCCTTGATCGAAGGGCGCCACACCTGTTAGGAGGTGGAGTAACTCACCCTGAGCACACATGGGCATTGACATACACGTTTCCAAGGGGATGACTCCGGGCACTACCGCCTCTAGGCCGCCACCCAGAAACTTCACTGCTGCCCGCAACACCAACCACAATGCCAATAAGCAAACTGCTAGACGAAGTCGCCAACGAAGACACGGTGAGAAAGATAGCGAAGTGGCACATGGACTAGCCAAGAGTCACATTCTAGCTCAAGAACTTGTAGGCTGCTGCTGATGGAGAGGAGAACCCTTCTCCTCTCGCCTGGCTCGAGGCGGACGACCCATCAGTGAGAAAACAAGTCCCACGGAACAAGAGCCCCCCGAACACTTGGCCAACCACATCACCACCACACGAAGAGAGAACAACCGCTACTAGTTACCAACTACCCACAACCGAGGTCGTCCACTAGCCCCTCTATCTAAAGGCGACATCTTCAAAAAGGGTACGATGCTGGAGCGCCGCCGCCGCCCAAACCGAAGTTTTTAGGATTCATATGAGACATGCAAATTAGGGAGGAGGAGAATAAACCTCGATGTTTCCCACGGGAAGGAGAACAAGGCCCATAGCTTCATCGAAGTTGTGGCCATCGCCGTCAGCCAAGGGTTTCCCTAGTCAACCCCGCCCCGGGCCCACCGAGCAACCGCCGAAATGAGGTCTAGGGACATGGAGGGGAGACAAGAAAGGCTAGTTGGAGGAGTCCTCTTTAGATCTTGTGCTGGAGGCTGAATGACGCGACCTTTGCACCATGACCACACATGTCACCGCCTCACCGTTCGCACAACCGAGGAGCCGATAAGCAGGAAGGACAACCACTACACGCAGTAGGGTCCACGCCATCCACTCCGCCTAGGTCCGCCTCCCTAGTGTACTGGAACCCTCCAGCACATGAGGTCTCCACCCTTCAATTGCGCGAGAGCCGATATGCAAGGTCTGGATGCCTCCTTCACCAGACCATGCGCCTTTGTCTGGCGGCCCTCCGCGGGCGACGCCGAGGCGGAGGAGGAGGGGGTTGATGGCGGCAAGGCTTGGGTTTTTCCCTCTTAGTCTCCTACAAGAGGCGTTGTGAGGGGAGTAATGGGGAGGATCCTGGTGTGCACATCTCTCTCCTCTCTCGAGGGCCACCACTAAGGGCTGGAGCTATGGTTTTCTGCTCAACTTGTTACATAAGTGTGGTTGTTCCTGGCCCCTTGAAGTGTGGAGGGGCAGATGAGTCACATATTTGTGTTTGTTGTTGTAATACATACCTTTTCTTGCATCCAGCCTGGGTATCTAACAATCAAAAGTGGGAGCAAGGGACAAAGGTACGTGTATGTCCGTAATACTAATATTTTCATATTGGCCAGCTGGCACCATTAGAACATATACAATGGTTATATCTTAGTTATATCTTAGCAATGTCACATAGAATGATTGGTAATGTGGAGGAGAGAGAAAAAATGAGGGTTATTTTCTTTTAGTTAAGAGATATCCCTTCTCAAGAATCTCTCTCACTGAATATTGTAATCTTGGTAAAACGGCAGGAAATTTGATCCTAGCGTCCGTGCTTAGCGTTCGCACTGTACATGTTTTTAGCAAGACCTTGAGAGCTGGTGGGATATGTGGTGTATAGTTTTTCTGTTAGGTGCATGTAGTGAGGTAGGTGGATGTAATACTATAGAGAAACGTATAGTTCTTTTTTCTTTTACAATAGAAACATACAGTTTTGTTTCTGTTCCATGTATAGCATAGTTCTAACTATAAAACGCGACTGTTGGCTATTGATTGGGTTGAACCTTCGGATTAATGGAATCTGGTGTAGTGTTCTGTTGGAAATATAAGCAATAATCCATATGATTTAATCCGAATAATAAACTTATAAATCATGATCATACAGACAGTAGTAAAACCAATCATGCAGATCAACAAAGTAGATGAACAGATTACATCTATAGGAGATAAACCTATCACATCTACACCAAATGCTAGAATAAAGAACTCTAGCATAATCTGAAAAATAGAGTTGACTAGCACGTACAGTGTAGGCTGAATAGCAGCCGTAGCGGTCGCAGCAGCGTCGCCCATGTTGAGATTGTCGAAGAGGTCGTTGACGTCCGGGAAGAAGTCGTCGTCGGACGACGTCGTGGTTGCCAGTAGTCGCGCTTGAGCGCTCCCCAAAAACCTGATCGCCCCTCACCCGTACAGGTTCACGAGAGGCGGGGTTCCGGAGGCCTACTGTCCCGATCTGCGGTGCACGCCGCAAGCCGGGATGGAGAAGACGAAAGCGGCGGCGCAAGGTTCTGGAGGTAGGCGCGTGTGTGGATTGATTCCGTTGATACTGTGTCGATTAGGTTTAGCCCCGACGCTTATATAATGCAGGTTAGGAGGACCGTGGGCTCAGCCCACGTCCGAGTCGGTAACTTAACGCGTCCGTTAATGACTCATAATCAGTTTTCCCAACAAGCAAAATAAAGCTCGGCTCGGCGAGATTCCCGCAACCCGCAACCCGCAACCCGCAACCCGCGGCGCGCGCGCGTCGTGACGAGGCGAGGCGTGGCGTGGCGAGGCGGCGTCGGAGGAGGAGTGCGCGAGGGCTACTCTTCTTGTCACACCTTAGTGAGTGGTGCAACACTCTACTATATAAGGTGGTCCAACTCCCCTTCAACTAGCAATGTGAGACTAAACTTTAGCACCACTAGCACAGCCATATGCTGCAATATACAAGTGGGCCAAAGAGAATTTCAGAATTTGTCTAATGGGCCAATAGCCCAATATACATCGGCTCTTTGAACAAAGTCATCGGCTCTTTGAACAAAGTCATCGGCTCTTTGAACAAATTCCAACAATCCCCCACAAAGTCTCATTGGCACATCACAACACTTTTCTTCCAGAACATTGTTTTATATACCGGTGTGTAGTGGAGACTGTTAAGTTGAACTTCCACGTTAAACTTCATGCTACACTAGCTAGCAACTTGAATAGTGGACTATGCCTTGAACTACAAGTTTTCTGCGCGCTAGTTTCACACAAAATCTAGACCGGTACAAGGCTACCGTCGGCTTCCCCGCGGTTTGGAGCTTATGCGTCATACTCCAGGGCCTTTCATGAGTTTACTAGAGAGCACCCAACTCTCACGGACTGCGACGTTTGACAGTCAGACTCAGATAGGTGTGTTCCTCAAGAGATGTTCTGCAGGACAACATCTCCGCTTATAAAAAGCCGCTTGGAACACATTAAGATAAATGTCAACCTGCCATGCAGAATAAGAGAGTATTGCATCTTTATGGAGATGTAAATATAATATGGGAATACTCTCCTCTCAGCTGACCAACAGCTTGTCTCCCAACTCTAATTCACGGGATCTCCGATCACATAGAGTGGGTTGCCACTGGGATCAACTCATAGTGTGGGTCTCAAACCCATCTCCCTCGATGCATTATCTATCACATTACGTGATAAACCCTTTGTGAAAGGATCTGCCAGGTTCTTAGATGTTTGGATATAATCCAACGCAATAACTCCGGAGTTTCTCAGTTTCCTGACAGATTTCAATCTCCTCTTCACATGCCTTGATGACTTCATATTATCCTTAGAACTGTTTACTTTGACGATCACAGTTTGATTATCACAGTTCATCGGGATAGCGGGTATTGGTTTTTCAACCACAGGTAAGTCCATCAAGAGCTCATGAAGCCACTCTGCTTCAACAGTGGCTGTGTCTAATGCTGTGAGTTCTGCTTCCATTGTTGACCTCGTTAAGATGGTCTGCTTGCAAGACTTCCAGGAAACAGCGCCACCACCAAGTGTAAACAAATAACCACTTGTGGCCTTAATCTCATCAGCATCAGATATCCAATTTGAATCACTATAACCCTCAAGTACCCGAGGATACCCAGTATAGTGAATACCATAACTCGCAGTGCCTTTCAAATAGCGCAAAATTCTTTCAAGAGCATGCCAATGATCATCTCCAGGATTTGACACAAATCGACTCAGTTTGCTTACAGCAAAGGAGATGTCAGGTCTAGTAGCGCTGGCTAAATACATGAGCGAGCCAATAATTTGAGAATATCTCAATTGATCTTTAGCATTCCTTCGATTCTTTCGAAGTAGCACACTCGGATCATAAGGCGTTGGAGAATAATTGCAGTCACTATACCCGAAGCGACTCAATATCTTTTCCACATAGTGAGACTGAAGCAATGTAATCCCACCATTGTCATCCTTTAGTAGCTTGATGTTTAAAATTACATCAGCCACTCCCAAGTCCTTCATCTCAAAGCAGCGAGATAGGAACTCTTTGACCTCCTCAATAACAGCGAGGTTGGTCCCGAATATCAATATGTCATCAACATAGAGACACATAATAACTCCCTCGCCCCCACCATGGCGATAGTACACACATTTGTCAGCTTCGTTTACAACAAAACCTTCAGTGGTTAAAGTTCTTTCAAACTTCTCATGCCACTGCTTAGGAGCTTGCTTAAGACCATATAAAGACTTTACTAACTTACACACCTTTCCTTCTTGACCATCTAGCACAAATCCGTCAGGCTGCTCCATATAAATTTCCTCATCTAGCTCTCCATTTAGAAAAGCTGTCTTAACGTCCATTTGATGAACGAGAAGACCGTGTGAGGCAGCCAAGGATAGCAGTACTCGAATAGTGGTCAATCTGGCTACAGGTGAGTAGGTATCGAAGAAGTCTTCACCTTCCTTTTGGGTATAACCCTTAGCCACAAGACGTGCTTTGTACTTTTCAATAGTACCATCAGGTCTAAGCTTTTTCTTGAACACCCACTTACATCCTACAGGTTTGCACCCATAAGGACGATCAGTGATTTCCCAAGTACCATTAGATAAGATGGAATCCATCTCGCTTCGGACAGCTTCCTTCCAGTAGTCAGCATCTTGAGATGCATAGGCTTCTGAAATAGAAGTGGGAGTATCATCCACAAGGTATACAATGAAATCATCACCAAATGACTTTGCAGTACTTTGTCTCTTGCTCCTTTTGGGAGCTTCATTGTCATCCTCCACAGGATCATCAGAGTGTCCTATCGGCATAGTGGGTTCAGGAATTATAGAAAATTCCTGACTAGATGAACTAGTCATCTCCTGATTTGATGAGCTAGACATGCCTTTCATAGGAAAGATGTCCTCAAAGAAAGTCGCATCATTCGACTCCATAATTGTACCAACATGCATGTCGGATACCTCAGATTTTACTATCAAAAATCTATAGCCAATGCTATGAAAAGCATATCCCAGAAAAACACAATCAACGGTTTTTGGTCCAAGCTTTCGCTTCTTGGGTATTGGAATATTGACTTTCGCCAAACAACCCCAAGTTCGTAAGTAAGAGAGTTTGAGCCTTTTCTTTTCCCATTCCTCAAATGGAGTCATGGTTTTATCCTTTACAGGAACACGGTTTAGGACATGACACGCGGTCATTAGCGCCTCCCCCCACCATTCCTTGGATAGACCCGATGTATCTAACATGGCGTTAACCAAATCAGTTAGAGTGCGGTTCTTCCTTTCAGCCACCCCATTTGACTGAGGTGAGTAGGGAGGCGTCCTCTCATGTATAATACCATATTCCGCACAGAATAAATCAAATTCATTTGAAAAGTACTCTCCACCACGATCCGACCTTAGCCGCTTGATTTTAAGATCAAGTTGGTTTTCTGCCTCAGCTTTATAGATTTTGAAGTAGTTCAAAGCTTCATCTTTAGATTTCAGGAGATAAACATAGCAGTATCCAGTGGAGTCATCAATCAACGTCATAAAGTATCTTTTTCCACCTTTTGTCAACACACCATTCATCTCACAGAGATCTGAATGTATAAGTTCTAGCGGTGCTAAGTTTCTCGGTTCCGCAGTCGTATGAGACTTGCGGGGTTGCTTTGCTTGCACACAAACTTGGCACTTAGAACCTTTGACAGTGGTAAATTTCGGAATTAAACTCATATTAGCTAGCCGCGTCATGCAACCAAAATTAATATGACAGAGTCGTGAATGCCAAACATTGGACTCATTATCATTGCAAACATGATTAATAACTTTAGTACATGAGTCTGACAGAGACAAGCGGAACAGACCTCCACACTCATAACCTTTTCCAACAAATTGTACATACTTAGAAATTACAACTTTATTGGACTCAAAAACCAACTTAAAGCCATCTCGACATAAAAGCGATCCGCTGACGAGATTCTTATTGATGGAGGGAACGTGCTGCACATTCTTCAGCTGTACGGTCTTCCCCGAAGTAAACTTCAGATTTACCGTACCAACACCATGAACAGAAGCACGTGAGCCGTTTCCCATCAGCACGGAAGAGGTCCTTGAGACCTGATAAGAGGAAAACATGGAAATATCAGAACATACATGTGTATTAGCACCCGTGTCTATCCACCAATCAGGAGAATGACATACTGAAAGGATAGTAGGTAAAATACAGTACCCAGCATCCTTCATCTCAGTATCGCTAATAACAACATTCGCGGTCTTGCCGCTGTTCCCATGTTGACGCTTATCAAAGCGATTAGGGCAGCTAGGAGCCCAATGATCAGGATCACCACAGACGTGGCAAGAGCCTTTCCTCTTATCATTTTTCTTCTTGAAGTTGGTTGAGTGCGTGGCCTTGTTCTTGCCATCGAACTTTCCCTTTCCTTCAGTTTTGTTCTTATTCTTGAACTTGTGGGATTGGAAGTTTTTCCTCTGCACTAAATTGGCAGTAGAACCTCCCTCAAGTCCTCGAGCAGTTTTGTCCTTTGCTCTCGCCTTCTCTTCCACATGAAGAGACCCAATGAGATCCGTAACGGAAAACTCTTGTCTCTTATGTTTCAGAGAAGTAGCAAAGTTCATCCACGAAGGAGGAAGCTTGGCAATAATGCCACCAGCCACAAATTTGTCCGGTAAGGAACACTTGAACTGCTCAAGTTCTTTGGCAAGTGATTGTATCTCATGAGCTTGCTCAACGACGGAGCGCTCATCAACCATCCTGTAGTCATAGAATTGCTCCATGACGTACAACTCAGTGCCAGCGTCCGAGACCCCAAACTTGGCCTCGAGCGCTTCCCACGCGTCCTTGCCATTATCAAATGACATATAAGGGTCAACAATGTTGTCCCCAAGAACACTGAACAAAGCCGCCATAAACATGGTATCGGCTTTCTTAAAGTTCGCTTCCTGCTCAGCAGAAAGATCTCCTTCAGGCTTGCCAAGAGTGGCGCTATAACAGTTTAGGTTTTCAAACCAGAGAACTGTTCTCTTGCGCCATCTCTTATAGTGCATGCCATCAAAAGGAGGCGGCCTAGTAGCCGCGGCTACACCAGTGGAATTCAGTTGCCTATAATCAGGTTTTTGGATTGTTGGAAATATAAGCAATAATCCATATGATTTAATCCGAATAATAAACTTATAAATCATGATCATACAGACAGTAGTAAAACCAATCATGCAGATCAACAAAGTAGATGAACAGATTACATCTATAGAAGATAAACCTATCACATCTACACCAAATGCTAGAATAAAGAACTCTAGCATAATCTGAAAAATAGAGTTGACTAGCACGTACAGTGTAGGCTGAATAGCAGCCGTAGCGGTCGCAGCAGCGTCGCCCATGTTGAGATTGTCGAAGAGGTCGTTGACGTCCGGGAAGAAGTCGTCGTCGGACGACGTCGTGGTTGCCAGTAGTCGCGCTTGAGCGCTCCCCAAAAACCTGATCGCCCCTCACCCGTACAGGTTCACGAGAGGCGGGGTTCCGGAGGCCTACTGTCCCGATCTGCGGTGCACGCCGCAAGCCGGGATGGAGAAGACGAAAGCGGCGGCGCAAGGTTCTGGAGGTAGGCGCGTGTGTGGATTGATTCCGTTGATACTGTGTCGATTAGGTTTAGCCCCGACGCTTATATAATGCAGGTTAGGAGGACCGTGGGCTCAGCCCACGTCCGAGTCGGTAACTTAACGCGTCCGTTAATGACTCATAATCAGTTTTCCCAACAAGCAAAATAAAGCTCGGCTCGGCGAGATTCCCGCAACCCGCAACCCGCAACCCGCAACCCGCGGCGCGCGCGCGTCGTGACGAGGCGAGGCGGCGTCGGAGGAGGAGTGCGCGAGGGCTACTCTTCTTGTCACACCTTAGTGAGTGGTGCAACACTCTACTATATAAGGTGGTCCAACTCCCCTTCAACTAGCAATGTGGGACTAAACTTTAGCACCACTAGCACAGCCATATGCTGCAATATACAAGTGGGCCAAAGAGAATTTCAGAATTTGTCTAATGGACCAATAGCCCAATATACATCGGCTCTTTGAACAAAGTCATCGGCTCTTTGAACAAAGTCATCGGCTCTTTGAACAAATTCCAACATGTTCTTCCATCTGAGAAAGTATTTTTCAGCGGGGACTGTTGTTCTAGCACCTGGGCTTGCAACGAGTAAATGGCCCAAAGAGAAGAATAGAGCCCGCAAACTACATGTGGTCCAGTAATTATGGATGGCATTGTTATGGGCCTGGAGCGTTATTTGCATCTTAAACCATACGAGATGATCGTTTCATTCGGTTCTCAAAAACATTTAAAAAATATCGATTCGTCCATAAACCTGGCGATTTGGCCGGCGTTCGTCTTGATCGATCGCCGTCGCTCTACGCCGCCGGCCAGCGGTCACCGGTAGAAGCCTCGATCCCTTCGTCGAGCACAAGCGCTACTGCCGCAGACGGATCAATCGTGAGTACTCGCCTGTCAATCTTGCTAGTTTTTGTTGCGGTGGTTGAACCTCCTACTATTTGGTCACCGGTGGAGAAGCCAGCTGTTTTTCCCCAAATCATCCCGCTGATTTCAAGCGCTGGCCAAAGTTAAAAGAAAACAGGGTTGGTGTTAACAAATTCTTTTTACCCCGTGCGCTGCTACTACTTTATTTTTGTTTCTGGGAAAGAGCTTCATGTCAGTATGTCATCCTAGAGTAACTCCAACGGCCGCCTTAACATCTAAAAAGAGAAACGGCCGCGTTAAAATTTGGCGTGCTAAAAACCTAGCACAGATATAGCATGTGCTGGCTTGCGTTTCACCGGAGACGCTAATTATTAGCTCGCGACAAGTAGTAAGTAAAATGTGGCACACTAAAATAACTCGTTGAAACACATATTTTCACATATCTACACCAAACAAAATTCAAACAAATTAGAAAAAATAGACTGAAAATATACTAGATATATTTTACATAGGTGCATCAAACAAAGTTTAACATAGTGCAACCCTACATTCTACGTCAATGTCTAGGACGAAATCAGATTCGTCCTCCGTCGAGCACTCCATCGGTATCGATAAGAACTGGTCTAGTCAGCGGTTGTCGTCGTTGTTGTCTACGGGCCGGCTAGCTGAGCCTCGATGAACACCTGACGGCGTACCTTGTTGGCCCTCCTCGCCCGGCGGCATGCCTTGCATTCCTTCCTCTGCGCGCAGAAGGCCACCTCGACGTCGACGTCCTCCAGGAAGTGGGCGGCCTACTCCGTCCTCAGGCGCTCATCCTCCTCGGCGTGGTAGAGGTGCCGAAGCCATGTGGCGTGGCGCCGCTTCTCCTCGATGACGAGGCGCAATGATGTCGCGAGCAACTCCGCCTACTCGTTCGTCCACACGTCGTGAAAATTCACTTGTGTGCGGGAGGGGCTGTGAGTGGTGCGCGGCAAGCGGGCAAGATGGGGAATTTTGGCGTGGGAGTGAACCTTCAACGGCGGTTGAGCGGTGTTAAAAAATATATAGCCTAGCCCTTTCTATCAGTTCGGACTTTTGATTCAGATGCTAGTGCATTAATTTGATATGGTATCAGGGCCAGGAGGTCTTAAATTCAAACTCTGGCTAACACATTATTTAATCTACTTCAAATAGTTGCGTCCCCGATTATCCACGTCTAGTGTCTTTTCATTTATTCAGCATGAGGGGGGCCGAATGCCACGATATCTTGCGCAACAATTTTTTTTAGAGCGCGCACGATTTTGACGCGGCTGCTCGAGCTGCTTCCACGCGCTAAAATAGCTATTTTACCCAGTCAAAGTCATGTAGGAAAAACATATAGCATAGGAATACTCTGTTTCGGAGATAGCAGTAGGTTTCTGTTAACAAGGGAGCTAGTGATAAGTAAGTAAAGTAGCTGGGTTACTGCAAATTCTGTAACAACTTAATTCTGTCCACAAGTTTCACAGAGTATGAGAGTAGCAGCGTCCCCAGTCGATTAAAAATGGAGATGACATGTGTGCTGCGAAATTTGCACGTAGGGAGGGATACCGGCCTCTAGTTGAATTTGCAGGTAGAGACACCCTTGGGCAGGGTGCCCGGCGTGATGGCCGGACATCCCTTGACGCGCATCTCGGGGGGACTTCTGCACCACTCGAGGGCGAGGCCCGACAAGGACAGCTTTGGGCAGTCGATGATGCTTATGTCGCTGAGCACAGGGAATGCTCCTTTGGGCATATCATCCCACGCCACTAGTTCCGGCATGTCATCTAGCACGATCGTCTTCAGGCTCGGGAATGCGCCGGGGCTGCTGCTGCCGCAGAATCCGCCGTCGATCCTCTTGACAATGGTCAGCTCCTTCATATTCAGAAGCTCCAGACATGGGAGCCCGCCCAGAGCAGGAAGAGCCTTCAGCCTCCTGCAGTTCCTGAGGTACAGGCACGTCAGCTTCTCCATCGCCACCAGCCAGCTCGGAGACGTCGCCCCCGGGTACCTCGTGATGCGCAGGTCACGGAGGTCGCAGTGAGGCTGGAGGCCTTCGAGGACCGCCGCGGCCGCGTCGGTGGGTCCTTCGTTGACATGCCGCGGATCCGAAGCCCCCCATTCGAGTTTCAGCACCTTGACCTTACCTTTGCTTGCCAGCCGAGCAGCCATGGCTTCCTCCTTGCTGGCGACGGCGTCGAGGCCCTTTATGCCCAGCGCCCCACTCAGATAGCTCATCTTCGCCAGCTCCGACACGCCATGCCCTTCTTTCTCCGACCCCCTCATGACCTTGAACACGATGGATCCTTGCAGTTTGACCATTGACCCAATGCCGCTTATGTTAGTGATGCAATCCGTGTTGATGTCCAGGTGTCGCATGTTGACGAGCCTGTTCATATTTTTCGGGAACTTCTGGAGCTGACAGGTATGCTCCTTCCTCCTCCCATCGTTGCTGCTGACACTGAAGGTCTGAAGAAACAACAGCCCGGTGAGCTGCTCACACAGAGTCCTCATGGTGCTCGGAAGACCGAGGTACCGCACATGTTTCAGCTTGCCAATAGTTCCTGGCAGCTGAGTTAGCCCCGTCTGTGTCAGATCCAGCACTCTCACGCCCTTGAACAGTTTGAGTACCCCTTTGTCGATGGTGGTCGTATCACCGCCACTGCCATCAGCATTCTTCAGAATCAGCAAGGTCCGCACATTGTTGAGCACCGTTCTACATTCCTTGAGCTGATCAAAGCAGGCGCTGGTGACTGACAAATGGCGAACTGTTGCGGGGATGCTTCTGGGGGCAGAGATGCTGATGCAGTTCTTGGCAGAGGCCAAGCGTATCATCCAGTGGATCTGCTCATGGATCACATAGGTCGCTTCTCCCCCTCCTGCTCCTTGCTCAACTTCTTGGAACAAAGAACGGCCGACCAGACTGTCGAAGTAGCCTCTCGCGATATCTTCCATGGTCAGACTCGGACCCTCCTGTTGGGGGGCCTCCACGAAACCATGGGCTATCCACATCCTGGTTAACTTCTCCCGCTCGAACTTCCAATTGTCTGGAAATATGCTGCAGAACTCGAAGCAACGCTGAAGGTGTGGCGGCAAGTGGCGATAGGTGTAGAGATGGCACGATAGCACGCTGCCCAGGTGCTGCTCGATGTCCTCTAGGATTTCGCAGCACTTGTTGGGACTTGTTGGTGGGGACCCCTTCAACTCGTCACCAATCTCTACGGCTGCCAATGGGGACCCCTTCAACTTGGGTACCTGCTTGTCTAGCAGATCCTGGATCTTGCTACAATCAGCCCAAACATTGGCCGCAGTGTCGTTGACAAGACGTGTGATCTCGTCGGGTTTAATCCCATCTAAGAAGATGATGCTTGCATCTGCTTGGAACGTTGTCGAGCAAATCTTGGCCCTAGTGGTCATCACGATTCTACTTCCACCTCCGGCGAACCGTGTAAACGACTGGAGCGCATGCCATGCATGCTTCCTGTCCACCTCGCAGGTCGCCGATTCGTGGTTCCACACGTCGTCGAGCACGAGAAGGCACCTCTTTGATGCCAAGAGCTTCTCCAGCTCATTCTGGAGGCAAGTAACGTTCATCTCGCCGACGGGTCTATCGCCGGCAACGGACCTCCAGATCTCTTGCAGGAGCTCGAACTCGGTGTTCTTGCTATAGGCGTGCACCCATATGCGAAGATCGAACTTGTCTTCAGCGTCGCGAAATGCCTGGCGGGCAAGCTCCGTCTTCCCCATCCCGCCATGACCGACGATGGCGATGACCTTGCTCATGCTGTTGCCGTCCGGCTGCTGCTCCAGCATGGAGTATAGCTGGTTATACTCATCATGGTACCCAAAGAAGCTCCTCTTGTCCCTTACCGGGCTTGGGCCCGTCTCTGCTTTTCTCAAGATGGAGCTCTGCCGGAGCTGGGGGAGCTCCCTCGCCTTCAGACGGGTCTTCTCTAGATTCTTGAGCACTTTCGCCAGCTGAGCCGACAACGAAATTCTGTTGGATCTTATGCCATCGATTAGGCCGTTGGTGGCCTTGATCTCTAGCACGAACTGGTCGAGGATCTCCTCGGCGTCGTGGATGTCATCTTTGAGCTGCCACAGGCCGTCAAGCCTTGATTGGTCCTGTACAAAGGTCGTGCTGGCTTGGCCGAGGAGGTGCTTGATTTCCTCCAGCTCCTGCGCGAGTTTTCCCAGCTTCTCCTTGTTGCCGCTGAAGACCTTGTACCTGATGACTGCACAGTCTCGTGCAACCCTCATGAGCTCGGCGATGTTAGGCGTCACGAACCACCCCACCACTCCAACCGCAACGGCTTCTACCACCACCATGATCCACCCAGGCGAATGGTTTTTGTAGCCGCCAAATGGAATTAGTACCTAATGGAGCCATTTCATAAGAGATCCATACAAATTACTCACAGATCTCAAAATAAACAGTATTTCGTGGAAGCTACAGACATGGCATGGATTTTGAAGTATGGATCGACGGGAGAGAGGCCTCACCGCTAGGTACCGGAGCTGCTGAAGTTTCCGGGCCGTCGAGCTTGGTGATGCTGCTTCCAGTTCTACGACGATATGCCAATTAGTAAATGTATGTATGTAACTCGACTGCAGCTATGGATCTTGCTCCCCTAAAAGAAAAAAAAAAAGAAAAAAAGAAGAATCTAACAGGAAGTAGGAGTACCTGTGAATTCAGACCACTGAGAGCACGGACATGCACACAGCTGCTTGCCAGTCCAGTCCTTCTATGAATGTAAGATCTATCTCCCACTTCCGTATAGCTGTAATACGGTCGAGACTTCCTCATCTTAGAAGAGGGGAGTACAGAGTAGGCGTAGGATGAAAGGACGACTAATCAAAGTCAAGTCAACTAATCAAAATGTGGGGTACATGCATTAATGATGCATGTCTAGCAGCACAAATTAAATAATTGTTCTTGAGTTTGATATTCCACGACAGACAAAATTTGGACTGCTTGGCGACGCTGACTGGCTAACGATGATTACAGAGAGCCTCGTTAGTGAGCGACCGCGTCCAAGATTCTTTTATACTGGTTGGTAAGGCCTTGATCACATGTCACATCTCCCGCCATGTCATCTTTCTCTCCCTCGCTCCTCTCGAAAGGTCTTCGTAGGTCTATCTCCACATGTCTCTTCTTTTCTAGATCCAATGCATTACGCCTGGCTTTAAATTGGTAAAGTGGAAGGGCCATTTCAAAATGCTCAAACATAGCTTGCATGCAGTGCATACGAACAGAAAAAATGCATATATACTAAATCAGCGACACTTATTATGAATCAAAAAGAGTAGCATATCAATGGATCATAACATCTAAAATAAACAGATGTGATTCATGCATAATGGATGTCAGAAATGGATTGGTTGGTTTTTTATAATAAATTAAGACATATTATTTATATTATTTGGAGTTATATATAACTAAAGTTATGATTTTTTAAAGTTTATAATGGTAGACTGTTTTGTACATACCATATATATGTACCAATATCAATCGATCATAACATCCAAGAGAAACGGATCTGATACATGCATGAAGGATGTCAGAAATGGATTGGTTAGATTTTTCTAATAAATTTAGACATATTATTTATATTATTTTGAGTCATATAACTAAAGTTATGAATTTTTTAAAGTTACATTATTAATAGAAGCATTTTTAATTGTTTGCATATTTTAGTCATCTGAAATAGTGTACCAAGTTTATATTCAAAATATTCAAACATTTTTTAGAACTTTTCATATTAAAAGTTTTTTCATTTGAATCCGTAGTTACGAACGTTTGAAATAAATAGTTTTTTTAAAATACTATGAGGCGCCAGGGGCCGTGCATAATTTCCTTCTAGAACTCGAGAACCTGCATGTAAAATAGCAGTCAGCGTGTTGACCCACGACGTCAGCCCGACAGGTGGGTCTGTTAGTTTTGGTGTCAATTGACTCTCAATTCCGTCTTAGTGCGAATTGCAACAAATCTACCGAAAAGTGGTCACTTGCACTTTTTTGTAAAGTGATGGTTATTCGAACATTTCGCTGAAATATGGTGGTTTTATGCTAATAACTCCTTGTTATGGATCAGAGAGAGTAGCATATTTCGAACATTGAGATCTTCATCCTAGCCCGCGATCTGACTAGAGAGGAAGCAAAGTCTTTGAAGAAAACCCACTCCTTGTTCGACCGACGGAAGGCAAAACACTGTTGCAATGCCATCTATTTCCTCCTCCAAAGAAATTCCTTATTCTTTCCCCGGATTGAAGGGTGTCATACCACCAGGAGATAGAGCAGCTCACCATGGGACATGGATGGACATTGATAGACGTGGTGCCAAGAGAGAGGACACCAAGAACTAGCGTCTCGACAAACGCAGACGCCGCCCACAACACACATCGTAAGACACAAGCTGGCTGATGATATCAAGTGAAAATTCACAGTGTAAAGGAAGGGTGATAACACCACCATGCACGGCAAGAATCCGCATTCCCGACTCATCTTCGGGGAGTTGTCCCACAAGAAAGAAGGTACCTTTAGGGAGGAGGAGAACCACAAGAAGTCTTGGCTAGCCACAACATCGGTACCACATCACCATTGAAGATAAAAATCAACTATAGTTATGCCCATTGTCGACATCGTCCACTGCTCTGTTGTCCCAAGGTGATGCCTCCATAGAGTTCTTGTCCTCCTTCTTTCCTGTCTTTTCCGCGAGGACCGTTTTTTCGGATTCGCTTGTAACCAGACTCTAGGTACTTCTTCAGGTCCTTGACAAACTTGCAATTGCGGTTAGTGTGGGTGGCTTTGCCATTCTCATCCATATGGACATAACATGTCATATCCCGGTATTCCTCATATGACTGGGAACATGGGGCGTAGCAGGTGTAGTTTCACTATTGCGCTGCTACCCACGACCACCTCCCGACCACATCCACATTGTCCGCCTTCGCCTCTGCCAACGAATGTCATGGTGACCACGTCGGTGGTTTGTTTCTCTTTAGGTGGATTCTTCTGCTTGTTGTTGTTATTTTTCTTGGTTTGGTTGGGAATTGCTATTGCAAGGAGGCTGCACCGAGCATCGTTGTCGGTTGCCACGATTTCGCTGGCGGTGGCAATCATTGCATTGAGATCAAGCTCACCTTTGTCCTAGACGTGCTTCAGTGTATGCCAGAGCAATGAGCCTCATTCCAAGCCATCGATGAAGGCCGCCTTAGCGGTTTGATCGTGTACTACCGCACAAGAATTTTTCATGTCCATTCAACTGGAGAGAAAGTTCCAGGATGATTCATCATTTTCTTGTACACAACGTTGTAGGTCACCGATAGTGCAGGTACGTTTCTACGTACCTTCGAACTTTTTGGTGAAAACTTCATGCATGCCCAACCAGTTGTAGATAGATTTCTCCGACAAGTCATTGAATCCATTGGCGGGCCATACCAGTGAGCATAAGTGGGAGGTACTTGACGGCCACGTTGGTGTTTCCCCCTGCAATTTCTATCGGTTCGCAGTAGTCCTACAACCAAGTTGATGGCAGGACGGTGCCATCGTAGGCCTTGGTATTTTTGTCATGTAGGGGTTCGTCGCATGGAAAACAAAAAAATTCTATCGCATGAGCACAGCAAAGCCAAAATCTAATCTACAAGATCGGTGCAACGAGTTCATAGAGTACCAACCCTCGAAGATCCAAAGCATTTAACAAGATCGGATTCTCGTGGTTGATGTAGTCGTTCACTTGTTGATCTCAAGATCGCGAATACGATCCTTCCGGCGCCACGTTCCGGCAGCGCTTTCGTAGTCGGTCACATGTTCGGTACTCGATGAAGACCTTCCTCTCCATTGTTCCAACAGGCAACGGAGGTTGTAGATCTCCTCGCGATTCCAGCAGCACGACGGTGTGGTGGTGGAAGTGAAGGAGTAGATCTCGCAGGGCTTTTCCTAAACCGGAGCGGGTGTGGTGGTTAGAGAGAGCCTCGACGTCTAGGGTTTATACACCGAGAGTAGGAGGTGGCGCCGATGGCTAGGTTTAGGCTAGGCGGCGGAGGTTTAGAGGGCTAGGGCATCGACGGCTAGAGGGGCAGGCGGCGGCCTAGGGTTTGGGGTGAGGGCCAAGGGGGCGCCTCACCCCCTCCTTTTATGGGTGGGAGAGGCGGCTAGGGGGAGGCCGAGTCCTCCCCCAACTCCTCTTGGTGGCCGGAGATAACGAGGGAGAGGGAGACCTCTACCTTGTGTTTCCTTTCCCTCCTCCACTTGGATTTAGACTTTCCTTATTTTGGGATTTGACTTTTCAAACTAGACTTTGACTATTCAAACTAGAGTTTGAATTCCACCTCCTAGCCTTGGCCGACTTGACCTAGGACATTATGCCGCCACCCCCACCTGGGTATGGAGCATCCATGTGTCCCCCCTCCGGGTTGGTGGACATTCTAGAACCTTCCATAAGATTTCGAACACCGAAAACATTTCCGAACCCCGGAATTGGACTTTCCTTATATAAATATTATTCTCCGGACCATTCCGGATCTCCTCATGATGTCCTGGATCCAATTCAAGACTCCGAAAAATATTCGGTCTCCAACTCATTTCCATATCTATTAAACAACATTGAATCCTTAAGTGTGTCTCCCTATGGTTCGTGAATTATGCAGACATGACCGAGACACTTCTCTGATCAATAACCAATGGAGGAATCTGGAAAATCATATGGCTCCCATATATTTCTACGATTACTTCGTGATTGAATGAACCATTTACATACGATACCAATTTCCCTTTGTCTCGCGATACTTTACTTATCCGAGGTTTGATCGTCGGTATCTCCAATACCTAGTTCAACCTCGTTACCGATAAGTACTCTTTACTCGTTCCGTGATATGTGATCCCTTGTGACCTAGTCACATGCTTGCAACACAATTGGATGATATTCTACCGAGAGGGCCTAGAGTATATTTATCCGCCATATGGATGGACAAATACCACTCCTGATCCATGTGCCTCAACACATACTTTCACAATACCTAATGCGACCTTTATAACCACCCAGTTATGGAAGTGGTGTTTGATGTCATCAAAGCATTCATCCGGGGATGGTGATTAGCATGATCTCATGGTCGAAGGATTAGGTTACTATGTATTTGAAAGCTTGTAGCAAATGAAATCTAAATGACTTGATCTTATGCTATGCTTACTGTAAGAGTGTGTCCATCATATCATTATCCTAGTGACATAATCTTGTCATTAATAACATCTAATGTCCATGATGAGGAAACCATGATCATCTATTAATCAACAATCTAGTTTAACAAGAGGCTTTACTAGGGACTCTTTTGTGTTTACAAAACACACAAGTATTAATGTTTTCGGTTAATACAATTATAGCATGGCATGTAAATATTTATCATAAACACAAAGATATAATAATAACCAACTTATTATTGCCTCTTGGGCATATCTCAAACAGTCTCCCACTTGCACTAGAGTCAATAATCTAGATTACATTATGATATACCTAACACCCATGGCGTTCTGGTGTTGGTCATGTTTTGCCCTAGGGAGAGGTTTAGTCAACGTATCTACTACATTCAGATCTGTGTGTACTTTGCAAATCTTTATGTCACCATCTTGTACATGCTCGCGAATAGCACGAAACGCAGCTTGATATGCTTTAGCTTCTTGTGTGACCTTAGCTCCTATGCATTGGCTATGGCACCCATGTTGTCGCAGTAGATGGCCATTGGGTCCAACGCACTAGGAACCACACCAAGCTACGCAATGAACTCCTTCATCCATATCACCTCTTGTGAAGCCTCCAAAGCAGCTATGTATTCTTATCCAGTTGAAGATCTCGCCACAATGCTTTGCTCAACACTCCTCCAGCTCACTGTTGCACCATTCAAAGAAAATACATATACAAATTGCGACTTAGAGTCATCCAGATCAGTGTTCCAACTAGCATCGGTGTAACCGTTTACAACGAGTTGTTCATCACCTCCATAAGAAATAACCATATCCTTAATCCTTCTTAAGTACTTTAGGATATTTTTGACCGCTATCCAGTGATCTACTCCTGGATCACTTTGATATCTGCTAGTCAAACTAACAGCATATGCAATATCTGGTCTTGTACATAGCATGGCATACATGATAGATCCTATGGCTGAGGCATAGGGAGTTTTTCTCATCCTCTCTCTATCTTTTGCCGTAGCTGGACTTTGAGTTTTACTCAAGGTCATATTTGGCAACATGGGCAAGAACCCTTTCTTGCTATCTTCCATTCCAAACCTCTTTAGAACCTTGTCCAAATATTTACTCTGTGAAAGCGCTATTAAGCGTCTTGATCTATCTCTGTAAATCGATGCCTAAAATGTATGCAGCTTCGCCAAGATCCTTCACTGAAAAACTATTATTCAAATAGTATTTGATACTTTTAAGTAGTTCTATATCATTACCAATCAACAATATGTCATCCACATATAGTACTAGGAATGTTACAGAGCTCTCACTCACTTTCTTATAAATACAAGCTTCTCCATAAGTTTGTATAAATCCAAAGCTTTTGATCACCTTATCAAAACGTTGATTCCAGCTCCGGGATGCTTCCTTCAATCCATAGATGGACCATTGAAGTTTGCATACCTTGTTAGCATCTTTAGGATCGACAAAACCTTTGGGTTGTACCATATACAACTCTTCATCAATGTCACCATTGAGGAACGCCGTTTTGACATCCATCTGTCATATCTCATAATCGTAATATGCAGCGATTACTAACAAAATCCTCATATACTTTAGCTTTGCTACTGGTGAGAAAGTATCATCGTAGTCAACTCCTTGAAGTTGTCGGAACCCTTTTGCGACAAGTCGAGCTTTATAAACGGTTACATTACCATCAACATCTGTTTTCTTCTTGAAAATCCATTTGTTCTCGACAGCCTTGCGGCCATCTGGTAAGTCCACCAAAGTCCACACTTGGTTTTCATATATGGGTCCAATCTCAGATTTCATGGCTTCATGCCATTTGTTGGAATCTGGGCTCATCATTTATTCATCGTACGTTGCAAGGTTATCGGTGGTGTCCACCAACATGACATTCATAATAGGATCATACCAATTAGGAGTGGTACGAGTCCTTATCGACCTACGAGGTTCCGTAGTAACATTGTTCAAAATTTCGTGATCATTATCATTAGCTTCCTCTCTTATTGGTGCAGGCGGCATAGTAACATCTTCCGGCGCTACGCTACTCTCAAATCCGAGAGAAGGTTCGATAACCTCGTCGAGTTCTACTTTCCTTCCAGTCACTTCTTTCGAGAGAAATTCCTTCTCCAGAAAGGATCCATTCTTGGCAACGAATTTTTTCCTTCGGATTTATGATAAAGGTATACCCAATTGTTTGTTTAGGGTATCCTATGAAGAGACTTTTTTCCGCTTTGGGTTCAAACTTGTCGGGCTGTAACTTATTTACATAAGCTTTGCATCCCCAAACTTTAAGGAACAACAACTTAGGTTTCTTCCCAAACCATAATTCATACGGTGTCGTTTCAACGGATTTAGATGGTGCCCTATTTAAAGTGAATGCTGCTGTTTGTAATGCATAATCCCAAAATGATAACGGTAAATATATAAGAGACATCATAGAACGAACCATATCTAAGAGAGTTCGATTATGATGTTCGAACACACCATTACGTTGTGGTGTTCCCAGCGGTGTCAATTGTGAAAGTATTCCGCATTTCTTCAAATGATCGCCAAACTCGTAACTTAGATACTCACCTCCACGATCAGATCGCAGAAATTTAATCTCCTTGTTATGTTGATTCTCTACTTTACTTTGAAATTCTTTAAATTTCTCGAAATTTTTGGACTTATGTTTCATGAAATGGATATACCCATATCTACTCAAGTCATCCGTGAAAGTAAGAACATAATGATAACCACCGCGCGATGCCACACTCATCGGGCCACACACATCAGTATGTATGATTTGCAATAAGTCTGTAGCTCTCTCCTTCATACCATAGAATGGAGTATTAGTCATTTTTCCCATTAGACATGCTTCACATCTTTCAAGTGAGTCAAAATCAAGTGATTCAAGAAGTCCACCGGAATGGAGTTTCTTCATACGCTTCACTCCAATGTGACCAAGACGACAGTGCCACATGTATGTAGAATTATCATTCAATTTCAAATGTTTAGCATCTATATTATGAACATGTGTATCACTACTATCGAGATTCAATAAGAATAGAACATCTATCATAGGTGCATGACCATAAAATATATTACTCATATAAATCGAACAACCATTATTCTCGGACTTAAACAAGTAACCGTCTCGCAATAAGTAAGATCCAGATATAATGTTCATGCTTAACGCAGGAACCAAATAACAATTATTTAATTATAAAACTAATCCTGGTGGTAGATGAAGAGGGAGCATGCCGACAGCGATCACATCAACCTTGGAGGCATTTCCAACGCGCATCGCCACCTCGTCTCTCGTTAGTCTTTGCTTATTCTGCAACACCCGTTTCGAGTTACAAATATGAGCAACTGAACCAGTATCAAATATCCAGGCACTACTATGACTACTAGTAAGATACACATACATAACATGTATATCGAATATACCTTTCTTCTTCATGTTGCCATTCTTCAGATCTGCTAGGTACTTGGGGCAATTCTGCTTCCAGTGACCTTCTCCCTTGCAGTAAAAGCACTCTGTATCAGGAATAGGGCCATCTCAGGTCTCCGTTTCAAGTGTAGCAACAGATTTGCTATCCTTCTCGAAGTTACCCTTGAGCTCACCCTTTTCCTTCATGTCTACTTCAGCAGCCACCAAAGTGGCAGCAAGTTCAGTGAGCGATCCAGTCGCACTACTTATCTTGTAATTCAGCACAAACTCTTTGTAGCTAGGTGGGAGCGACTGCAAAACTCTATCCATCACAAGATCAACTGGGATGACATATCCTAGTGTCTTGAGACGTTGAACATAGTGCATTATCATCATGATGTGATCTTTCATAGAGTTGTGTTCCTTCATCATAATACTAAAGAACTCGCTAGAGATCATATATCTTTCAGCAAGGATTTGGCTCTCAAACATGGCTTTGAGTTCCTTCACCATGGTAGCAACGATGCTAAGTTTAAAGCATTCTTGGAGTGCAGGCTCCATCAACATAAGGCTCGCATATTTCACAAGATTGTAGTCATCAAGATTTGTGTCATACACAATGTGCTCATCACGAGACATAGTATTTGCAGGTGGGTCACCTAACGGTGCATCCAGCACATATGTCAAATTTCTAGCATCGAGGACAATCCTCATGTTATAGAACCATTCTGTGAAGTTGCTTCCATTGTATTTCAACTTTTCTTTCTCTAGGAACACATTAAAAACGGTGGTAGGGGTCACCATGATCTACAACATATTTGCAATGAGTTTAGACTAAGTTCATGATAAATTGAGTTCATATTTAATACTTAAATTAACTAGGTGAAATCCCACTCAAAACAACATCCCTCATATTGTTTTAGTGATCACACGAACCAAATCCACTACACCAAGTCTGATCAGCACGAGAGATGATGTAGCTTCAAAGGCGAACAATCAACATGTTCATCATATCAATCATATGACTCATGCTTTACCTTTCGGTATTCCGTGTTCCGAGACCATGTTTGTACATGCTAGGCTCGTCAAGGTTAACCTTAGTATCCTCATGTGCAAATCTGGATTGCACCCGTTGTATGCACACATAGAATCTATCACACCCGATCATCACGTCGTGCTTTGAAGCGACGAGTCTTAGCAACGGTGCCTACTAAGGACAAACACTTTATTACTTGATATTTGGTGAGAGGGGTCATATTATAATGCTATCGTCGCAATAATATAAGATGCATAAAAAGGATAAACATTACATGCAATTCATAATATGTGATATGATATGGCCTTTCTTCTTGTGCCTTCGCTATCCATCTCCAAGCACGAACATGATCTCCATCATCACCGGTGTAGCGTCAAGGTCAATGTCACTGCTTCATGGTTGTCCTCCACCAACAACAACTATTACAACTACTTTGATGAATAGACAGGCAAGTCTTAAAAGAAATTTAAAGACAACCATAAGGCTCCCGCCAGTTGCCAACTTACAATAAGGATAATTGCATACATCATATATAATCACAATCATGGCCATATCACATCACAACACAAGCCCTGCAAAAACAAGTTAGAGGCATCTAATTTTCTTAGCATGTTTTACGTGGCAAGGGCTTTTGCATAAAAACCGTTCTAACTTACGAACATGAACCACAACGTTGATACAAGTATTGTCAATTGCCCATTGTAAATTGAATCTTCACTATGGTGGGAGAGACAGACGCCCACAAAGTCACTTGTGCAATGCAAGTTGCACGTTGAGTGTGGAGCAAGTCTCATGTATGATGACATGTAAGGTTAGCCCGGGCCGCTTCATCCCACCAACCCGCAAGATGCAAAGTACAAAAAAAGCATCAACGCCCACAAAAACTTTTTGTTATACTCGTGCAACAGATCTATGCATAGACATGGATCTGATACCACTGTAGGGGTTCATAGCATGGAAAACAAAAAAATTATATCGCATAAACACACAAATGCCAAGATCTAATCTACGAGATCGGTGCAACGAGTTCATAGAGTACTAACCCTCGAAGATCCAAAGCGTTTAACAAGATCGGATTCACGTGGTTGATATAGTCGTTCACTTGCCGATCTCAAGATCGTGAAGATGACCCTTGTGGCACCGCGTTCCGGCAGCGTTTCCGCAGTCGGTCACACGTTCGGTACTCGATGAAAACCTTTGATACATCGGAAACGTATCTATAATTTTTGATGTTCCATGCTTATTTAGTATCTACTTTGCTTTGCTTGTCTACACTTTGAGGTGCTTTCTACATGTTTTCTGGTACTAACCTATTAACAAGTTGCCACAATGCTAGATGCCTGTTTTCTGCTGTTTTTGGTTTCAGAAAATCTAGTAAAGATATATTTTTGGAATTGGACGGGACAAAAGCCAAAGTCAATTACTTTCCATGGGGAACAAGAAGTCCAGAGGGGAGCCGGAGAGACGGGCTAGGATGCCCAGACCCCCCTAGGCACGGGTGGTCCCTGCCCCGCGCCTAGGAGGGGTGTGGGGCCTCCCCCTTCGCCTATAAGAAGCCCTCGATGCAGAAAGCCTAAGCACTCGATCAAATCTCCATGAAACCGTATGTGGCCGCCGCCACCATCGTCCCCAGATCGGGGGATCTGAAGTTCTTCCCGGCACCCGGCCGGATGGGAGATCATCCCGGAGGCCTTCTCTCCGGTATGATGCGTGAGTAGTTCCACCTTGGACTATGGGTCCATGTAGTAGCTAGATGGTTGTATCTCCTCCTTTGTGCTTTCATGTATAAATCTTGTGAGCTCCATTCATGATCAAGATCTAATCTATTTGTAATCATGCATGTTGTGTTTGCGGGGATCCGATGGATATTGAGATTATTATGTTGGTTTGATTAATGATTTTGTCTTTATGATTATATCATGTATGTGTTGTTTGTGATCTTGCATGCTCTCCGTTGTTAGTAGCTATCTTGGCCAAGTAGTTGCTAGTGACTCCAAGAGGGAGTATTTATGCTTGATAGTGGGTTCATGCCTCTAGTTTCCAAGGGAAGTGACAATAATCTCTTCGGTTGTAGATGTGCGGTTGCTACTAGGGAGAAAACAAGGGTCTCTTGTTCATGGAACATGTGGACTGTTTACCTTACACACTTTGCTTAAAGTAGTTGTCTGTTGCTTGCAACTTAATACTGGATGGGGTTCGTATGATAACCTAAAGGTGGAATTCTAGTCATAGACGCAGTTGGATGGCGGTCTATGTATCTTGCTGTATTGCCCAATCGAATCTCATAGGATCTTTCTGACTAGTAATTGCATTGTTATGCCTTGCTCAGTTCCTGTCAATTGTCCTGCTGTAATTTGTTTACCCTTCATGCCATGTTGTTTATCTAAGGATAGAACCTCTAGTGAACTATGGACCCCGGTACAATCTTTACCATTGATACATCCTCCATTGTTACTTGTTTACTTGCTGCAAACCATTACCTTCCACACCATACGTTTAATCCATTGTTACAGCAAACCGGTGAGCTTGACAACCTCACTGATTCATTGGGGCAAAGTCTTGAGTTTGTGTTGTGTAGATCTCTGCGTTGCTATCAATACCTGTGTCATGTTTCCTTCCTCCTACTGGTTTGATAACCTCGGTTTCTTACTGAGGGAAGACTTGCTGCTGTGCTGCTTCACACCTTGCTCTTGGGGTTCCCAACAGACTCCACATCAAGCACCAAGTTATCTGGTGCCATCAAGGAGTCATCAACAAGTTTTCTGGCGCCGTTGCCGGGGAGGCTAAGGACGTCTTCACAATGGGGAGTACTTCACTTCCTTTCTCTTTACTTTTTTTTTAGTTTGCTTTGTTTCTTTTGCTTGGTTTTTTTGCCTCTTTTCAAAAAAACCCAAAAAAATTAGTCTAGTTTGGTTTGCTTTCTTTACTCAAAAAACACAAAAAAATTAGTTCCAGCTCTAGCTACTTCTGCTGTTTTTGTCTTGCCCACCTTTGCCAAAATGAACTCTGTTGAGAACACTAAGTTGCGTGACTTCACTAGCACCAACAACAATGATTTCCTTAGCACACCTATTGCTCCACCTGCTCCTGATGCTACCTTTTATGAAATTAAGCCTGCTTTGTTGAATCTTGTGATGAGAGAGCAATTTTCTGCTGCTGGTTCTGATGATCCTGCTACCCATCTCAATAGCTTTGTTGAACTTTGTGAGATGCAAAAATATAAGGATGTAGATGGAGATATTATTAAGCTCAAGCTTTTTCCTTTATCCTTGAGAGGAAAAGCTAAAGAATGGTTGCTTTCTTTGCCTAAAAATAGTATTGATTCTTGGACTAAGTGCAAAGATGCTTTTATTGGAAAATACTATCCTCTTGCTAAGATTATATCTATGAGAAGTGACATTATGAAATTTAAACAACTTGATAGTGAACATGTTGCTCCGTCTTGGGAAAGAATGAAGTCTTTGGTTAAGAATTTCCCTACTCATGGACTCACTGCTTGGATGATTATCCAGACTTTTTATGCAGGTTTGAACTTCTCCCCAAGAAATCTGTTGGATTCAGCTGCTGGAGGTAATTTTATGGGGCTCACTTTGGGTGCTGCAACAAGGATCCTTGATAATATGATGGTTAACTACTCTGAATGGCATGTTGAGAGAGCTCCACATGGTAAGAAGGTAAATTCTGTTGAGGAAACTTCCTCTTTGAGTGAAAAGATTGATGTTATTATGGCTATGCTTGTTAATGGGAAAGCTCCTCTAGATCCTAATAGTGTTCCCTTACCCTCTTTGGTTGCTCAATAAGAGAAAGTTGATGTGAACTTCATTAGAAACAACAATTTCAACAACAATGCCTATAGGAATAATTTTGGTAGCAACAACAATTATAGGCCTTATCCTCCTAATAATGGCAATTCCCATGGAAGCTCTTACAATAATGCTAGAAGTGCCCCCTATGAACTTGAAGTCATGCTCAAGGACTTTATTAGTAAACAAACCACTTTCAATAAGACTATAGAGGAAAAGCTTTTAACTGCTGAGAAAAATATATCCTCTTTGTCTGAAGCTCAGTCTTCCTTATTAATAAAATGGCTGCTAAACCTGAAACTATGGAAAACACCCTTGCTACTGCTCATGCCATACAAGTTACTATTGATGAAAATGTTAGCCTGTTATCTCAACTTCATGCTAGGTGGGAAAGGGAAGCTGAAATTGATAGAAACAATAGTGTGTGCACCATCACTACTAAACCACAAGTAGTCCCTATTCCTCCTCCTACCATGCCTAAGCCTATCGAGCCTACTACTAGTGATGCCAAGTTTGACTTTGATATTGATGGTTGAAATATTTCTGAAGTGATTATGTTCCTAAAAAAGCTTGCTAGAAGTCCTGATGCTAGTGATATGCATGTTGCCTTTACCAAACACATTACAGATGCTCTTGTGAAAATTAAGGAAGAGAAGCTAAAACACAAAGATTCTATTCCTAGGAAAGTAGAAGATATTTGGGAACCCATTATTAATATACAAGTGAATGACTTTGATCTCAAAGCTTCATGTGATCTTGGTTCTAGTGTCTCTATCATGCCTAGGAAGATTTATGAAATGCTTGATTTGCCACCATTGGAAGATTGTTATTTGGATGTCCCACTCAATGATAATGTTAAGAATAAACTCATGGGGATTATTAATGATGTTCTCATTATGGTTAACAATGCTTATGTCCCTGTTGATTTCTATGTTTTGGATGTTGAATACAATGCTTCTTGTCCTATTAATTTGGGAAGACCTTTTCTTAGAATATTTGGTGCCATCATTGATATGAAAGAAGGCACCATCAAATATCATTTTCCATTCAAGAAAGGTATTGAACACTTCCCTATGAGTATAGAGAGGTTGCTTTTTGCTCCTCCTTTGAAAGCAAGATTTGATGTTAATGCTTCTTCATTTGAAAATACTTGATTCTTCTTGCTTCTTGTGCCTAACTTAAAGGCGTTAAAGAAAAGTACTTGTTGGGAAATAACCCAAGAGTTTACTTGAGTCTTGTAAGTTATTAATTCAGTAATGACCTCTATTTATCCTTTTTGTTTGCTTTTTGTGCCAAGAATGACCTCTAATTAGAGGGAAGTAAGATTTGAGGAGTTGCTGTCCCAAAACAGATTTCTGTCCTCCACCAAAAAAAATCGCGAGGAGTCTCTGTAACTCGGGTTGAGCTCAAAATTTGCGAATAAATCCTCCAGTATGTTATATAACTTTCGTTAGTTCAACACTTGTTGATTTGAGCAACATAAGATGTTCGAAAAAATCGATTTCTACATGCTGGTCTGTTTTAACAGATTTCTGCCATTATTTGCATTTGCTTCTTATTGATTCCTTTTTGAGTTCTCTTTAGGTGAATTGACATTTTTGAAGGAGTTAATACAGTAGCTTGTGTTTTTAGTAAAAATCCTTGCTGTTCCAAAGTTTTTCCAGAGGTCTAATATCTTTTGAATACACTAATGTTGCTAATGAAGATTGTGTGAAGTTTTGTATGAAGGAAAAAATTTAGGTGTAGAGAGAGAATGATGCAATGAGATGTAGAATGGACAAAATCCCAATCTTGGGTATTCCACCATGGTGTCACCCCAAGAAATATCCAAGAGGTACAAGCGTCAAAGCTTGGGGATTCCCAAGGCATCCCCTTCTTCATCAATAAAAAGCTCAGGTCTGTCTAGACATTTTGTTTTAATTGTTTCATGCACAGTTGTGTTGTTCTTGGAGCGTCTTAGTTTCCCTTTGCTTTTATTAGGTTGTTTAGTTTGCTTGAATAAAGTAGTTTGGACCCCCGTTCTCGCTGTGCTGTTTTGCAAATAAGTTGCTTGGTGTTGGAAAGGAGTAGTAAGTTCTTGCTTGAAGTGCAAGAGGAGCTTGCATTGACTGTGACTTAGACTCTAGCATGACATGCTAGGTGTTGTTTTGACCTTATGCTTAGTGATTATTGCTGTAGCATGTCTTGTTCCAAACAATTGGGATTGCTTAGTGTGCCTTGAAGAAATTATGCGTTGTTTTAGCATGCAAAAGCATAATATTGTGGTATTCTCCTTTGATGCTTTGCTTGGGTTGACTTGGCACATGCTCACACCATGTTATGACTATGACAAGTAACCATTAGCCTCTATGATCATTTAGTCCTTGACTTGTAGTACTACTCTATGCTTTGATTAGTAATGCTTTGTTGCTCTCCATGATTATGGCCATTATGCTCTCTTAGTTGGTTGCTCCCAGTCTTTTGCTAGCCTCCACTTGTATGAGTAAGTTCTACTCATGTTTCCAACTCCCAAGAAACCAAGTTATTCCAAAGTGTCCACTATAAACTCCTATGCATGGTGTGGTACACCATTCTAAGTATATTCTTGTTTTCAACTATCTTCCAATTAAAAACTATTTTGTTATGTGAAAACTTAGTGATTAAAGCCCTCACGAACTTGATGGCACACTTTATATTCTTTGCCCCTAATAAACTTGAACCATTGTGACATCTATGTTGTATATGCTTGCACTTATATGTTGGAATTAACAGAACCGTGTTGTCACGGGGAATGTTTTCAACATTGCACTTGTACTTTGTATTCAGTTGATATCATGCTCTTTTGTCTATGGATGTCACCGGTGTGAAATAAAGAGGGAACTTGTAAGTCCATGGAGTTTGTATCCTGTGTTAGAGAAACGCCTGGGCCGCTAGCCTAAGCCATGCCTAATCATGGTGAAAACTTGCAACATCACCATAGTGATCTATCTATGAAGCATCCTCAATAAAAATCTATGCATATAATAAATAAAAATATTGCTGAGATGATCATTGTCTGTTTGCCTTGTCATTTTGGTTATGGGAAAGCTCCTGTACCATGTGAAAGGGGTACCCCGTTGGCAGTTCTCAATGATATGCAAATACTTACAATGACAAGAACTTACCTATTACCAAAGTTGAGTATGCATGAGGTGTGGCCCTCGTATTCAAGGGACTTGAGATTGCAAACTTATACTTCGTCAAGCATATACTCCATCTTTGCCACTTTAACCTTAATCACTTCAAGATGCTTATGATAGGGGCAATGAGGGCTGAAAGCTAACAAGTACCATAATTTTTGGAAGCTCTTTGTGAAACTTGTAATCCCTGCTTCCTTTACAAAAAAAGGCTTTTCTTCCACCATTATTGAGTCTCCACCTTCTACCTTTAGGCACCATAAAGAGAGCATAGTTGTCATTCTGTGTGCAGTGTTCCAAAGCTTATTGATTGATGCATATTGTGATATTACTTGTTCTTGCACTATTTGTTTCTAGTCACCCTTGTGAACTTTGAAGGTGTCCTATGCATCTATATTGCTACTCTATGAGGGACAAGCTGATTGCCACTATGCTATGTTTTCTGTATGTGAAACAAACAAACATTTTTTAATGCATGTTATTCATGATCTTTGTTTGTAGCCTTTCATGTTGCATGCATAGTTACTATGTCCTATTGTTAGAACTCCATCTTTCATGCACATGTTTAGAGTTCTTTGATCCCATCTTTCAATGCTTGCAAATGGTTGGATCTTTATTGTGAGGGTGCATGTCACCTAAAAAATTATTCTTTTATCACTTACCTACTCGAGGACGAGCAGGAGTTAAGCTTGGGGATGCTTGATACGTCGGAAACGCATCCATAATTTTTTATGTTCCATGCTTGTTTAGTATCAACTTTGATTTGCTTGTATACACTTTGAGGTGCTTTTTACATGTTTTCTGGTACTAACCTATTAACAAGTTGCCATAGTGTTAGATGCATGTTTTCTACTGTTTTTGGTTCAGAAAAGCTAGTAAAGAAATATTCTCGGAATTGGACGGGAAAAAAGCCAAAGTCAATTACTTTCCGTGGGGAACAAGAAGTACAGAGGGGAGCCGGAGAGGCGGGCTAGGGTGCCCAGACCCCCATAGGCGTGGGTGGGCCCTGCCCCGTGCCTGGGAGGGGTGTGGGGCCCCTGGTCGCCACCTCGGCCTCCCCCTTCGCCTATAAGAAGCCCCCGATGCATAAACCCTAAGCACCCGATCAAATCTCCACGAAACCGTCTGTAGCCGCCGCCACCATCGTCCCTAGATTGGGGGATCTGAATTTCTTCCCGGCACCCTGCCGGAGGGGAGATCATCCCGGAGGCCTTCTCTCCGGTATGATGCGTGAGTAGTTCCACCTTGGACTATGGGTCCATGTAGTATCTAGATGGTTGTATCTCCTCCTTTGTGCTTTCATGTATAGATCTTGTGAGCTCCATTCATGATCAAGATCTAATCTATTTGTAATCATGCATGTTGTGTTTGCGGGGATCCAATGGTATTGAGATTATTATGTTGGTTTGATTAATGATTTTGTCTTTATGATTCTATCATGTCTATGTTTTTTTTGATATTGCATGCCCTCCGTTGTTAGTAGCTATCTTGTCCAAGTAGTTGCTAATGACTCTAAGAGGGAGTATTTATGCTTGATAGTGGGTTCATGCCTCTAGTTTCCAAGGGAAGTGACAATAATCTGTTTGGTTGTAGATGTGTTGTTGCTACTAGGGAGAAAACAACGGTCTCTTGTTCATCAAACATGTGGACTGTTTACCTTACACACTTTGCTTAAAGTAGTTGTCTGTTGCTTGCAACTTAATACTCGAGGGGGTTCAGATGATAACCTGAAGGTGGACTTCTAGTCATAGATGCAATTGGATGGCGGTCTATGTATCTTGTTGTATTGCCCAATCGAATCTCATAGGATCTTTCTAACTAGTAATTGCATTGTTATGCCTTGCTCAGTTCCTGTCAACTGCCCTGTTGTAATTCGTTTACCCTTCATGCCATGTTGTTTATCTAAGGAGAGCACCTCTAGTGAACTATGGACCCCGGTCCAATCTTTACCATTGATACATCCTCCACTGTTACTTGTTTACTTGATGCAAACCATTACCTTCCACACCATACGTTTAATCATTTGTTACAGCAAACGAGTGAGCTTGACAACCTCACTGATTCGTTGGGCCAAAGTCTTGAGTTTGTGTTGTGCAGATCTCCGCGTTGCTAGCAACACCTGTGTGACATTTCCTTCCTCCTACTGGTTCGATAACCTCGGTTTATTAATGAGGGAAGACTTGCTGCTGTGCTGCTTCACACCTTGCTCTTGGGGTTCCCAACAGACTCCATATCAAGCACCAAGTTCTCTGGTGCCATCAAGGAGTAATCAACCTTCCTCTCCCTTCTTCCAATAGGCAGTGGAGGTTGTAGATCTCCCCGCGATTCCAGCAGCACGACAGTGTGGTTGTGGAAGTGGAGGAGTAGATACCACAGGGCTTCTCCTAAACTGGAGCGGGTATGGAGGATTAGCGATCCTCGGCGGCTAGGGTTTAGACACCAAGGGGAGGAGGTGGCTCCGGCGGCTAGGGTTTAGGCTAGGCGGAGGTTTAGAGGGCTAGGGCTTCGACGGCTAGAGGGGCCGGCGGCGGCCTAGGGTTTTTGGTGAGGGCCAAGGGGGCGCCTCACCCCCTCCTTTTATGGGTGGGAGAGGTGGCTAGGGGGAGGCCGAGTCCTCCCCCAAGTCCTCTTGGTGGCCAGCGATGGAGATAAAGGGAAACCTATCCCTTGTGGGTTTCCTTTCCCTACTCCACTAGGATTTAGACTTTCCTTATTTTGGGATTTGACTTTTCAAACTAGACTTTGACTATTCAAACTAGAGTTTGAATCCCACCTCCTAGCCTTGGCCGACTTGACCTAGGACACTATGCCGCCACCCCCACTTGGGTATGGCGCATCCATGTGTCCCCCCCCTCCGGGGTGGTGGACCTTCTAGAACCTTCCATAAGATTCCGGTGAAAACACCAAAAACATTTCCGAACCCCGGAATTGGACTTTCCTTATATGAATCTTCTTGATGAGTGCAGCAGCACTTCGTTGGGAGACACCAAGAGGAAGGTATGATGAGCACAGCAAAATTTTTTCCCTCAGTAAGAAACTGAGGTTATCGAACCAGTAGGAGGAAGGAAACGACTCAAAGGTGTTGCTAGCAACTTGGAGACCTTGTCAACACAAACTCAAGACTTTCCCCAACAAACAGTGAGGTTGTCATTCTCACCGGTTTGTTGTAACAAAGGATTAACTCTATCGTGTGGAAGGTAACAGTGGTTTGCAACAAGTAAACAGTACCCGTGGAAGATGTATCTATGGTAAATATTGGACCGGGGTCCATAGTTCACTAGAGGTTTTCTCCTTAGATAAACAAACATGGCATGCTAGGTAAACAAATTACAGCAGGGCAATTGACAGGACTGAGTAAGGCATAACAATGCAATACTAGACATCAAGATCCTATGTGATTCGATTGGGCAATACAATAAGATACATAGACCGCCATCCAATTGCATATATGACTAGAAGTCCACCTTTGGGTTATCATCCGAACCCCCTCCAGTATTAGGTTGCAAGCAACAGAAAACTGCTTTAAGCAAAGTGTGTAAGGTTGACAATCCACTTGTTCCATGAACAAGAGACCGTTGTTTTCTCCCTAGTAGCAACATCACATCTACAACCTTAGAGATTTCTATCACTTACCTTAGATTAAATAGAGGCATGAATCCACTATCGAGCATAAATACCCCCTCTTGGAGTCACTAGCAACTACTTGGCCAAGATAGCTACTAACAACGGAGAGCATGCAAGATCACAAACAACACAGATATGATAGAATCAATAAGACAAAACCATTAATCAATCTGACATAGTGTAGAGGGAGTGTCCAAACCTTTATTAACATAAGGTGGTGTCCCCTGTGTTTACAATGCTAGTCCCTGGATCAATAGCTAGCATCCACAGTTAAGATGTAATATCAAGAAACAAAGGTCATAATATAACTTTATAACCAGGAATAACATAATTTTATTACATCATACATAGCTCATTTGGCTATTACATTACATTGCAGCGGAATAACTATAATATGGGGTCCTTCATCTTCAAAGTGCCACAGGCAGATGTTGGTTGTAGACTTCGTAATCCTAATCAATCAATCTTCACTAAAATCAATCAAACCTGCAACATTACAAGTTACAGCCACAAGGGTCAATACATTTGAATTGTATTGGCAAGTTTCACTACTATGTGGAATATAAGTGGATCCTATCATTACATGCATATTTGGCTAAGTAGAGTTTTAGGCTCATTTGCATAAAGCAATACTTTATCCTATCTTTTCAAATGGTTTTGTTTCCTTTGTCAAATCTCCTTTTCCAAGTTCCTTGAACTCCTTGGTAGAAACTCAAGTGTTCAAGTCCTTGTCAAAAATCCCTTGAGCTCCTTGGTAACCCCAAGTGCATCAAGTTTTATCAAAATCTCATGAGTTCCTTGGTAACCCCAAGTGTTCATGTTTTCATCAAAAACTCTTGAGATCCTTGGTAACCCCAAGTACATCAAGTTCTATCAAAGTCCCTTGAGCTCATTGGTACCCCAAGTGCATCAAGTCTTTAAAAGTTTTCTTTTAGAAATTAGAATGTCGAGATCTCCCATAGCCTCAAACTTTAGTTGCTCAGTATTGTCCATAACCGGGGACACGGCTAAGTACTTAGATTTTATTATCTTCTGCAGAAGGAGTACACTTTACCCACATGTCACAATCCCATCCTTTTGCCACCAGTGGCCACTGGATTAGTGCTCACCAAGATGGAGTACCGGCAGATTGAGAATGTGACGAAGTCTTTCCAGAGAGTCCTCCCATGCACCATTGCTAGCTTGTCTTCAAGTACCCATGTAGGATTCCAGGTCCTCATGTCCAGTAGCCTGAAGACAATGCATGGGTCTTCCCAATGTAGTTGACTAAGCCAGAGCCATAATAGCATGTGGTTGCACACGAAAGCCATAATTGGAGAAACATGTTCAATCTCTAAGTTTCCTGGGTGGTTTCCTTTGGAGCACAACACAAAGAGATTGCCATAGACATGGTTCCTTTTGTTGCCACCTTCTCCAAAACTCAAAGTATCCTTGGCCACCCAGGTGGTTCATTGAGTCCTTGTTTTATTTTATTATATAAAAACACAAGTCCTTTTCTCAACTTCACAAAATTCTCAACATGTATCTCTTTTCAAAATATAGCATGGCTAAGAATGTAACAACTAAAATGTTTTCACTAAGGAATATATAGGGAATCCTATTAGGATTTAGCATAGCATAAGTATAGAAATTCTTTTCATGCATGTTTTCAAAATCCACTAAGTATAATGAAAATAGTAGGACTTTAGATGATAGTGTCACTTGCCTTTTTGGTAGGGAATGTTGGTTCACTCCTTGATCTTGCTAGTATCACACTTTTCTAACTTCACTACAATCAATCAAGCAAACACAATATCAACTATCCTTCCAACCAATAATCAACCAAACAATTTCACACACAATAAACAATGGGATCTAAGTCATGCATGTAAGCATGCAAGAGGTGGTTCTATTTGCAAAGATGGTCTCCACTAGGCTTCTAAACTTTGTAAGGTTCAAGTTGGTCATTTTACAAAGTGGCAAAGTCATTTGCAAAAGGATTTTGTCCAAAACCATTTTTAAATCCATTCATCATTTTATGTGGTGAAAAATGTTTTATCAAATCAAAACTTTTAAGTCTTTCACCAAATGAGTTGTTAATTCTCAAAACTTAGTGTTTTAGGGTCAGTAGGTTTGTTTCAAAACATTTTCCCAAAGTTCTTATTTCAAAACAATTTCCATAACAAAATCAATATTTTTATTTGGCTAGAAATGGGCTAAATCAATTAGTCCATTCTAAGTTTCACCAAATTCATTTTCAAAACCATGGGTTGGTTCCTAGGGTCAGTAAGTTCACCACAAGCTAATTTGCCAAGGTTTCAAACTTAAAAACATTTTTTTTGAATCATTTTTCTAATCTAAACAAGCATACAAAAGTTTCTGCAAAAACAAACTATCTAACAAATACTATTTGCTAAACAAATTCCATGGTTGGCTAGGGCTTGTTCCACTGATTCCAACGGTATAAAGTTTGTAATTTTTGGACGTGTGGATCAAAAGTTACAAAGGTTTGAAAATCATATTCTAATCTGATTTCAAATTCAGTTCTAACCAAAATTTGGCCACGCATCACCAAGCCATTGGCTGGTACCGGTTCGGCCGGATCGGCTCTGCGGAACGTTGGATCTAATTAGATCGCACGGTCCTGATCGCGTACCCCTTCGGTGCTAAGTGGATATATCGTGTTCGTCAGATTAAGATCCTATGGTGCTAGCATGCTTGACCAAAAGTGAGCGGCGCCGATGGTGGCTAGCGGCAGCGTTCGGCCAGGCGGTGGTGGTGCTGGCAAAACAGGAAACGGGGAAGGATGGGAAGGTGCTCACCGAGATCGCAGGAGGCTGGGGAAGCTCGACGTGGTCTTCTTGGGTCAAGGGGCGCTCAGGGTTGCGGTGGATTGCTCGCCGGAGTAAGGTCTGGCGATGGGAGGTTCTGTTCGCGGTCGAAGGCGACGCTGTCGATCACGAGGAGGCAAACAGAGAGTGTGGTCAGATGCAGGGGATCACGGAGATGACGCGAGCGTGAAGGAGAAGTCTTGGGGCGGTATGGACTTACCGGAGGAGCTCGACGGAGACGAGACAGATGGCGGCGAGGTCAGAGCTTGTTGAAGGTGTTGCTCTGGGGCGCCCGCGGTAGAACGGAGGGTACTGGGAGATGCGCCAGGGAGTGGTGAGTGTGTGTGTGTGCGTGGTCAATGAGACAAGGGGCGGCGCTGAGTCGCCGGAATTGGCACCGGAGCGTCGTCGGAACAGAGGGAGTGCCAAGCCAAATTGAGGCAGCCTCGGGGCAGAGAGGGAGTGGCGTGTGAGGGGAAAGGAGGAGGAGACGCTGGCGATTAATAGCGTGCAGTCACGGCGAGGTTAAGGCGCGGAATCAATGCGTATTCAACGCCGGCGTAATTGGAAGCAACGGCAGGCGTCGTTAGCGCGAGGAGGAAGAAGAGGAGTGAGATGGCTGTGTGGGTCCCTGCTGTCAGCGAGGAATGAGAGGGGGAAGAGGGCCACCAGTCATTGGTTCTGCGGGTCAGTTAACAGGTGCAAAACGATTTGCCGAGGAAGGGTGAAAGTGAGCTGGTACTGGGCCTTGCTGGGCTGCTGGTTGGGTTGAGTCCAAAACCTATTTTTTTCTTTCCTGAACCTTTTTCTTTTCTATTTCTAAATTCTGTTTTGAAATTCAAACAACCAAACAATACTCAAATCAATTCAAACAATCACCAGACTTTGTGACTTTGAATTTGGTTCTGTTCAGTAACATAAACCAAAATTCCATTAACTAAAATAATAATATTATTTCTAGGATCCATTATTAATTAAATAAATAGACCATTGTTATTAAATCAAATATGATTTGATTTATTTAAAAACCTCTTTTGAAATCTAAATATTTCCAAAACCAAATCAGTAGGTTTTATTTGGGAATATAAAATACTTGGAAAAGTTATTTTAAATAAATAAATAAGTTTTGATGTTTTGGAAATAATAAAACCTTTATTAATAAAACTTGGATATTAAATCCTTATTACTTTATTTAAATAACCTTTATTATTTTTTATCAAAACAAAATGTTTTATTTCAAAAGTTTGGCCAAGGTTTAATTTGGCTCTATAAAAATAATCCTTATTTATAAAAACTTCTATTTCTTTTGAAATCCAAATCCTTTTATTTTAAAGATCCAAAATAGTAATTCCAAAAAAATTTATTTTCCTTTAAATGTTTACCTTTTTAAATCTCTTTAGGATTTTATTTGATCTAAATTGGTTTGAAGATTTCCAATTGGATTCAAAAAGTTTCTTTTGGCCCTGAAAATCAAACAAAGTTTTATTTTGTTCATTTATTTTTCACATTACAAGATTTGGAAAATCTTGGGATGTGACAGGCTATCACCCTTAAAATAAATCTCGTCCCGAGATTTGGGGAGGCTAGGGTTACAAGTAGGCTCAAAACAACTAGGGTACTACCACCCTTAAAAATTTTCAAACAAAAATTACATATTGTCCTTCTTGGGATCCTGGGGAAATTTCTCATGGGCATACATTTGCATTGTGTCCTTGGTTTCCATGCTTGACTCATGGGCCAAGGTTGAGTTTCTCCATAGGCTTGTTCAACTTGTTCTTCATCTTTTCTGGACAGTTGCTTGCATAATGTCCTGGGTTCTTGCAGTTGAAACAATGGATGTCCTTGAGTTATTTATGTGGCTCTTGTGGACAAGTTGCTACATAATGGCCTAGCTCTTTGCAGTTGTTGCACACCACTTGGCCAATCTCTTTATTCTTCTGGTTCCTTGGGCATTCACCGGAATAGTGTCCCATTTCCTTACACTTATGGCATTGCACATGGCTTTTGTCTATCTTTTGCTTCTTGGGTTTCTTTGATCCTTTGAATTGGGTTGTTTTGTTTGGAGGTAAGGTAGACTTGGATCCTTGCACTCCACCTTGTTTCCTTTGTTCAACAATGGGGCATTGGATAGGAACATGGTTGTTTCCTTCACATAGGTAGCAAGTAGCTTGAGAGGTGGGACATCGTCCAACAGGATGTTTCTCTTCACAGTTGGGGCATTGATCTCCATGCTCTTTGGAAGTATGGTCCTTGTCTCCACAAATAATGCAAGCTAGTGCTCCATCTAGAATAATGTTTTTGTCATCCTTGTTGTCACAAACTCTTTTGGGATAGCTTTCTTCCATTTTGATCATTTGATCAGTCACCTTAAGCATCAGTTGGCCTTGAGTTTCCAAAAATCCTTGTAGTGTTGGATCTTCTCCACTAGTGTTGGCTATAAACTGAGTTGTCACTTGTTTCAACTGGTTCTGGGTTGCTATGAGCTCTTTCATGCTGTCCTCTTGGTTAGTGTTGGTGTCATCAACCTTGATGTTGGAATCTCTTGGAGTAGTCATCTGTTTGGGTTGAATGAAGATTAGAATAGGCAAGGTATGTCTAAGTAAATATTTCTTATCACACACATCACAATTCATACAAACAATGTGCATGCAATCACAAGTCAAACATTTCACTCAAACAACAAAGTTCAAGCACATACTTAGGCAACAAAAATATTTTTGTTACACCACATAAGTTGGTGTGTTTGACTTAACTAAAATATGGTGGTCCATCTATATGGTTTACTTGTGATCTTTCCTTCCTTCTTGGTTGCTTCTTCTTACATGAGATCATGGTTTCCTTGAGAAAAACTCTTGGTTGCAATAACTTCAAAGTTGTTGATGGCTCCTTCTTATTTTGCATTCCCTTAGTCTCCATATCTTGGGCAAGATTTACTTGTTTCACTTGTAGTCCTTAGTGATATCCAAGTTGGAAGTCCTTGGTGAATATGCCGAAGATGTTGAAGTCATTAGAGTTGAAGAAGTTGAAGTCATTAGAGTTGAAGAAGTTGAAGAAGTCCTATGCACATGGTGTAGTATTTGGCCATGGGGTAGGTTTTTCCATCAAGTTTGAAATATATGAGGTGTAGAATCAAAATCAAAGTGGTTGAGGAAAGAGTTTACAACTTTGTTTTGTAAATAAGTTTTTGGAACAACTCCTATTTCTCTAAGGGTTTTTGTCCAATCCTAGGGTTTAAAAATCCTACAGGCAACACAATGCTCTGATACCATCTGTAGAGGGAGTGTCCCAACCTTTATTAACATAAGGTGGTGTCCCCTGTGTTTACAATGCTAGTCCCTGGATCAATAGCTAGCATCCACAGTTAAGATGTAATATCAAGAAACAAAGGTCATAATATAACTTTATAACCAGGAATAACATAATTTTATTACATCATACATAGCTCATTTGGCTATTACATTACATTGCAGCGGAATAACTATAATATGGGGTCCTTCATCTTCAAAGTGCCACAGGCAGATGTTGGTTGTAGACTTTGTAATCCTAATCAATCAATCTTCACTAAAATCAATCAAACCTGCAACATTACAAGTTACAGCCACAAGGGTCAATACATTTGAATTGTATTGGCAAGTTTCACTACTATGTGGAATATAAGTGGATCCTATCATTACATGCATATTTGGCTAAGTAGAGTTTTAGGCTCATTTGCATAAAGCAATACTTTATCCTATCTTTTCAAATGGTTTTGTTTCCTTTGTCAAATCTCCTTTTCCAAGTTCCTTGAACTCCTTGGTAGAAACTCAAGTGTTCAAGTCCTTGTCAAAAATCCCTTGAGCTCCTTGGTAACCCCAAGTGCATCAAGTTTTATCAAAATCTCATGAGTTCCTTGGTAACCCCAAGTGTTCATGTTTTCATCAAAAACTCTTGAGATCCTTGGTAACCCCAAGTACATCAAGTTTTATCAAAGTCCCTTGAGCTCCTTGGTACCCCCAAGTGCATCAAGTCTTTAATAGTTTTTTTTTAGAAATTAGAATGTCGAGATCTCCCATAGCGTCAAACTTTAGTTGCTCAGTATTGTCCATAACCGGGGACACGGCTAAGTACTTAGATTTTATTATCTTCTGCAGAAGGAGTACACTTTACCCACATGTCACAATCCCATCCTTTTGCCACCAGTGGCCACTGGATTAGTGCTCATCAAGATGGAGTACCGGCAGATTGAGAATGTGACGAAGTCTTTCCAGAGAGTCCTCCCATGCACCATTGATAGCTTGTCTTCAAGTACCCATGTAGGATTCCAGGTCCTCATGTCCAGTAGCCTGAAGACAATGCATGGGTCTTCCCAATGTAGTTGACTAAGCCAGAGCCATAATAGCATGTGGTTGCACACGAAAGCCACAATTGGAGAAACATGTTCAATCTCTAAGTTTCCTGGGTGGTTTCCTTTGGAGCACAACACAAAGAGATTGCCATAGACATGGTTCCTTTTGTTGCCACCTTCTGCAAAACTCAAAGTATCCTTGGCCACCCAGGTGGTTCATTGAGTCCTTGTTTTATTATATAAAAACACAAGTCCTTTTCTCAACTTCACAAAATTCTCAACATGTATCTCTTTTCAAAATATAGCATGGCTAAGCATGTAACAACTAAAATGTTTTCACTAAGGAATATATAGGGAATCCTATTAGGATTTAGCATAGCATAAGTATAGAAATTCTTTTCATGCATGTTTTCAAAATCCACTAAGTATAATGAAAATAGTAGGACTTTAGATGATAGTGTCACTTGCCTTTTTGGTAGGGAATGTTGGTTCACTCCTTGATCTTGCTAGTCTCACACTTTTCTAACTTCACTACAATCAATCAAGCAAACACAATATCAACTATCCTTCCAACCAATAATCAACCAAACAATTTCACACACAATAAACAATGGGATCTAAGTCATGCATGTAAGCATGCAAGAGGTTGTTCTATTTGCAAAGATGGTCTCCACTAGGCTTCTAAACTTTGTAAGGTTCAAGTTGGTCATTTTACAAAGTGGCAAAGTCATTTGCAAAAGGATTTTGTCCAAAACCATTTTTAAATCCATTCATCATTTTATGTGGTGAAAAATGTTTTATCAAATCAAAACTTTTAAGTCTTTCACCAAATGAGTTGTTAATTCTCAAAACTTAGTGTTTTAGGGTCAGTAGGTTTGTTTCAAAACATCTTCCCAAAGTTCTTATTTCAAAACAATTTCCATAACAAAATCAATATTTTTATTTGGCTAGAAATGGGCTAAATCAATTAGTCCATTCTAAGTTTCACCAAATTCATTTTCAAAACCATGGGTTGGTTCCTAGGGTCAGTAAGTTCACCACAAGCTAATTTGCCAAGGTTTCAAACTTAAAAACATTTTTTTTGAATCATTTTTCTAATCTAAACAAGCATACAAAAGTTTCTGCAAAAACAAACAATCTAACAGATACTATTTGCCAAACAAATTCCATGGTTGGCTAGGGCTTGTTCCACTGATTCCAATGGTATAAAGTTTGTAATTTTTGGACATGTGGATCAAAAGTTACAAAGGTTTGAAAATCATATTCTAATCTGATTTCAAATTCAGTTCTAACCAAAATTTGGCCACGCATCACCAAGCCATTGGCTGGTACCGGTTCGGCCGGATCGGCTCTGCGGCACGTTGGATCTAATTAGATCGCACGGTCCTGATCGCGTACCCCTTTTCGCTGCTAAGTGGATCTATCGTGTTCGTCAGATTAAGATCCTATGGTGCTAGCATGCTTGACCAAAAGTGAGCGGCGCCGATGGTGGCTAGCGGCGGCGTTCGGCCAGGCGGTGGCGGTGCTGGCAAAACAGGAAACGGGGAAGGATGGGAAGGTGCTCACCGAGATCGCAGGAGGCTGGGGAAGCTCGGCGTGGTCTTCTTGGGTCGAGGGGCGCTCAAGGTTGCGGTGGATTGCTCGCCGGAGTAAGGTCTGGCGATGGGAGGTTCTGTTCGCGGTCGAAGGCGACGCTGTCGATCACGAGGAGGCAAACAGAGAGTGTGGTCAGATGCAGGGGATCACGGAGATGACGCGAGCGTGAAGGAGAAGGCTTGGGGCGGTATGGACTTACCGGAGGAGCTCGACGGAGACGAGACAGACGGCGGCGAGGTCAGAGCTTGTCGAAGGTGTTGCTCTGGGGCGCCCGCGGTAGAACGGAGGGTACTGGGAGATGCGCCAGGGAGTGGTGAGTGTGTGTGCGTGGTCAATGAGACAAGGGCGGCGCTGAGTCGCCGGAATTGGCACCGGAGCGTCGTCGGAACAGAGGGAGTGCCAAGCCAAATTGAGGCAGCCTCGGGGCAGAGAGGGAGTGGCGTGTGAGGGGAAAGGAGGAGGAGACGCTGGCGATTAATAGCGCGCAGTCACGGCGAGGTTAAGGCGCGGAATCAATGCGTATTCAACGCCGGCGTAATTGGCAGCAACGGCAGGCGTCGTTAGCGCGAGGAGGAAGAAGAGGAGTGAGATGGCTGTGTGGGTCCCTGCTGTCGGCGAGGAATGAGAGGGGGAAGAGGGCCACCAGTCATTGGTTCTGCGGGTCAGTTAACAGGTGCAAAACGATTCGCCGCGGGAGGGTGAAAGTGGGCTGGTACTGGGCCTTGCTGGGCTGCTGGTTGGGTTGAGTCCAAAACCTATTTTTTTCTTTAATGAACCTTTTTCTTTTCTATTTCTAAATTCTCTTTTGAAATTCAAACAACCAAACAATACTCAAATCAATTCAAACAATCACTAGACTTTGTGACTTTGAATTTGGTTCTGTTCAGTAACATAAACCAAAATTCCATTAACTAAAATAATAATTTTATTTTTATGATCCATTATTAATTAAATAAATAGACCATTGTTATGAAATCAAATATGATTTGATTTATTTAAAAACCTCTTTTGAAATCTAAATATTTCCAAAACCAAATCAGTAGGTTTTATTTGGGAATATAAAATACTTGGAAAACTTATTTTAAATAAATAAATAAGTTTTGATGTTTTGGATATAATAAAACCTTTATTAATAAAACTTGGATATTAAATCCTTATTACTTTATTTAAATAACCTTTATTATTTTTTATCAAAACAAAATGTTTTATTTCAAAAGTTTGGACAAGGTTTAATTTGGCTCTATAAAAATAATCCTTGTTTATAAAAACTTCTATTTCTTTTGAAATCCAAATCCTTTTATTTTAAAGATCCAAAATAGTAATTCCAAAAAATTTTATTTTCCTTTAAATGTTTACCTTTTTAAATCTCTTTAGGATTTTATTTGATCTAAATTGGTTTGAAGATTTCCAATTGGATTCAAAAAGTTTCTTTTGGCCCTGAAAATCAAACAAAGTTTTATTTTATTCATTTATTTTTCACATTACAAGATTTGGAAAATCTTGGGATGTGACACATAGTAATCTCAATATCCTTCGGATCCCTGCAAACACAACATGCATGATTACAAATAGATGAGATCTTGATCATGAACGGAGCTCACAAGATCTAGACATGAAACCTGTAGTCTAAGATGGAACTACTCACGCTTCGTACCGGAGGCTGGCATGATGAATAAGAAGAAGAAGGCCTCCGGGATGATCTCCCCTCCGACAGGGTGCTGGGAAGAGCTTCAGATCCCCCCGATCTAGGGACGATGGTGGCAGAGGCTACAAACGGTTTCGTGGAATATTGATCGAGTACTTAGGGTTTAGGCATCGGGGGCTTCTTATAGGCGAAGAGGCGAGGCTGGGAGGCGGCCAGGGGGCCCACACCCTGCCCATGTGTGGGCTAGGGTGGGCCCACGCCTGGGTGGGGTGCGGCCTCCTTGTGGCTCCCCTCCGTCGCTCCTCTAGCCTCCGTGTTCTCCTAGGTGAAATGTTGACTTTGGCTTTTGTCTCGTCCAATTTCGAGAATATTTCCTTACTATCTTTTTTGGAACCAAGAACAGAAGAAAACAGGCAACTGACACTGTGGCATCTTGTTAATAGGTTAGTACTAGAAAACATATAAAAACACCTCAAAGTGTAGACAAAGCAAAGCAAAGTAGATAATAAACAGCATGGAACATAAAAAATTATAGATACGTTTCCGACATATCAAGCATCCCCAAGCTTAACTCCTGCTCGTCCTCGAGTAGGTAAGTTATAAAAGAATAATTTTTGAGGTGACATGCACCATCAAAATCAAGATCAAACCATTTGCAAGCATTGAAAGTTGGGATCAAAGAAATCTAAACATGAGCGTGAAAGATGGAGTTCTAACAGTAAGACAAAGTAACTATGCATGCAACATGAAAGGCTACAAACAAAGATCATGAGTAACATGCATTGAAAAACGTTTATTTGTTTCACATACAGAAAACATGGCATAGTGGCATTCAGCTTGTCCCTCATGGAGTAGCAAATAGATGCATATGACACCTTCAAAGTTCATAAAAGTGACTAGATACAAATAGCACAAGAACAAGTAATATCAACAATATGCATCAATCGATAAGTTTTGGAACAATGCACATAGAACTAAGAATGGAAACTATGCTCTCTTAACTAGTGCCTAAAAGTAGAAGGTGGAGACTCAATTCTTAGTTCAGACGCCGGGTCCCCTTCTCCCTCCCTCCTCGCGTCAGACGCCGCCGCCGCGAGTGCCAGCTACCGACCCCACCCGCGGCCGCCGCGGCCAGGCCTCCCCGCTGGTCGGCGCTATTCTCATCGAGCCGTCGCCTCCCTCTCTGCAACCCGGCAGCCGCCTGCGCGCGACTCCCGCCCTGGCCGCTTCCCCCAACCTCCCAGTTCGCCGGCCCCGCGGCCCATGCTCATCACCGCCGCCTCGCGGGACCCTCCTCGCCACTGAGAAGTGCCGCCACCTACGCTCCTGTGCCGTCCCCGACCCCCGGCCCTGCTCTTCGCCCAGGTCGCGCGAACCCTGCCCGCCGCCGATCTCTGCAGGCCGCCGCAACGCCCTGCATGCTCCTCCTACCGGTCGCCGCGTCGCCGCAGACGCTGTCCCGTCTCCGCCTCGCTGGCCGATGCCAGAGACGCCGCGCGTCTCTCCCAGTCGCCCTGACCTCCGTCCTCAGGGCAGCGCCCCTACCTCTGCAACCGTAAGTGTTCACTGCAAGTCGTAGGTGTTCAATGAGGATACTACCAAGAACAGTGGCTCCCAGGCTCCATTCCTATCAAGAGAATACTCTGAAGAAATAAATCTACACAAAAGAGTGTTCGGTCCTAGCAGCTAGCAGGAGCAGCATATACTACTATGCCAACTTTTCTTCTGACGAACTGTTAAAGTGAAATTTCGTTTCGAGCTAATCTTCAGAATTGGAGCGAACCAACCCGGTAAGTATTCTTTTATGGAGTACGTACTTTGTGAAGCATATACAGACTCTGGAGATACATGGTGTATAGTCTGAACTACATTTACATCAAACGAAAGTAATATTCAGAAAACTCATATACTTCACCTGCTTGTGTCTCCATCCACCGCAGATGGTTGGATATAAAATTTCAGTGGTGTTGCTTATTGGCCTAGACATAGAATATCATTGTTGATCGACCCCCGCCGTCACTAATTCCGCTGACACCCCCGCCCTCCAAGCTGTACTATCCTCCGACCGAGATGTCACCCGGTTGATTCATTCGGTTTGGTTGGATTTTGACTCTAGGGAGTAACATGATGGACGGATCCGGGTGAGTCTTCCCCATGGCCAGAAGTGATGGATGACAAGACATCAACAGTATCCATTCGTGAATTGGTCCACATTCTCAATCAAAGTTATGATAGGTGAAGACGTCGACTCACACGTCCAAATGTTCGTCACCCTGTACAGGAGGTTGAGGATGAGGATGAAGCCCATATCAGCGAGGTGGTAATTTGCCCCCCTTGCATTAGACCTTAGCTACGACGGCACCAGTGAGACCAAAATCTCTAGATTCAAGATTCTCATTAGTGTGGCGATAGAGGCTACATCGGCATCACGGAATGCGCTACATCATCAAATTACGGGGCGGTCACCTTCTCATTATCCACAAGGTAGTGAAGGGCGCCTAGAGTTCTCCAATAAGGGGGTAAGAGTGATAGTGCATTACTAAGAAGTTACACAAACAATGATTGACATATATACAATACAAGACTAATTTTCTGAGTCACTCAACCCATTAAGAAAAATATTTGGTTTTAATAGTAAAAAAATTCAACGCAATATTTAGTAAAAATAAACCCGTAGCAACGCACGGGCACTCTGCTAGTCTACCTAACCTAGTCTACCCACCCCTGCAGCCACCTCACCCCAACCTATCCTATGTCGCCACCTCACCCCTCCCCAAATCCCCACCAACCACCATCTGCCACCTAGCCCACCCCCACTCCCTCTCTCAACACCCCACACCCCACAACCCCACCTCCAACTCCATCCCACCGACAACCCCCTGGACCCGGCCCCACGCAGTCCTCTCGTCCGCTCCCTCCTCCCACCTACCCAACCCTCTCTGCACCGTGGCCCCCACCTCTCCCTGGCCCACCCGCAGCTGCCTAGCCCCCTCCCCACGCGGGCAGACCGCGTCCGCCCCGCCCCTGCCCCCTGGCCCACCGCGTGTCCCGCTCCCCCTGGCCCGTCTTCCTCCTCCCGCCGATCCCTCTCACCCACCGACGCGCTCCCTCCCCTGCAACCCCGCGACCGCCCACTCCTCCCTCCTCCTTCCTCGGACCCCTCTCCCTCTCCTAGCCTCTCCCGCGCCGGCGCGCCGCCCTTGTCCCTACCGGCGCCGGCCCCGACCTTCCGCCGCCAACCACACGCCTCCCCCTCCGTCTCCGCCTCGCCGCGGCCACCCTCCGCCCTCCTCTCTGCTGCAGAGCGCCGCCGCGGGCCTCCCTCCCCCTCTCAGCTGCGCCGCCCTGCGCGCCGGCCTCGTCAACCGTGCCCGGCCGCGCCCCTGGAGCTCCGCCTCCTCCTCCCACCGGCTCGCCCCGCTCCCCTCCGCCCACCAGCGCCGCCGGCCCCTCTCTCCCGAGCCGGCCCCGCGTCCCCGTCGTTCGAGCCGCCGCCGCCAGAAGCCAGGCACGCGTGTCTCCGCAAGTGCCCGCGCCTCCTCGACCGCGGCCCGCAGCGACGTCGCACCCTCTGCCTCGCCGATGTACTGCTCGACGTCCTTGCCTTCCGCTGTGGACGACGAGTTCAAGCTCTGCGCGTGTCGAGCACCGCCATCTCATGGCTTTGATCTCATGTTGGCACATGTGTTGGGGACGCGGCTGTTGCTGCCTATGTGTCCGCGTGTACAGGAGCACACACAACAGGCCTGTGCCCATGTGTGTCTGCTGCTCCTCCGTGCCTGATGCTCCCAAGCACGATCGTACCTCATTTCGGTGTCGCCTCGACATGTTGTTTCCATCGGTACCGATGCCAAGATCAACGAACTCGAAGGAACCCGAAGGTATGGACGTAAGGGCTATATCAGTCAAGGTCATCCGGTGGCTCTGGAACTCCAAGTACTTCTACAAGGGACCGAAGACCGTGGACGCCAAGTTCCGAGATTCGAAGGCGTCGAGACCCCGATCCCGAAGACCGCACCCGAACCCTCGGAGCCGTCAAGATCTCCTTCCCGGATTCAAGGACTCCGACCTGGTGCGACAAGTATTTCTATCCGAGCACAAGACCGGTCGAAAACGCCAAGATCTTCAATCGGAACGCCAAGTTCGTCACCCTGAAACGCCAAGACCGTACCGTTCCGAGGACCCGACAAGACCTTCGCGACGATAAGAACAACACCGTCCCGGAAGAATCCGATGCGCCCCGACACCGAACCAAGTCCGGCTTCCCGGATGCGACAAGATCGACCTCAGTTATCCGAGAACGTTCCCGCCGAGGACGAACCCGTCGAACCCTGAGACCGGACCCCCGAACCCCGGAAACCCAAGATCATCGAGACCCCCTAATGTGTGAACCCCTTCCCGAAACCCTATTTTATAATATAATACAAATTGTTGCATATTAAATTGTCATTCCCGCATGCACATCATTGGTTTGGGGCCTTATGCCGATTCACCTAATTAAATATGGGGCCCATATGCGGGCAAATCTGGTCTCATATTGGCCTCATTTAAATTGGTGCATCGAACCGTTGTTATATCTTGCCTTGTTAAAACAACATTTAAAATGCAGGGTAGCTAAATAACATGAACCATCTAATTATTGTCGGGACCCCGGTTCCGCTTAATATGACCTAATTGCATCGCACCTTTGCCATGTCATACATCATACATGCATCATGCCCGATCTTCTGCCGTAGTATTAAATAGTCCATCCGGTGTTTATTCTAGTGTTTTGCTTCTTCGCGGATAAGGCCGTTGAGTTGATGTGAGCTTCGCCCCGATCTTCGGTTGAACCTTCGGCAACGTTTTTAGGCGAGCATCTCCCCCTTTCTACCTATCTTACTTTTCTAGTATTTATTCCCTCCTGTTGACCTTTTGCTATCTGTGTTGCGATGCTATAGTTTTCGTACCCGTGATATCCCTTGAAGCCATATATAGCCTTGGACACCTCCTATTACCTGTTGTTTGGTAGATAGTTGGCCCTGCGCGTCGTAGTCGCTTGCTCAAGTGCTGTTGCGTGTTGCCAAGTGCCACAGTTGTTGGAGAATTGCCGCCTGTTTGCTGTTGGAGATTATCATGGCTTTACTTACCGTTCACTTTATTTACTGTTTAACAACTAAAATTGAAGTAAGCAGAGGCATCGGTGGGTGATAGAAAATATTTGGTTTCCGAACGCCCACTTGTGTCCCGTAGGACCCCGAGTACTTGATACCTGTTCCTTGATTTATCGCGCTATCCACATCCGGGAGGTATATGGGACCCCCCTGAGCCAGAGCTTGATTCAGTCTTATTTCTTGGGGCCACAAACTAGTTTGAGGTTTTATTTACTATCCTGTACTTATGCCATGCTACTACTGTATTTACGATTGTGCGAGGAGCACACTGTACTGTTTAGGATCGTGGCACGATTCCGCGGTGTCGACAAGCCCAGCCACACTTTCGGGTTCCCAGTCGTTCACAGCCGTCCCCACAACCTTAAGTCCGTCTCGGAGCCGACCGGCTTCGTTGCGGGTCTACTTTAAGGGGTGGCCCCCTGAAATATTTCTGAATCCTGTGATTGCTTTGTCGTGAAGGCCTCGTTGGGTTTTGATTTGGTTTTTCCGAGGTTGATCGAGTGTGTGTTGCTATTGGTGCACCCCGGCCGGGTAAAACTTTCTGAAAGCCGTGTCCGCGGTTATGGACGACTTGGAGCACAGTATCTCGATTATAGACAAGCATAACTAAAGTAGTGCTATAAATTTGACTTGATAATGACTAGTAATCAGCTTCACTATAATGGAATGGCTAAATAATACTGCCCACAATTGCTTGTTTGGTTTGTCGCTTGCGACAATTGTATCTGACTAGTAAGTATTGCAACTACAACGGAATGGCTGAATAAAAGTACCAACAACGGCTGGGTTTTGGGTTATCTCATGCTATCTGTATCCGATTAGTAAGTGCTGCAACTATAACGGAATGGTTAACTAAAATGAACCACTGCTTATTTTATCAGGATGATTATCTATACCTGACTAGTAATTGCTGCAACGATAACTGAATAAATAAAACTGCCAACGGTGTGAGTTCCTCGGTTGACTTCCTCGATTGGTCTCGAGGGGGAAACACTAGGATGGGTTTGTTTGATGGTAGTATCAGGTTATCTCCGAATAGATCTTTCTTACCCCTCTCTGATAGTCGCCAGTTGCATCGAGTCTCTATAGGTTGTTTAGTGCATGCTGCCGCTGCCGCTTCAGTCCACCATACCTATGTAGGCGAGGACCGCCGAATTCTAGCCTCGCCGTGTACTGGCCTCAGTACTGACGCTCCTCTTTTTTCCTTTGCCCTTTGTCGGCACCCCTTTTGTTTAAGCAGGTTTTGAGATCGACGCCGTTAGCAGGGTTACCCTTCCGGCTTGTCCTGGGCAGGGTTATGGACGCCATTGGTTATTCTTCAGGGCTCTTAGCCCCATTTGCATCTTGTCCGTAGTCGGACGCTCTATCATTTTCAAGGTGATTTGGATCTTTGTATATTATTTCTGTATTCTTGACTCATGGAGTCGTGTTGTATATATATCTGTTCTGTGGGTCACATCGAGGACTGCTGTGTAATGTTATTACTTCGTTTTCCACCCGCACGAAAGTGCCTGGTGGGCACCTTTGAATTGTTTCTATGCGGGTTTGGCGGGAAACGCTGAAACTTGCATAGGTCCGATTCTGAGGGTGTTACAGAGTGGTATCAGAGCTCAGCAGTTGCGATACCCCACAAGTCCAGCCTGTAGGATAACCTAGCTAACGGCCGAAGTAGAGTGTCAAAACTATTTTTGAAAAATCGGTTGGATAGTTCTGATTAGGTCTGATTTTACTCCTTACCCCTCTGTTGTTCTCCTCTTACCTCTACGTGTTTTGAATCCGCTCTCTTCTCTCTCTTCGAGTCCAGGATTTCTCGCGGTTGGGTTCCGTCGTACCTTCAGGGTTTCACTTCCTCCTTTGGTAACGGTGTTGCTACATCTGGTCTTCGTGCCATCCGAGGAACCCTTCGTCTGATGGACTTCTCTTTGTTCCTTCTCGTGCCTTCCGGTGTTTTCCGACGCGACGACATCATCTACGCCAGGTCCGATGCAGAGTCTGCATCACTCCTTTGTTCCGACCCTCTCTTGTCGAGATCTTCAATCTGAATTCCGAGAGTTGGTTGCATAATCCGCCTATTCGTGTGCCGAGTAATGGTTTGGGTGCGCGATGGACTGATCACCATCCGACTACTCTTATCATTCGCTCTTGTACATCGAATCAGTGGATCCAACAATTTACTCCGTCCACGGAAGTTAGGGGTGGCTTTATTTGTTGATACCTCTCCCTTCGACCTTTTGTTTCCGGGGTGTTCTCCCGACGATCACGGACAACGACCTCTTGTTAGTGGTGTCGCGAGGATCTACACGAAGTGAGAAGACGCAGTTCGCCGACCTTCCTTCCGGTACCATGAGGCGGATCTCGAGGGCGAGATCCCTTGTTAGTGGTGTCGAATTGTGGCATCCCGCAAAACCACTACTAGAAAATCGCGTTGTTTTTTGTGCATTGCATCGACATGACCACATGCTCATGTCATCATGCCACATTGCATTTGAGCATTGTCATCATCTTGCATTTGCTTGCATAAAACTATTTGCAGAAAAACCTATTTCTGTTTTCTAAAACGCCCCGCCTTTGTTCAACACGCAAAACCGGGTCGCCGGAATATTTTGTTTGTCCGCTATCGGTTTGCAAACGGTCCGTTTAAAACAACTAAAATATTTAATTAATTTTTAGTGGGGCAGTCGAACGGGCCGAATCGACCCGAACGACCACCCCAGAAATTTAATCGGTCCGCTCAAAATCCCTAGTCTACCTAACCTAGTCTACCCACCCCTCCAGCCACCTCTCCCCAACCTATCCTATGTCGCCACCTCACCCCTCCCCAAATCCCCACCAACCACCATCTGTCACCTAGCCCACCCCCACTCCCTCTCTCAACACCACACACCCCACAGCCCCACCTCCAACTCCATCCCACCGACAGCCCCCCTGGACCCGGCCCCACGCAGTCTTCTCGTCCGCTCCCTCCTCCCACCTGCCCAACCCTCTCTGCACCGTGGCCCCCACCTCTCCCTGGCCCACCCGCAGCTGCCTAGCCGCCTCCCCACGCGGGCAGACCGCGTCCGCCCCGCCCCTGCCCCCTGGCCCACCGCGTGTCCCGCTCCCCCTGGCCCGTCTTCCTCCTCCCGCCGATCCCTCTCACCCACCGACGTGCTCCCTCCCCTGCAACCCCGCGACCGCCCACTCCTCCCTCCTCCTTCCTCGGACCCCTCTCCCTCTCCTAGCCTCTCCAGCGCCGGCGCGCCGCCCTTGTCCCTACCGGCGCCGGCCCCGACCTTCCGCCGCCAACCACACGCCTCCCCCTCCGTCTCCGCCTCGCCGCGGCCACCCTCCGCCCTCCTCTCTGCTGCAGAGCGCCGCCGCGGGCCTCCCTCCCCCTCTCAGCTGCGCCGCCCTGCGCGCCGGCCTCGTCAACCGTGCCCGGCCGCGCCCCTGGAGATCCGCCTCCTCCTCCCACCGGCTCGCCCCGCTCCCCTCCGCCCAGCTAGCGCCGCCGGCCCCTCTCTCCCGAGCCGGCCCCGCGTCCCCGTCGTTCGAGCCGCCGCCGCCAGATGCCAGGCACGCGTGTCTCCGCAAGTGCCCGCGCCTCCTCGACCGCGGCCCGCAGCGACGTCGCGCCCTCTGCCTCGCCGATGTGCTGCTCGACGTCCTTGCCTTCCGCTGTGGACGACGAGTTCAAGCTCTGCGTGTGTCGAGCACCGCCATCTCATGGCTTTGATCTCATGTTGGCACATGTGTTGGGGACGCGGCTGTTGGTGCCTATGTGTCCGCGTGTACAGGAGCACACACAACAGGCCTGTGCCCATGTGTGTCTGCTGCTCCTCCGTGCCTGATGCTCCCAAGCACGATCGTACCTCGTTTCGTTGTCGCCTCGACATGTTGTTTCCATCGGTACCGATGCCAAGATCAACGAACTCGAAGGAACCCGAAGGTATGGACGTAAGGGCTATATCAGTCAAGGTCATCCGGTGGCTCTGGAACTCCAAGTACTTCTACAAGGGACCGAAGACCGCGGACGCCAAGTTCCGAGATTCGAAGGCGTCGAGACCCCGATCCCGAAGACCGCACCCGAACCCTCGGAGCCGTCAAGATCTCCTTCCCGGATTCAAGGACTCCGACCTGGCGCGACAAGTATTTCTATCCGAGCACAAGACCGGGCGAAAACGCCAAGATCTTCAATCGGAACGCCAAGTTCGTCACCCTGAAACGCCAAGACCGTACCGATCCGAGGACCCGACAAGACCTTCGCGACGATAAGAACAACACCGTCCCGGAAGAATCCGATGCGCCCCGACACCGAACCAAGTCCGGCTTCCCGGATGCGACAAGATCGACCTCAGTTATCCGAGAACGTTCCCGCCGAGGACGAACCCGTCGAACCCTGAGACCGGACCCCCGAACCCCGGAAACCCAAGATCGTCGAGACCCCCTAATGTGTGAACCCCTTCCCGAAACCCTATTTTATAATATAATACAAATTGTTGCATATTAAATTGTCATTCCCGCATGCACATCATTGGTTTGGGGCCTTATGCCGATTCACCTAATTAAATATGGGGCCCATATGCGGGCAAATCTGGTCTCATATTGGCCTCATTTAAATTGGTGCATCGAACCGTTGTTATATCTTGCCTTGTTAAAACAACATTTAAAATGCAGGGTAGCTAAATAACATGAACCATCTAATTATTGTCGGGACCCCGGTTCCGCTTAATATGACCTAATTGCATCGCACCTTTACCATGTCATACATCATACATGCATCATGCCCGATCTTCTGCCGTAGTATTAAATAGTCCATCCGGTGTTTATTCTAGTGTTTTGCTTCTTCGCGGATAAGGCCGTTGAGTTGATGTGAGCTTCGCCCCGATCTTCGGTTGAACCTTCGGCAACGTTTTCAGGCGAGCATCTCCCCCTTTCTACCTATCTTACTTTTCTAGTATTTATTCCCTCCTGTTGATCTTTTGCTATCTGTGTTGCGATGCTATAGTTTTCGTACCCGTGATATCCCTTGAAGCCATATATAGCCTTGGACACCTCCTATTACCTGTTGTTTGGTAGATAGTTGGCCCTGCGCGTCGTAGTCGCTTGCTCAAGTGCTGTTGCGTGTTGCCAAGTGCCACAGTTGTTGGAGAATTGCCGCCTGTTTGCTGTTGGAGATTATCATGGCTTTACTTACCGTTCACTTTATTTACTGTTTAACAACTAAAATTGAAGTAAGCAGAGGCATCGGTGGGTGATAGAAAATATTTGGTTTCCGAACGCCCACTTGTGTCCCGTAGGACCCCGAGTACTTGATACCTGTTCCTTGATTTATCGCGCTATCCACATCCGGGAGGTATATGGGACCCCCCCTGAGCCAGAGCTTGATTCAGTCTTATTTCTTGGGGCCACAAACTAGTTTGAGGTTTTATTTACTATCCTGTACTTATGCCATGCTACTACTGTATTTACGATTGTGCGAGGAGCACACTGTACTGTTTAGGATCGTGGCACGATTCCGCGGTGTCGACAAGCCCAGCCACACTTTCGGGTTCCCAGTCGTTCACAGCCGTCCCCACAACCTTAAGTCCGTCTCGGAGCCGGCCGGCTTCGTTGTGGGTCTACTTTAAGGGGTGGCCCCCTGAAATATTTCTGAATCCTGTGATTGCTTTGTCGTGAAGGCATCGTTGGGTTTTGATTTGGTTTTTCCGAGGTTGATCGAGTGTGTGTTGCTATTGGTGCACCCCGGCCGGGTAAAACTTTCTGAAAGCCGTGTCCGCGGTTATGGACGACTTGGAGCACAGTATCTCGATCATAGACAAGCATAACTAAAGTAGTGCTATAAATTTGACTTGATAATGACTAGTAATCAGCTTCACTATAATGGAATGGCTAAATAATACTGCCCACAATTGCTTGTTTGGTTTGTCGCTTGCGACAATTGTATCTGACTAGTAAGTATTGCAACTACAACGGAATGGCTGAATAAAAGTACCAACAACGGCTGGGTTTTGGGTTATCTCATGCTATCTGTATCCGATTAGTAAGTGCTGCAACTATAACGGAATGGTTAACTAAAATGAACCACTGCTTATTTTATCAGGATGATTATCTATACCTGACTAGTAATTGCTGCAACGATAACTGAATAAATAAAACTGCCAACGGTGTGAGTTCCTCGGTTGACTTCCTCGATTGGTCTCGAGGGGGAAACACCAGGATGGGTTTGTTTGATGGTAGTATCAGATTATCTCCGAATAGGTCTTTCTTACCCCTCTCTGATAGTCGCCAGTTGCATCGAGTCTCTATAGGTTGTTTAGTGCATGCTGCCACGACCGCTTCAGTCCACCATACCTATGTAGGCGAGGACCGCCGAATTCTAGCCTCGCCGTGTACTGGCCTCAGTACTGACGCTCCTCTTTTTCCTTTGCCCTTTGTCGGCACCCCTTTTGTTTAAGCAGGTTTTGAGATCGACGCTGTTAGCAGGGTTACCCTTCCGGCTTGGCCTGGGCAGGGTTATGGACGCCATTGGTTATTCTTCAGGGATCTTAGCCCCATTTGCATCTTGTCCGTAGTCGGACGCTCTATCATTTTCAAGGTGATTTGGATCTTTGTATATTATTTCTGTATTCTTGACTCATGGAGTCGTGTTGTATATATATCTGTTCTGTGGGTCCCATCGAGGACTGCTGTGTAATGTTATTACTTCGTTTTCCACCCGCACGAAAGTGCCTGGTGGGCACCTTTGAATCGTTTCTATGCGGGTTTGGCGGGAAACGCTGAAACTTGCATAGGTCCGATTCTGAGGGTGTTACATTACCCCTATCATAAGCATCTTGAAGTGATTAAGGTTAAAGTGAACAAACTATGGAGTATATGCTTGACAAAGTATAAGTTGACAATCTCATGTCCCTTGAATATGAGGGCCGCTCCTCATGCTACTCAACTTTAGTCACCTGTAAGTTCTTGTCATAATAAGTACATATGTATCATAAAGAACCGCCAACGGGGTACCCCTTGCACATGGTACAGGAGCTATCCCATAACCAAAATGACAAGGCAAGCAGACAATGAGCATCTCAGCGATCTTTTTATTTTCTATTTGCATAGGTTTTTATTGAGGATGCTTCACAGATTTCTCATTATGGTGATGCTGCAAGTTTCCACCATGATTAGGCATGGCTTAGGCTAGCGGACCAGGCGTTTCTCTAACACAAAATACATAACTCCATGGACTTACAATCTCCCCTTTTATTTCACACCAACGACATCCATAGACAAAAGAGCATGATATCAACTTGGTACAAAGTACAAGTGCAATGTTGAAAGCGTTCCCCGTGACATCACGGTTCTGCTAATTCCAACGTATAAGTGCAAGCATATACAACATAGACGACACAATGGTCCAAGTTTATTAGGATCAAAAAAAATAAAGTGTTCCATCAAGTTTGTGAGAGCTTTAATCACTAAGTTTTCACATAACAAAATACTTTTTAATTGGAAGATAGCTGAAAACAAGAATATACTTGGAATGGTGTAACACACCATGCATAGGAGTTTATAGTGGACACTTTGGAATAACTTGGTTTCTTGGGAGTTGGAATCATGAGTAGAGCTTACTCATACAAGTGGAGGCTAGCAAAAGACTGGGAGCAACTAACGAAGAGAGCAATAATGGCCATAATCATGCAGAGCGACAAAACATTACTAATAAAAGCATAGAGTGGTACTACAAGTCAAGGACTAAATGATCATATAGGCTATGGTGACTTGTTCATAGTCATAACATGGTGTGAGCATGTGCCAAGTCAACCCAAACAAAGCATCAAAGGAGAATACCACAATACTATAATTTTGTATGCTAAAACAATGCATGATTCTTTCAAGGCACACTAAGCAATCCCAATTGTTTGGAACAAGTCATGCTACAGAAATAATCACTAAGCATAAGGTCAAAACAACACCTAGCATGACATGTTAAAGTCTAAGTCACAGTCAAAGAAAGCTCCTCTTGCACTATTTCAAGCAAGAACTTTCTACTCCTTTCCAACACCAATCAACTTATTTGAAACAACACAGCGAGAACGGGGGTCCAAACTACTTTATTCAAGCAAACTAAGCAAAATAAGCAAAGAAAAAAACTAAGACGCTCCAAGAACAACACAACTGTGCATGAAACAATAAAAATGAAGTTTCTAGAAAGACCTGAGCTTTTGATTGATGAAGAAGGGGATGCCTTGGGAATTCCCAAGCTTTGACGCTTGTACTTCTTGTATATTCCTTGGGGTGACACCGGGGTGGCATCCCCAAGCTTGAGATTTTGTCCTTTCTTCATCTCATTACATCATTCTCTCTCTACACCTAAAATTTTTCCTTCATACAAAACTTCGCACAATCTTCATTAGCAACATTAGTGTATTCAAAAGATAATAGACCTTTGGGTTTAGCTTTAGAACAGAAAAACTTTTTACTAAAAACACAAGCTACTGTAGCAACTCATTCAAAAATCTCAATTTCTCAAAAATAACCCAAAAAGGAATCGATAAGAAGCAAATGCAAATAATGGCAGAAATTTGTCAAAACAGACCAACAGGTAGAAACCGATTTTTTCGAAGACCTTTTGTTACTCAAATAAAAAAGTGATGAACTAAAGAAAGTTACATAACATACTGGGGGATTTATTCGTAAATTTCAGCTCAATCCAACTTACAGACACTCCTCACGAATTTTTATGGTTGAGCGCAAAAATCTGTTTCGGGACAGCAACTCCCCAAATCTTACTTCCCTCTCATTAGAGGTCATTTTTGGCACAAAAAGCAAACAAAAAGGATAAGGAGAGGTCATTACTAAAGTAATAACTTCCAAGACTCAAAAAAACTCTTGGGTTATCTCCCAACAAGTACTTTTCTTTAACGCCTTTAAGTTAGACACAAGAAGCAAGAAATAAGGTATTTTTAAATGAAGAAGCATTAACATCAAACCTTGCTTTCAAAGGAGGAGCAAAAAGCAACTTATCTCTCCTCATAGGGAAGTGTTCAATACCTTTCTTGAATGGAAATTGATATTTAATGGTGCCTTCTTTCATATCAATGATGGCACCAACAGTTCTAAGAAAATGTCTTCCCAAAGTGATAGGACAAGAAGCATTATATTCAACATCCAAAACATAGAAATCAACAGGGACATAAGAATTTTTAACCATAATGAGAACATCATTAACACTTCCCATGAGTTTCTTCTTAGAATTATCATTAAGTGGGACATCCAAATAACAATCTTCCAAAGGTAGCAAGTCAAGCATTTCATAAATCTTCCTAGGCATAATAGAGACACTAGAACCAAGATCACATGAAGCTTTGAGATCAAAGTCATTCACTTGCATATTAATAATGGGTTCCCAACTATCTTCTACTTTCCTAGGAATAGAAGCTTTGTGTTTTAACTTTTATTACTTAATTTTAACAAGATCATCTATAATGTGTTTGGTGAAAGAAACATGCATATCACTAGCATCAGGACTTCTGGCAAGCTTTTGCAGGAACATAATCACTTTAGAAATATTGCAACCATCAAGATCAAAATCAGACTTAGCATCACTAGTAGTAGACTCATTAGTCTTAGACACTGTAGGAGGAGGAATAGGGACTTCTTGTGGTTTAGTGGCATCCATATTGGTGGTGGTGATAGTGCACACACTATTGTTTCTAGCAATTTAAGCTTCCCTTTCCCACTTAGCATGAAGTTGGTCTAACAGTCTAACATTTTCATCAATAGTAACTTTTAAGGCATGAGTAGCAGCAAAGGTACTTTCCATGGTTTCAGGTTTAGCAGCCATTTTATTAATCAAAGAGGACTGTTCTTCAGACAAAGAGGACATATTTTTCTCTACATTCAAGAGATTTTCCTCCACAGTCTTGTGGAAAGTGGTTTGTTTACTAATAAAGTCTTTGAGAATGACTTCAAGTTCAGAGGGGGCACTTCTAGCATTGTTGTAGGAGTTTCCATAGGTATTGCCATTATTAGGAGGATAAAGGCCTATAATTGTTGTTACTACCAAAATTATTCCTATAGGCATTATTGTTGAAATTGTTGTTTCTAATGAAGTTCACATCAACTTTCTCTTCTTGAGCAACCAAAGAGGCTAAGGGAACATTATTTAGATCTAAAGGAGCTTTCCCATTAACAAGCATAGCCATGATAACATCAATCTTATCACTCAAAGAGGAGGTTCTTCAACATAATTTACCTTCTTACCATGTGGAGCTCTCTCAGTGTGCCATTCAGAATAATTAACCATCATATTATCAAGGGGTTTTGTTGCATCACCCAAGGTGATGGTCATGAAGGTACCTCCAGCAGCTGAATCCAACAGGTTTCTTGAAGAGAAGTTCAAACCTACATAAAAAGTCTAGATAATCATCCAAGCAGTAAGTCCATGAGTGGGACAATTCTTAACCAAATATTTCATTCTCTCCCAAGCTTGAGCAACATGTTCATTATCAAGTTGTTTAAATTTCATAATATCACTTCTCATAGATATAATCTTAGCATGAGGGTAGTACTTTCCAATAAAAGCATCTTTGCACTTAATCCAAGAATCAATACTATTTCTAGGCAAAGATAGCAACCATTCTTTAGCTTTTCCTCTCAAGGAGAAAGGAAACAACTTGAGCTTAATAATATCTCCATCTACATCCTTATAATTTTGCATATCACAAAGTTCAACAAAGTTATTGAGATGGGCAACAACATCATCAGAACTAGCACCAAAAAATTGCTCTCTCATCACAAGATTCAACAAAGCAGGCTTAATTTCATAAAAGGTAGCATCAGGAGCAGGTGGAGCAATAGGAGTGCTTAGGAAATCATTGTTGTTTGTGCTAGTGAAGTCACACAATTTGGTGTTCTCAGCAGAGTTCATTTTGGCAAAAGTAGAGCAAGCCAACAGCAGCAGTAGTAACTAGAGCACGGACTAATTTTTTGTGCTTTTGATAAGAGAAAGCAAACCAAACTAAACTAATTTTTTTGGATTTTTTGATAAAAAGAGGCAAACAAAACCAAGCAAAAGAAACTAAGCAAACCAAAAACAAAGTAAAGAGAAAGGTTGATAAGGACTCCCCTTGTGAAGACGTCCTTAGCCTCCCCGACAACGGCACCAGAAAAAGGCTTGATGAGTGCAGCAGCACTTCGTTGGGAGACCCCAAGAGGAAGGTATGATGAACACAGCAACAAGTTTTCCCTTAGTAAGAAACTGAGGTTATCGAACCAATAGGAGGAAGGAAACGACTCAAAGGTGTTGCTAGCAACTTGGAGACCTGCACAACACAAACTCAAGACTTTTCCCCAACGAACAGTGAGGTTGTCAATCTCAACGGTTTGTTGTAACAAAGGATTAACTCTATGGTGTGGAAGGTAACAGTGGTTTGCAACAAGTAAACGGTAACAGTGGAAGATGTATCAATGGTAAATATTGGACCGGGGTCCATAGTTCACTAGAGGTATTCTCCTTAGATAAACAAACATGCATGCTGGGTAAACAAATTACAGCAGAGCAATTAACAGGACTGAGCAAGGCATAACAATGCAATACTAGACATCAAGATCCTATGAGATTCGATTGGGCAATATAACAATATACATAGACCGCCATCCAACTGCATCTATGACTAGAAGTACACCTTTGGGTTATCATCCGAACCCCCTCTAGTATTAAGTTGCAAGCAACAGACAACTACTTTAAGAAAAGTGTGTAAGGTAAACAATCCACTTGTTCCATGAACAAGAGACCGTTGTTTTCTCCCTAGTAGCAATAGCACATCTACAACCTTAGAGATTTTTGTCACTTCCCTTAGATTAAATAGAGGCATGAACCCACTATCGAGCATAAATACTCCCTCTTGGAGTCACTAGCAACTATTTTGCCAAGATAGCTACTAACAACGGAGAGCATGCAAGATCACAAACAACACAGACATGATAGAATCAATAAGACAAAACCATTAATCAATCTAAACTAGTAATCTCAATATCCATCGGATCCCCGCAAACAGAACATGCATGATTACAAAAAGATGAGATCTTGATCATGAACGGAGCTCACAAGGTCTAGACATGTAAGCACAAAGGAGGAGATACAACCATCTATCTACTACATGGACCCGTAGTCCAAGGTGGAACTACTCACGCTTCATACCAAAGGCTGGCATGATGAAGAAGAAGGCCTCCGGGATGATCTCCCCTCTTGCAGGGTGCCTGGAAGAGCTTCAGATCACCCCGATCTAGGGACAATGGTGGCGGTGGCTACAAACGGTTTCGTGGAATATTGATCGGGTACTTAGGGTTTAGGCATCGGGGGCTTCTTATAGGCGAAGAGGAGAGGCTGGGAGGCGTCCAGGGGGACCACACCCTGCCTAGGCGCGTCCTAGGGTGGGCCTGCGCCTGGGGGGGTGTGGCCGCCCTGTGGCTCCCCTCCGTCTCTCCTCTGGACTCCGTGTTCTCCTCGGTGAAATATTGACTTTGGCTTTTGTCCCGTCCAATTTCGAGAATATTTCCTTAATAGATTTTCTGGAACCAAAAACAGAAGAAAACAGGCAACTGACACTGCAGCATCTTGTTAATAGGTTAGTACCAGAAAACATATAAAAACACCTCAAAGTGTAGACAAAGAAAAGCAAAGTAGATACTAAACAAGCATGGAACATCAAAAATTATAGATACGTTTTCGATGTATCACTTATTCTCTAAACCATTCCGGATCTCCTCGTGATATCCTGGATCCAATCCGAGACTCCGAACAACATTCGGTATCCAACTCATTTCCACATCTACTAAACAACATCGAATCCTTAAGTGTGTCTCCCTACGGTTCGTGAATTATGCATACATGATCGAGACACTTCTCCGATCAATAACCAATAGAGGAATCTGGAAATTCATATGGCCCCCGCATATTTATATGGTTACTTCTTGATCGAATGAACCATTTACATATGATACCGGTTTCCCTTAGTCTCGTTATACTTTACTTATCCGAGGTTTAATCGTCGGTATCTCCAATACCTAGTTCAACCTTGTTACTAATGACCCACAAGTATAGGGGATGTATCGTAGTACTTTCAATAAATAGGAGTGTCGATCCCAACGAGGAGCAGAAGGTGTTGACTAGTGGTATGGAGCAGGAAATCTCTGTAAATACTTAGCAAATAGATTTTTAGGGGTTTTCTGATAAAGCAAAGAAACAAAGTGCAAGTAATAAAGACAACGAACAATTGCAGCAAGTGGCCCAATCCTTTCTTAGCAAAGGACAAGCCGATGGAAATACTTATAAGGACCAAACGTTCTCGAGGACACATGGGAATACTGTCAAGTGATTTCGCTTCAAATAGCTGAGTAGTCTTATTTGGTGTTGTAAGTGTTGTGTGGGTGAACCTGTGCTAATGTACCGACCTTACTTGGACTAATACATACTTGTGATTAAACCCCCTACAAGAATCCGCAACTATAGGAAAGCAATTAAGATATAAACCTAACCACAGCCTTAAACTCTGAGATCCTACGCTCCCTTGTGCAATGGTGTCCTAATGGGGGTTCAGGTTTCTGTCACTCCGGCAACCCCACAATTAGTAGCCAAATACACAACGCATTCCCCTAGGCCCATAAATGGTGAAGTATCATGTAGTCGACGTTCACATGACACCAATAGTAGAATAGCACCACAACTTAAATACTAAACCATTGAATAATATCTCAACACAAATCCACTACTAACAACATGAATTCTCCCATGTCCTCAAAAACTAAACGAACTACTCCCAAGACATCATATGGATCAAGATCAAAGATGATATGGTGATGGATACCAATCTGAACATAAAGAATAATCCAATGGTTCCACTCACAAGCATCAACTACAATAGTAATCAACACCGGGAAAGTTTCCCCTAAGAACTATGGAAGTATTCAACACAATTGTTATAGCGGGATGGAGTGGTGATGATGGTGCTGGTGGAGATGATGGTGTGGATGATGATGATGATCCCGATGAAGTCTAGCTTGATGACGGTATTGATGGCGACGATCTCCCCTCTCCAGGAAGGAATTTTCTCGGCATAAATCTATCTACCGAAGATCTCTTTCTCTCTCAGTGTTTTCCGCCCCGCAGAGGCGGTGGGATCTTTTTGTGGTTGCTCTCCGTGTTTTAGGGTTTCGAGGGGAAGATATAGGCGAGAGGGCGGAGCCAGAGGCGGGCCAGGTAGGCCACACCCCATGTAGGCGCGGCCTAGGGGTGGCCCGTGCCTCAGGGGTGTGGGCTCCCTGTGGCCCATCTCCGCCTTCCCTTGTGGCTTTCTTAATCTTCTAGGAAAATATGATTTTTCGGTATTTTTTTGATCTTAGTGAAATTGCATCAAAACACCTCTTTTTCCATCAGAATCCTGACTCCGACAGTTCATCCTCCAAGAATCATCCAACATGCAAAAATAGATGAAAAGGCATAAGTAACACCTCTTAATAAGAAATATATCAATGAATAGAGGCAAATTATGATATAGAATGGTGATGCAAATTGGACGTATCAGTTACCGATAAGTACTCTTTACTCGTTCCGTGATATGTGATCCCTTGTGACCTTGTAAGGCTCCCAACCTTTAATAAGGTAGAGATCCCTGTGTTTACAATGCTAGTCCCTGGATCAATAGCTAGCATCCACAGTTAAGATGTAATATCAAGAAACAAAGGTCTTAATACAACTTTATAACCAGGAATAAAATAATTTATTACATCTTACATAGTTCATTTGGCTATCTCATTACAATGCAGCAGAATATAGCAATAGCATGGGGTCCTTCATCTTCAAAGTGCCACAGGCAGACATGTTGGTTGTAGACTTGTAATCCTAATCATTAAACTTCACTAATATCAAACAAACCTGCAACATAACAAGTTATAGCCACAAGGGTCAATACATTTGAATTGTATTGGCAAGTGATACTATGGTAGTATAGTGGAGTCTATCATCTATATGCATTTGTCTAAGTAGAGCTTAGGCTTGCTTTGCTCAAAATAGATTTTCCTTATCATTTGAAAACACTAAGTTTTTGCTTTGACAAAATCACCCAAGGCATCTACCAATAGAAATTGGTGATCCTTCAACCCTTGTTCAACCACAAGTTTTTAACTTAGAAATTGGGATGAGGAGATTCTTGATATCTTCCATGTCTTGATGCTCAAATTGTCCTTTGCCAGGGACATGGCTAAGTACTTAGATTTTACACTCTGCAGAGGTGGTGCACTTTCCCGACAAGACTTGGTTTCACCAAGACAAGATCTTTCAGAAGCCTTCCCTTAGACCAGAATGGACGCGTTCCAACCTATCATACCCCTACCACCAACTGTCCATTTGGCTAAGTTATTGCAACCTATATGATCCAGGCAGAGCCCATAATGCCAAGTGGCTGCACTTGAGGCTTCTCAACATTTGACATCTCAAATCTCTTTGTTCCTAGGTGGCCATCCACAAGTGAGATACACAAGGTTCGCCAGTCCCCTGGCCTTGTGTAACCACTCAACACAAACCATTCCTTCCATTCCACCCAGGTGATTCATTAACTTAGTTGTTTTATTAAACAAAACACAAGTCCTCAGACTTAGAAATTTTTCCATAGCATGAATATATATTCCACCCTTGTTTTCTACTATCTAAGCTAAGCATGATAGTAATAGGGATGTTAACTTAGGAAATTTCTACTAAGGTTTCATCTACTAGGATTTCCCATAGCATAGTTTATACTTAGCAAAATTCCATGCAAGTCCTACTTAGAAATATCACTAATGCATAGTGAAAAAAATGGGACAAAAATATGAAGCATCACTTGCCTTTTTGTAAGAGAGTATAAGTTCACTCCTTGTCTTTTAAACAATCACAATCTTCAAGTCACTACAATTCAATCAAGCAAACAACATTTCAATCTACCATTCAAGCAATTCATCACATAAAATAATAATAACAAAATAATGCATGCAAGCATGCTAAAGATTGTTTTATTTGGAGAAGTGGTTTCTAATGGGTTATAAACATTTGAGAACACCTAATGATCATTTTATAAAGTGGCAAAATCATTTGTATAAGTTTTTACTTCATAAACCATTTTTAACCCAAGTCATTATTTTATGTGGTGAAGGAATGCTTTTAATAAGGCAACATTCTACAGGGTTCACAAAATATGCTTTCAAACCATAAAACCTTGTGTTTAGGGTCAGAGAGTTTATTCCCAAAACATTTCTCAAAGGTTTTCTTCCAAAACCATTTTTAATAATTAAACCATATTTTTATTTGACTAGAAATGGTTTAAATCAAAGATTTATTCTTTTGCTTCACCAAATACATTTTTGAAACCACAATTTGTTTCCTATGGTTAGTAGGTTCAAAACACACCATTTGCCAAAGATTTTATCCTCAAAAACATTTTGGAATAAATTTTATATCCTAAACATGCATACACAAGTTTCTGTAAAAACAAACAATTTAACAGAAGCTTTTTACTAAACAAAGTGCATGGTTGGCTAGGGCTTGTCTTGCTGAATCCATTGATATACAATTTGCAAAATTTGGACGTGTAGATTAAAAGTTATAGATTTTACAAAATCTAGCATCTAATAGATCAAATCTGTTTTTAATCAAACGAACAGAGACACGTGGCTGCTTCTCATTCGCCCATACCGGTTCGTCTGGATCACGCACTGAGGCCGTTGGATTTAAGTTACATCGCACGGCACAGAGGTGTTACTTACCCCTTCGGTTAAGTTTCTATCATGTCCTTTGGATCTGCATCTAACGGCTCTAAGCGTCTGGTCATGGATTGGCAGCACTAGCAACGGTGAGCGGCGGCGACGCGTTCAGGCGGTGGTGCTCCGGCTAATACAGGAAGCAAGGGGGGTGGGGAATACGCTCACCGGGTTCGCTGGGTCGCGGTGATGCTCAAGGTGGCCGCAGGATGGTCAGGGGCGCACGGAGTCGATGTTGATTGCTCGCCGGAGATGCTCCTGGCGTCGGGCTCCTCTGTTCGTCATCGGAGGCGAAGGTACGGGTCACGCCAAACCAAACAAACCATGCAGTTAGATGCGTACGGGATAGGCGAATACGTGAGCATCGGTCAGAGGGGATGGGGCGGTCAGAAGTTACCAGGGGGTATCGCCGGAGTGGAGGCAGACGGCGGCGGTTCTCGGTTGTCGTCGTTGCCGATGTTTCAAGGCGTGCACGAGTGAGTGGGTGGTATGGGTAGATGCAGGGGATGATGGGAATCACACTCGTGTGCTCTGGGGGCAGTGGGGAGGTTCGTGCTCGCCAGAATTGCTCGGAGAGTTCGTCGGAGCAGAGAATGCTCAAGCGCGAAATCAAGGCAGCCTTGTGGCCGAGAGGGAAGGGTAAGTGAGGGGAAAGAGAGAGGAGAGGCATGCGAGTTAACGGGCGTGATCGCGGGGAGGGATTAGTGCGGTAGTAACGCGTATTGAAACGATCATTCAACGGCCAGTAACGGCAAGGTGAGGGCGTGGTCACCGCGGGGAGGAAGAAGATGACCTGGCGTGGGGTCCCTTGGCAGTGAGAGAGAGAGAATAGATGGGTCCGGGCGTTCAGCGACTGCGTGGGTTTCTTTCGCGGTGAGAACACGTTTCGCGAGAGAGTGGGGGTGGGCTTGCTGATGGGCTTAGTGGGCTAGCTAGGCTGGGCTGCACCTTTTCAATTTTTTTGTTCTGTTTGCTTATCTTTTTCTCTTTCTTTAATTCTGTTTTGATTTTGATCAAACAATTCAAACACTTATTTGAATTCAAACCTTTGCCATAATTTGTGTAGGTTTAAATATTGATTAGTATTATATTCTGAAGTCAATTTTGAAATAAAATTTTATTCTTTTTGGGGTCTTTTAATTATTAAATTAGGCCCTTGTTTTAAATCAAATAGGATTTAATAATAATTGAAACACCATTTAAATTCTTAAACCTTCCAAATCTTTTCAGTAGGTTTTATTTGATTATTTGGGTGTCAAATAATTCATCTTGAATTATTTGGAAAGTATTTGATATGATTCATAAATCATTTGATTTGGGTATTTGTTTTAATTCCAATGGAATTTAATACTCCCTCTGTTCCTTGATATAAGGTGTATAGTTTTGTTGCACGAATATTAGCACATAGGCTATAAGGAAAAATCGATACTTTTATATGTTAATACACGTAGGTGACTGATGTGAGAATAGAGGAAAATATGGAAATCTCGGTATCTCATCTCTCCAAATCAGTTTGACTCCTAAATTATGTAAAACAAATCCCACAATCCCATCATATACCTTATATTCTGGAATTTTTTACAGAAAACTATACACCTTATATCAAGGAACGGAAGGAGTATAGTTTAATTCCCTAAATTTTTATTTGGAAGATTTCTTTTATTTATTAATTTAAACAACTTTTATTCACTTGAGTAAATTCCAGATTACTATTTTCCCATGAGTTATATAATTATTCCTATTAGAGATTTGTCTTTATTAAAATAGGGATAGAATGGTTAATGCCATTTTATTTTATTTTGGAAATTATTTATCCTTTTATTTTATTTGGATTTGGATTCCATTCATTCTATTTGCTTATGGATTAGGCCAAGATTTATTTGGTCTTTCAAATATTCTTTATCTAATGTTTCTTTGTTCATCTTATAAAATCCATATCTTTTTATTTAGAGATCCAAACTTGGTGATTCCAATTTGTGAAATCTTATTTAATTCTTGTTTATCTTTTTAATTCCCTTTAGGATAATTTGATCATCAATTGGTATGGTTTTCTCGACAAGTGCTTTATTAGCTTTGAAATTTTTAATTTCCTTACTTATTAAATTCATAAGATTTTATCTATGGCTCCATATTAAGTGAAATCAATTTCCATGGTTTTATAATATTTCCATTTGTCTTTCTTGATAATTTGTAAATGTTTGTTGACAAATTTTTATATGGATCAAATCCATGGGCTTGGGGATAATTTGGAAATGATTTTCATTCCATTTGGGTTTAGGGTTTTGGATTTATTTTCCAAGTGTTTAAATTTCCAGATACAATCATTGAGGAATGCATTTCTGTTGATTTGGATTTTGTTGGATTCAAACTTTAAAGTTTGTTCAAGATGGGATTTTAGGTTTCCTTTTTGAACAAAGTTTCTTTTCACCCTGATTTTCAACAATAATTTTATTTTATTTATTTATTTTTCACATTACAAGATTTGGAAAATCTTGGGATGTGACAGACCTAGTCACATGCTTGCAAGCCAATTGGATGACATTCGACCGAGAGGGCCCAGAGTATATCTATCCGTTATATGGATGGACAAATCCCACTCTTGATCCATGTGCCTGAACACATACTTCCAGAATACCTAATGCCACCTTTATAACCACCTAGTTACAGAAGTTGTGTTTGATGTCATCAAAGCATTCATCCGGGGATGGTGATTAACATGATCTCATGGTCGAAGGATTAGGTTACTATGTATTTGAAAGCTTGTAGCAAACAAACTCTAAATGACTTGATCTTACGCTACGCTTACTATAGGAGTGTGTCCATCATATCATTCTCCTAATGACATGATCTTGTCATTAATAACATCTAATGTCCATGATTAGGAAACCATGGTCATCTATTAATCAACAAGCTAGTTCAACAAGAGGCATTACTAGGGACTCTTTTATGTTTACAAAACACACGAGTATTGATGTTTCCGGTTAATACAATTTTAGCATGACATGTAAACATTTATCATAAACACAAAGATATAATAATAACCAACTTATTATTGCCTCTTGGGCATATCTCCAACATGTTAACCCCAGCGACCCACATGGTACTATGTTGTCCGGATGACTGGACTAAAGCATTGTGGCCAAGAGTAAGGTTCTTACCAGGCCTTGTAGATCTTATCGAGGCATTATCGTGCATCGAACGGTGCCTGGTTATGTCTCTGCCTATTGCCTTCATGAGGTGGAGATTTATGCCTTGAGTCATGAGATATGTGTGGTCCTCCGACATGATGGTTCCTTGGAGGCGACGATGGTGACGGTGGTGGTGGATTAGCTCTCTTGCTTTCAAGGCTTGTGAATCACTGTGCATGCCATGCTTGTTGGGCAGGCGGTGGGAACCGTGACTATCATTGCCCATTCGTCTATCATTATAGTTGTCGTGGCCTCCGCCCTAGTGCCCCTGCTATGCTTCATGAATGATGATGCCACCCTATGGGTGTCTCGGAGGTGGCATGCTGGTACGATGATGTGGTTGATCTTCCTCATGAGGCCAAGATTGCCAGGGGCACAGGGAATCATCGAGGCTGGCCCTTGTCTCCTTTGCTGGAGGAAATTGGGATAGCGCCTGTCATGTTGTGTTCTTTACTTCGCCTTTGTTCCATAGAACCAGTGTGCGATCCGACATCCTAAGCAAGGTTGTGAATTTGCTGAGCTGGAGATCCACCCCTCTGTTGGTTCTGAGTACTATACTAGCAAAGCTCTAGATTGGTCTCGAGCCTTTGATAGGTGGCCTTTTCTTGTTGCTTGACGGCCTTGGCTACTAGGTCATAGACTTCATCGACCGCTATAGGTAATTTATCCTGCTCCAGCAGTGTTTTGGCGATGACTATGTTCAAGGAGTGCGTTGGCATGACCTTCTTTCTAGCCTTATCAATGTAAGGGGTAGCCGTTGGTTTCTCTTCCCTAGCCAGATCCCATCACAATCTTCGCTTGATGCAGGGTCTTCGATGATGTGTGCGGAAGCTCGTACTGCTTTCTACTATGCGAGCATCTTCTTGTACTCTGCTTCCATCGATTTTGTCGCCTTGATGGAGGCCTTCGCCTTATCTAGGTCCTTGTTGAGCTTCGCGCTCTGCTCCGAAATGTACTTGGCCTCCGCAAGGATCACTTGGCGCTTCTCATCTAGCTGGACGACGTTCCGGATATGTTCCACGGTCAGCGGCTCTGCGAGGGTTTCTCCATAGATCACCTGGTCGGCCAGAGGGGGCATGGCGGTGGTGGAGTATTTTCTTGATTGGTACCGCTGGGTATAGTAACCAGTCTGTGCGCTTGCTGCAGGGGCATGGCCTTTGCTGAATCCATAGGATCTACACCATCCTTACATGCGGCTGCGGCCCTCCTTGCATCGTTTGAGGCTGGTGGAGCTGCTCCAGCATATGGATTCTCCTGATTTTCTTCAACCACATTTACAATGGTCATGAGTACCAGATGGCAAGTGATATCTTTCTCATTGCATTCCTCACGATCAAGTTCTTCCTCGATATCCTTCATGATAGCTTTGAATTCCTCCGAGTTGGCTGGCTTGCTCCCATAGTCCATGTCACTGATGTTGGTGTAAAGTGTATCTAAGACTGATTCGGAGTTTTTGCCGGCGGGTTCAGAGCTAGATCATGATCCTGAAGTGATGTAGCCAATGAAGCAATTTTTTCCAGCAGCGGCAGAGCAAGTGCTTAGAGTGACCATGTCAGCCTCGGCGAAATTGTTAACAATTGCGATCACTTGGCTGAAACTGAGTCGCTGCACAGCCTCCTGCCGCCTTAGCGCATGCCAGATAAGTGTACCCTTCTCGAGTCCTTTGATGAAGTGGAACACGATCTCCCGCTCGGAGACTCCCTCGACGGAGTTTTTCTGATGCAGCCCGACCTACGGTCGTTACTACATCAAGGTCTCCAACTTACGCCAAGTCGTCATGGACTCCAAAGGTGAATCCGTTCCTCTATGCGAGCCCCCTTCCTGCCCTATTGAATGGTATGCTACTTCATACTCCGTCACATATGCATGATAGGTTCACACCGACCAGTACGGAGGCAAGGGAGGAAGCCCGGAACATCAAGCCCGACAAGACGGAGGCTTGGAAGAGGAGACGGAAGAAGACAGGTCGATAGCTGCCAGGTCCAAGCGGTACTACCGGTTGTGGGAACCGGTACTACCGGTCAGCGGTACTACCGCCCCCTTCTACCGCTCGCTACTGACGGATCCAACGGATGCTCCAAGACCGCAAGCGGTACTACCGGTGCTAGAGCGGTACTACCGGTGATGACCGGTACTACCGGTCCCAAGTCCGGTACTACCGGTCATATATGTGCCTGCGCGCACCTGTTGGGCCACAGCCCATGTATCCCCCTTTTACTTACCTATTTGCCTAGTTTATCCCCAAACTACCCTTGTTTAGTGGCTGGCCTATAAATAGAGCCCCCACCCCTCATGTATCCCTTAGGCATAGATGATAGACTAAAGACAACCCCCATTGTGGAATCTCTAGTTTTGCCTCATCCCCTTTACCAAGGGGACCGACTATCGTCACCAACCTCGATTGGACTTTGCATCACGCATCCATCGTTGAACAAGGCCTTGGAGTTCGGTGTCTCGTCTCCAAGTTGTCAAGACCCTCCCCAAGGTGTTCTTCCCTATCCGATGTGGATTTGAGGGAGCACGTTGACCGATCTTTCCCATGGCCTAATCCCTTGATTTCCCCCTTCGATTTGGTGCTTTTCTTGAAGATTTTCCGCCCAAATCACCCCAAAATCGCGAAAACGCGTCAAATCTGGGCGTCCCAGGACCAACCGGTACTATCGGGCTCAAAACCCGGTACTACCGCACCTCCCCGGTACCTAAACGGTACTACCGGGCCTTCGTACAACCAGTACTACCGCTCAAAAACCCGGTACTACCGCCCGGTACTGATCAAAAACAGCAGGTTCCCAGATTTCAACCTCTCACCGTTTTGAGCATAACTTTTGCATCCGAACTCGGATTTTGGTGTTCTTTAGATCGTTTCGAAGAGGAGAAGGAGTTCTACATCAGCATCCACGTTGTTCATGCTATCTACTCCATCCAAATTCCATGAGCAAGGCGGAATCCAACAATAAAGGGTGAAGATCGTCGATGAAAGGTATAAACATTCCGCGACTTCTCCCCACTTGCATTCCTTTGTGAACCCCACTATCTTTGCGAGCAACAAACACCTATTGACACTAGTTCCTCTTATGATTGCTTGGGCTATGCACATTTGATACCTTGTAGAATTCCGAGCAAACATTGTTAGCGCTATCTCATATAGTTATCTTGTATAGTTGTTGGAACAAGGAAGAGGCAAGTGAAAAGAAAAAGAAAAATAGAAAGAAAAAGAAAAAATAGAAAAAATAAAAGAAAAAGAAAGAGATATACATGTGCCTTATAGAATAGGAAGCGCAAGCTCGATGAACATCATATAGGTGGTACTTATTGTGCATATCTTGTAGCCCACCAATTTTGTGCAATTGAACTAGCGTCTCTCCTTGTACTTGTGTGACACGAGCTTATAGTCTTCGCTAGGTAATCATTTGGTTCTTAGCTCACTTTCTCCGTGGCACAAATCCCATTTATCCCACCGTGTGTGTTTTTTTGTACATATTTCCTATCTTGTGGATTAACTTGTTTTGCTTTGTGATCATTGTGGTTCTTTACTTGCCATTACAACATCTTGATTTCGGATTGGTTATTGACATGCCACTTTCCATGCCTATCCACCATAGGCCTTGTGTGTGTGTGTGTTTTTTGGTTCGTAGTTGGTTTTGGTGTTCCGCGTGAACTTCACTTTGCTTGGTTTATTGCTCTCAAGTGTGGCCACTTGTACGATATGATCTTCCAAGGTAAAGTAAGGTTTGATGCTGTATCCCTAACTCCCACTACCATTTCCATATACACCACTTGGTCTTGTGCATCATGTCTAGGGACTCCGGAACCGAGGATGATATCTATGAAGAATCCATGATGAGCCACCATGACTACGACTCCACAAGTATATAGGACATGACGGAGCACAACACCGACAATGGATCCGCATGCTTTGAGGACCTGGAGCACTACACCTACGACGACTCCACATGCATGGAAGACATGGAGCTCTACGTCGACAATGGCTCCTCATGCATGGAGCCTATGGAGCACTACACCGACAATGGCTCCACATGCTTGGGTGATATGGAGTACTACACCAACAACTACTCCCCAAGCATGGACGACTTCGAGTGCGACATCGATGACGCCTCGCCAAGCATAGAGGAAACGGAGAACTTCATCGACTTTGATGGATCCTCCATGAGCCATGAAGAATTCCTCCACCGTGTGGAGATGGAAGCCTATGTAACACCCTCAGAATCGGCCCTATGCAAGTTTTAGCGATTCCCGCCAAACCTGCATAGAAACGATTCAAAGGTGCCCACCAGGCACTTTCGTGCGAGTGGAAAACGAAGTAATAACATTACACAACAGTCCTCGATGGGACCCACAGAACAGATATATATTCAACACGACTCCATGAGTCAAGAATACAGATATACAGTACAAAGATCCAAATCACCTTGAAAACGATAGGGCGTCCAGCTACGGACAAGATGCAAATGGGGCTAAGAGCCCTGAAGAATAACCAATGGCGTCCTTAACCCTGCCCAGGCCAGGCCGGAAGGGTAACCCTGCTAACGGCGTCGATCTCAAAACCTGCTTAAACAAAAGGGGTGCCGACAAAGGGCAAAGGAAAAAGAGGAGCGTCAGTACTGAGGCCAGTACACGGCGAGGCTAGAATTCGGCGGTCCTCGCCTACATAGGTATGGTGGACTGAAGCGGAAGCGCATCATGCACTAAACAACCTATAGAGACTCGATACAACAAGCGGCTATCAGAGACGGGTAAGAAAGACCTATTCGGAACCAACCTGATTCTAACGCCAAACAAACCCATCATGGCAGTTTTATTTATTCAGTTATCGTTGCAGCAATTACTAGTCAAGTATAGATAATCATCCTGATAAAATAAGCAGTGGGTCATTTTAGTTAACCATTCCGTTGTAGTGGCAATACTTACTAATCAGATTCAATTAGCATGAGATAACCCAAAACCCAGCAGTTGTTGGTACTTTTATTTAGCCATTCCATTGTAGTTGCAATACTTACTAGTCAGATACAATGGTCGCAAGCGACACTCCAAACAAGCAATTGTGGGCAGTATTATTTAGCCATTCCATTATAGTGAAGCTGATTACTAGTCATTATAAAGTCAAATTTATAGCAATACTTTAGTTATGCTTGTCTATGATCGAGATACTGTGCTCCAAGTCGTCCATAACCGCGGACACGGCTTTCAGAAAGTTTTAACCCGGCCGGGGTGCACAAATAGCAACACACACTCGATCAACCTCGGAAAAACCAAATCAAAACCCAACGAGGCCTTCACGACAAAGCAATCACAGGATTCAGAAATATTTCAGGAGGCCACCCCATTGAGTAGACCCGCAACGAAGTTAGCTGACTCCAAGGAGGACTCAAGGTTTGCGTCAATGGCTGTAAACGACTGGGAACCCAAAACTGAGCTCGTCGATACCGCGAAAACATTCCGCTTACCTAAACAGTACAGTGTGCTCCTCGCACAATCGTAAATAAAGCAGTAGCATGGCATAAGTACAGGATAGTAAATAAAAACTCAAACTAGTTTGTGGCCCCAAGAAATAAGAATGAATCATGCTCTGGCTCAGGGGGGTCCCATAATCCTCCCGGATGTGGATAGCGCGATAAATCAAGGAACAGGTATCAAGCACTCGGGGTCCTACGGGACACAAGTGGGCGGTCGGAAACCAAATATTATCTATCACCCACCGATGCCTCTGCTTACTTACTTCAATTTTAGTTGTTAAACAGGAATTAAAGTGAACGATAAGTAAAGCCATGATCATCTCCAACATCAAACATGCGGCATTACTCCAACAACTGTGGCACTTGACAACACGCAACAGCACTTGAGCAAGCGACTACGACACGCAGGTCCAACTAACTACCACACAACAGGTAATAGGAGGTGTCCAAGGCAATATAAGGCTGCAAGGGATATCACGGGTACGAAAACTAGAGCATCGCAACACAGATAGCAATAGATCAACAGGAGGGAATAAATACTATAAAAGTAAGATGGGTAGAAAGGGGGAGATGCTCGCCTGAAAACATTGCCGAAGGTTCATCCGAAGATCGGGTCGACACTCGCATCAACTCAACGGCCTTATCCGCGAAGAAGCAAAACACTAGAATAAACATCGGATGCACTATTTAATACAACGGCAGAGGATCGGCATGATGCATGTATGATGTATGGCATGGCAAAGATGCGATGCAATTAGGCCATATTAAGCGGAACCGGGGTCCCGACAATTAATTAGGTGGTTCATGTTGTTTAGCTACCCCGCAATTTAAATGTTGTTTTAGCAAGGCAAAAGATAGCACCGGTTCGCTACGCAATTTAAATGAGGCCAATATGAGACTGGATTTGCCCGCATATGGGCCCCATATTTAATTATGCAGTGAATCGGCATAGTGCCCCCAAACCACAGACAAGGATGCATGCATGAACAATTAATAAGCGACAAGTTGTATTATGTTATAAAATAGGGTTCCGGGAAGGGGTTCACACATTGAGGGGTCTCGACGGTCTTGGGGTTCCGGGGTTCGGGGTCGGTCTCAGGGTTCAGGGTTCGACGGAATCGGTCTCGGCCGAAACATTCTCGGACAACGGAGTAGATCTTGGCGTTCCGTGGAGGAGGGCTTGGTTCGGCGTCGGGGGCGCATCGGATTCTCCCTGGTCGGTATCGACCTAATCGTCGTTGGCGAACTTGAGTGGGTCGGGTACCGGGGTCTTCGGATCCGTGAAGTAGACCTTGTCGCACGGTGTCCGAGGTAGACGAACCTGGCGTTCTGCGTCGATGTCCGTACCGTCCGTGTTCTCGAGCATCGCATCCGAGAAGGAGTACTTGTCGCACATGTGGTCTTCGGGTCCGTGTAGACGGTCATGGCGTTCCGAGGGGAAGATCTTGGCATGCCGATGGATTGGACTTGAATCCGGGAAGGAGATCTCGACGTCCCGTTTTGGCCTTGGTTACCTGATGTAATTCATCGGGGTTTTCCTCTTCGACCCTTCAGGTTGTCCTGCATGCGTCGATGCATCTTGGGGCGTGTCATCGCCACAATAGGACTTGTTGGGCATCACCAGGTACACGCGGATCCCCGCTTTGCAAGCAACGATGCCACAAGCACGTACTGAAGGCCATCCCAGCACCACAAGGCGTAACCGAGGCAAGCCACAGGGCCGGTGGACAGGTTCGAAGGCCAGGAAGCTCTCAGCGACAGATACTGCGGGGATTGGGGCGGCGACCTTGAAGCAGAGGAGGCGCCGGCGGTTAGGCGGGGCTGCAGGCGGACGCGGACGGCAGGAGATGCAGCGGCGAGGGCGAGCTCGGGGAGGCAGGCGGCGCCGGCGGCGAGGGGGGGCTGCAGGGCGAGCGGCGGCGCGGAGGCGGTCACCGGCGAGCGCGGAGGCGGGGGCGCGGCCGACGGTGGGTGAGGCCGGCGGCGGGCCCGGCGGACGGTGGAGCGGTGAGGAGGGCTCGGGGCGAGCGGAGGGCGGTGCTCCCGCGCAGAGGCGAGGGCGGGGCGGAGCTTGTCGACGGCGAGGTGGCGACGGAGAGGGAGCCGGAGGCGGGTCAAGGGCGGTGGAGCTCGACGAGGGAGGCAGGGCTCGCCGGGGCGGCGCTGGATGCAGTGGCCGAAGGCGGCGGAGGGGCGCCGGCGGTCTCTGCGGGGCGACGCGGCGGAGGCCGGAGGCCGCAGGCGGAGGGAGGCGGACCGGAGAGGAGGGAGGGAAGGGCCGACGGCGGCGGTTGCAGGGAGGGAAGCGTGTGGGGAGGAGGGAGAGGACGCGGGGAGAGAGAGGGTAGGTGGGAGACGGGGTGGGGGAAGCGGGCCAGGGGTGGGGCCAGGAGGGTGGTTGGTTCAGGTGGGGTGGGATCCCGAGTGGGGAGGCAGCGTGTGTGGTGTGAGTGCTGTGTGGTGATGGGTGTGTTGTGAGTGTGTGGCATGAGTGGAGGAGGGAGAGAGAGGTGAGGTGGCGCCATTAGAGTGGTGGGGGTTTGGGGAGGGGTGAGGTGGCGACATAGGATAGGTTGGGGTGAGGTGGAGGTAGGGTGGGTAGAATAGGTTTGGGTGTAAAAGGGTTTAGGGTGGACCGATTTTTGTACTGGGGTGGCCAAATGGGTCGGATCGGCCCGGTTTGGCTGCCCCCATTAAAATAATTTAATATTTTATTTGTTTAAAACAAGGCTTTTGCAAACCGATAGCAGACAAAACAAAATAATCCGGAGACCCGGGTTTTGTGTTTGAATTAAGACGGGGCGTTTAGAAAACAAATTAGGTTTTCCCGAAAATAGTTTTATGCAAGCAAATGCAAGATGATGACAATGCTCAAATGCAATGTGGCATGATGACATGAGCATGCGGTCATGATGATGCAATGCACAAAATCAACGCGATTTTCTAGTAGTGGTTTTGCGGGATGCCACAATTCAACACCACTAACAATGGATCTCGCCCTCGAGATCCGCCTCATGGTACCGGAAGGAAGGTCGGCGATCTGCGTCTTCTCGCTTCGTGTAGATCCTCGCGACACCACTAACAAGAGGTCGTGGTCCGTCTTGAAATCGGCGACACCACCAACAAGATGTCGTTGATCCTGTTCGTCAAGAGAACACTCCGGAAAACAACAGACGAAGTTAAAGGTAAGGCCACCTCTAACTTTCCGGGAAGGAGTAAGAGTTGCATCGATCCACCATTCAATATACAAAAGCAAATGATAAGAGTAATGGTATGGTCGCGACTCCATCCCGCACTCAAAGCATTACTCTGTACACGAACATCTAGGTTATGCAACCATCCCTTAGAATTTAGACTGAAGATCTCGACAAACAAGGTTCAGGAACAAAGGGGTGATGCAGACTCTGCATCGGATCTGGCGTAGATGATGTCGTCGTGTCGGAAAACACCGGAAGGCACAAACAAAGAACAAAGGATGGTACCACAGATAAAGGACCACTCAGACAGCATGAACACCGGATGTAACATCACCGTTACCAAAGGAGGAAGCGAAACCCTAAAGGTACGACGGAAACCCAACCACGAGAATTCCTGGACTCGAAGAAAGAGACGAGAGCGGATTCAAAACACGTAGAGGTAAGAGGAGAACAGCAGAGGGTTAAGGAGTAAAATCAGACCTAATCAGAACTACCCAACCGATTTTGCAAAAATAGTTTTGACACTCTACTTCGGCCGTTAGCTAGGTTATCCTACAGGCTGGACTTGTGGGGTATCGCAACTGCTGAGCTCTGATACCACTCTGTAACACCCTTAGAATCGGCCCTATGCAAGTTTTAGCGATTCCCGCCAAACCCGCATTGAAACGATTCAAAGGTGCCCACCAGGCACTTTCGTGCGGGTGGAAAACGAAGTAATAACATTACACAACAGTCCTCGATGGGACCCACAGAACAGATATATATTCAACACGACTCCATGAGTCAAGAATACAGATATATAGTACAAAGATCCAAATCACCTTGAAAACGATAGGGCGTCCAGCTACGGACAAGATGCAAATGGGGCTAAGAGCCCTGAAGAATAACCAATGGCGTCCTTAACCCTGCCCAGGCCAAGCCGGAAGGGTAACCCTGCTAACGGCGTCGATCTCAAAACCTGCTTAAACAAAAGGGGTGCCGACAAAGGGCAAAGGAAAAAGAGGAGCGTCAGTACTGAGGCCAGTACACGGCGAGGCTAGAATTCGGCGGTCCTCGCCTACATAGGTATGGTGGACTGAAGCGGCAGCGCAGCATGCACTAAACAACCTATAGAGACTCGATACAACTAGCGGCTATCAGAGAGGGGTAAGAAAGACCTATTCAGAACCAACCTGATTCTAACGCCAAACAAACCCATCCTGGTATTTCCCCCTCGAGACCAAACGAGGAAGTCAACCGAGGGACTCACACAGTTGGCAGTTTTATTTATTCAGTTATCGTTGCAGCAATTACTAGTCAAGTATAGATAATCATCCTGATAAAATAAGCAGTGGGTCATTTTAGTTAACCATTCCGTTGTAGTGGCAACACTTACTAATCAGATTCAATTAGCATGAGATAACCCAAAACCCAGCAGTTGTTGGTACTTTTATTTAGCCATTCCGTTGTAGTTGCAATACTTACTAGTCAGATACAATGGTCGCAAGCGACACTCCAAACAAGCAATTGTGGGCAGTATTATTTAGCCATTCCATTATAGTGAAGCTGATTACTAGTCATTATAAAGTCAAATTTATAGCAATACTTTAGTTATGCTTGTCTATGATCGAGATACTGTGCTCCAAGTCGTCCATAACTGTGGACACGGCTTTCAGAAAGTTTTAACCCGGTCGGGGTGCACAAATAGCAACACACACTCGATCAACCTCGGAAAAACCAAATCAAAACCCAACGAGGCCTTCACGACAAAGCAATCACAGGATTCAGAAATATTTCAGGGGGCCACCCCATTGAGTAGACCCGCAACGAAGTTAGCTGACTCCGAGGCGGACTCAAGGTTTGCGTCAATGGCTGTAAACGACTGGGAACCCAAAACTGAGCTTATCGATACCGCGAAAACATTCCGCTTACCTAAACAGTACAGTGTGCTCCTCGCACAATCGTAAATAAAGCAGTAGCATGGCATAAGTACAGGATAGTAAATAAAACCTCAAACTAGTTTGTGGCCCCAAGAAATAAGAATGAATCATGCTCTGGCTCAGAGGGGTCCCATAATCCTCCCGGATGTGGATAGCGCGATAAATCAAGGAACAGGTATCAAGCACTCGGGGTCCTACGGGACACAAGTGGGCGGTCGGAAACCAAATATTATCTATCACCCACCGATGCCTCTGCTTACTTACTTCAATTTTAGTTGTTAAACAGGAATTAAAGTGAACGATAAGTAAAGCCATGATCATCTCCAACATCAAACATGCGGCATTACTCCAACAACTGTGGCACTTGACAACACGCAACAGCACTTGAGCAAGCGACTACGACGCGCAGGTCCAACTAACTACCACACAACAGGTAATAGGAGGTGTCCAAGGCAATATAAGGCTGCAAGGGATATCACGGGTACGAAAACTAGAGCATCGCAACACAGATAGCAATAGATCAACAGGAGGGAATAAATACTATAAAAGTAAGATGGGTAGAAAGGGGGAGATACTCGCCTGAAAACATTGCCGAAGGTTCATTCGAAGATCGGGTCGACACTCGCATCAACTCAACGGCCTTATCCGCGAAGAAGCAAAACACTAGAATAAACATCGGATGCACTATTTAATACAACGGCAGAGGATCGGCATGATGCATGTATGATGTATGGCATGGCAAAGATGCGATGCAATTAGGCCATATTAAGCGGAACCGGGGTCCCGACAATTAATTAGGTGGTTCATGTTGTTTAGCTACCCCGCAATTTAAATGTTGTTTTAGCAAGGCAAAAGATAGCACCGGTTCGCTACACAATTTAAATGAGGCCAATATGAGACTGGATTTGCCCGCATATGGCCCCATATTTAATTATGCAGTGAATCGGCATAGTGCCCCCAAACCACAGACAAGGATGCATGCATGAACAATTAATAAGCGACAAGTTGTATTATGTTATAAAATAGGGTTTCGGGAAGGGGTTCACACATTGAGGGGTCTCGACGGTCTTGGGGTTTCGGGGTTCGGGGTCGGTCTCAGGGTTCAGGGTTCGACAGAATCGGTCTCGGCCGAAACATTCTCGGACAACGGAGTAGATCTTGGCGTTCCGTGGAGGAGGGCTTGGTTCGGCGTCGGGGGCGCATCGGATTCTCCCTGGTCGGTATCGACCTTATCGTCGTTGGCGAACTTGAGTGGGTCGGGTACCAGGGTCTTCGGATCCGTGAAGTAGACCTTGTCGCATGGTGTCCGAGGTAGACGAACTTGGCGTTCTGCGTCGATGTCCGTACCGGCCGTGTTCTCGAGCATCGCATCCGAGAAGGAGTACTTGTCGCACATGTGGTCTTCGGGTCCGTGTAGACGGTCATGGCGTTCCGAGGGGAAGATCTTGGCATGCCGATGGATTGGACTTGAATCCGGGAAGGAGATCTCGACGTCCCGTGTTGGCCTTGGTTACCTGATGTAATTCATCGGGTTTTTCCTCTTCGACCCTTCAGGTTGTCCTGCATGCGTCGATGCATCTTGGGGCGTGTCATCGCCACAACAGGACTTGTTGGGCATCACCAGGTACACGCGGATCCCCGCTTTGCAAGCAACGATGCCACAAGCACGTACTGAAGGCCATCCCAGCACCACAAGGCGTAACCGAGGCAAGCCACAGGGTCGGTGGACAGGTTCGAAGGCCAGGAAGCTCTCAGCGACAGATACTGCGGGGATTGGGGCGGCGACCTTGAAGCAGAGGAGGCGCCGGCGGTCAGGCGGGGCTGCAGGCGGACGCGGACGGCAGGAGATGCAGCGGCGAGGGCGAGCTCGGGGAGGCAGGCGGCGCCGGCGGCGAGGGGGGGGGGGCGCAGGGTGAGCGGCGGCGCGGAGGCGGGGGCGCGGCCGACGGTGGGTGAGGCCGGCGGCGGGCCCGGCGGACGGCGGAGCGGCGAGGAGGGCTCGGGGCGAGCGGAGGGCGGTGCTCCCGCGCAGAGGCGAGGGCGGGGCGGAGCTTGTCGACGGCGAGGTGGCGACGGAGAGGGAGCCGGAGGCGGGGCAAGGGCGGTGGAGCTCAAAGAGGGAGGCAGGGCTCGCCGGGGCGGCGCTGGATGCAGTGGCCGAAGGCGGCGGAGGGGCGCCGACGGTCTCTGCGGGGCGACGCGGCGGAGGCCGGAGGCCGCAGGCGGAAGGAGGCGGACCGGAGAGGAGGGAGGGAAGGGCCGACGGCGGCGGTTGCAGGGAGGGCAGCGCGTGGGGAGGAGGGAGAGGACGCAGGGAGAGAGAGGGTAGGTGGGAGATGGGGTGGGGGAAGCGGGCCAGGGGTGGGGCCAGGAGGGTGGTTGGTTCAGGTGGGGTGGGATCCCGAGTGGGGAGGCAGCGTGTGTGGTGTGAGTGCTGTGTGGTGATGGGTGTGTTGTGAGTGTGTGGCATGAGTGGAGGAGGGAGAGAGAGGTGAGGTGGCGCCATTAGAGTGGTGGGGGTTTGGGGAGGGGTGAGGTGGCGACATAGGATAGGTTGGGGTGAGGTGGAGGTAGGGTGGGTAGAATAGGTTTGGGTGTAAAAGGGTTTAGGGTGGACCGATTTTTGTACTGGGGGTGGCCAACTGGGTCGGATCGGCCCGGTTTGGCTGCCCCATTAAAATAATTTAATATTTTATTTGTTTAAAACAAGGCTTTTGCAAACCTATAGCAGACAAAACAAAATAATCCGGAGACCCGGGTTTTGTGTTTGAATTAATACGGGGCGTTTAGAAAACAAATTAGGTTTTCCCGAAAATAGTTTTATGCAAGCAAATGCAAGATGATGAGAATGCTCAAATGCAATGTGGCATGATGACATGAGCATGCGGTCATGATGATGCAATGCACAAAATCAACGCGATTTTCTAGTAGTGGTTTTGCGGGATGCCACAGCCTACTACGCCAAGCAAGAGGAGGCGCATCATCAAGATTCCATGACCTTCAAGGCCAAGCGTGCCACACCAAAGGGCACCACCTACTTCGATGATTCACCTCCAAGGCGACATGTGCCACCACCTAGATGGTGTCAAGCGCCACCATCTCCAAGGCACCAAGCTCCATCACCTCCAAGGCGTCAAGCTCTACCATCTCCAAGGCGCCAAGCTTCATCACCGCTAAGGCGCCAAGCTCCAACTCCTATCCAAACAAGAGTGGCGTCCAAACATCATATGCATCAAGAGGCGCATAGAAACAAGACTCTTCATCGACAAACATCCTCTCATGAGCATCGCCACCATAAATAGGATACAAGACATCGTCAAAGGCATCTTCGCCATAAAGACGAAGAATTCAAGATGAGCACCAACCATAATGCTCAAGCAAGGTCAAGAAGGCACAACAAGCACAAGAAGATTGCCAAGGCAAATGATCATCGTTGCGAGTGTCATGTGGACGACCAAGTGCGCCACCTACATCAACCATCGGCAAGGCACGCCAATGACCTCCGTCGACACCATCATAGGGCACCTTCAACTACTCGTGCCACCACCACAATGGCACCAAGAGCAAGCCTTCCTCCACGACATCAAGCTTCAATGCCTACGCTTGACTTCCACAACCTCGCCAACGAGGAAAATGTAGACCTCTACTTCGCCAAGTTGGATAGCATGAGCCTACCTCCACCACTACTACGCGATGGCCACGAGACGGTCGAGCATGGGATTTTCCCTTCGACCATGGAGGATAGCGATGATGCCCATCTTATGGCATCCAACCTTGGAGGAGACAAGGTCAAGAATGGTGAGCATGGGATTATCCCTTCACCAAAGGAGGCGCATGGAGTGGAGAAAATCGAGCCTACCCCCATATGCTTGAGTGATGATGTGGTACCAATCCCATGTGAGTATGAGAGCCACTTAGCCCACTTGAGTGAGAACAAGAGTGAGATGAGTGACTCCACCTTATGTGAGATTGAGTGCTTCCACTTGGAGGGCATGAGCGATACTCCTAGTGAGTTGAGAGTGGTAGTTGATGGGTCAAGTGAGACCATTTCGATTTCTAACAACTTACCCTCTACCTCTAGTGTGTTCTCTTGTGTTGTGCTAGGTTCCATGGATGAAGAAGCGCCAAGTCATGAAGCAATGATGCCTCAATTGGAGAAGATGTACATGGTGCACGAAGATGATGCTACTCCATGGCTACATGAAGAAGACGAAGTCGTCCACAAGGAGGCCACTACTTCCACAACACCCACTTCATATGAGAGGTATGAACAAGGTAACAATAAGGGTGTTGATGATTCCATGATCCCACTAGTGGACATGATGAATTGTGAGGATATGCATGCTATGGACGATACTTGTGACATTACATATGCTTCACTCATATTCCCATGTGATGATTTGCCTTTGCATCATATCGATCATGTGGAATTGTTTGATTGCCAACTCATTGCCATAAACATGCCATGCTATGCATCTTGTGTGTATCCTCCAATTGCTTCGGACTTGTCTTGTCATGCTAGTCATTCAATTTCTCCCGTTGCTTGCGATAAGATGAATGCTTGCTATTTCACTTGTTTTGCTTGCAACAATATTGATCATATGTGTTATAATGAGATGCCCCCCATAGCTTTCTCAATTTTTGGAGATTTTGATGATTGCCATGATAAGCATGTTCCCCACTTGCATACTCACCATGCAGCTATGTCGTACTTGATTGAAATTAATGGTGATGTGCACAAGAAGAGATACATCATGATGGATGATGTGTATCTCTACCATGCACACACGTTCTTCCTTTTACATATGATGTGTGTAGGTACCCGCACGAGAATGTCAACCTCGGTTGAGCACGAGTTGACAAAAAGAGCTCTGGAGAGCATCCCACAAGTGAGTTCAATATCGAACCCAGCTCTGATACCTTTTGCATGCTTTGCATCTTTCATGTTGACCAATTGCTCTTTCCTATGGTTTGATTGCAAGCATGTTAATGGTATTATCTTCCCTTGTGACATTCATGTTTCTTCGCTTTTAGATAATGATGCTTTGTGTGTTGCAACCAAAATGTTGAACAATTTACCTTCTCGATGTTTTGTGTGCAACCACAATTCCTTTAAGAACATGTATTGTCATGAGAGCTTCCAAGAATCTCGTCTTGTTGTTGCAACAAACATAAGGACCACTTGCTCTTTCATTTGGTTTGTTTGCAAATATATTGTTTTTGCTTCCGCTTGGGATACTCATATTCCCATGATATTTGCTATCGATGATTTGTGTGTGACATCCAACATGTCGAACAATTTCTCTTTCCAATGGTTGGTTGGCACACATAATGATGTTGCTTTGGACATTCTTCCTTGCGTGTTTTTGCCGAATTCACCTATTCTCGCATCAAGGACGTTGATCAAAATTCTAGTCAATTGCCTTGAGTGCCACACTAAAACATTGTTTGGAGTTTTTGAGTTCCCACATTTGGATGATGTTCAAACGATTTCCATGCACTTTGACCTTGCATATGCATTCCATTTGCTATACATGCATTGTACTAATAGTGTTGTGAACAAGAATGGACATGCCACATTTGACATGCTCCTCTATCACGCACGAAAATATTTTGCTTGGTCTTTGTTGTGTGAAGGTACAAGTGCATACACGTCAACCTCTACCAACCACGTGTTGACAAGAAGATCCTAAGAGAGTTACCTATGGCTACCCTTCATCGAGCTATATCTACAAGCTAAGGTGACTTCCTTCTACTTGAGGACTCATGCAATAATCTTCATGAATTGGCTACGCTTTGAGTGTTGCTTTGCTTTTGTTGTGAGCTTTGTAGGCTTCAAGGAAGGTGAAGGAACATTGAAGTGTTGTCAAGTCAATCTTCCCGAGGACGACTATATGGTGAACCCCAGGATCAAGAAGGTCTCTCGACCGCGTCTACTTTGTGATGAACATGTAGAGTCGAGGACGACTCTTTTTGAAGGGGGGAGATGATGCAGCCCGACCTACGGTCGTTACTACATCAAGGTCTCCAACTTACGCCAAGTCGTCATGGACTCCAAAGGTGAATCCGTTCCTCTATGCGAGCCCCCTTCCTGCCCTATTGAATGGTATGCTACTTCATACTCCGTCACATATGCATGATAGGTTCACACCGACCAGTACGGAGGCAAGGGAGGAAGCCCGGGACATCAAGCCCGACAAGACGGAGGCTTGGAAGAGGAGACGGAAGAAGACAGGTCGATAGCTGCCAGGTCCAAGCGGTACTACCGGTGATGACCGGTACTACCGGTCATATATGTGCCTGCGCGCACCTGTTGGGCCACAGCCCATGTATCCCCCTTTTACTTACCTATTCGCCTAGTTTATCCCCAAACTACCCTTGTTTAGTGGCTGGCCTATAAATAGAGCCCCCACCCCTCATGTATCCCTTAGGCATAGATGATAGACTAAAGACAACCCCCATTGTGGAATCTCTAGTTTTTCCTCATCCCCTTTACCAAGGGGACCGACTATCGTCACCAACCTCGATTGGACTTTGCATCACGCATCCATCGTTGAACAAGGCCTTGGAGTTCGGTGTCTCGTCTCCAAGTTGTCAAGACCCTCCCCAAGGTGTTCTTCCCTCTCCGATGTGGATTTGAGGGAGCACGTTGACCGATCTTTCCTTGCGAGGATTCTATCGGACCGGTGGCCGCCGTTCGGGAGCAATCGGCCTTGTATCGTGTGAGTTTTGCGTGTGTTCATCGTGTTCTTCCCGAGGTGTGTGTGTTCGCTTCCGCTACCTTCTCCCTTTCCCCTCGCTTTCCCATCGATTTGACCACGAGATCCATGAAGATCGGGCACCCAAGATGTTAACCCCTCCATCATTTTCAATCTAAGCCATATAGCTAGGTACTCACGTGGTGTTTCACCAGGCCTCTATACATAGTGTGACAGATCGAAGACACTTAGGACACCGACGAAGTGTGACCTCTGGTCACTTGGGGGAGCCAATCGGATCCGCATTGGTCTTCCACCATTATATCCCGCACATGGAAAGTTTGAGTGGGCATTGATTTGTTGAGATACAGGCCGGCAAACTCCATAGAGAGATCCGAGCCTGATCATTCCTCCGCGATCTTATCCAGCCCGAAGGCGGTCCATGCGGGCCTTGAAGTATGTCTGACTTTCTTGGAGCTAGATCCTGAGCCGGTTTCACCGATGAAGATGTGAATGTCCCCGATCGAGACGATGGAGCAGCAGATAGGGTTCGTCTTTGCTAGGATTCGGAACTTAGGGACGATCAGAACGTTTCCAAAAAAGAGAACATGCCAGATGGCGATGGTGGCACTGATTCCCACGAATAGATTGGGTCTTGCCAGGTGTAGAGCTCGAAGCGTCTCTTGCCCCACGGTGGGTGCCAATTGTCGTGGTATTGTTGATGAGTACGCCATGGAGGGTTCATCACATAGCAACATGAGAGGTGGGGTAAGGCGGCGAGTTGGCAGATACGAGGTAACACATCACCCAGGTTCATATCCCACAACAGTAGTGGAATCCTACTCCTGTTATAAATCACTATAAGGACAATACGCCGAGTTATAGAGATCATATGGTTCGCTACGCGAGGTTGAGTTGTGACTTAAAGGCTCCCATAGGGCTGACTTATAAAGAAGTCAGGACATAGGGTTACAGGATAGAGTCCATACCGGACATATTACAAAGTCCTACACTAACACTAACTAGTCTTTGTGTCTTGTACTCCAAGGCTCCGGCTTTGCCTATGTCGGTACCATAGCCTTTCTTTATTGAACATGAGCCTCTCTTCTGAATCCTTCTAACTAGGCTGCCCAGCAGGCCATAGGCCTTGCTACCAACTGTGCGTCACCCGAGTTAGCCGGAATAAGATCATGCTATGGTGATACCCATTATACATATCCCCAACATTGATGAGTGGCTTGAGATTCTAGGTCGGCAGCCTAGAACCGATGGGCTAGGACATCATTTTTATAGTTCAGGTTGCTTAGACCATTTGTTAAGTTTGCATAATAATAGCATAACGTGCCTTCCTTTTTTGGTGTTTGTGATTAGTGACCTCTGTTTGTAATATTTTGGTTCTCTGCTCAGTTATGAGCTCTCTGAAATAGTTATTGTATTGTAGGACCGATGTTTTTTTGGAAAAGAGTATATATTAATATCACGGGATACCAATTACACCGAGTATCTGCAACAACGCATGCACTAGCGGCCTTACGGATGCACATAGCCCAGAAAAAAAAATACAAAAAAAGAGTATATATTAATAGTTATTGTATCATGGGATCAATGTTATGTTATCGATTCTGTCACTGTAAAATCTCGAACTCTAGGTTAGGTTTGTGTCAGATTATGGTCTAGGATTTGTCTAACCCTAATTCGTGGGATGTCACAATAATGCACTAAATTTTTTGAACAAGTAGAACTGAACCTACAGAATCCAATTGATTAATACATGAACTAAATCGAAAATAATAGACAATCTTTTGAAGATGCCGGAGCCAACGAAGACCTGACCTAGACATGTTTAGATTGCAGGTAGGAAAAGTTTATAACCACTTATCAATATCACATAGACATTTGGTTTCCACCATCTTCTCTAATCAATCACCGCCGCCCATACCGATGCCGGCCGGCCGCTGACCCTCGTCTCGGCCTCTATGGCATCCCGCAAAACCACTACTAGAAAATCGCGTTGTTTTTGTGCATTGCATCATCATGACCGCATGCTCATGTCATCATGCCACATTGCATTTGAGCATCGTCATCATCTTGCATTTCGCTTGCATAAAACTATTTGCGGAAAAACCCGTTTTTGTTTTCTGAACGCCCCATCTTTATTCAACTCCAAACCCCGGGTCTCCGGATTATTTTGTTTGTCCGCTATCGGTTTGCAATCGGTCTGTTTAAAACAACTAAAATATTTAATTAATTTTAGTGGGGGCAGTCGAACGGGCCGATTCGACCCGAACGACCACCCCCGGTTCCAAATCGGTCCGCCTAAATTCCTAAACCCACCCAACCTAGTCTACCCACCCCTTTGGCCACCTCACCCCGGCCAACCCCGTCGCGCCACCTCACCAACCCTCACCCACTCACCCAATCCCCATCTGCCACCTAATCCTATCCCTCTCCCCACCTCTCCCTCTCTCCCCACCCCACCAACCAGCAACACACACAGCCACACAAGCACACACGCACACCACACCAGATCCCCACGTCCCGACCCCGCCTGGGCCCCACCCCGCGTGACCGCTGCTTCCCACCCATCTTCTTCCTCCCTGGTCTTCTTCCATCCCCGAGCCCTCCTCTCGACCGCCCCGCCCCTTCCCCAGCTTCCCCTCTGGCGCTGCCTCTGCACCTCCCTCCTCCTGCCACGGGTACCCTCTCCCTCACCGCCTCCCTCGCCGGAGCTGCCTCTCCGGCAAGCGCGCCGCCCCCGCTCGTCCTCGGCCTCCCCACGCCCCGACGCCAGCCCCGCACGCGGCGCAGCACCGCCGCGCCCCCTTCTCCCCAACGCCGCGCCGCCGGCGTCCCCTCAGCCCCACTCCCTCTGGGCCCGCCTCCGCTCGCCCGCTCCCTCCCCTTCTTCCACCTCCACGCCCCCTCTCTGTCGGCCCTCCCCGACCCGCTCCCGCTCCGGCCGCCGCTCCGTCGGCCCTCCCCTCTCCGACCTCGGCCCCGCCCCGGCGCCGCCCCGTCGCCTCCATCAGCGAGCCCTGGCTGCTCGCCGACGTTGCCAGGAGCTGCCGCCGCCAGGGGACCGCCGTCCGCCTCCTCGCCGGCTCCCCTCCGCCTCGACCTCATCCCCGCCGCCAACGCCCCAGAGCCGCCGGCCCCTCGTCGCCTACCCGCCATGACCGTCCCCGCCGAGCTCCTCCCGAGTGGCCCCTGCCCGCGGCTCCGCCCTGCCCTGCCGTGGCCCTGCAAAGCCGCTGCGGGCGCCCCTCCCTTTTCGTCCCTGGGCGCGTTCCTCCGTCCCTGCCCCTTTTCGATCTCTGCCTCTCTTGGGGTGCTTGGTTGTTGTAGGGTGATCGCAAAGAAAATCAGAGGTGGATTTGTCGACTTTGGTGCCAAGATGGTGGCTGTGTTTTAGTTCTCCGACTTTCGATGGGAAACGGTGATACGTGTCAATGGACCACCCGACGGACAAGAGCTACAAGTTAGACAAGCGCATCGATGCCAGGGCGCGACAAGATCTCCTTCTCGGACCCCGATGACGCTAAGTTTTTCGTCGTAGATCAACAAGGCCTTCGACAAGACAAGGAACGCCAAGATCTTCGACCGAATGCCAAGACCGATCTGGTTCGAGGACCCGACAAGACCCTCGTGACGACAAGATTCGCGCAGAACGACGAGAGCTGCTTCGCGGATACAGTGCGACAAGATCTACTCCACGGACTCCAAGACCCCCGGCACCCGAACCGTTCAAGTTCGTCGAGAGCGGCAAGATCGACCGCTGGGCACACAAGTTCTCCATCTGGTATTGAACCTCGCCGATCCCATCAAACCCTGGAACCCTGTCGGACCCCGAACCCCGGAACCCCAAGATCGTCGAGCCCCCCTATGTGTGACCTCTTATTATGAGAACCCTATTTTATAATATAATAACAACTTGTTGCATATTAATCATTCATCTCGCATGCATATCATTGGTTTGGGGGCATTATGCCGATTCACCTAATAATTAAATATGGGGCCCATATGCGGGCAAATCTAGCCTTATATTGGCCTCATTTAAATTTGTGTAGCAAACCCAGTGCTATCTTCTGCCATGTTAAGACAACATTTAATTTGCGGGGTAGATAAACAACTAGAACCATTTAATTAATTGTCGGGACCTCCGGTTCCGCTTAATATGACCTAATTGCATCGCACCTTTGCCATGTCATACATCATACATGCATCATGCCGATCTTCTGCTGTTGTGTTAAATAGTACATCCGGTGTTTATTCTAGCGTTTTGCTTCTTCGCGGATAAGGCCGATGAGTTGATGCGAGTGTCGACCCGATCTTCGGTTGAACCTTCGGCAATGTTTTTCAGGCGAGCATCTCCCTCTTTCTACCTATCTTACTTTATAGCCTTTATTCCTTCCTGTTGATCTATTGCTATCTGTGTTGCGATGCTCTAGATTTCGTACCCGTGTTTTCCTTGCAGCCTTATATTGCCTTGGACACCTCCTATTAGCTGTTGTTTGGTAGATAGTGGGACTTGCGCGTCGTATTCGCTTGCTCAAGTGTTGTTGCGTGTCGTCCAGTTCCACAGTTGTTGGAACCTTGCCGCATGTGTGACGTTGGAGATGATCCTGGTTTTACTTATCGCTCACTTTAATTCCTGTTTAACAACTAAAATTGAAGTAAGCAGAGGCATCGGTGGGTGATAGATAATATTTGGTTTCCGAACGCCCACTTGTGTCCCGTAGGACCCCGAGTACTTGATACCTGTTCCTTGATTTATCGCGCTATCCACATCCGGGAGGTATATGGGACCCCCCTGAGCCAGAGCTTGATTCAGTCTTATTTCTTGGGGCCACAAACTAGTTTGAGGTTTTATTTACGATCTTGTACTTATGCCATGCTACTATTTATTTACGATTGTGCGAGGAGCACACTGTACTGTTTAGGTAAGCGGAATGTTTTCGCGGTATCGACAAGCCCAGCCACACTTTCGGGTTCCCAGTCGTTTACAGCCATTGTCGCAAACCTTGAGTCCGTCTCGGAGTCAGCTGGCTTCGTTGCGGGTCTACTCAATGGGGTGGCCCCCTGAAATATTTTTGAATCCTGTGATTGCTTTGTCGTGAAAGCCTCGTTGGGTTTTGATTTGGTTTTTCCGAGGTTGATCGAGCGTGTGTTGCTATTGGTGCACCCCGGCCGGGTAAAACTTTCTGAAAGCCGTGTCCGCGGTTATAGACGACTTGGAGCACAATATCTCGACCATAGACAAGCATAACTAAAGTAGTACTATAAAGTTGACTTTATAATGACTAGTAATCAGCTTCACTATAATGGAATGACTAAATAAACCTGCCAACAATTGCTTGTTTGGTGTGTCGCTTGCGACCATTGTACCTGACTAGTAAGTATTGCAACTACAACGAAATGGCTAAATAAAAGTGCCAACAACTGCTGGGTTTTGGGTTATCTCATGCTAATTGTATCTGATTAGTAAGTGTCGCAACTACAACGGATTAATTAAATAAAAGTGCCCACTGCTTATTTTATCAGGACGACTATCTTTACTTGACTAGTAAATTGCCGCAACTAGAACTGAATAAGTAAAACTGCCAACTGTGTGAGTTCCTCGGTTGACTTCCTCGTTTGGTCTCGAGAGGGAAACGCCAGGATGGGTTTGTTTGATGTTAGTACCAGGTTGGATCCGAATAGGTCTTTCTTATCCCTCTCTGATAGCCGCCTGTTGTATTGAGTCTCTATAGGTTGTTCAGTGCATGCTGCCGCTGCCGCTTCAGTCCACCATACCTATGTAGGCGAGGACCGCCGAATTCTAGCCTCGTCGTGTACTGGCCTCAGTACTGACGCTCCTCTTTTTCCTTTGCCCTTTGTCGGCACCCCTTTTGTTTAAGCAGGTTTTGAGATCGACGTCGTTAGCAGGGTTACCCTTCCGGCTTGGCCTGGGCAGGGTTATGGACGCCATTGGTTATTCTTCAGGGCTCTTAGCCCATTTGCATCTTGCCCGTATTCGGACGCTCGATCATTTTCAAGGTGATTTGGATCTTTGTACATTATATTTGTATTCTTGACTCATTGAGTCGCTGCTGTATATATATCTGTTCTGTGGGTCCCATCGAGGACTGTTGTGTAATGTTATTACTTCGTTTTCCACCCGCACGCAAGTGCCTGGTGGGCACCTTTGAATCGTTTCTATGCGGGTTTGGCGGGTTTCGCTAAAACTTGCATAGGGCCGATTCTGAGGGTGTTACAGCCTCGCCCCTCCCGGACCTGGTCGTCAGCAGATCGAGCGGCAGCACCGCAGCAGCCAGCAAAGGTACGCGCTCCCCTCCATTTTTTCGCTGTTTTGATGCAATAGGTGAATAGTATTAGGAGTATTTGTACTAGAACATGTAGAGAGCAGCCCCTAACATGTAGGGGATTTATTTGTACCGATGCAATAGGCCTAGGGTAAGGAGTACTGATTTGTACCGCCATTTATTAGAGTACTACCATTTAATGGGAGTGCGGTTCCCCGTCCTGTTTGCCATCTCCGCGTCCTCTGAGAATTTTCGGATGGATCAGTGGGACTTGCTCTTCCGCCGCACCTTTAATGAGATGGAGACGGAGGAGTTTCAAGCCCTGTTGGAATCCCTTCCGGCCTCTCTCTCTGAGGAGCAGGACGTGGCCTCCTGGCAGCTCCTTCCCTCGAGGGATTTCTCAGTGGGCTCGGCCTATAGGGCCCTGTTTCAGGGCCCTGAGCTGCGGTGGGCGGCCCCTCTTTGGAAGGCTCCCCTCCCCCTTAGTATTAGGATCTTTGTTTGGCAGCTCCTTCGTGACCGCCTTCCCTCGGGAACGGAGGTCGCCAAACGTAATGGCCCTGGCGATGGTCGTTGTCCCCTATGTGGGACCTCGGAGACGTGCGCCCATATTATGGTTTCTTGCTCAGCAGCGCAGTTTTTGTGGAGTTTTATTCGTGAGGCTCTGGGTTCGGCGTGGCAGGCGCAGGAACTGGGGGAGTTCCTGCAGTCCCAGGCCACCAGGACCGGTGGAGGTCGCCGGCTCTTTTGGCTCCTCTTTGTGGCTTTGTCGTGGACCCTTTGGAATGTGCGCAATATAAGATGGTGATTGAACGTGTGTTTCCCACCCGGGCAACTGACTCTATTTTCGCTTTGCCTGCCTTCTTACAGCAGTGGTCCCCCTTGGTGCGGCAGCGTGATCGGCCGGCTTTCGAGGCCTCCCTTCAGGCGCTGAGGACGGCGGCGTTCCCCTTCTCGGCGCCGACGAACCCTCCTTCGCCGCCTCCTGCGTCGTCCTGTGGGCCCTACGTGTCACCTTCTTTTGCTTTTTCTCCTTGGGCAGTGATGTGATGTGGCCCCAGCGATGTGTGACCTGTTTTTTCTTTCCTTTTGGCCTCGGCCATTGTGGTTGTATGTCCGTTTGTGTACTTGGGATTGTGCTTTCACTGGTAGAAAACGCCCCATGCGTCCCGGTTGGTAAGGGCCATTAGTCCCGGTTGCCCAACCAGGATGGGGCAATCGGGACTAAAGCTCTAACCTTTAGTCCCGATTGCCCCACCAACCGGGACAAATGGGGGCACACGTGGAGGCATCAGAGCGCGAGGGGGGGGGTGGAGCATTAGTCCCGGTTCGTAACACGAACCGGGACTAATAACCTGCTGCCGCGGCAGAGATTTGGCCCATTTCTCTGCCGCGGCAGAGAATTCATTTTGGCACATTTTATTGTCGCGGCAGCATTTTCGCCACTTTTTGTGTCGCGGCAGAGAATTCATTTAGGGTTGTTTTATTGTTTATTTAGTGATTTGCACTTATCAATGAAGGAACCTTATATTACATCATGATGACAACATTATATTCAATACACGGATCGAGTTCATGCACTACATACAAAAGTTGCTATTTGATGCTACCGGCCAATTTCTTGAAAGTTGCTATTTTTACAATTCCTATTGTCTATACACAGCCGAGTAGTATTCCCCTTGTGTGTTTAGGACTTCTGCATCCAAGAATCCCGCCAATTCCTCCTGAATTGATCGTACGCGATCCTTTGGCAGAAGACCGTCCCGTAGACGTTCGATCTGATTTAAAAAAGGAGTCAGCCTATATGAATGAAACTAAACACAATTTGATTGTAATTAAAAACTATAGAAATTGTTTACGTACGTGGAGTTGCTCTAAATTTCTGCCCTTCTCATCGCACGTCTGTCGGATGAACTCGCATACATAGTATCCACATAGATTGTTACCTGGTCCCTGCGTCAGGCACTTTACGAGAACAGAGTTCAATCAAAATAATAATCAAGCATGATAATAACTGTATCAAAACTAGAATCAAAGAGATGCGCGGATATAGCTAGTGGTGCTTACATTTAGTGATTGAAATGTAAGCTCCTCTTTCCAAACACCCCTAGCCTTCTTGGTGAACCGTTTCCAAGCGCTGCCCGGCGTAGAAAACGAATAAAATAAGTTATTAAGTACTTGATATCATAAAATTCACGAACGTTGCCGATATAGTATCATAATGATTAGAATTACCGCTGGAGAAGTATCTGCATGTCCTTCCATGTCTCAAGGGGTTTATGTTTCGAGTCCATGACTAGTACACGCCCTTTGTCAAGTTGAATGATTAACAGAATATAGTGGAAGCTGCAAATTCATAACTAATCAATTATATACTTAACATCGAGTAAGCGAAATAGAAAGTGTATACAAGACAATAACACTCACTCGAAGTTGTAAGGAAATAGTATTTCCCTTTTGGTTTCTTGAAACCTTAACGCATGTACTATATTATCCTCCATATCCTGGGGGCTTATTTTGAGATTAGCTTCATGAACCCAATATGGGTCAATGAAGCCAATGTCATAGATTTGTCCTCTGCTGCATTCGAGAATCTTTATTCTGCATATTACAATATGATTATATACATGCAATAAACAAAATAATATAGCTGGAGACAAAATTAATTACAGAATTAGTACTTACAGACAATAGGCACTGATGATCGATTTGTCCAAGGCGTCTTGATTGAATAATTGAAATAGTTCATCAAATTCAATGGATATCATGTCATCCTTATCTTTCCCATGATGCTTTTTTGTAACCCTCAGCACTATCCAGTTAGCCCCGGGCCTTGTGGCATGCATGTACCAGTTATGCAATCTTCGCATTTTTGTTGGAAGATTGTTTACCTCCTCAGGTTTGACGAGAAGTTTTCCGTACTGGTATTTGTATGCTACTTCACTCACGGGGAAGAACTCTAACTGGGATAAGTACTGGGCAATACTCATACCTTGAGCAGCGGCAGCTTATCCGTATTGTGCAACTACCTCTGGATCATACTGCTCTTCGGCCCCATATTTGCTCGACCCCACATTGGTTTGAGAAATCACCTTGAGAGGGGCGCAAGTCTGTTTTGCTTGTTATCCGAGCTGGGCAACAGATTTCCCGCTTGCATCAATACTGCTCTTCGAGGCTTTTTGTGCCGCATGTGACTTGAGAATAGAACGCTCATAGTCTGATGACAGCTTTGGCTCGGGTTGACGAAGATTCTTTAGCATTTTCAACACTTTGGCTTTTTCTTGTTTGGTGCTGGGGAACTCTGGCTCTTTCGGCTGCCTCAGCTTAGCGAAAAACGCTGTCGTTTCCGCATCAACGATCGCCATAGTCTCCTCTTCAGTACAGTCATAAGCTCTCTTGGGAGGAACCGTTGGTACTTTTGGAAGAGGCTCTTGTTTACGTTTCGGCGATCGCTTACGACGCATAGTAGCGGTACGCTTACGCATTTTATCCTGAGGCGCCGGCGATGGCTCCCGCGGCGATGGCTGCACCGGAGATTGGTGAGGCGACGGAGCCGGGTGAGGCGACGAAGACGGCTGCCGCGGCGGCGACGACCTCGCTGGAGACGGGTGAGGCGGCGGCGAAGATGGCCTTGGCGTGTTATTTTGAAGCACGATACATTCCTTCGGCCAAAGAATGGTGACGTTTTTTGCGTCACCCAGCACAGTCACATCCCCTTCACCAGCAGGGTAGTGAAGATCCAAAACCTCAAAGGTGGGCATGATTTCATCCACGCCGACAACATCGTAGCCCTCTAGAACCGGACGACAGTGGTAAGTTGGTGTGGGTCCAATTGGTAAGGCATAGCCGACCGCCACCTTCATTGATATGTTCACAACTTTGACATGTAGCTCGCAGTGTGTCATCTCTGTGATATCATCCACTGGGTAGCCAACAGGAGCCATCGTTGGTGCATCATCGTCATCGCCATTGTCATCACCCGGGACCTCGGTGGAAGCCACACTGCTTTTTCGATTATTCAATAGGCCGGTAGCATCGAATGCAGTGTGCTGCTGAGATGGGCCGGTAGTACTTTGCTCTTTCAGTGCGTTAATTTCATCTTGTTGTTGCTTTAATCGTTCTTCAATTAAACGCATTCGCTCTTTCTGACTTTCTACTTCAACTGCCGCCCTGTCCTTACTCCTCTGACGGCTTCTATCAGGATATTTCTTCCTCTCTTCGGGAAACCCAGTCCTCCATGATTGGGAGCCTATTGTGCCTCGTGTCCATCCATCATGTTCCTTATTTCCAAGGGCGAGTGTGAGCTCATCATTCTCTCTATCGGGAATGAAGTCCCCATCTTTAACAGCCTTTACTGCTTTTCTGATCCTCTCGATTGGCAAGGGGTCTTCTTTATGTCGTATGTTATATATACACCTCCCTTCCGAGTCCAACGTGCCCCCATGCCCGTAAAACCAATTCCTTGCATGTTCTACCCAATCGTATGTCTCTGGGGTGATCTTTTTATCACGCAGTTCCTGCTCAAGTTTCTCCCACTTAGGAATGCCAGCCCTGTAGCCACCTTGCCCCATAGTATGGTGATACTTCTTGTTAGCAGCATTCAGCTTATTCGTTTCAGACATTTTCTTAGCTTTTTCTGATTTCTTGTATTCCACAAACTCAGCCCAGAATGGTTTTATCTTCTCAAACTGAATATTCTTGAAATCGGGAGTCTTCTTTTTCACGACATAGTCAAGGTGCAATCTTTTCTTCCAGTTGGTGAAACACTGGGCCATCTTCTTCAAAGCCCACTCCCTGACCTTAGCCTCCATGGCTCTCCCATGTTGTAAGGCGTCCTCAACTAGATCCTCCGCATTTGGATCCAGCTCTATCTTCGGTAGTTTGAAATTAACCATGAGCCTCTTCCACAGTAAATCTTTGGCGTGGTTAGGGACAAATAAACATGTTCCCTCTTCATCCGCATTAGCAGGCCTATTCCAATTTCTAATGGTGATCGGGATTAAGTCCCTAACGATTAATCCGCATTGTGCCACAAATTTGGTTGTGACAACTTCGGGAGCCGTCGGTTTGCCGTCTTCAGCGACATCTTCGATCCTAAACCTCTCATGGTCTTGCAACTTTTTGGTTGGGCCTCGTCCGCTCTTTTCAGTAGATTCCTTCGATCCGGAGGGCTAAAATAAGAAAGATTGTCGTTACTATTTCTATATAGATAGCAGATGATTAATTAATGAAATTATTTATATTACATGCACCTCGCCGGAGCGGTCGTCTTCTCGATTACACAAGGCATCGCCTTCTCCCTCGCGGAAGGCAACACCTTCATCCTCAAACAAGTTGTCTACTCCGGTAAAAAGAGGATCACCCTCACCGGAGTTGTTCAGAAACGTTGATACGTCTAAATTATCTTCCCCATGGATCACACCTTGGATCAACTCTTCCTTTTCTTCGTCTCTGACGTGTGGGTCCATATTTTCTGCATAGGTGGAAAAACGAATAAGTCAAAGCGGCTAAAGGAGAAAGTTAAGTACGGTGTTGAGAGATATAAACCCTAATTCAGAGAAACCCTAATATATACATACACAATAATAAAAATGAAGAGAAAGGGAAACCGTGTAGTAGATAGGCACATCGTCGAACCCACATGCAACTAAGTTGCTTGACAATGTGAATCGGGTCTGGGGCTACCCACAGTGACTGACCAGTGGGGCCGAAGACCAATAATACCAAAGTAATTAATAAACCTAATAATACCTAACTAATAATAAACCTAATAATCGAAACACCGAAAAGAAAGGGAAACAATCAACACATGGCATCGATGCAATGTTCAAGCAAGTATGATGATATGACAAGTTAATTTGCATTGAATGTAACCCTAAGACATGCTCAACGATTTAATCGGTGTTCCGAGGGGTGAAAACCCTAACTCGGGGAAACTCCGGAACATATGAGAGGGGTGCATTTGTTCTTCTAATTATACTTGTCATTTAAGTTGTTGAACAATGCATGATTATAGTTTAGATGGACAGGTTTCATTTTTCTGAACAATTTGATATATTATTTGTATTTTTCTGACTTATAAACAATAAGTTATTGATTTTACAATATTAAATCATTTTCTGGAATTAAAAAAAGGGAAATAGTTTTTACACCGGGGCGCCCCCTAGCCAGTGAGACTGACAGAAGGGCCCCAGTGCCAACTCAGCCTCCACGCGTACATATCATTTTCCTACCACGGAGAAGTCTACCCACTGAGGCTGACTGATGGGCCCCAGGCCACATCAACTGCCACGCAAGCACGAGTGACGTCAGCACGACGTCACGCTGGCGGTGAGCTCCCAGGCAGCGGCAGCGGCGACGATAGCGGGCACCCCTGGACACGCGGATGGGCGCGTTAGAGAGAGCGCGATGAAGGGAGAAAGGGAGTGGCGGCGCCACTCCTTGTTGGTCACCGGAGCGTCGCCTCCGTCGAGCTCGAGCGGCGGCGTCGTCGGGCACACGCGGGGAAAGTAGTACAGGAGGAGAGGGAGAGAAAGAAGAACACCGTGAGGATCAGCAGCTCACCAGGAACACGACGGAGGTGGTGGCGAGGCCGGGCAAGCTCGGGAGACGCCGGAATCGACGGAGGCGACGGGCGGACGGAGCTTCCAATCCAAGCGATTGAGGTCACGCGCGAGGGGGAAAAGTAGCACGGGCGCGCGTGGACGGAGGCAGCGGCGGTGGCGGACGGAACGCGCGGGTGGCGGCGAGCTCGGGCAGCCTGCCGGCGTCGGGGGTGCGCGCGTCGGTGAGAAGCAGAGAAGTGAGATGGGGAAGAAGAAACGAGACGCGTCAGTTATAAACGAAGGGCCTTTAGTCCCGGTTGGTGGCTCCAACCGGGACTAAAGGGGCATACGTCCCGGTTGGAGCCACCAACCAGGACGTATACTCCAATATTTTCAGCAGACCAAGGGTTGGCGCGCAGGGGCTCTTTAGTCCCGGTTGGTGGCTCCAACCGGGACATATTCCCCTGATTTCAAATTTTTCAAGTATTTTCTCTCTGTTCCCGCCTTATTTTTTATTTTGGGGTTTAAATTTGTATTGTTTTTAAATGATAATTAATTTGGAATTTAGAAAAACTTTAAACATAAAAAGTGTTTGGATTTGAATAAATAATTCAAAACCATTTTCTTTTTAAAAAATAATTAATGTAACCATTTAAAATATGAACCATTTACAATTAAAAATGAATTAACTTATATTTTTTTAATGTCAATGTGGAAATTAGAAAAACTTTAAACATAAGAAGTGTATGGATTTGAATAAATAATCTAAAACCATTTTCTATTTCTAAAAAATAATTAATCTAACCTTTTAAAATGAATTAACTTATATTTTTGAATATTAATTTGGAATTTAGAAAAACTTTAAACATAAGAAGTGTATGGATTTGAATAAATAATCCAAAACCATTTTCTATTTTTAAAAAATAATTAATGTAACCTTTTAAAATGAAGATAGGGGACGAGCATCGTTAGAACTTGCATTGGATCTCTGAAGAAACCACATATTGCGAGTCTAAAAATGATTTTTTCAAAAAATCACGGGCGATAGATCATATACCTGTAGTACAAACCGGACCCACTTGTTGGAGATATGCCCTAGAGGCAATAATAAATGTAGTTATTATTATATCTTTGTGTTGATGATAAATGTTTACATTCATGCTATAATAGTATTAACAAGGAAACATTGATACTTGTGTGATTTGTAAACTTAATTTGAAGTCCCTAGTATAGCCTCTATACTTCACTAGCTTGTTGGTTGATTAATGATTGTGGTTTCCCTATCATGAACATTGAGATGTTATCAACAACAAGATCATATCGTTAGGAGAATGATATGGTGGACATACTCCTATAGATAAGCGTAGCATAAAGATCAAGTCATTTCAATAGTTCAATTGCTATATGCTTTCTGATACATAGTAACCTAATTCCTTCGACCATGAGATCATGCATATCACCTTTACCGGATGGATGCTTTGATGACATCAAACACCACACCGTAACTGGGTGGCTATAAAGGTGGCATTGAGTGTTTGGAAAGTATTGGCTGAAACACATGGATCAAGAGTGGGATTTGTCCATCCATATGACGGATAGATATACTCTGGGCCCTCTCGGTGGAATGTCATCCAATTGGCTTGCAAGCATGTTACTGGCTCACAAGGGATCACATATCACGGGAACGAGAAAAGAGTACTTATCGGTAACGAGGTTGAACTAGGTATGCAGAGATACCGACGATCATAACCTCGGATAAGTAAACTATCGTGAGACAAAGGGAAATTGGTATCGTATGTAAGTGGTTCATTCGATCGCAACGAAATCATAGAAATATGTGGGAGCCATATGAATTTCCAGATTCCTCTATTGGTTATTGTTCGGAGAAGTGTCTCGATCATGTCCGCATAATTCACGAACCGTAGGGAGACACACTTAAGGATTCGACGTTGTTTGAGTAGTTATGGTATTATGAGAAAGAGACCGAATGTTGTTCGGAGTCTCGGATGGGATCCGGGATATCACGAGGTGATCCGGAATGGTCCGGAGAATAAGATTCATATAAGGAAAGTCCCGTTTCGGAGTTCGGGAATGATTCTGGTGTTTTCATCGGGAATGTTCTAGAAGGTTCCGGAATGTCCGGCACTCCGGGGGGGAGGGGTACATGAATGTGTCATTACATATTGGAATGATTGCATCATGTACTAAGTGTTCTCGCTGTTCCAAATAAAGGATTAAATTGAATCCCAAACTGAAAAGTCAAACGGCCAGTTTGAAAGTCAAACGGCTAAAACAGGAAAGTGAGGGAAAGAGGAAAGAGGGGGGCAAACCGAGTTGGGGAGGGAGACCCTCCTCCAACCGGCCCGCCACCTCCAAGCCGAGTTGGGGAGGGACTCCCCTCCCTCCCCTGGCGCGCCGGCCCCTCCACCTATAAAAGGAGGGGCAGGGCTCCCTCCTCTAGACACACAAGTTCCTATCCTCTAAATCTAAACCCTAGCCCTAGACTCCGGTTTAGAGCCGCTTTGCTTTAGAGCTTCTAATTGCCCTAGCCTTCGGATTAGAGCCTTCTAATTGGTGTGTCTAAACCCTAGACCACTAATAGCTCTCTCATACTCCACCATACTCGCTCCGGCTTAAGGCGAAGCCCTGCGGGATCTCCCCTCTACTTCCGGTATGTGGCATCCCGCTAAAACCACTACTAGAAAATCGCGTTGAATTTGTGCATTGCATCGTCATCATCATATGTTGTTTGTCTAAAACTATTTTCGCAAAGCCCGTTTTGTTTTCTAAAAACGCCCCGTCTTGTTTCAAATTCAAACCCGGGTCTCCGGATTATTTTTGTTGTCTAACGGTTTGCAAAAGGTTCATTTAAAAATAAATAAAAGATTTAATTATTTAGCGGGGGCAGTCGAACGGGCCGTTTCGACCCGAACGACCACCCCCAGGATTTTACAAACGGTCCACCTCTAATCCTATTCCTACCAAACTACCTACCCACACCCAGCCTCCACCTCACCCGGACCAACCCCCTTGCGCCACCTCACCCTCTCCCTATCCCCCAACCAACCAGGAACTGCCACCTAGACCTACCCTCACCCACCCAAACAAACCAACACACCGTCCCCTGGCCACACAGGCCACACACGCACGCCACACGCACTCAACGCGCCGACCAGGCCCCTCGGGATCCCCCACCCCCTGCCCCACCTTGGCCCCACCGATCCCCACCCAGCCCGCACGCGCCTGCCTCTCCCTCTCTTCTTCCCCGCCGCGCTCGCTCTCCGTAGCCCCGGCGTCGCTCCCTCCCCACCGCTCTGCCTCACCGCGCACCGCCTCGCGCACCTCCGTTTCCGCCGGCCGCGGCCACCCAGCTCCGCCGCCCCGACCTCGCGCTAGCCCCGGCCCCCACCCCGGTACCGTCGGCCTCCTCCGACGCGTCTGCCGCCGGCGCGACTCCCCTCCGGCCACCGCCCCTTCTCCGACCTCGCGCCAGCGCCCCCGCCCCGAGCAGCCCGCCTCCGACGCCGCCGGACCCGGCCCCGACCCGCCGCCACGGCCCTCCACGCTCCTTCCCCTCCGCGAGCGTCGCCGGAGCCGCCACCGGCGCTGACGGACGCTTCTCCTCCGCGAGCGCGCGCCGCTAGGGACCCCGGCGCCGCCTGCCGCGTGCGGCTCCGCCCCGACCCCTGCATCGCCTCACGTCGCCCCGGTCGCCCTCCAAGCACCTCGCCGGCCACCGCCGCGTCTGCCGCCGGCGCCGCCCTGCAGGCCCCGCGCCTCCCCCTTCCGCGCCGCTCCACCCCGGCAGCCTCCCCGACGCCGTCGCCGTCAGTCACCTGCCGTCCCCGCCGCGTTTCTGGCCGCGCGAGCCGGCCCCCGCCTTTCACCTCGACCGCCGCCGAGCCGAGCTCCCCACGGCCCCGACGTTCCGCGCCACCCTCGTTAACCTCCGTGCCCGCCGCCAAGCCCTGCAGTGTTGTTGTTCCCCAGGAGGTGTTGTTGCCTGACAACAAATCCTTGTGTTTGGCCATGTAATTGTGGTGTTTTGGACACCCACATTGGCTTCTTCCTTGGTCTCCGAAGCCGACAAGATCTTTTGATGTTGTGCACACTTCGCTGCCAAGTTATACCTCCTCGTTGGGTAAGGCTCGCTCGACAAGATCTTCGATATGCGTCGCCATCCTCGTAGGCCACTTCGCGGACCCGGCGACCACACATGCGACGAGACCTTCGTCCCGGATGCGAAGTCGGGTACCCGAACGCCAAGATCTACCGATAACGCCAAGTTCTCCTTCCCGGAGTCGGACCCGAAGATGCCGTGACCCGGACGCCAAGACCGCCACACGGAACCCGATTCTGGACGCCAAGCACTTCAATCCCGAACGCCAAGTCCGATCTGATTCGAGGACTCGACGAGATCTTCGCAACGACAAGAACGACACAGACCCGGAAGAACCCGATGCGCCCCGACGCCGAACCAAGTCCTCCTTCCCCAATCCGAAGACCCTGAACCCCCGGAGTCCGAGAACGAGCCGCCGAGACCGAACCCCAGATCCGGACCCTGAGACCGACCCCGAACCCCGGAACCCAAGATCTGCCGAACCCTAATGTGTGAACCCCTTTCCGAGAACCCTATTTTATAAGTGGTCAACTATATGAATTGTTGCATATTTAATTGTCATCTCGCATGCATATCATGTGGTTTGGGGGCCTTACGCCGATTCACCCTATAATTAAATATGGGGCCGATATGCGGGCAAATCTAGTCTCATATTGGCCTCATTTAAATTTGTGTAGCGAACCCGGTGCTATCTCTTGCCATGCTAAAACAACATTTAATTTGCGGGGATTCTAAACAACATGAACCACCTAATTAATTGTCGGGACCCCGGTTCCGCTTAATATGACCTAATTGCATCGCCTCTTTGCCATGCCATGCATCATACATGCATCATGCCGATCTTCTGCCTTAGTATTGAATATTGCATCCGGTGTTTCTTCTAGTGTTTTCGTTCTTCGCGGATAAGGCCGTTGAGTTGATGTGAGCTTCACCCCGATCTTCGGTTGAACCTTCGACAATGTTTTCAGGCGAGCATCTCCCCCTTTCTACCTATCTTACTTTTATAGTATTTATTCCCCTCCTGTTGATCTATTGCTATCTGTGTTGCGATGCTTTAGTTGTCGTACCTGTGATATACCGTGCAGCCCTATATTGCCTTGGACACATCCTATTACCTGTTGTTTGGTAGATAGTTGGACTTGCGCGTCGTAGTCACTTGCTCAAGTGCTGTTGCGTGTCGTCAAGTGCCACAGTTGTTGGAGCCTTGCCGCATGTTGATGTTGGAGATGATCATAGTTTTACTTATCGTTCACTTTAATTCCTGTTTAACCACTAAAATTGAAGTAAGCAGAGGCATCGGTGGGTGATAGATAATATTTGGTTTCCGAACGCCCACTTGTGTCCCGTAGGACCCCGAGTACTTGATACCTGTTCCTTGATTTATCGCGCTATCCACATCCGGGAGGTATATGGGACCCCCCTGAGCCAGAGCTTGATTCAGTCTTATTTCTTGGGGCCACAAACTAGTTTGAGGTTTTATTTACGATCCTGTACTTATGCCATGCTACTTATGTATTTAAATTGTGTGACAGATAGCACACTATACTGTTTAGGATCGTGGCACGATTCCGCGGTGTCGACAAGCCCAGCCACACTTTCGGGTTCCCAGTCGTTCACAGCCGTCCCCACAACCTCAAGTCCGTCTCGGAGCCGGCCGGCTTCGTTGCGGATTCTACTTAAGGGGTGGCCCCCTGAAATATTTATGAATCCTGTGATTGTTCAGTCATGAAAGCCTCGTTGGGTTTTATTTTGGTTTTTCCGAGGTTGATCGAGCGTGTGTTGCTATTGGTGCACCCCGGCCGGGTAAAACTTTCTGAAAGCCGTGTCCGCGGATATGGACGACTTGGAGCACAGTATCTCGATCATAGACAAGCATAACTAAAGTTTATTGCTGTAAATTTGACTTTATAATGACTAGTAATCAGCTTCACTATAATGGTATGGCTAAATAATACTGCCCACAATTGCTTGTTTGGTTTGTCGCTTGCGACAATGGTATCTGACTAGTAAGTATTGCAACTACAACGGAATGGCTTAATAAAAGTATCAACAACTGCTGGGTTTTTGGGTTATCTCATGCTATTTGTATCTGATTAGTAAGTGTTGTAACCATAACGGAATGGTTAACTAAAAGTGCCCACTGCTTACTTTATCAGAATGATTATCTAAATCTGACTAGTAATTGCTGCAACGAAAACAGAATAAATAAAACTGCCAACCGTGTGAGTTCCTCGGTTGACTTCCTCGATTGGTCTCGAGGGGGAAACGCCAGGATGGGTTTGTTTGATGGTAGTATCATGTTGGTTCCGCATAGGTCTTTCTTACCCCTCTCTGATTGCCGTCAGTTGTATCGAGACTCTATAGGTTGTTTAGTGCATGCTGCCGCTGCCGCTTCAGCCCACCATACCTATGTAGGCGAGGACCGCCGAATTCTAGCCTCGCCGTGTACTGGCCTCAGTACTGACGCTCCTCTTTTTCCTTTGCCCTTTGTCGGCACCCCTTTTGTTTAAGCAGGTTTGAGATCGACGTCGTTAGCAGGGTTACCCTTCCGGCTTGGCCTGGGCAGGGTTATGGACGCCATTGGTTATTCTTCAGGGCTCTTAGCCCCATTTGCATCTTGTCCGTAGTCGGACGCTCTATCGTTTTCAAGGTGATTTGGATCTTTGTATATTATATTTGTATTCTTGACTCATTGAGTCGCTGTTGTATATATCTGTTCTGTGGGTCCCATCGAGGACTGTTGTGTAATGTTATTACTTCGTATTCCACCCGCACGAAAGTGCCTGGTGGGCACCTTTGAATCGTTTCTATGCGGGTTTGGCGAGTTTTGCTAAAACTTGCATAGATCCGATTCTGAGGGTGTTACACGGTACCACGCCGTTGTGCTGTCGGAATCACGAGGAGAGTGCTACAACCTCCACTGCCTGCTGGAACAAGGGAGAGGAAGGTCTTCGTCGAGTACCGAACGTGTGACCGACTGCGGAAGCGCTACCGGAACGCAGCGCCGGAAGGATCGTCTACGCGATCTTGAGATCGGGAAGAGTACGACTACATCAACCACGAGAATCCGCTCTCGTTAAACACTTTGGAATCTTCGAGGGTAAGTTATTCCATCGACTCGTTGCTACAATCTAGTAGATAGATCTTGGCTTGTTTGTTTGTATGCGATAGAAAATTTTTGTTTTCCATGCTACGAAACCCTACAGTGGTATCAGAGTCATGTCTATATGTAGATCTGTTGCACGAGTAGAACACAATGGTCATTATGGGTGTTGATGCTTTTATTGTCGATTGCTTCTTGTGTACTTTGCATCTTGCGGTATGTTGGGATGAAGCGGCCCGGGCTAACCTTACATGACATCGTTCATGAGACTTGCTCCATGCTTGACATGCAACTTGTATTGCATAAGTGGCTTTGCGGGTGCCTGTTTCTCCTAGCATAGTTAAGATCCAATTTACAACGGGTGATCAACAATGCTAGTATCAATGTTGTGGTTCTTGTTCGTAAGTTAGAACAACACTTATTGAAAGCCCCAAACCACGTAAAATATGCAAAGAAAGTAGAGGCGTCTAACTTTGTTTTGCAGGGGTGTGCAGTGATGTGATATGGCCATGATTGTGATTATATTTGATGTATGCAATGTTCCTTATTGTAAGTTGGCAACCGGCAGGAGCCATATGGTTGTCTTTATTTTATGTTAAGACCCGCGTGTCTATTCAAAGTAGTTGTAATAGTTGAAGCCGGTGGACGACAACCATGGAGAAGCGTCATTGACCTTGATGCAATGCCGATGATGATGGAGATCATGTTCGTGCTTGAAGATGGAGATCGGAAGCACAAAGAAGAAAGGCCATATCATATCACATATTATTGAATTGCATGTGATGTTAATCCTTTATGCATCTTGTATTGCTTAGTAGACGACAGTAGCATTATAAGATGATCCCTCATGCACATGAATTTCAAGTCATAAAGTGTTCACCCTTAGTTAGCACCGTCGCTAAAGCTTGTTGTTTCGAAGCACCACGTGATGATCGGGTGTGTTAGATTCTGCAAGTGTATACAACGTGAGCAAGCCAGATTTGCTCATGCGGAAACTAAGGTTTGATCTTGACGAGCCTAGCATGTACAGACATGGTCTCGGAACACGGATCACCGAAAGGTAAAGCATGAATCATATAGTAGATATGATGAACATGACGATTGTTCGCTATTGAAGCTGTATCAACTCTCGTGATGATCGGTGTTGATGTAGTGGATTTGGTTCGTGTGATCACTAAAACAATGTGAGGGATGTTGTTTTGAGTGGGAGTTCACCTAGGTTAATTTCATTATTAATTTGAACTCAATTTGTCATAAACTTAGTCTAAACTATTGCAAATATGTTGTAGATCAATGGCAGCCCCTACCATCAATTTTAATGCGTTACTAGAGAAAGAAAAGTTGAAAAACAATGGAAGCAACTTCGCGGATTGGTTCCGCAATTTGAGGATTGTCCTCACAGCTGGTAATTTGACCTATGTGCTGGATGCACCGCTGGGTGACCCACCTGCAGCTGATGCTCCCGATGAAGTAAAGAATGTTTACCTCGCTCGGAAGAATCAGTACTCCATAGTTCAGTGTGCTATCTTGTATGGTTTGGAATCGGAGCTTCAGAAAAGGTTTGAAGAGTCAGACCCATATGATATTGTCGAGGATCTCAAATTGATTTTTGAGACTCATGCGGCAATTGAAAGCTATGAGGCTTCTGAAAAGTTCTTTAACTGCAAGATGGAAGAAGGCAGCTCCATCAGTGAGCATGTGCTTAAGATGTCTGGGCACGCAAACAAACTTCAAAGCTTGGGTATAGTGATTCCTAATGCTTTGGGGATTTACCGTGTCCTCCAATCACTACCACCACGTTACAAGAACTTTGTGATGAACTACAACATGCAGAACATGAACAAAGAGTTGCCAGAACTGTTTGCTATGTTAAAGTCTGCAGAAGTGGAGATCAAGAAAGAGCACCAAGTGTTGTTGGTCAATAATACAACCAAATTCAAGAACGGCAAGTCTAAGCAGAAGGGACACTTCAAGAAGGGTGGTAAGAAAGTTACCACGCCGGCGAAGAAGACCAAGGCTGGACCCAAGCCTGATACTGAGTGCTTTTACTGCAAGGGAGAAGGTCACTGGAAGCGGAATTGCCCAAAGTACTTGGCGGATCTGAAGAACAGCAACATCAAGAAGAAAGGTATATCTGATATACATGTTATTGATGTGTATCTCACTAGTACTCGTAGTAGTGCCTGGGTATTTGATACTGGTTCGGTTGCTCATATTTGTAACTCGAAACAAGTGCTGTAGAATAAACGGAAGCTAGCGAAGAACGAGGTGACGATGCGCGTGGGAAACGGATCAAAGGTTGATGTGATCACGGTCGGCACGCTACCCCTTCATCTACCATCGGTATTAGTTTTATACTTAAATAATTGTTATTTGGTGCCTGCGTTGAGCATGAACATTATATCGGGATCTTGTTTATTGCGAGACGGTTACTTGTTTAAGTCCGAGAATAATGGTTGTTCGATTTATATGAGTAATATGTTTTATGCACATGCACCTTTGATAGATGGTCTATTCTTATTGAATCTCGATAGTGGAAATACACATATCAACAACATTGAGGCTAAACGTTTGAAATCAAGCGATAATTCGACCTATATGTGGCACTTTCGTCTTGGTCACATTGGAGTGAAACGTATGAAGAAACTCCATTCCGATGGACTTCTTGAATCACTTGATTTTGAATCACTTGAAAGATGCGAAGCATGTCTGATGGGAAAAATGACTAAGACTCCATTTTCTGGTATGATGGAGCGAGCTACGGACTTGTTGGAAATCATACATACCGATGTGTGTGGCCCAATGAGTGTAGCATCGCGCGGTGGTTATCGTTATGTTCTTACCTTCACGGATGACTTGAGTAGATATGGGTATATCTATTTCATGAGACATAAATCCGAAACTTTCGAGAAGTTTAAGGAGTTTCAAAGTGAGGTAGAGAATCAACGTAACAAGAAGATTAAATTTCTACGTTCTGATCGTGGAGGTGAATATCTAAGTTACGAGTTTGGCGAGCATTTGAAGAAATGCGGAATACTTTCACAGTTGACATCGCCGGGAACACCACAGCGTAATGGTGTGTCCGAACGTCGTAATCGAACTCTCTTAGATATGGTTCGTTCTATGATGTCACTTACAGATTTACCGCTATCATTTTGGGGTTATGCATTACAAACATCCGCATTCACTTTAAATAGGGCACCGTCTAAATCCGTTGAAACGACACCGTATGAATTATGGTTTGGGAAGAAACCTAAATTGTCGTTCCTTAAAGTTTGGGGGTGCGAAGCCTATGTAAAGAAGTTACAGCCGGAAAAGCTTGAACCCAAAGCGGAAAAATGCGTCTTCATAGGATACCCAAAGGAAACTATTGGGTATACCTTCTATCATAGATCCTTTATAGAGAAGGAATTTCTCTCGAAAGAAGTGACTGGAAGGAAAGTAGAACTCAACGAGGTTGTCGAACCTTCTCTCGAAATTGCGAGTAGCGCAGCACCGGAAGAAGTTCCTGTGGTGCCTGCACCAATAAGAGAGGAAGCTAATGATGGTGATCATGAAACTTCGGTTGAAGTTGCTACAGAGCCTCGGAGGTCAACGAGAACTCGTACCACTCCAGATTGGTATGATCCCGTTATGAGTGTCATGTTGGTGGACAACACCGATGATCCCGAGACATATGAGGAAGCAATGATGAGCCCAGATTCCAATAAATGGCAAGAAGCCATGAAATCCGAGATTGGATCCATGTATGAAAACCAAGTATGGACTTTGGTGGACTTACCGGATGGCCGGAAGGCTGTCGAGAACAAATGGATTTTCAAGAAGAAAACAGATGCTGATGGTAATATTACTGTCTATAAAGCTCGACTTGTCGCAAAAGGGTTTCGACAAATTCAAGGAGTTGACTACGATGAGACTTTCTCACCGGTAGCGAAGCTAAAGTCTGTGAGGATTATGTTAGCAACCGCTGCATATTATGATTATGAGATATGGCAGATGGATGTCAAAACAGCATTCCTCAATGGAGATATTGATGAAGAGTTGTATATGATGCAACCCAAAGGTTTTGTCGATCCTAAAGATGCTAACAAGGTATGCAAACTTCAACGGTCCATCTATGGATTGAAGCAAGCATCCCGAAGTTGGAATCAACGTTTTGATAAAGTGATCAAAAGCTTTGGTTTTATACAAACTTATGGAGAAGCTTGTATTTACAAGAAAGTGAGTGGGAGCTCTGTAGCATTCTTAGTACTATATGTGGATGACATATTGTTGATTGCGAATGATGTAGACCTTCTTAATAGTGTCAAGGAATATTTGAATAATAGTTTTTCAATGAAGGATCTTGGCGAAGCAGCTTACATATTAGGCATAAAGATTTATAGAGATAGATCGAAACGCCAAATATCATTGTCACAGCGTACATATTTGGACAAAGTTCTAAAGAGGTTTGGAATGGAAGAAAGCAAGAAAGGGTTCTTGCCCATGTTGCCCAATACGACCTTGAGTAAAACTCACAGTCCGACATCGGCAGAAGATAGAGAAAGGATGAGTAAGACTCCCTATGCCTCAGCCATAGGATCTCTAATGTATGCCATGCTATGTACTAGACCCGACATTGCATATGCTGTTAGTTTAACTAGCAGATATCAAAGTGATCCAGGAGTGGATCATTGGACAGCGGTCAAAAACATCCTTAAGTACTTGAGAAGAACTAAGGATATGGTTCTTTCTTATGGAGGTGATGAACAACTCGTTGTTAACGGTTACACCGATGCTAGTTGGAATACCGATCCGGATGATTCTAAATCACAATCTGGATACGTATTTATTTTGAATGGTGCAGAAGTTAGCTGGAGGAGTGCAAAGCAAAGCGTTGTGGCGAGATCTTCAACTGAATCGGAATACATGGCTGCTTCGGAGGCTTCACAAGAAGCGATATGGATGAAAGAGTTCATTACAGAGCTGGGTGTGGTTCCTAGTGCGCTGGACCCAATGTCTATCTACTGTGATAACATGGGCGCCATAGCCAATGCGCAAGAACCAAGGTCACACAAGAAGCTGAAGCACATCAAGATGCGTTTTCACGCTATTAGAGAACATATCCAGGATGGGGATATTAAGATTTGCAAAGTACACACAGATCTGAATGTGGCGGATCCGTTGACTAAACCTCTCCCGAGGGCAAAACATGACCAACACCAAACTGCCATGGGTGTTCGGTATATTACCATGTAATCTAGATTAGATGACTCTAGTGCAAGTGGGAGACTGTTGGAGATATGCCCTAGAGGCAATAATAAATGTAGTTATTATTATATCTTTGTGTTTATGATAAATGTTTACATTCATGCTATAATAGTATTAACAAGGAAACATTGATACTTGTGTCTAGTATAGCCTCTATACTTCACTAGCTTGTTGGTTGATTAATGATTGTGGTTTCCCTATCATGAACATTGAGATGTTATCAACAACAAGATCATATCGTTAGGAGAATGATATGGTGGACATACTCCTATAGATAAGCGTAGCATAAAGATCAAGTCATTTCAATAGTTCAATTGCTATATGCTTTCTGATACATAGTAACCTAATTCCTTCGACCATGAGATCATGCATATCACCTTTACCGGATGGATGCTTTGATGACATCAAACACCACACCGTAACTGGGTGGCTATAAAGGTGGAATTGAGTGTTCGGAAAGTATTGGCTGAAACACATGGATCAAGAGTGGGATTTGTCCATCCATATGACGGATAGATATACTCTGGGCCCTCTCAGTGGAATGTCATCCAATTGGCTTGCAAGCATGTGACTGGCTCACAAGGGATCACATATCACGGGAACGAGAAAAGAGTACTTATCGGTAACGAGGTTGAACTAGGTATGCAGAGATACCGACGATCATAACCTCGGATAAGTAAACTATCGTGAGACAAAGGGAAATTGGTATCGTATGTAAGTGGTTCATTCGATCGCAACGAAATCATAGAAATATGTGGGAGCCATATGAATTTCCAGATTCCTCTATTGGTTATTATTCGGAGAAGTGTCTCGATCATGTCCGCATAATTCACGAACCGTAGGGAGACACACTTAAGGATTCGACGTTGTTTGAGTAGTTATGGTATTATGAGAAAGAGACCGAATGTTGTTCGGAGTCTCGGATGGGATCCGGGATATCACGAGGTGATCCGGAATGGTCCGGAGAATAAGATTCATATAAGGAAAGTCCCGTTTCGGAGTTCGGGAATGATTCCGGTGTTTTCATCGGGAATGTTCTAGAAGGTTCCGGAATGTCCGGCACTCCGGGGGGGAGGGGTACATGAATGTGTCATTACATATTGGAATGATTGCATCATGTACTAAGTGTTCTCGCTGTTCCAAATAAAGGATTAAATTGAATCCCAAACTGAAAAGTCAAACGGCCAGTTTGAAAGTCAAACGGCTAAAACAGGAAAGTGAGGGAAAGAGGAAAGAGGGGGGCAAACCGAGTTGGGGAGGGAGACCCTCCTCCAACCGGCCCGCCACCTCCAAGCCGAGTTGGGGAGGGACTCCCCTCCCTCCCCTGGCGCGCCGGCCCCTCCACCTATAAAAGGAGGGGCAGGGCTCCCTCCTCTAGACACACAAGTTCCTATCCTCTAAATCTAAACCCTAGCCCTAGACTCCGGTTTAGAGCCGCTTTGGTTTAGAGCTTCTAATTGCCCTAGCCTTCGGATTAGAGCCTTCTAATTGGTGTGTCTAAACCCTAGACCACTAATAGCTCTCTCATACTCCACCATACTCGCTCCGGCTTAAGGCAAAGCCCTGCGGGATCTCCCCTCTACTTCCGGTACCACGCCGTTGTGCTGCCGGAATCACGAGGAGAGTGCTACAACCTCCGCTGCCTGCTGGAACAAGGGAGAGGAAGGTCTTCGTCGAGTACCGAACGTGTGACCGACTGCGGAAGCGCTGCCGGAACGCAGCGCCGGAAGGATCGTCTACGCGATCTTGAGATCGGGAAGAGTACGACTACATCACCCACGAGAATCCGCTCTTGTTAAACACTTTGGAATATTCATGGGTAAGTTATTCCATCGACTCGTTGCTACAATCTAGTAGATAGATATTGGCTTGTTTGTTTGTATGCGATAGAAAATTTTTGTTTTCCATGCTACGAAACCCTACACCACTTCCTATCGATTCGGCAGACATTTGTCCTTTTTACCCGGGATGGACGAAAAGGTTTGAGATGTACCGGTTGGGAGATAGTCCATGTAAGGTGGTCTAGTATTTTAGGAAAATGGGACGGTAGCATTGTGAAACGGCATTTTGGTGGTTACTTCACAAAACGACCCTTTTTTGCGCTCGGAAAATGGAAAAGGGCTTTTCCGTGCGACAAAAAGGAAAACTTCCTCCTGCAACATTGTTCTCCATACCAATGTCCACACACATGCATAATATGGGCACAACATCACAAACTATGTCGTGATTCAGCACATAACATCGGTCATTTGGACCGAAAGCCATGAAACCTCGAACATGATAGGTCATTTTGTGAAGGTTTTTTCGAAACATGATCAATATACCAAGTCTGGTATTTTTCCTTTCAACTATGTAACAAAATATGACACCACGCGAAGGATTTTCATTGTTCGGATTTTTTTTGAATTTATTATGCCCGTTTTGAATTATCTGAATTTCTAACTATGGTCGAACCGGTGTGCATGAAGATAGGGGACGAGCATCGTTAGAACTTGCATTGGATCTCTGAAGAAACCACATATTGTGAGTCTAAAAATGATTTTTTCAAAAAATCACGGGCGATAGATCATGTACCTGTAGTACAAACCGGACCCACTTCCTACCGATTCGGCAGACATTTGTCCTTTTTACCCGGGATGGACGAAAAGGTTTGAGATGTACCGGTTGGGAGATAGTCCATGTAAGGTGGTCTAGTATTTTAGGAAAATGGGACGGTAGCATTGTGAAACGGTATTTTAGTGGTTACTTCACAAAACGACCCGTTTTTTGCGCTCGGAAAATGGAAAAGGGCTTTTCCGTGCGACAAAAAGGAAAACTTCCTCCTGCAACATTGTTCTCCATACCAATGTCCACACACATGCATAATTTGGGCACCACATCACAAACTATGCCGTGATTCAGCACATAACATCGGTCATTTGGACCGAAAGCCATGAAACCTCGAACATGATAAGTCATTTTGTGAAGGTTTTTTCGAAACATGATCAATATAACAAGTATGGTATTTTTCCTTTCAACTATGTAACAAAATATGACACCACGCGAAGGATTTTCATTGTTCGGATTTTTTTTGAATTTACTATGCCCGTTTTGAATTATCTGAATTTCTAACTATGGTCGAACCGGTGTGCATGAAGATAGGGGACGAGCATCGTTAGAACTTGTATTGGATCTCTGAAGAAACCACATATTGCGAGTCTAAAAATGATTTTTTCAAAAAATCACGGGCGATAGATCATGTACATGTAGTACAAACCGGACCCACTTCCAAAACCAGTTGAGCCAAGAGACAACTCAGCTTTTAGCCAACAACAATGGACTAGACCCAGCCATACAAAGGATTTTGAAACTTAAATCCCAAATGTTGCAAGGATTAGTTACTCAAATGGTCAACATGAGAGAAAACTTTTCCCAAAGAGCTAATGACAGCAAGGATGACAAAGATGCTAATCTAGAAGGAACCCAAGCTAGCAATATTTTTAGAGATAAGGATCATGCACCCAAGGAACATGAAGATCAATGCCCCAAGAAGAGAGAAATATCTCCCACTCATGAAGAACATGAAGTAGAAGAACTCCTAGCTTTGGAGAGACCCAAAAAGAAGAAGAAGGACATAAGCCAGTTGCAATGTTACAATTGCAAAGAGATGGGACACTATGCCAGTGAATGCCCAGAAAAGAAGAAGAGACAAGAAGACAAACAAAAGCTGGTGAAACCCAAGATAAGGAAGGATTTTAGCCAAGTGATGTGCAAACACTGCAAAGAGTTAGGACATTATGCAAACTACTGTCCAGAAAAGATGAAGCATAAGATAAACCAGCCTATGAGGGATCTCAGCCTTGTCACATGTTTCAAATGCAAGGAACTAGGCCACTATGCCAACAATTGTCCAGAAAGGATGGAGAACAAGTTAAACAAGTCTATGAAGGATCTCAACCTTGGCCCATGAGTCAAGTATGGAAACCAAGGACACATACAAAGTTTGCTTAGAGAAGTTTCCCAGGATCCCAAGAAGGCCAATATGTAATTTTTGTTTGAAAAATTTTAAGGGTGGTAGTACCCTAGTTGTTTTGAACATGCTTGTAACCCTAATCTTCCCAAATCTCGGGACGAGATTTATTTTAAGGGTGGTAGCCTGTCACAACCCAAGATTTTCCAAATCTTGTAATGCGAAAATAAATGAATAAAATAAAACTTTGTTTGATTTTTAGAGCCAGAAGAAACTTTTTGAATTCAATTGGAACTTCAAACCCATTTGAATCAAATAAGATCCTAAAGGGATTTAAAAAGATAAACATTTAATAAAAGGAAAATAAAAACATTTGGAAATACTATTTTGAAACAATTAAATAAAAAGATTTGTTTTCCAATGAAATAGAAGTTTTACAAATAAGGATTTTTTTTATAAAGCCAAATAAATCCTTGGCCAAGATTTTGAATTAAAACATTTTGTTTTGAATAAAAATAGTAAAGGTTTATTTAAAATAAAATAATAAGGAATTAATATCCAAATTTTATTCAAATAAAAGGTTTTACCATTTTAATTAAAACATCAAAACTTATTAAATTATTTTAAATAGGTTTTGCTAGTATTTTATATTCTCTAATAAAACCTACTAAAGTGTTTTGGCTTTATTTTTGATTTCAAAATAAATATCTGAATAAAACAAATCCTATTTGATTTAATAATGAAAAGTCTATTTTATTTAATTATTATTGGACCCTAAAATAAAATGTTACTTTATTTTAAACAAGTTTCCAAGTATTCTTTATTTCCAAATAAAACCTACTGATTTGGTTTTGAAAATATTTGGATTTAAAATGGAGATTTTATTAAATAAACCAAACCCTATTTTATTAATAAACCATAGTCCATTTTATTTAATTAATAAATGGAACCTAAAAAGATTTAAAATATTATTTTATTTTGGAAGTTGGTTTATGCTACTAAACAGAACCAAAAACTCATTACAAGTTTGAATTGTTTGAATGGTTTGCATTGATTGAATCATTTGTTTGAATATCAAATCAGAAAATAGAAATAGAAAAGAATAAAACAAACAGGCAGAAAAAAATATGGAAAAGGACAGACCCAACTGAGCCAACCCAACAGCCCACTTAGCCCAGTTCTCTCCTCCCCGCAGAAAACGATTCGAACCAACTGTCTGACCCACACAGACGATGACATGTGGACCCCTCTTCTTCTCCCTTTCTCACTGGCCAGAGGACCCCACCGCCACGTCTCTTCTTCCCCACCCGCACGACCCTTTCTCCCCCTCGCCGGCCGTTGCAAGCTTTGAATCGCGGCATCAATACGCCTTAACGCGGCCACCTTAACCCGCAGCGATCACGCACCTTAAAGCGCTCGCCCATCCTCTCTGTTTCCCCCTGTCACCCCGCAGTATCACGCCCCCAGGCCGCCCCGATTCCTCCTCGAACTCCTCTGTTCCGACCACCGTCTTCGGCCAATTTAGGCCAGTACACGCCACCCCCTTCCTTCTCGGGCACCCTAGCAGCTTCCCCACTCCCAGACACTCCTCCCCGTACCACCCATTCGACCGCGGACACCCCTGAGCCTCGCCAACGACAACCTCCAGTACCGCCGCCGTCTGCCTCTACTCCGACGACGCCCACAGGTAAATTCCGACCACCCCGTGTCTTCTAGATCACGCACACATCTTTGCCATGGTCTTGCGCAGCTAACCCAGTCCTCCGTTTGTCTTCTCGTGGACCACAGCGTCGTCCTCGACCTCGACCGCGTGCGTCCGTCGCCAGAACCAACTCCGGCGAGGAATTACAGCAGACCCCGCGCGCCCCTTACCACTACGGCCACACGACCAGCATCACCTCATCCGCGTGACCTCGGTGAGCTTGCTCCTTCCCTGTTTCTCCTCCTGCCTTGCCAACGCCGCCGCCAACTGGTCGCTCCGCCGCTCGCCGTTGACATTCGCCGCCAGTTCTTGGCAAGGCAATAGGCACCGTTCGATTCAGATCGAACGAATACGATAGATTCACTTAAACGCGAAAGGGTACGTCTCCAGAGCCGCACGATTCGTTTAGATCTAACGCACAGCAGCCCACGATCCACCCGAACCGGTATCGACAAATAGGAAAGTGCCGCGTGTCACCTGCTCGGTTTAAAAACAGATTTGAAATCTGATTATGTTATGATTTTCACACCATTGTCACTTTTGATCCACACGTCCAAAAATTACAAATTTTATATCAATGGATTCAGGAGAGCAAGCCCTAGCCAACCATGCCCTTGGTTTAGAAAATAGTATCTGTTAGCTTGCTTGTTTTTGCAGATTCTTTTGTGAGCTTGTTTAGAGTATAAAAATTGTTTAAAAATGATTTTTGGATTAAAACCTTTGCAAAATGGTTTGTTGTGACCTTACTGACCCTAGGAACCAACCCTTGGTATTAAAAATGATTTTTGTAATATTTAGGTTGGATTACTTGACTTAGTCATTTTCTAGCCAAATAAAAAGAACGGTTTTTGCTATAAAAATGTTTATGGAAAGAAAACTTTAAGGAAATGTTTTGGACCAAACCTACTGACCTAAAACACCAAGTTTTGCAAATTAGCAACTCATTTGGTGAACAACTTAAGAGTTTTGCCTTGATAAAAACATTTTTCACCACATGAAATGATGAATGGATTTAAAAGTGGTTTTGGATAAAAACCCATTTGCTAATGACTTTGCCACTTTGGTAAATGAACAATTTGGATCTTACAAAGTTTAGAAACCCCATAGAGACCCTATTTGCAAAATAAAACTATCTTGTGCATGCTCCCATGCATGAATTGGTTTCCATTGTCTTGTGTGTGTGAATTTGTTTGAGTGATTATTGGTTTGGAATGTAAATTGAATTGGTGTTTGCTTGATTGACTTGTAGTGAAGTGTGAGACTAGCAAGATCAAGGAGTGAACTACCATTCCCTTCCAAAAAGGCAAGTGATGCTTCATACTTTTTGTCCCATTATTTTCTCTATGCATTAGTAAATTTTTGCTAAGTAAAACTTGCATGGATTTTGCTAAGTATGAACCTTACTATAGGAAAACCTAGTAGATGAATCCTTAGTAGGATTTTACTAAGTTAAAGATTCCTACTACTATCAAGCTTAGCCTAGCTAATAGAAAACATGGGTGGAATATATATTCACACTATGGAAAAATATTCTAAGTCTGAGGACTTAGGTTTTTTTTAATTAAAACAACTAAGTTAATGAACCTCCTGGGTGGAATGGAAGGATTGGGATATGTTGAGTGGTTACACAAGGCCAGGGGACTGGTGAACCTTGTGTATCTCACTTGTGGATGGCCACCCAGGAAACAAAGGGATTTGAGATGTCAAATGTTGAGAAGCTTCAAGTGCAACCACTTGGCAATATGGGCTCTGCCATGATCATATAGGTTGCAAGAACTTAGCCATATGGACAGAGGGTGGTAGTGTTTGATAGGTTGGAACGCGTCCATTTTGGTCTAAGGGAAGGATTCTGAAAGATCTTGTCTTGGGAAACCAAGTCCTGTGGGGAAAGTGCACCACCTCTGCAGAGTGTAAAATCTAAGTACTTAGCCATGTCCCTGGTAAAGGACAATTTGAGCATCAAGACATGGAAGCAATCAAGAATATCATCATTCAAATTTCTAAGTTAAAACTTGTGGATTAAACAAGGGTTGTTTGAAATCTTAAATCTTTGATTGGTAGATGCCTTGGAAAGGATCTTCAGTCTTTGATTGAGAAAAATGATTTTGACAAGCAAAAACTTAGTATTTTCAAATGTTAAGGAAAAATATATTTTGAGCAATGCAAGCCTCAACTCCACTTAGCCAAATGCATATAGATGATAGACTCCACTATACTACCATAGTATCACTTGCCAATACAATTCAAATGTATTGACCCTTGTGGCTGTAACTTGTAATGTTGCAGGTTTGATTGATTTTAGTGAAGATTGTTTGATTAGGATTACAAAGTCTACAACCAACATCTGCCTGTGGCACTTTGAAGATGAAGGACCCCATGATTATAATTATTCCGCTGCAATGTAATGTAATAGCCAAATGAGCTATGTATTGATGTAATAAAATTATGTTATTCCTGGTTATAAAGTTATAATATGACCCTTGTTTCTTGATATTACATCTAAACTGTGGATGCTAGCTATTGATCCAGGGACTAGCATTGTAAAACACAGGAGGCTCTATCTTATCTAAGATTGGGACCCCTACACGGCGGTAGCGGCATCGTCTTCCAGGAGACCCCTCTCCCACCCGTCGTGAATCCGAGGCTGGAATGGCCCCTGGTATATGCCATGGATGGGCTGAGGATCCCCAGAGTGGCAGGTGACGATGATGATGACGACGACGATGAAGACCCTGAAGCTGCGTACTATAGGACTAGGCATGATTATGACTAAAGGGGGCGGCTTTAGTCCTGAGTGTTAGCTTGTCCCGGTTTGTCCCGGTTTTAATATTAATAAATGTCTTGAGTGTTACCTAATAAATAGAGGGAAATGCCTATATAAAGAGAGGGTTCATATTTAGTCCCGGTTGGAGAAACCAACCGCGACTGAAGGGATTGCGGCAGAGTGGGCCAGGCAACACTAATAATAGGGGTGAGTGTCAACATTATGTCGTGCGGCTTGTACCTTGTCCCGGATGGTGTCACCAACCGGGACTAAAGATGAACCTTTAGTCCCGGTTGGAGACACCAACCGGGACTAAAGATGAGTCAGCACTAATAATAGCGGTGAGTGTCGACATTATGTCGTGAGTGTCGACATTATGCCGAGCTGCTTGTACTATAAATATGCATCCTTGTGAGTCCAGTCCTCCAGCCAGTTTGAGGCATCTCCAAGATGGTTTTAGAGAGAAGGGACACCACTACGGCCAGTTTCAGGGAGATGCCGATGGAGCCCAGTTCTCCGGCATCTCCGAGAAACTGGTCATAGAGGCACTCCCTAATATGTGAAATTAGTTAGCTCCGAGGCGTATTGATCTAGTTAGTGAAGTTACAAGCTGCAAGATGGTTTTCGAGAGCAGGGACACCACTGCGACCAGTTTCAGGGAGATGCCGATGGAGCCCAGTCCTCCGGCATCTCCGAGAAACTGGTCATAGAGGCACTCCCTAATATGTGAAATTAGTTAGCTCCGAGGCGTATTGATCTACTTAGTGAAGTTACAAGCTGCAAGATGGTTTTCAAGAGCAGGGACACCACTGCGGCCAGTTTCAGGGAGATGCCGACGGAGCCCAGTCCTCCGGCATCTCCGAGAAACTGGTCATAGAGGCACTCCCTAATATGTGAAATTAGTTAGCTCCGAGGCGTATTGATCTAGTTAGTGAAGTTACAAGCTGCAAGATGGTTTTCGAGAGCAGGGACACCACTACGACCAGTTTCAGGGAGATGCCGACGGAGCCCAGTCCTCCGGCATCTCCAAGAAACTGGTCATAGAGGCACTCCCGGTCCAGCCACAAAACGGGACTAACACTCAAGACATTTATTAATATTAAAAACTGAGACTACAAAACCGGGACTAAAGGCCACAAACCGCGAAAGATATCCTTTGGTCAAGCCACAAACCGCGAAAGACATGAACTAGAGTTACATAATATGAGCATGAACTTCTTGGCATATGTCATTCCTTATGACCGCTTCAGGCATAACCATGGAGCATCTTCTTTACTTAACGGAATGCTTGGGTCAGTTTTCACTGTGAAGGGCGGAATTTCATCAAACTTATTATAATCTTCTGACATGTCTGTCTTGTCCTCGATTCCCACGATGTTTCTTTTCCCTGAAAGAACTATGTGACGCTTTGGCTCATCATATGATGTATTCGTTTGCATATTTTTTCTTTTTTTTCGGTCTGGAGGACATGTCCTTCACATAGAAAACCTGAGACACATCATTGGCTAGGAAGAATGGTTCATCTCTATAACCAAGATTGTTGAGATCCACTATTGTCATTCCGTACAACTGGTCTATCTTTACCCCTTCCCCATTCAGGTTGACCCATTTGCAGCAAAACAAAGGGACCTTAAAAGAGACTCCATAGTCTAGTTCCCATATCTCCTCTATGTAACCATAATATGTGTCCTTTTGTCCATTCTCGTCTATTGCATCAAAGCGGACACCACTATTTTGGTTGGTTCTCTTTTTATCTTGGGCGATCGTGTAGAATGTATTCCCATTTATTTCGTACCCTTGGAAATTCAATACAGTAGAAGATGGTGACGCGGCCAACAAGTATAGATGATCTCCAACAGTGGTGTCATTCAAGAGATGTGTCCGCATCCAACCACCGAAAGACTTCATGTGTTCATCTGTAATCCATGATTCAGGCTTCCCCGGGTTTTTGGAGCGTACAATATTCTTGTGTTCCTCGATATACGGAGCTGCCAAGGTGTAATTATGTAGAACTGTGTAGTGTGCTTTAGTGAAAGAATCCCCGTCCGTACATATCATTGCTTTCTTTCCCAGCGTGCCTTTTCCACTTAGTCTTCCCTCATGCCGTGAGTCAGAAACACCAATCGGCTTAAGGTCAGGAATAAAGTCAACACAAAACTCAATGACCTCCTCTGTTCCATATCCCTTGGAGATGCTTCCTTCTGGTCTAGCACGGTTATGAACATAATTCTTTAAGACTCCCATGAACCTCTCAAAGGGGAACATATTGTGCAGAAATACCGGACCGAGAATGGCAATCTCTTCCACTAGATGAACTAGGAGATGCGTCATAATATTGAAGAAGGATGGTGGGAACACCAATTCAAAACTAACAAGACATTGTACCACATCCTTCTGTAACCTTGGCAGAATATCTGGATTGATTACCTTCTGAGATATTGCATTGAGGAATGCACACAGCTTCACAATGGGTAATCGAACATTTTCCGGTAGAAGCCCCCTCAATGCAATCGGAAGCAACTTCGTCATAATCACGTGACAGTCATGAGACTTCAGGTTTTGCAACTTTTTCTCTGCCATATTTATTATCCCCTTTATATTAGATGAGAAGCCCGACGGCACCTTGAAAAAAAGATTTCCTTCTCTGCTTTGGTAAGAGCATAGCTGGCACGACTTAAGTGACGCCCTTTATCCGTCTTGTTATCTGTATGCATGTTCTTTGGGTCTTTCATAATTTGTTGGTCCTCCTGTGCTTCAGGTGTATCTTTTGTCTTCCCATACACGCCTAGGAATCCTAGCAGGTTCACGCAGAGATTCTTCGTCACGTGCATCACGTCGATTGAAGAGCGGACACGCAGGACTTTCCAATATGGCAGCTCCCAAAATATAGATTTCTTCTTCCACATGGGTGCGTGTCCTGTAGCGACGTCGTTCGGAACTGATTGACCGCCGGGACCCTTTCCAAAGATTACTTCTATGTCCTTGACCATACCAAATACATCATCACCAGCAGGGAGTTCAGGCTTCTTCCGGTGATCTGCCTCACCTTTGAAATGCTTGCCTTTCTTTCTTACGGGATGATTAGTCGGAAGAAATCATCGATTCGCCAGGTACACAACCTTCTTGCATTTATGCAAATATGTACCTTCGGTCTTATCTAAACAGTGGGTGCATGCCTTATATCCTTTGTTTGTCTGTCCTGAAAGGTTACTAAGAGCAGGCCAATCATTGATGGTTACGAATAACAACCCTCGTAGATTAAATGGCTCCTGTTTGTTCTCATCCCACGCACGTACACCTGGTTTGCCCCACAACTGTAAGAGTTCTTCAACTAATGGCCTAAGGTACACATCAATGTCGTTGCCCGGTTGCTTCGGGCCTTGGATGAGCACTGGCATCATAATGAACTTACGCTTCATGCACAACCAAGGAGGCAGGTTGTAGATACATAGAGTCACGGGCCAGGTGCTGTGACTGCAGCTCTGCTCCCCAAAAGGATTCATGCCATCCGTACTTAGACCAAACCATAAGTTCCTTGCGTCACCTGCAAAGTCTGGGAAGTCTCTCTCGATTTTTCTCCACTGTGACCCATCAGCAGGGTGTCTCAACTTCCCGTCTTTCCTACGGTCTTCTTTGTGCCATCGCAACAACCTGGCATGCTCTTTGTTTCTGAACATGCGTTTCAACCTTGGTATTATAGGAGCATACCACATAACCTTAGCAGGAACCCTCTTCCGGAGGGGCTCTCCCTCAACATCACCAGGGTCATCTCGTCTGATCTTATACCGCAACGCGTTGCATACCGGGCATTTATCTAAATGCTCATACTCCTTACCGCGGTAGAGGATGCAGTCATTAATGCATGCACTGTGTTGCCTGTCAAAACCCACCGGCGAGCAGCGATGAGCAACACGAAGAGCCGGGAGGCTCCCAGAACTGCTGGTGGGCCCTGGTCCCTCGGGCAACGGCCCGCAAAACTCCGGCACACGTCCTGGCTTGGTTCGAGGGCGTGCCACCTGACCTATACCTGGTCAGGAAGGTGATGGATTGCTTCAATCAATTTCCTGCATGGTAAACAAGTATACGTAAAATTCGAGCCGTGACCGGCTCCCAGGTTTCCCTGTGAATCGGCTCCTAGAGCCGATTATCCCATGGTTCTGCATTAGATCTATGATAACATGGGGTTTTGCTTCATCAATATAAGTTAAATCAATCTACGACAGTTTAATGTTTTCACCACGTAATTGGAACATCCTGCACGTGATTGAGCCTGGTAGATACGAAAGATGATAGAAAACTAACCCTAGAGGAGGCCTAACAATCGACGTAAAATCAATTACCGGAACAACTTCTCTCGAGCTAGCAAACCATATCCTTACGAACTACTGGATCCTTCAACCCGTTTACAAGGCCTGACTACGTGGATATCAAACTAAACCTTGGAGAACAAGGCACAACTATAACAGATTGAATCAACTAAATAAGGATCAAGCAATATGCTACCCTTACACCCGGGAAAAGGTGCAAAGGTAGCGAGGTAACTAGAGGTAGCATAACTTAACAATCATAGCGAAAAGTACCGATGGTAACCTAAACAAATCTATGATAATAGTATTACTCGCCATCAACAAGGCTTCAGTACAAGTAACACCAGATAACGCATAAGCAGATACTGCCTAGATCGCAAGATGCGATCTAGGCAGCATGACACTTACCCGAAAGAAACTCTAGAAACAAGGGGTGGCGATGCGCCGAGATTGTGGTTGTTGTGAACGTGATTGTCCTCCTTTTCTCGATAACCTTAGGTACATATTTATAGTCCGGAGACTTTCTATCTTTGGAATAACTCTACAACTCTATCTCTTACCTAAACTGAAACGGAACCTACTACAATATACAGATACACGGGCAATTTAGCCCAAATCCACGCACAAGGCCGATTCAACAACACGTTGCATATATGCATCTTCCAAGCCCATCTTGATTACGGCCCATCTCCTCCTTTGGCCAAAATACGGCGATAACACATGCCCCCTGGTTTTGGCAATAATAATTCCAAAACCACTCTGCTGATGTTTTTTCTTTCCCCTTCCCCTTTTTTTTCTTCACATCGGGTTACGCGTTGCAGAGCAGAATCGTCACGCCACCCCTTCATCATGATGCCCTGTCTTCTCAACTCCTTCGCAGTGCATGATTTGACGATTTTGGCAGCACATTCTGGGAAACCGCTATGGCATTGAACCGCCTCCCACTATTCCCCTTATTTAAATTCATCTGAGCAGTTCGCAGTCCCCATCTTCCTCCAGTAGCCAAAAGACCCTCTTCCTCCGCCGAAAAAACCCTCTTCCTCCGCCATGGCCTCCTCTTCTTCCGCCCGTTCCTCCCAGTCTTCCAACACCATTAGCGACCGGGAGCCGACACCGGAGCACCCGCCCACGGCGGCGTACGAGACTCTCGCCCCACAATGGTGGGACGAGAGGGATTATGATTTCGCCGCTTGGTCGGAGGACGACGCGTCCCTGACTGACGGCGAGGAGGGCCTGCAGTTCCTCGTCGACGAGGAACTGGAGGCGAAGAGCAGCGCTGACGCCTGGTCCTGGGACGGCGTCGAATCCTCTGACGAGGAGGAGGAGTCGGAGGAGGAAACCTCCTCCGATGAGTATCCACCGGTGAAGCGCTTCCGCGCCGGGTCCAGCGAGGACACCGAAGACGACGACGACGAGGATGAGGAGGCCCCCGCTGGCATCTTCAGCAGCAGCGAAGACGACGCCGGCAGCAGCGCTGATGACAGCGAACAAGACGACGCCGAAGACAGCGGCGACGACCTCGGCCTCGATTAGGAACTAGTAGTAGTAGTAATGGTAGTAGTAGGCTTCCTTTTGTAAGCAATCAGCCCCACTGTAAATAATCGTCTTTTGAATGAACGAAGATTACTTTTCCAACTCGAAGATTGCTTTTCCGACCCAAATTTCGCCGATAGCCAAAATAGGTCGATGCTACAGAAGCCGATAGTACTGTATCGGCTTTCACCATACTGCGCTCATACAGTCAAACAAGTCAAATCTCAAAGATCCGATGGTAACACATCGGCTTTCCCAAAAACGTTGACAAGGTCAAAACTTGGTCGCATACTTAAACAAATATGAGCGGCCACTTTCCAGTTTCAAACGGTAACCTGCGACCTTCTTCAAAAAGGGGCGACCCAGATCTCCAATTGCCCACCAACCAGATCGAGCTCACAGCGACAAGAACCCTCGATCCCCAACTGCATAGATCCATCTCCGCCGGCAAACTAGATGGCGGAATCGTCCAACACCAACCCAGAGGTCTCCGGTCTGAAGGTACGCCTACTCCTCGCAGTCTGAACGCGATGCTAGAATTAATGGCGAACACCTGAATTAATGCATTATTCCACCATTAAATTTTCTAGGTTTCAGACATTCTGATGCCGCATCCTTCTCTCCCAAATTCTCTCTGTCTTGGCCCTCGTACAGATTCTAGTCCTGACCATCTGATCTCTTGCGAAGCAAACAGAATCCCCTTTGTAAGCCAAGACCTAGATTTAAACTCTTGGGCCGACTGCTTGCGAGCCTGGCCTAATCCCCCTGAACATTGGGTCTCTTGGTTCAGCAGGGTAGCTAGAGCTTACCAATCCCAATGGGAAACCACGGGAATAGCCGATGCCTTGCATCTGTCATTGTCTCCCCTTGAGAAACATGAGAATCTTTTAAAAACCATCGGCTACTTCTGGTCTGACGCTCTGAACTGCTTCATGTTCGGTCATGGCCCTATGTCACCAACCCTGTTAGACGTGGTGATGATTACTGGTCTGGATGTTACATCACCCAGCCCCTCTGCTTTCAAACTGACCAAAGTCCCCTACAAACTGTCTTCCAAAACAGACTGCACGAACTGGGGTGCCTACCTCCAACGCCATATGAAAACAAAGGGCCCTGTCACAGAGAAAGAACACACAGCCTTTCTCAACTTCTGGCTGGAACATTTCATATTTTGTGGCCCTTCCCTTGCTCCAACCAAGAATTATCTCTCCTTAGCCCACGAACTGGCCAAAGGCACTCAACTTGGCCTCGGCAAACTATTCCTTGGAGAGGTCTATCGATATCTCCAGTTGATGTCTGTCAAGCTGTTCTCTGGCATAGCAGTCAAAACAGGTGGTCCTTGGTGGTTCATTCAGCTATGGGCTCAGCTGTATTTCCAAAACCACATCCCAAACTTCCCCCTTTTGGCGAGTTGCACCTTTCCAGATGTAAAAGGGAAGCAAATCCGATGCACCAGCTATGGCCAAGCTCTGTATAGACTGTCAGGTAGTAAACTGACCCCTCAGGAGGCATCCAAGTGGTTCAGCACTTTCTTTCAAGGCCTGGACAACCCTACCTTCTTTCCTTACATGGAGGAATCGGAACACTTTGAAAATCCACTCTCCTTCAGGCTAGACAATTTTGCCGATGACACCAGCACTCGGCAACTCTTTTCCACTGTGATCCGTCCCTGTTTCCTTCCAGTTGGCATGAGTACATCCAACAGGATAATCAAGCCTGAGTATGAATTCTACCAGCCGGTCGTAGTAGCTCGGCAATTTGGCCTTGGACAAGTGCCTCCCCATCTCTTTCTCCACCACCTTACAGAGAGCAGAGCCGACCTGCCTGATCCTCTCACCAGCCAAAGGTGTTATTCCTTTTTTGATGCTCTGACCATCCCAATTCCTAATGACCTCACCTTCGCCTCATCAACCGATGGCTTCGAATATTGGTGGTCGATGTGGAAGACTCACGCCTTCAGGAGAGCTCTGGGACCGTTGCTGAAACAGCTCGATGCTGACTATGACATCCCCGTGGAACAGGTATCACTACTTGTAAATTTTCTTGATGCAGCTCACAAATGATTCTTCTACTAACCCACTCTTTCTCTTTGCAGCAACAAGATGGCCCTGAACCTACGCATAGTGATGGCTCCCCCTTCGAGTTCTTTCCGCCAGCTCCTGTGGTTCTTTTCTGCAAAAACTCGCCACCTTTGAAAAAGGTCATGATGTAGAACCAGCCGATGACACCACAATCGGCTTCCAAGAACCAAGCAACTCCTAAGTCAGCTGGCCCTCGAGTTCCAACTAAAACAAGAACGATGGCGAGGAAGGTAGCTGCCAGGAAGACCTTGAGGCGCCGGAGCCCTTCTCCAGAAAGCTCGCATGTAGGTTGATCCATGCTTTGTTCGATCCTTCTCATTCTTCCATTCTTGCAGACATGCTCGTGCTCACTGGTTCTCCTTTTTTACAGGCTTCCGTCGAAGACACCCCCAGCGAGGACACTCAGACCAATCGAGGAGAACTGGGTCCAACAGATTCTGAGAGGACCATCACACCGAGCCAGCCAGATTCACCACCATCGGCTTCCAGGAAAAGGTCGGTACCTGAACCTACTGCCCCCCGAGCACCAGTCGAGGCAGGGCCAGCTGTGGGTCCCAAGAGAGCTCGCAAAGGACTGCAAGCTTCTTCGTCGAGCCAGGAGGTTTCGAAAATCATCACCCTTCATGCTCTTACCACTTGCTTCTTTTATCTGCCGATTCATCATTATTTACATCGGCTAAGCACCTTCCATGCAGACGACTGATGCTAGTGGGAAAGCCGGGGCAGTGCCGATGCCTTTAGCCAAGCCAGGTCTAACAATGCCCGAAGGTGCAGATGAAACGGCTACCACTTTGGCCAAACCCCCAGCAACCACACACAAACCGATTGTCTCGTCCTCTGCTATCCCCTCGACCTTAGGAGAGGTACGTTAGCTTTTTTCGGCTCATCCTTGCATGTTGGACGCATACTGACGCCTTTCCGTGCTGCCAGGGTTGTGATATTTCAGGCTTGTTGACGTTCGACCCTGAATCCATCGAACCAACTCCCTCAGTTGCCAACGATGAATCACAAGCCAGGGCTGTTCCACCTTAATTCCAGCGTCTTAAAGCCCTGCTGTCCTCCCCGATCGAAGAGCTGATCGAGGGTTCTGAGGAGGTGAAGAGCGTTCTTGCTGAAATAAAAGACCAACTCCTAGTAGCATTGCGGGTGAAGCTTTGGCCAGTTGTAACTCTGTCTTTCTATGGGTCAAGGGTGCAGTTAGCTCGTGAGAGGATCAGTCTGCGCCGCGCCCAACTTCCACTGAAGGCCAATATCGCAGACAGATGTCAGCAGCTCAACGAGAAAAAGGCGTCTCTGGATGCCAAAACTGACACCTCTGTCAGTATCGCCGAGCTCGCATCCTTGAAAAGGGAGTTGGAAGATCTTGAAGAGAAGGTCCGGGCGACTAAACAGCTCATTCGCGACAAGGAAAACTCCATCGCCCGCTCCCAAGACGAAGCAGAAAGCCTCAAAGCTCAACTAAAGACCGATCTGGCAGAAATACGTGCCCTGAACAAGCAGCTAGTGACGGGCCAGGACGAAGATGACGAAGCCGAGATCGCCTAGGTGGATCGTGTCCGTGCTGACGCCCTCCACGCCTTCGAGGCATTTCTTCAGTAGTTCGTTTATGTAAACTGGCATCTGCTTGTAACAGTTTGAACCTCTAGAGTCGATGACTGTGCATCGGCTATATTTTTTTTTTATTTGGCCGATTTCATGTATCGGCCCCCACATTTCACTGTCCATCATCCCACATGCTTGGGAAATATTTCTTGATATGTTGGTCGTTGACAGCCACTGGGAATTTTACGCTGTCCAGCTCCTCAAGCATGTACGCGTTTCCTCTTAAAACCTGATCGACCCTGTATGGCCCGTGCCAATTTGGAGACCATTTACCATATGTTGCATCCTTAGTCCCTAATGGCAACACAGCTTCCCATACCAGATCGCCAACGTGGAACTCCTTTGGTCTCACTTTCTTGTTATATGCACGAGCTACCTTGGCCTTGTTCTCCTTGATTTTCTCAAGCGACCATAGCCTGAGCTCAGTTAAATCCCCAACACTGTCACTCATCAGGGTTGCATATTCTTCAGTTGTTAGATTGTTCTGAAAAGTTACACGTCTCGATCCAGCCGTAATTTCCCAAGGCAATACGGCTTCTTGCCCATAGACTAGATGGTATGGTGAGGTTTTTATCGCTCCATGGCATGACATGCGATAAGCCCATAAAGCCTCTGACAAAACCTCGTGCCAACGCCTGGGGTGCTCGTCGACTTTCCTCTTGATCAGCTTGATAAGGCTCTGGTTGGACGCTTCAGCTTGCCCATTTGCTTGAGCATAGTATGGAGATGATCGAATCAGCTTAATCCCCGTGTCCTCACAGAATTTTCTAAACTCGTGAGACATGAAGACCGAACCTCCATCGGTCGTGATAGTTTGGGGAATCCAGAATCTATGGATGACATGTTCTTTTACAAAATTGATAACATCCTTTGAGTTTACTGACTTCATCGGGACAGCCTCTACCCATTTAGTGAAATAATCAGTAATGGCCAAAATCCACATGTGGCCTTTGCTTGATGGAGGATTGATCTTGCCAATCATATCCATGCCCCAACCTCGGAATGGCCAAGGTTTGATGATGGGGTTCATTGCTGACGCGGGTACCATCTGAATTTTCCCAAATTTCTGACATGCTTGACACCCTTTGTAGTACTTGAAGCAGTCCTCAAGCATGGTGGGCCAATAAAACCCTGATCGCCTGATCAACCATTTCATCTTGTGAGACGATTGGTGAGTTCCACAGGCGCCTTTGTGTACCTCGTGTAGGAGCCGATTGGCCTCGGCTGTCCCCAGACATTTAAGCAATAACCCCTCCAGAGTCCTGTAAAACATGTCATCCCCGATAAGCACATACTTCATGGCTTTGTACCTTATCCGTTTAGGTGCCCCCCGAGCCGAATCTTTCAAGTAATTGAAGATATCGGCTCTCCAGTCGTCTGCTTCCAGGAACTGTACCTGAACATCGGCTCCCTCTGCTACGTCCTTGTAGCCTGAAGCCATTTGTGCAAGATCATTCGCCTCGGTATTCTGTGATCGCGGGATCCAGGTGAAGTTTATGTACCGGAACTGTGCCATCAGCTCACGGCATTGCAGCCACAATGGGAAGAGCGACTCGCTCTCACACTTGTATTCGTCCGTGAGTTGGGAAATCACCAACTTGGAGTCTCCAAAAATTTCCACTGCTTCTGCTCCAGCTTCAATGAGCAACTCCATTCCCTTGCGTATCGCCTCATACTCAGCAACGTTGTTGGTGCGAGGGGTAGATAACCCGATGGAGAAGGAAAATGTTGCCCCCCGGGGCGACACGAGTAGAACGCTGATGCCGCAACCATCGTCACAAACCGATCCATCAAAAAACATAGCCCACGCTCGTATGGACAGTGCTGCTATGTTAGTGTTGATCCTTTCAGCAATAAGGTCGGCTAATGCCTGACCCTTAACCGCTTTCGCGGGTTGATACCGGATGTCAAATTCCGATAACGCAAACATCCATTTGCCGAGTCGGCCCTTCAACATAGGGGGCGACAGCATGTGCTTTATGACATCTGATTTGCATATGATGATAATCTCCGCTGAGAGCAAGATGTGGCGCAGCTTGGTGCAGGTGAAAAACAGGCAGAGGCACAACTTATCGATATCAGGATACCTTGTCTCTGCGTCCAGCATCCTTCTGCTTATGTAAAATACGACTCGCTCCAGCCCATCATAAACTTGCACCACCACTGAGGCGATGGACGTGTCGGCTACTGACAAGTAAATGTAGAACGGTCTATCCGTCTGGGGCGGAACCAACACTGGCAGCTTCGTCAGATATTCTTTGATCTCGTCGAAGGCTCGTTGTTGTTCTGCCCTCCAGCGGAATTCCTCGTCAGATTTAATTTTCACCAGTCCCATGAACGGTTCTATTCTTCCTAACAGATTGGAGATGAATCTTCTGACGAAGTTGATCTTGCCGATGAGAGACTGCAGTTCTTTCTTCGTGGTAGGTGGCTTCATTGTTCGCACTGCCTCTTGACTTTTCAGGCCGATCTCAATTCCGCGTTCATGGACTAAGAAACCCAATAACTGACCGGCCGTCACCCCGAAGGCACACTTCTTTGGATTCATCCGTAGCCCGAATTTTCTTGTTCGGTCCAGGACGCGTTGCAGATCGTCCAAGTGTCCTTGTACTGAAGCAGACTTGACCACCACGTCATCGATGTAAATTTCCACCAGCTTGCCAATCAGATCGTGGAAGATGTAATTCATGGCTCTTTGGTACGTGGCGCCGGCATTCTTCAGTCCAAACGTCATGACCACATATTCAAACAACCCCACTGAACCTGGGACTCTGAACGCAGTCTTGTGTATGTCTTCTGGAGCCATAAAAATTTGGTTGTAACCGGCATTTCCATCCATGAAGCTCAAGATCTTATGACCAGCCGCTGCGTTGATTAACGTTTCTGCCACCGGCATCGGATACTCATCCTTTGGAGTAGCTTTATTGAGATCCCGAAAATCTATGGCAACACGCCAGCGGCCATCCTTTTTCTCCACAGGTACGATACTAGAAATCCACTCAGCATACCTGCATGGCCTGATTAACTTGGCTGTCAACATTTTCTCGACCTCTTTCTTGACTTCTTCCAAAATTTCGGCCTTCATCTGTCGTGCTCGCTGCTGGAATGGCCGAAATCCTTTTTTAAGCGGGAGTCGATGCTCAATGATGCTCATGTCTAGTCCAGGCATCTCTATATAGTCCCAGGCGAAGCAGTCTGGATATTCTTTCAACAGAGCAATCATCGGACCCCGCAGACTCGGATCTAACTTCTTGCTGATAAATGTTGGTCGTGGCTTATCCCCAGGACCGATGTCGATTTCCTCTAGTTCATCAGCGGATGTAAATCCATACCCTAGCTTTCCATCACCTGTTAAATCGATGCTAAACACAGGGCAAGCAGTAGGTGAGGATAACAAAAATAATTTGGGCCGATTGCCTGAATCGGCCCCCTTTTTGATTGTATCAGTCAAGGACGGTTTACACCTTATTTGTTTGTTACAATGGCAGGGAATCTCCCTGCTACGACTACATGATCTGCTTGTCGTAAGATTGCTGCTTTTTATTTTTTGTGGCCGATCGCGGGGATCGGCCGTACCACGTACGATCGTGGACTTTGCTACTCTGTCAGGCCAGTGGATAAGACCAGCCTCACCCCGTTTTTTGTAGCTTCAATGCGCTCACAGCCATCTAGACTGATTCCAGAGATCGGCTCTTGGTCTTCTGCTTCCCAGACGTTCATGCCAGCTATGGAGATCTCGATAGAATCATCTGCATGAATGACCTCCACCTCATCTCCATCCCATTGTATTAGGCACTGGTGCATCGTGGATGGAATGCAGCAGTTAGCATGAATCCAATCTCTCCCTAGCAAGACAGCGTAGGTGCTTTTGCTGTCCACGACGAAGAATGACGTAGGGATGGTTTTTCTGCCCACGGTCAGATCCACGTTCAGTACGCCTTGCGTTTCTGAAGTTTGGCCGTTGAAGTCGCTTAACGTGACGTTGGTTTTGATCAGATCTGCAGTGGAGCGTCCCAAACGCCGTAGCATGGAGTATGGCATTATATTGACTGCCGCTCCGGTGTCCACCAACATCTTGCTGACAGGCTGCCCATTGATGTAACCTCGTAGGTACAGGGCTTTCAGATGTTTGTAGCCCTTCTCACGTGGCTTCTCAAAGATAACCGGCCGTGGGCCGCAGTCAAACTGTGCCACTGGTAGCTCGTTGGTTCTTGGCGCGCAGAACTCTGACGGAAGCATGAACACCATGTTTGTGCCAGCCGATGTCTTTGCATCGGCTTTTACTGGCTTGGGGCGCCACTCTTTCCTTTTCGGGCGATCTTCCGTTTCCAAGGTCTGCCGAATTTTAACGGCCAGATCGGGCCGTGCTTTCCTCAAAGCGTGGAGATACTGCGCTTCGGCTTCCTCCAAGTTACGCAGCCGCTGCACCCTACGCTTTTGGGTGTGTCTGAGTCCATCGGGACACCACCTGGGACGGTGATATCTGTCCTCTTCTTTGTCATCCATTGGATCCTCGAGATCTTTTGCTCGAGCGGACTCCCTGTATCGGCTCTGAGGTGGGAGAGGCCCTAGACGCTTGAACACTGAAACTGGCCCCGTGTCCTCCTTCTGCTGTCTACATTCCGGGCAGTTATCGATTGTAGGCAATCGGCTCATTCCCGCGTCCCAGCAATACTTGAAGAAAGGACAATCCCAATGTTTGTTTGCGCCTTCCTTCTCTTTTGACGGTCCCCTAGCGAGGTGCTCATATCCTTCATCGTCTCCATCGCGTCGGCGCCGTCGGTCATACTGATGCTCATACTTGTTAAGGAGATGCGTGGAATGTGGCTTCTGATATCGCACGCTCCTCACCTGTTCCTCAGTTGAATACCGCCTGTCATCGTAGCTGGGCCGGTCGCGTGGACCAGCCTCCTCTCTTTATTTGCCCCGAGAGCGACCGCCTTCCTCCTTGTATGTGCCATGGTGGTACCCAGATCCTGCCATATTAACATCGAACGAGAAATCCGGCTGACGCCTCGTGGAGTGACTGTGTTCTACCATGTTGACACCGGGAAATGGGTTTGTGTCCACTTTCATGGCGAACTGCCCAAGGATCAGACGGCCTTGCTCTATCGCTGTTTGGATCTGGCGACGTAGCTCTTTGCAGTCATTGGTGGTGTGGGTGAACGAGTGATGCCACTTGCAGTATGGTCTCCCGTTCATATCCTGAGCCGTAGGGATTTTGTGGCCTTCGGGTAACCTCAGCTGCTTCTCCTTCAGCAGTAAATCGAATATCTGCTCGGCTTTGCTCACGTCGAAGTCGAACCCTTTTGCAGGCCCTTGCTGTTTCACCCATTTGCAGGATACAGGATCTGCCCCCCGAGCCCATTCAGCCACGGCCACCTCCTGGTCTTGTGTAGGATCTTCTTCTTCTGTATCGACCAGGCCTATCGGACGTTTGAACTTGTCTTGGTACAACTCAGGGTGGCGCTGTTCATACATCGTCAGCTTCTGGGCCATGTGCGCCAATGAGTTGTACTCCACTTGGAAAGCCAGATCCTTGATAGGTGCTGAGAGACCCAATACTGCCAGCTCGACTGCTTCCTTTTCAGTTAAACGAGCTGAGTAACATCGGTTCTTGACAGTCCTGAAGCGCTGGATGTACTCGGCTTCAGTTTCTCCCCGCTTTTGCCGCACCTGTGCCAGGTCTGCAATGCCAGCCTCGGTAGCCTCTGAATGATACTGAATGTGGAACTGCTCTTCCAGTTGCTTCCAGGTCTGAATTGAATCAGGTGGCAGCAAGGTGTACCACCCAAAAGCTGGTCCTGTCAGAGATTGCGCAAAGAACCTTATGCGCAACTGATCCGATGCTGAAATCATGCCTAACTATGCCAGGTATCGGCTCACGTGCTCGATCGAGCTTGACCCTTCTGATCCGCTAAACCTTGAGAACTCAGGGAGCCGATACTAGGGTGGCAGCGGAATCAGATCAAACTCGTTGGGGTACGGCTTTGAATAGCCGATTGTTCTTCTCTTCGGCACGAAGCCGAACTGGTCTCTCAAGATGGTACGGATTTGCTCCACTGTTTGAGCTGCAGGGGCTAGATTCTCATGACTCGTTCCAGTGGCATACTTGGCTAGCCACGCCTGTTTGTCGGCGTCCATCCCAGACATCGCTGCTCCAGAAATGCCTGCTGAAGCCCCTGCACCAGGAACTCCTGCCGCAGAAATCCCTGCGGTTGCAATCTGGTTGGTGCGTGTCAGGTTATTGCAGTCCGGCACGTAGGTGCACACATATCCATGTGGGATTTCTTTAGGTGGCTCAAACAGGAACTGGCAATCGCCTGGGTCGCCTCCGACCTTGTAGACGACGTACGCCGCTGCCCCCGGTGGCTCCGGAGCTGCAAGTGTGAATAGCAGCGGTGGCCTGGCCTGGAGCGGTCTTTCTCCCTGGTGAGTCCCCAGAGTAGGCCCCGACGGAGAGTACTGATGTTTCATGATCTCTTGAACTACGCGAACTGCGATCCGCTCGAAAGCGTTCACCAGGATCTCAGAATGGCGGTGAAGAGAATGAGCCACCATGTAGTTGACTTCCTGTCGCAGAGCTCTGGTGCGCTCCTCTGAAGGAACAGACAGATCCACCTCATCAAGAGCACCTTCAGGTGAGAAACCTTTCCACCTGATGCCATGCTTACGGGTCCTCTCAAAAGAGCCGATGAGATCGGCTTCGAAGAGAGCTTTGATGTCATCATAATTCGCCTTGTGCTCCTCAGGCAGCTCGTCGTACGTGACTGGTCTGTCCCCCATCTCAGCGTCGGATGTTGATGCAGATGCTGTTGAAGGTCCCACCGGGCGTGCCAGAATGTGTTGCCTGTCAAAACCCACCGGCGAGCAGCGACGAGCAACACGAAGAGCCGGGAGGCTCCCAGAACTGCTGGTGGGCCCTGGTCCCTCGGGCAACGGCCCGCAAAACTCCGGCACACGTCCTGGCTTGGTTCGAGGGCGTGCCACCTGACCTATACCTGGTCAGGAAGGTGATGGATTGCTTCAATCAATTTCCTGCATGGTAAACAAGTATACGTAAAATTCGAGCCGTGACCGGCTCCCAGGTTTCCCTGTGAATCGGCTCCTAGAGCCGATTATCCCATGGTTCTGCATTAGATCTATGATAACATGGGGTTTTGCTTCATCAATATAAGTTAAATCAATCTACGACAGTTTAATGTTTTCACCACGTAATTGGAACATCCTGCACGTGATTGAGCCTGGTAGATACGAAAGATGATAGAAAACTAACCCTAGAGGAGGCCTAACAATCGACGTAAAATCAATTACCGGAACAACTTCTCTCGAGCTAGCAAACCATATCCTTACGAACTACTGGATCCTTCAACCCGTTTACAAGGCCTGACTACGTGGATATCAAACTAAACCTTGGAGAATAAGGCACAACTATAACAGATTGAATCAACTAAATAAGGATCAAGCAATATGCTACCCTTACACCCGGGAAAAGGTGCAAAGGTAGCGAGGTAACTAGAGGTAGCATAACTTAACAATCATAGCGAAAAGTACCGATGCTAACCTAAACAAATCTATGATAATAGTATTACTCGCCATCAACAAGGCTTCAGTACGAGTAACACCAGATAACGCATAAGCAGATACTGCCTAGATCGCAAGATGCGATCTAGGCAGCATGACACTTACCCGAAAGAAACCCTAGAAACAAGGGGTGGCGATGCGCCGAGATTGTGTTTGTTGTGAACGTGATTGTCCTCCTTTTCTCGATAACCTTAGGTACATATTTATAGTCCGGAGACTTTCTATCTTTGGAATAACTCTACAACTCTATCTCTTACCTAAACTGAAACGGAACCTACTACAATATACAGATACACGGGCAATTTAGCCCAAATCCACGCACAAGGCCGATTCAACAACACGTTGCATATATGCATCTTCCAAGCCCATCTTGATTACGGCCCATCTCCTCCTTTGGCCAAAATACGGCGATAACAGTATCTTTTGCACATCTAATCCCAGAGGACAGAGAGTCTTCTTTGCTTCGTAGGTACTCTCGGGAAGTTCGTTATGTTTTGGAAACTTCGGCTTCATTATTTTTAGCATCTTTTCAAATGAGGAGTCAGTTAGACCACACTCTGCCTTCCATCGCAACAATTCCAGTGTGGTACCGAGCTTTGTGCTGCCATCTTCACAAATTGGGTACAACAATTTCTGTGATCTTCTAACATGCCCTCTAATTTCAAATTCTCATTTTCTGTTTCACAGTCTCGCTTTGCATTAGAAATGACCCTACCAAGTTCATCAGCCGGCTCATCTGATGCCCGTTCTTCACCTCTTTCCTCTCCATTGTCTTCTATTGCAGTATCACTGTATTCAGGAAACATATGATGATAGTTGTTATCATCATCTTCTTCTTCACCATCTTCCATCATAACCCCTCTTTCCCCGTGCTTGGTCCAGCAATTATAGTTGGGCATGAAACCTTTCATAATCAGGTGTCCGCGAATGATTTTCGAGGAAGAGTACTCCTTGTTGTTCCGACATTGAACACATGGACAACGTATAAATCCATTCTCTTTGTTTGCCGTAGCCACATCGATAAATTTATCCATGCCTTTGATATACCCGGCTACCCGCCGGTCACCGTACATCCATTCCCGACCGTTCATCTGCATCATATAAGTAAGTTTATCAAAAAACAGGACATCATAAATAGTGAAATAACCAATTCACACCGACACATGAATTGTATCAATGACCTAGAAAAGATAAGATTGCTAACCTCGATCGAGGGAAATAAAGAGGAGAAAGCTCAAGTGCGTCTCGGACACCTTCTATATTTTTGTTCTATGAGAAATTCAACGGTATTATTCACTCAAACATTTCAACAAACACCTTCAATGCATGCATGAGAAAAAACTAGCACACCCCCTCACACCTTCCACCATTCGAAAAAACAGAGTGGAGGCAGAGGGGGCTGGGGCGTTGCATTTATAGAGGGCAGGGGTCTTTAGTCCCGGTTGGAGCCAGCAACCGGGACTAAAGGTGCGTGCCACGCCACGTGGCTGTGGCCAAACCTTTAGTCCCGGTTGCTGGCTCCAACCGAGACGCATGCCCCCTTACCAACCGGGACGCATGCCCCTGGCCCCGTGCCCGCTCCAACCGGGACGCGTGCCAGCATTAGTCCCGGTTGGTGGCGCAACCGGGACTAATGCTCCGAGGGGTCGCGAACGGATAGCCCTTTTTCCTCTAATGTTTATTTATAAAGCGGGGCGCGAGCCTGATTCGAGAGTTTTGTACACTAGTTTAAGTGGTAATTTGTGCACTGATTTTTGTACAAATTTGTACTTGTAGTGAGCACACATGGACCCGAAGCAACCGAGAACAAGGAGAAGACACTCTCCTTGCTTTATGGTGGAGTCCCGACGTCGAGTAAGATGAAGGGCAAGGACGGCAACAACGGCAAGCCGTGGTCTAAGGCGAACCCAAACATAGAGCTTATCCATCCGAGTGATGTACCTCACTCACAATTGTTAAAACACCCTCCTCCACCTCATCGTCTACCTCTCGCACATTTCCAAAAACCCATAGCCGTAACTTGTCAAAGTACCAATCATATGTATGCTAATTTATGGTCCATGATTGTTTATGGTCCTATCTTTTTGAATTGTTCTAATAGGAAGAGGAGATGGATGTTGATGAGGAAGAGGAAATGTATCAACCCAATGAGGAAGATGAAGACGATGACAACTCTTTTGTTCATAATTATTTTACTATATATTAGTTCTACATACACTTACTTGAAACCCTACCACGATAGTATTTCGCGTATTTCCTTGCCAAAAGTTGCTGATAGTGATACACCAATGGCTTCCGGTGTAAAATAATAGTGAACCTAAACGCCACCAGTGCAAGTATTAGTGGTGGTGTTCAATTGACACACCACCGGTAAAAATATAGTGGCCACATACGCAGGACACCGATAGTTGTTACCAGTAGCGTGACATTGATGGTGTGCCACCTGAACGCCACCAACACCCTTTTTGAAACGCCGCAAATAAGGTTTTTCCTACCGTTGACACAAAAATGTTAAAATTATAGATATGAGTGTAGTAATTTCAAATCTAAAACAAATCCGAACTTTGTCATATTTGCGTAGCTCATAATATAAAACATTTTAAGTTAAGATTTTGCATGTTTGTGTGATACACCATTAGCTACATTTAAGATTTTTTTCACTTTTTTTTGAAACTTGTAAATATAGTTTTACTTTTTTTAATATGTAGGGATCACTACAGTTCGGGATCCAAAAGGACTTTCCGACAGAAGCGAGGATTACTATCTGTAGAGGAGGCTCGGCGGAATTTATATATTAATCTCATTGAAGCTATGTTAGACGAGGTAGGACACAGGAACCCTAAATCATTGGCACAAGCATGAAGATTGCGGCAACAGTTATATGTATCTTGGATTGCATTCCCCTTGGGTGAGCATGGGTTCCCATTTGTAAAAAGGGTTGGAGTAGGTTTCTTGTCTTGCACTCAAGTCTTGTACATTTTTCTTTGTTAGTACTCTCCAAGTTAGACTACGATTCATCCAGAAGTTCGGGTGCAGCACACGGATCAATATTCTTTTCGGTGGGCTTTCTAACAGACGTTAGCTTGGGTAGTTAGCCACCTAGGTAGCAAATCCGTGTTGAACACGAAAATATATGTCATAATAATACACCTAATGATACAAATTTGACCACAGTGCAATTCAACTTAAGATTAAGTATAGTTAGTGTTAAAAATGTTATAAGTAAGAGATTAACGAGTCAACCAATTCAAAGGTTTAATTTTTTTGAAAAAAAACTCTAGTCACACAAATCAAGACTACAGGTCCTCCGTCCCCCGCTCCGGAAAGCGTCCACGTGGTGCCCTTTAGTCCCTACGAACCAAGACTAGAGATAGGGCCTCTAGTCATGAATTCACAGTCCTAGTGTGAAACCAAGACTAAAAACCCTTATAAATCAGGACTAAAAACCCGTTTTATACTAGTGGGAGAGAGTAATATTTTTCTACTCCCTCCGTCTAGAAATAACTGACTTGAGTTCGTCTAAATTTGAATGTATCTAAACGCACTTTAGACAAACTTAAGTCAGTTATTTCTAGATGGAGGAAGTAATAGTTTTGGTCGAAGTTGTTTGACATCTGTCATATGTTACGGAAAAAGTGGTTTGCAGTTTACCATAAACCACTTTTGCAGTACCAAATTCATCGGCGTAGAACATGTACCGAATCAAATACTGCAAATTAAGAAACAGTTTGTCACCAAATCGATCATAAGTTCATACATAGGGGGATAGTTTGATATTATATATTGTCATATTTACACAACAAATCGATACTGATGCGGCATCGATGCAAACCCTAGCGCAGACCTAACCCTACATGTGGTAACTACTCACCGGAGCTCGCTGTCGCAGTGCCACGCCTACTCGCTGTCGGAGGAGTCAAATTCGTTGGAGCAGTCCACGACAAAGAAGCTGAGGCACGCCTGATACTCGCGTAGGGAGCGGCGCATCGTACGGCGGACCTCGTGCTGCTCCGCGTCACGCTCAACTCGGCGGCGCTTGGCGCGGTACCACACATCGGAGACGATCGTCCCAAACGAATTAAACTTCACCCCGCGAACGTCGTCGCCCTCCATGGATGCGTCGTCGCCAAAGGAGTCAGAGTCATTGGAATCTGCGACGACATGGGCCACATGCGGCGAAGAGGGCACATGCGCGGGCGTGGCAGCCAGAGCTAGCTGCGGCGCACGGACAACAGTTGTGACCACGCAAGAGCCGGCCGCCTCCGCGTCGTTGTAGCCAGGGCGGAAAGCCCGGCCCAAGCCAGTGACAAAGTGCACTGTGGTCTAGAGCTCCACGAGCATGCGCGACCTCCGAGCGCCAGCGAGCGGCCTCCTCCGCGGAGATTGGCGACGCGCGAGCTCGGCCGCTCGAGCTCCTGCCACGGCTCGGAGAAGCGCCGCCACAGCCGGCCATATTGCGGCACGATTGGCTGACCATGGGTGCGGGGAGGGCTGATGCGGCGGTGGGCGACGACGATTTGAGCTAGGGCGACAAACGGCGGCGAAATCGGTGTCGATGGCGTGAGCTCGGGCGAGCTTCTGCGCATGGGAAATGGGAGGAAGAGTGTTGGGGATATGCTATATGGGTATCCTTATAGCATGTCTCTTATCCGGCTAACCCGGGTGGCCCATAGTCGGTAGCATGGCCTATGGCCTGCTGGACGGCCCAGTTAGATGGATCCAGAAGGGAGGCCCATGCCGGATAAAGAAAGGCTATGGTGGAGTCACCAACGTACCCGGAGCCTTGGAGTACAAGATACACAAGACTAGTAATAGACAGTGTAGGACTCTGTAACCTGTCCGGATAGGACTTTTCCCTGTAAGACCTGGCGACTATATAAGTCAGGCCTATGGGAGCCTTTAGGGCACAACCTAGTATCGATTCATACAACCTCGCACAGCGAACCTATCTCTGTAACTCGGCGTATTGCCCTTATAGTGATTTATAGCAGGAGTAGGATTCCGCCACCGTTGTGGGATCTGAACCTGGGTAAGCTGTGTTACCTCGTACCCGTCAACCGTCCGCCTTCCCCCACGTCTCTAAACACGAACTGTGAGGACCCCTCCATGGCGTACTCATCGGCAATACCACGACAGTTGGCGCCGACCGTGGGGCAAGAGGCGCTTCAGGCTCTTCAGCGGGCGAGTACCAAGATCTCGGCGGGAATCGGAGAAACCGCCATCGGTCGCGTTCCCTTCTCCGGCAACGTTCCGATAGTCCCTCCCGACGAGTTCTGGATCCCGGCGAAGACGAACCCTACGCGGTGTTCGATCGTTCCTATCGGAGACATCCACCTCTTCATCGGCGAAACTGACTCGGGCACTAGTTCCCTGGGAGTCGAAGGAGTATCAAGACCCGCACGGACCGCCTACGGGCAGGATACGTTCGCGGAAGGATCAATGCCGGATCTCTCTTTGGTTTTTGCCGACAAAGATTGGAAAGCACCAAGGCCCGCACGAACCGCCTATGGGCAGGATACGCTCGCGGAAGGATCGATGTCGGATCTCTCTTCGGTGGCAAAGATCGGAAAAAATCAAGGCCCACCCAAACCGCCCCTGTGCAGGATATATAGGTGGAAGATCACTGCAAATCCGCCGGCTTCGTCCGTGCGTCTGGACAGCAGAGATCCAAGTTTGTCGGCGTGGCTACCATCTTCGATCTGGCGTGCTGCGTTCAGAGAGAGGGCGAAAACCCCTGCGATTACCTGTCCAGGTGGCTCCGTATACGAGCCGATCTGGCCCACTACCCCAATGAGGATGCTATGTATCACTATGTGGAAGGACTGGACCAATGGCACGCTTCTCCGACATTCTCTAAGATGGCAGCAGGCGTTAGGACGCCTTACCTTTGAAGGCATGGTGAACACCGTCAACAACTACGCGGAGGACGAAGCGGCAGCTCAGACAGCGCTTGCGCTCATTGACGGAGCCCCTCCGATTCAGCCACCACCACCACCGCCTCCGGCCGCCATCTTCACAGCAACACCACCACCTCCAGTCATCGTCGAGGCCGTTGCACCTCCATCGCCCGTCATCGAGGAAGTCCTGGCACCCTCCGACTCTGTCATTGACGCGCTTTATGCTGACTTCAGTGCAGATTCAGAGGAGATAGACTTCAGTCCAGAAGAGCTAGACTCCGCTATGCAAGAGATGGAGGAGGAGTACTCGCGCGACGAGCAATCCAACAATGTCGTTATGTCCCGAGAGGTGTTCGTCACCATCGAGATGGCGATGGATGAAGATCAACCCGGACGAGCTCCGCGTACAGCGTTAGAAAAGAGGAAGGGGACACTTATTGCTGCTGACGATGATCGCGCAAAAGTCATGCCTCCTCCGTCTAACCCAGTGCAGCAGCCGCAGGAACTCGGCACCGGCCCGAGCAACAACAACACCGCAAACTTGCCGCCTCCAGCATCTACGTCGGCAGCAGCCCAAGTTACTCCAGTTGATAGAGTGATGTACGACAATCTCCTTGTCGAGCCACTAACCGTTGCTCATATCCGGAACGTGACCCAGCTTGACGAGAAGCGCCAATAGTTGCTGGAGGAAGCACAGGCCATCGCGGAGCAAGGCGCTAAACTAGATCGAGATCTGGTCAACGCGCAGAAGTCCATAGAAAAAGCTAGAGCAATGGAGGCCGAGTACAAGACCTTACTGCAGTAGCAGAAGGCTAAGAAAGCTCCGGCTCGCGTCATCAACGATCCTGGTGTACGGCGCAACATAGGATGGGCTCCCTCAAAGTCGGCACAGGCCAAACCATACATTGATAGTGAAGGCAAGCAGGTGATGCCCACCCCACTCCTTAACCTCGCCGTCGCCAAGACCCTTCTGGAGCAGGATAGATCGCCTGAGGCAGTGGAACAGTTCTATGACCTAGTGGCCAAGGCGGTGAAGCAGAAGGAAAAGGACACCTCTCAGAGGCTTGAGTTTGACCCAGCGCTCTGCCAATCTAGCCAGTACAAGCCGCCAAGGGACAGATCTCCTCTTGATGTCGGGTCCCAGACGGGTTCATCAGAACGAAGACGGAGGGATGCGCACAACAGGAAGGATGTCATCCCCATATCCTCCAACCACAGAGAAAAGGCCCGACCTCGTCGCCCATCGCCACCGCCCCGATCTCCCCGACATCGCGAATATTACAAGGCTCACCATCGTGTGGATATGCCCCCACCAAAGCAGTGCGGCATCGTCATCCGCGACAACACGGAGCAGACCCGTCATGACGGAGAGCGCAACCAAGGACACAAGAGCAGGTCACGCCATGACCCTCCGCGTCCGACAAGCAACCGTGATAGGCGTGAGGCATCGTAGGAGGGTAACAGCAAAAAGGCTAACCCACCGCCACCTCCGCCTCCGTCACCACCAAGCAGTCACCATGGCGGAGGGGGCCCACGTCGTTCACGCAGCCCATCCCCTGTTGACAAAAAGAAGAAGAACCCGGAGCCATACGATGCGCGTTCGCGGATCGATAAGATCGACGAGGCCCGGGAAGGAACTTACCTGGGACCACGTTGCTTTGGACCTGCAATACGGTCCGCAACTTACCCCAAAGGTTTCCGGATTGACAAGACCATCAAGCCCTATGACGGCACCGCAAAATCAGCCACATGGTTGCAGGACTATGACAACGCGGTGGAGATTGCCGGAGGCAACCCCAACGTCATCGTCAAGTACCTCCCATTAATGTTGGCAGGCACAGCCCGTCAATGGATCGGCGACTTGCCGGAGAAATCTATCTACAACTGGTTGGACATGCAAGAAGCGTTCACCAAGAATTTTGAGGGTGCGTACAAGCGTCACTGCACCGTGGGTGATCTATAGCGGTGCGTGCAAGAGAAAGACAAGACATCTCACGCCTACCTCTCCCGTTGGCTGGACATGAAGAATTCCTGCGCAGGAGTGCATTCCCAGACCTCCATGGCCGCCTTCATCGATGGGTTGAAAGTGGCACGCTGCTCCGACATAAGCTGAAGCGCTTGCAGGACAATCACCAGCTTGACTTGAATCAGATGACTCAGTTGGCTAGTGAGTTCGCAGCTGCCGATGACGATGCTCGTGGCTCCTTGCCGGCAATGGTCGTTCCAACTCAAGCTCGGAGGAACAGCAGTACAAAGCGGAAAACCGCTCCAGAAGAAAAGCAATCTACCGACATGGTCGATATGACTTTTGCAGGACGAGGGGAAGGCGGACAACGTGGCCGAGGAAGGGTAGCTGGTCGTGGGCAGCAGTGAGGAAGTGAAACCACCTCGGCACCACTCCGCGTTCCCCAAAACTACGAGGAGTACCACGATATGCCGTGCCTCGTACACCTCGATGCCAACGGCAAGGCCACCCATACCAATCGACACTGCAAGTTCGTCAACGACCTCAAGGAAGACCCGTAGTCCGGCTACAAGCGAAGTCGGCAAAACAGGCCGCGAGGCAAGGGCAAGGCGAAGAAGAAGGAGGAGGAGTCCAAGGATGCAAGTGACATGGACAAGGATGTTTACCCCAAGCACGCTGCCAAGAGCGACGACAAGGGCAAGAACCCCTTCACAAAGAAGTCCCTAGTCTACCACACTTTCCTTGGCACCCCCACCGTCCGACAACAGAAGACCTCTCTGAGGATCCTGATGGCCACTCTCCCCCCAGTTCCCTAGTACCTGTGCTGGTCGGAGGTTCCAATAACTTGGGACAGGACGGACCACCCAGACCTTATACCCACGGAGAATCAGTACGCCATGGTCATCAACCCTTTGATTGACGGCATGGAGTTCACCAAGCGTATGGTGGATAGTGGAAGCAGCATCAACATCATGTACCTGGATACACTGCAGAAGATGAACTTGACAGAGGCAAACCTAAGGCGGACCAACACCATCTTCCACGGCGTAGTTCCTGGTTGGGAGGCTCGGTCCCTTGGGTGCATTACACTTCAGGTTGCCTTTGGCGATGTTAATAATTACCACCAAGAGCGCATGACCTTTGAGGTGGTCCCCTTCAAGAGCGTGTACCACGTCATATTCGGCTGCGACATATTCCACGCGTTCATGGCCAAGCCATGCTTCGTCTAAAACAAACTCAAGATACCAGGACCAAACGACATCATCACCGTATCCGGAAGCTTTACCAAGGCAAGGGACTGCGAGATCAACGAAGCAACCGTTGCAGAAGTTGTCCTCTACAACAAAGAATTCAAGGAGATCCAGAGCAAGGTCGATGACTCAGAGATGCCCGCGTCGAAGAAACAGATCTCTGACTTCGCTCCTGCATTCAAGGCCGCCATCGAGACCAAGCCGGTGGAACTTGTGGTAGGCGATGCCTCCAAGGTCACCGCCATTGGGACGAACCTAGATCTCAAATAGGAAAGCGCACTTGTCGAGTTCCTCCGTGAGAATAAGGACATCTTTGCCTGGCAACCTGCCGACATTAAAGGTGTACCTAGGGAACTTGTCGAGCACAACTTAAACATTGACCCAAAATGTAAACCAGTGAAACAACCTCTACGACGCTTTGGAGATGAGAAGAGACGCGCCATTGGCAAAGACATAGCTAGGTTACTTAAAGCTAGATTTATCCGATAAGTCCTTCACACCCGATGGATGGCCAATCTTGTACTTGTCCCTAAAAAGGGAACCAATGAATTAAGAATGTGCGTTGATTACACCGGCTTGAACAAAGCATGTCCCAAAAATCCGTTTGCTTTGCCTCGCATTGACCAAGTCATTGACTCGACGGTTGGCTCAGAACTTTTTTGTTTTCTCGATGCATACTCAGGATACCACCAGATCAAGATGAGGAAGTCGGACCAATTGGCCACTTCGTTCACTACCCCATACGACATGTTTTGCTATGTCACGATGCCCTTTGGGCTGAAAAACGCAGGTGCTACCTACCAGCGGATAATGCAACATTGCCTTCATGTCCAAATTGGTCGGAATGTTCACGCCTATGTGGATGATATCGCGGTGATGTCTAAAAAGGCAAACGACTTAATCTCCGACTTAAAAGAAACCTTTGATAATCTCCGGAAATACACCATGATGCTTAACCCTAAGAAGTGCGTCTTCGGGGTTCCAGCCGGCAAATTGTTGGGCTTCATCGTTTCCCAACGTGGAATCGAGGTCAACCCGAAGAAAATCAAAGCCATCTTAAACATAAACCGTCCGACATGCCTAAAGGACATGCAACGACTAACAGGTTGTGTTGCAGCAGTTAGTCGGTTCGTCAGCCGACTTGGAGAGAAGGCTCTACCGCCGTACAAGTTGCTGAAGAAGGCATACAAATTCACGTGGACAGACGAGGCAGATGCAGCATTGAAGCAGCTCAAGGAGATTCTTTCCTCAGCGCCATCCTTGCAGCACCCGAGCATAGTGAGCCCCTGTTAATTTACATGGCGGCAACCAACCGGGTTATCAACATCGTCGTCGTGGTAGAGCGGAAGGAACCAGGCTATGAGCATGGAGTTCAACGACCAGTTTACTATGTAAGCGGGGTCTTGACGGAGTCCAAGCAGCGTTACCCGCACTACCAAAAGATATCTTATGGAGTATTCCTTGTTTCTCGGAAGCTGAGGCATTACTTTCAGGAGCACCCAATCACAGTGGTGAGAAATACTCCACTGTCCGACATCATCAATAACAGCGATGCTATAGGAAGGGTTGCAAAGTGGGGCATTGAACTTGCCGCCTTCGAGATCACCTACAAGATACGCAACGCTATCAAGTCACAAGCCTTGGCGGATTTTGTTGCAGATTGGACGGAGATGCCAGACGCTACTCCGTTGCCAGAACCAGAGTACTAGGTGATGCACTTTGACGGATCAAAGATGCTCAACGGCTCAGGGGCTGGTGTATTGCTACAGTCACCAACAGGAGACAAGCTACACTACATTCTGCAGATCCACTTCGAGGCTACAAACAACATGGCGGAGTATGAAGCACTCATTCACGGACTACGTGTAGCCAAGGATATTGGCATCAAGCGCATAGTTTGCTGTGGAGATTCCGACTTGGTTGCCCAGCAGGTGGCTGGCACCTGGAATGCGCAGAACCCTATGATGGCGGCATATCGGGACGAAGTGGACGAGATAGCCAAGAGCTTCTTGGGATACGAAGTCAAGTATGTGCCTAGGGAACAAAACGAGGCGACCGATCTACTCTCTAAGCTAGGATCAGGGCGCAAGCGAATTCCCCCAGGAGTTTTCCTAGAGCGCCTGCGCACACCATCCGTGAAGGGAGCCGGCATTGACAACCCGGATAGAGCTGACTCTTTTGTCAACATGGTGACTAAGGTCCCTCCGGCTTGGAAAAAACCGTTCATGGAATACCTAGAACACGGAACTTTGCCCGACGACGAAGTCGAAAGACGGCAAATAGTACGGCGAGCAAAGGGTTATACCATAATCAATGGGCAACTCTATAAAAGGAGCACTACTGGTGTATACCTAAAGTGTGTTTCCCAGCTAGAAGGTATGGAAATCCTACGCGAAATCCATCTCGGAGATTGCGGGCATCACGCCGCTCCTCGGTCGTTGGTCGCGAAAGCCTTCCGGCAAGGATTCTACTGGCTGACCGCGAAGGCGGACGCCGACAAGCTGGTTGAGACATGCATGGGATGCCAGTATTATGCCTGACAACCACATGTTCCTGCTGAAGAACTGCGAACAATACCAATAACTTGGCCATTTGCAGTCTGGGGGCTAGACATGGTGGGACCATTACAGACGGCACCTTGTGGGTTTACGCATCTTCTTGTAGCAGTTGACAAATTCACTAAATGGATAGAAGCTAAACCCATTAGAAATCTTGATGGGCAACTGCCCTCAGTTTCGTCCAAGATATAGTGGTGAGATTTGGTCTCCCACGCAGCATTATCACCGACAACGGCAACAATTTATCACTCGTAGAAGTGGAGGCATATTGCTGGGAGAAAGGCATCCGACTTGACATCGCATCTATGGCACACCCATAATCCAATGGTCAGGTTGAGCGAGCCAATGGATTAATTATGCAGGGAATCAAGCCACGTCTTGAGGCACCGCTACATAGAGCAGCTGGAGCCTGGGCAGAAGAATTGCCATCTGTGCTGTGGAGTTTACGAACTACACCCAACAGATCTACCGGCTACACCCCTTACTTCATGGTATATGGAGCAGAAGCCATCCTGCCCTCCGACATCATCCACGATGCACCAAGAGTTGCCGCCTACGACGAAGATGATGCTGAAGAATCCAGACGCCTAGATGTGGACCTTCTCGAGGAGGAGCGTGTTTTGGCATGCCAAAGATCCGCCATCTACCAGCAGAAGCAACATAGCTACCATAGTCGCCGCGTTCGGCATCGCTCGTTTAAAGAGGAGGATTTGGTGCTCCGACTTAAGCAGAAGAAGTCACACAAATTATCCCCGCCATGGGAAGGACCGTTCATCATAAGCAAGGCGCTGCTCAATGGGTCTTACTACCTTGTTGACAATCGTGAACTAAAGGATAGACCCAACGAGGATCATAAGCGTAAGCGACGTGACCCGGATGATGACTACCTGGAGCTTGATCGGCCATGGAACATAGCACAACTACGTCCTTTTTACACTTAGCATTTTGTATCTAATTGTGTATCTCTTATATGATCAATGAAATAAAGCTCTCTGGTTCACTCATATTTCTGAGTCTTCTACCTCCTTTAGTGTTCATTTTGGATCATGTAAAGCCTTTATGCACAAGTCTTGCATTTGCACTTGTGAAAATTCCGCCTACGGGAGTTAGCTTAAGTTTTCTGGTCTACACGTTCTTTGTCATTTTTATGTGGATTCTGGAGTAGTGACTTCCGGCACTTATTGTCGGCGATTTTGTGCTCAGGTTATTGACGGTGCCATTGGGCATCATCACCTAAGCGCATGGTTCCGACAACGAGTCTTCCGGCTCACGAAAATCAAGCATAAGAACCAAAGTAATGGATAAGCCAACACTTCCTTAAAAAATATATACATGCTGGAAACTAGTTCTTAAGTAGAAAGAAATAACAACCATTGTTTTCCACCTTAAGTTACATCACCAAGTTTTTTCCGCACATACACCAAAGGTGAAACAAATATTACAAAGTTGTTTTCTCATTCCTTTGGCGCAGGAGACTTGGAAGCAGCATCGTCACCAGCCGGAGAATCACCCTCAACATCAGCATTGTGGTGGGACTCGGAGGAGTCTTGGTTGACGCTGTCGATCGTGTTCATGGGAACAAAGACGTCGATGTCCACCAACTCGGCAACTCTGGTGTCATAACCCGCAAGTGATGACAGGATGGCTTCATGGTCAATCTCTTTGCCGTCATCGTCAACATCGGGGATACCAGAGGTCATCGTATCGATGTCGGCATCTTCGTAGTGTGCCTTCACCATTGAAAGCACCATCCTTGCGCCAGCCCATGCACATGAAGCTTTCCAGCTTGTGATACGCTCGAGGGCTTGGCGCAGTATCTCTGAGTACTTCGCCACTGAGTCCGAGGCCTTGATGTGTATCTGGAGGGGCTTGGCAATCTCTTTGGCTTGGGTGATGGCGGTGTTGATGAAGTTGCCGGCAAGAACCATGCATTCCTTGGCTGGAGGAGGCGATCTGGTTAAGCCCATAGGAGCTGAAAATTCCGATAAGGAACGCATGAGTTCAACAATTTAAAGTATCCAGACTATAGAAATACAAGGCGGAGGAAACTTACTGAAGATGCTGGCCTCAGCTTGCCAGAGGGTGTCCGCCAAGGATTGTTTCTCTTGTTGGAGGAGCTTGTACGCCTCGCCATGGCGGTGATTCTGCTCATCGGCAGCACGCATTTGATCTTTCAAGATCGCGATCTCCTCCTTCAAGCGGGTGATTTCCTCGGCGGCGGAGTCCTGCAAGGCCTTCATTGATTCTTCATGCATTTTTAGCATGTCTTCTCTCTCCTTTTTAAGGATCTTGTTCTCGCTGTCCAGCTGCTGGATGTTCTTGGACTGCTCGACAATGTCCTTGGCCTTGGCAACATGTTCTACAAAGTCGGAGAAAACAAAGTACACAGTGAGTACTCGGAGAATGAAGGCACAAAAACAAGACGGAATGCGCAAAAAGAAAACAGACTCTTGTTTTTGATGATCTGTTCCTTCAAGATGGCAGTTTTATCCTTTTCGGCTTCAAGATCTGCGCGCATCTTCTGGTACTTGTCATTGGCCATGCCCCTCCGAACATTCTCGTTTTGTGGAAAAAAGGAAAAAGGTTAAACCGTTGTCTAGTCTACTTGGAGCATCTAGTCGGAAATTTTCCACCTAGACGCTCGGGGGCTACAGCGAGAGTTTTTTACTTAGTAATATGCTTAGCTTTTCTTTAAGCATCTAGTCGGAACTAATTCAGTTCTCGATTAGAAGCTTGGGGGCTACAGTATAAAGTTTTTAACTCGGAATATGCTTAGCTTTTCTTTAAGCATCTAGTCAGAACTAATTCAGTTACAACTAGAGGCTTGGGGGATACAGTATTGAAAATTATAAACACTGTGTATGCTACTCTTAAAGCATCTAGTCGGAATAGTTCATTCCATCTAAATGCTTGGGGGCTACAGTGAGAGTTTTTTCTAACTTAGTCACTGTTAGAGCATATAGATTCAAAACCTATGGTTTTCCGTCTACATCCTCGGGGGCTATAGTGGGATACTCATATGAAATGCAGAAGGCAAAGTAAACTTACAAGTGCGATGATCTTGAGGTTTGTAGCGCTCTCGGCTAGCAGCTTGCCAAAGGAAACACTATTTCCTTGCAATATTTCTGCTTGTCGGAGGAGCTCCTCAAGACCGCATGTCGGAGATGACGGTACTCCTCCAGGAACCAGAGTTGTGTTACTCGGCGTAAGCGCCGGGTAAACTATCTTTGGGAACTCAAAGGGTTTCTAGGGAGCAAGGGCGCCGCCTTCGGCAGAAGTACCATCTTCCGTCACCGCCTTGACGCCAACGATGGCATCCTTAGCCGGAGCTTCAGCCATTTGTTGAGCAGTGCTCTCCTGCATCGCCTGCTCGCCGAAAACAGCGAGTTCGGTAGAGGCGCCAGAATCCACTTCCATGACGGAAGGGTCTGGTGCCTCCTTAGCTTGTGAACTTGTCGGGGCAGACGAAGGCTTGACGGCAGGGGTAGCAGGGGCGATGGCGGGGGAGGCGTCGCGATGCAGCATGTCTTGATATTTAGAGAAGCCCCCAAAGTTTTGGAGGTCTTTTTGAGGCTGGTCGTGGCTTTCTTCCTGAAACATGCAAAATGCATAAGTACAGGAGCAAGATAGATAAATAGACAATGTCGGAGAATGAGAAACTTACACTATGGGGGGTGCTTTGGCAAAAATCCTGGTGGTTCTTATCTTTTCCGCCTCCAGGGCGGCGGTAGTCTTTTTGGAGGCTCCACCCTCCGTCTTCTTCTTCTTGCCTCCATCGGCAGCGTCAGAGGTGGAGCTCTTTCGCTTTCACGCCAACGGGACATCGTAGTCAGACACGGCCGTGACTTCCTTCATCTTTGGATCGTAGATTTGGGCAGCCAGGTTGCCCTCCTCTAGATTGCTAAGTTGTTAAGTAAGAATTCACCGTGTTAGACAAAATGACATTTGCAAGACGGAAGAGCTGGAGTATATGTCATACACGGAAAATAAAAACCTACCTTTGGGCACTTGCCGTCTACGAACATGTCGTAGGTGATGGTGAAGACACGCTTCTTATCCTTCACCTTGACGATGTCCTTATGGCGGAGCTTGACGGAGTCGCTCGAGAAGTTATCCACGGAGATGCGGAGGCTATCCCTTCTGTCGCTGGTATACTCGTGCATGTACTTCGCACGGTGCTGCAGAGGTTGGATTCGCCTGATGAACCAGCACATGGCTAGGTCCAAGCCGGTCAAACCCGTCTCTACAAACCATTCGATCCGCCTTATAGCGCGAGAAGTGTCGAGGTCGGAGGGAAGGGAGGCTTGGGATCTCCATGTGGAAACTTCAGCGGCGGCCCCGTCCGCGAAGTCCGGTACGTTACTTCTCGGCCCGCCAGAGGAATGTCGGGGCCGTAGAAGTACGCCTGCTGCCAATTCTTGCAGGACTCGTGGCTGACGATGTCGGGGAACCGCTGGCCAGGTCGAATCTTGAAGCTTATGGTGCCGCAGTTCCTAAGCTCCTCCTTACTATGTCCGGCTTCACGTTTGACGGTGAAGAAGTACACAAACATGTCTAACCTAGGCCTTATCCCTAGATATCCCTCGCAAAGTGCCGCGAAGTTGCTAAGCACTAAGATACTATTGGGGGAAAGGTTATGGGGCTGGACCTTATAGTGGTTTAAGACAAAGAGGAAGAAGTGGGAGATGGGCAGGGAAACGCTGCGTACCAGCTGAGCTTTGAGGTACACCTTTTCTCCGGCTTGTGGAGAAGGTGTCACCTCGCCGGCCGGCACCGCCCTCCAGGCGAGACCCTCCGTCGCGGGGAGGTAGCCTTCGGCGACCATCTCTTGGATATCGCGGTCGGTGATGTCCAAGCCGCGCCAGTCGCCCTTGTGCGAATCTGGCTCCTCCTCCAGTGGCTCTAGCGCCGCCAAATTTTGGTCGTCGCCGGTGGATTTGATCATCGCTGATGCGAGGATGACCAGACCCTCTGGGGGCACGACGACTGAGCTCGCCAGCTTCGTCGCGGCTTCGCTCGACGCCACCATTGATGGGGAGGTGCTGCTTCTAGCCATGGGGTGAAGGTTGGGTGCGACTGGTGCAGATGGGAGCTAGGGTTTTTTCGAGGTTTCTCGCGGAGAGCTCGAGGAGACGCACGGCTGGAGGAAGAAGATGACGCGAGAAGAATGAGGTAAAAAGTGGAAAATTCCCCACGGTTACTATTTATCACCCTCGGCGTCAAGATTCGTGCAGCTTGATCGGACGGTTGCCGCGTAGATGACGTGTTCACGAACGTGCACAGAAATTTCGCCACGTCTCCAACCGTCGCCGCCAACGGTTCGTATCGCTCGTGCGGGAAAATCGGATATGATTGCATTCTCTGCATGTGTGAGTTACGAGGCGTCGCTGACCTAAGCCTACGTCGTCCTAGCTGACATGGGTAGATGAGCCGTCACATCGAATATTCTGACATAGACGAATTCAATCCGACTATGGAAGAGTACGATGGAATATTCAACATTTCTCCGGCTTACAAGTCGAAGACGGAGAAAGCCTTGCAGGGTTCTTTGGGAGGACTACAAGATGTTGCTTGACGATTTGCCGACATCCATCTAGACGAAGCATTCCACGTGAAGAGGCAAGACGGCGCAAGATCTCGTAGTTCTCCGGGGGCTACTGTTGGGGATATGCTATATGGGTATCCTTATATCATGTCTCTTATCCGGCTAACCCGGGTGGCCTATAGTCGGTAGCATGGCCTATGGCCTGCTGGGCGGCCTAGTTAGATGGATCCAGAAGGGAGGACCATGCAGGATAAAGGAAGGCTACGGTGGAGTCACCAACGTACCCAGAGCCTTGGAGTACAAGATACACAAGACTAGTAATAGACAGTGTAGGACTCTGTAACCTGTCCGACTAGGACTTTTTCCTGTAACCCTAGGACCTGACGACTATATAAGTCGGGCCTATGGGAGCCTTAAGGGCACAACCTAGTATCGATTCATACAACCTCGCACAACGAACCAATCTCTGTAACTCGGCGTATTGCCCTTATAGTGATTTATAGCAGGGTAGGATTCCGTCACCATTGTGGGATCTGAACCTAGGTAAGTTGTGTTACCTCGTACCCGTCAACCGTCCGCCTTCCCCATGTCTCTAAACACGCACTATAAGAACCCCTCCATGGCGTACTCGTCGGCAATACCACGACAAAGAGGATGCGGTTTATCGCATCCGAGGCCTCCCGTCCCGAATATATGTAAGACGGACTGGCCATTTTGCGGAAAACACCAAAAATATTCATGGTACGGCCGTTTTACGGTATCTGAAAATATCACTTTGAGGCCCTGGTATTACATATATTGGCGCAAAAATATGTGGGCAGCCAGATATATAGTATCTGATAGAGATGCTCCAAGAGACGTTAACCTGTGTAATAGTCACCTACTAAGTTGGTTTCAAAATATAAGATGTTGCGGAAAACCAGAAGGAGTCGGAGTCGTTCCTCAGACCAGAAGTCTTCGTATACGCGCAAAACGAGAGCTGCTCGGCACCTTCGTGTTGCGGAATATTCGCGCTTCTCTTTTCTCACGGCAAAACGCCAAAGCTTCAGAGTAGACCTAGAACAAGTCAGGAAGCAGCGAAGATGGGGTGATGGCGGAGTTTTCGTGTTCCGCTTGCGTGGGTTTGCGCGTCCGTCGACTAGAAAAACTGTACGCAGGGAGTAGTAATTATTAAGGCTTGCACGAGAGGACTCTGACTTTTCAAGCCTCAAACTTCACGCGGCAACTTGTGCTAGTATATGTAGCCATGGCCAGATCGCTCCTCTCATAAACCAACCATCCTTGTCCCGCCCCGCGGCGCCTGCGTCGTCCACACTTGCTCATCCACACCACGCCCCAACCCACTCCGTCCATTGCAGTATACCTTCTCTTGCTCATCCACACAACGCCCAGCATTACTTCTCCAAGCACGGCGGCGGCGCATCCTTGCTTCCGTCGGCCCAAGGTCATTACCTCCGGTGGCTTGCGACCTCTCTGATCCAAAATGGTGAAGTTCACGGACGCAGACGCGGAGGCCGCCGTCTCGTTGGAATCCGCTGCTCTGGCGGAGGCGCCGGAGCTGCTCCGCTCGGCTTTCCGGGCACTGGCCTCCCAGATCCGGTCCTGCGACGAGAGCCATCCGAAATGGCCGCCCAGGGCCGGCGGCAAGGTCGCGGCTGCGGAGCTGGAGTCGCTCAGGACCAGTACTCTCCACCTTGGTTCGCCTCCGCCGGCGCGGACAATGCGCTGGCGCGGCAGGCGAGGGACGTCGCCTACCTCGTCCAAGACCTCCAGGACAGGATCGAGTACCGCAGGCTCCAGTCCGCCCTTGCCCCGCGCACCAAGATCCTCAGCCGCAATCGATTCAACCGGCTTCCCGCTCTGCGGTGCCCGTGGAACCGCTCCGGTGCAGACAGGGCCACGAGGGACATCAGAGCTGTGAGTCAAGAAACTCGCAGGCTTGGCTATCTGTTGGACAAGACCCAAGGCCAGTCGTCCGATCCGCCGCCGCCGCCGCATTCCGTCAGGAAAAATCACCAGACAGTGGCGGTATTCGGGCGCGACAAGGATCAGGATGACATCGTCAGTCTGCTCATCCAGCCGTGCGGCGGCGAGGTTGCTGCCGCTGCTGCACCAGCGATGATTGTCTCTGTTACTGGTGCCGGGGGAATCGGCAAAACCACCCTCGCCCAGATGGTGTTCAACGATGCAAGAGTTGGGCGCCATTTTGATGCAAGATCCTGGGTGTCAGTTTCCTCCACTTGTTCCAACAAAATGGAGCTCGCGGCAGAGATCTTAAGATCGGCCCAACCATCCTGGGATGATGGATCTCACGATGAGAGGAAGACGGTGGATTTTCAGATGCTACAGTCAGAGCTCCGTCGGTTCGTGGCATCCAAGCGATGCCTGATTGTTCTAGATGATGTGTGTGAGAGCACCGCTGAGATCTTGCTGGACCTCCTCACCCCCCTGCAGTCTGCAGATATCAGGAGCAGGATTTTGGTGACTTCTCGCACGCCTCACACGCTCTGTGCCTCGCAGCTGTACACTGTAAATCCGCTGGGTAGCGGCGACGGCTGGTCCCTGCTCAAGGAACATGCTCTTCCCAGTGATGCAGAGGATGTCCATCCAGACCTGCCGCTCATCGGGAGGAAAATCGCCGCAAAAATCAACGGATCACCTCTGTCTCTCAAACTGGTGGGAGGGATGCTAGGAGCTGCAACAAGGAGCAAAGCGCAGTGGATGAATATCTTGGAAACAGGATTACAAGATGACACTGCCTTACTCTTGAGCTATAAGCACCTGCCGGGACACCTCAAGCGATGCTTCGCATATTGCAGTCTGTTTCCACAGGGCTATAGGTTTGATCCAGCACACTTGTCCCGCATTTGGATCGCGGAGGGTTTTGTGCAAGCACAGGGCAGGGCTGACAGACGGATGGAAGACATTGCTAGAGAATACTTTGATCAGCTCCTTTCACGCTCATTCTTCCAGGAAATCAAGCTTGTTGGACAAAAGATGTACTACGTGGTGCATGACTTGCTCCATGATCTTGCAAAGTCTGTTGCGGCGGAGGACTGCTTTCACATTGCGGATGGCACGAGCTGCGACATCCCGTCAACGGTGCGCCATCTGTCGCTCACCATGAACAGTCTACCTGGTCTTGCAAACTTCGGCGGGCTCGAAAATCTGCGCACCCTGTTAATCCAAAGATCAGTTCCCTCCTCCAGTTGCTTCCAGGAGGATTTCTCTGTGAGTCTGAAATGTCTTCTGCAAAAGTCAAAGCAATTGCGCGTTCTTGATCTCAGCGGCCTTAACTTGGAAGAGTTGCCCCAGTGCATTGATGGCTTATTGGGCCTCCGTTACCTATCTATCCATGGCTCCATACAGAGGCTTCCTGAGTCAATTGGCAAGCTCCTGCATCTCCAAACATTGTGCTTCACTGGGAAATGTTCCCTTGATAAGCTTCCTGCAAGCATAACTATGCTAGTCAATCTGCGGCACCTTGTTATTGAAACAAAGTATACTGCAGGACTGGTGGGCATTGGTCGGCTAGCTAACCTTCAGGGATCACTTGAGCTCCATGTTGAGAAGAGGGAAGGGCTTAAAGTGGAAGAGCTGAGGGACATCAATGGTCTCCGTGGGTTACTCAAAATAAAAGGTCTAGAAAAAGTTTCAAGCTATGAAGAAGCCTGCAAAGCTGAGTTGAATAAGAAACCATATCTTCAATCTCTGAATCTGGAATGGAGCTCTGCTGGTAGAAATAATCCCCTTCCTGCTGATGCCAAGGTACTTGAAGGCCTACAGCCGCACCAAGACATAAAGGTACTTCATATTAGAAGGTATTGTGGCGCCAAAGCGCCCAGTTGGCTACAGTCACTGCATCAGCTGCATTCCTTGCACCTTACTAACTGCAGGAGTTTAGCCATGCTTCCTGCATTGGGGCAATTGGGGTCACTCAAATACTTACACATGAAGGAGATGTGTGCAGTTGACCGAATTGGAAATGAGTTTTATGGCACTAGTGATGTGGCATTTCCATCCCTAAGCTTCCTTGAAGTTGATGATTTCCCAAGGTTGCATGAATGGTCTGGAATAGCAGACAGAGAGTCATTTCCATGCCTTGAGAGGTTAATTATAATGGATTGTCCAGAATTGGTCAAAATTCCTACCTTCTTCCCAGCTACTCGTGAAGTTACCGTTGAGCGTACACGATTAATACCATATATGAGGCTTGCCCCTTTTTCTTCAATTTCAGAGAAGTTCCAGCTGGATCTATTCACAAGTTCTGTCGACTTCAACGGGTTACTCAGTAAACAGCACATAGAAGCCATTGCAGCCTTAAATATAAGTGGTGCTGAAGAAGTCATTGCTACTGAAGAAATAGGGTCCTTTGTGTCTCTAAAAAGGATGCAGCTTTCTCGGTGCAATATGACGGACCAGAATTTTAGTAAGTTTCTCCAGGCTCTGCCTTGTCTGTCCTCGTTGGAGATAACAGACCTGCCTAACATAACATCTCTTCCAGCATCAGAAACACATAGATTCAGCACAATGCTCACTGAGTTGTCCATACGCAACTGTCAGTTGTTTCAGTCTCTGTCATCATTGCAGTTTCTTGGTTCTCTAAAAAATCTGGTGATCGAGAGATGCCCTAAAGTAACTGCAACATCATTTCCGTTGAACTTTAGGAGCCTTTCATCTCTCAAAGTACTGAGAATATCACACTGCTCAGAGCTCCAGTCTTTATCGGACTGTGGTCTGCCATCCTCATTGGAAACACTTCATATTATTGGATGCCACCAGGAATTTTCCAAGCAATTAAGAAATAGGAAAGGACATTACTTTGAGAAGCTTGCAGTTGTACCTAACGTGTGGATTCAGTAATAGAATATTTTGCACCTATAGGAAATTATGGAAACCTGAGTGCAGAAACAGAGGTTCCCTGTAATATCATTGTGGAAATTCTGGAAGTTATAACAGTTACCATTGTGCTTAGGAAACAACTTCATTATTGTTGTAACCATCTTATCTGCAGTCCTTGGGAGTCCTCCAGCCTGAATCCTTGCGTAGTTGCTTCCCTGTGATATCTTGTTCTGCATCTTGACAGAAATATATGATGGTAATCTGTGTTTGCGGGATGCTGAAATTTTGAAGTAAAATTGGATGGTACGAGTTTGAATTATCAGCATGTCTTGTGAAGTTCAAAGGGATATCTTCACTGTTGTACTGAAGGCCAAAATCTAATTTGACCTCTGGTGTGACAAATTACCAAAAAAAAAAAAAGCGGCAAAGCTTGGCTGGACAGAGCTGGAGGATCCTGCCATAGTTTTTGCACTTTTAGAGCCTGGCACTATGTACATCTTTTTTTTTCCAGATGATGTATACTTTTTACTACTGGGTTCATGCAGTCTTTGATTTTAGAGCAGAGCATTTGATGTATTTTGTTGATTTTTACATTCTGTGAGTTGCTCGTGAATCACATTGGATATTTGGAGTTGCGAAAATCTTTGAGGTTTGGAGGTTCTGCGTGTTGAGATTATTCATATTGGTTTGTTCATAATTGTGTAGCCAGCCTTTAGTTAATAGAAGGCCTACCAAGGGGATTATAGTACAGGTCTAAAAACTACTCCTTGGGCTGCTACTCAATAGTATGTCCATTTCGAAAAAAACTCATAGTATGTCCATTTCGAAAAAAACTCATAGTATGTCCAGGCCTCGCTGATTCATCAGATTATGACCATGCCACAGGAGTTCTCTATACTGATATTCGTGCGTTCATTCATCTAAAGTTCGTTTTGGTTAAGTTTGAGTTTTTCCCTTGTGGTTGTAATAATATTGCACACGCCCTAGCGGCGTTAGGTGCGAGCCAGGCTGAATCCAGGCATTTCTGGCAGGTGATGTCGCTGAGCCTATTGCATAATGGATCAAGGCGTTCCATTAAAAACATCCTTGTTAAATTCCTTGTGAGCTATTCTAGCAGATGAGCCTATTGACCCTCCAAGGAATAAACATCCTTGTTAAATTCCTTGTGAGCTATTCTAGCAGATGAGGGCATCATTGTGAGGTTGTTATGCCATCCCAAGTTCCCAACACACTAAGATGGGGGAATGGAGGATACACAGGCAAATAAGTTTGGGGAGGCCGTTTAGAAGAAAAAAACACATTCGGAGGAGGATAAAAATGGGTCATGTACTAACTGCTAGAATATTGCTTCCCTAAAAAAACTGTTAGAATTTAGCTTTTATTCTCATTACAAAAGACTATAATGACAAAAAGGGACTGCACAGCTAAGCGCTCATACATTTCTAGTTAGAACTATACATGGAGTATATAACTGTAGGTTTACTATATTACTATGTACACGTATCAAAAACCTATACATCAGAGAACACATGTATAAATGCCCCAACCCTGTACAAGTCTGTTGGCTGGTGCATCCCTGGTTGCTGCCTGTCACCGTTCAAACAATCCCCTGATCACCTGTTCCAAATGCACAGCAGTATACACTGGCTTCTCAGATCTGGCTCGCCGCATTCCCTTTATCCATGACGAGGAGTGTGAACTTCGACTTTCCTGCAGTGCCTCTAAGAACTTCACATATTTTGGGACAATCAATTTCACTATCTCTTCACGAAGTTTCTCCTTAAGCGTAGTTTGAACTTTCCAAGTCATCTGACTATCACAGATGCTAAAGAATATTTTCATAAATTTATCCATGGATGAACGGCGTGGCTTCATCAGAGAATCACCATCCAGATATGACAACATAGGTGGAAACCAGTATTCGTGAAGGTAGCTCACTATGTTTTGGTCAGCCAGTGACACTAAATTACTCATGACAGTGGGAGGGAGTAATCCTGGAGGGCAGTTCTTAACATAATATATGTTATTCAAGATGAATATGTACCTCCGTCCCGTTTCTTGGAAATTTTTGTCTGCACATTCCTTGAGCTTGGGTATCAAACAATTGACCATGTCAGAGCAAGGGCCAGTGTTATAATCCCCAGATTCAAGTATTGACTGCACCATCTCACTGTTACGATAGAAAAATTCCAGGGCCTGTATGAGAACAAAAGTTGCTGGATGAATAGTTGATTCTTTGCTTATACGGATCTCATTTGAAGTTCTCTCGATAACACCTTTGAAAGCATCCTCCATCTTATTAACAACACTAGCAACCTCACCACATCCGCTGAACCGCAAGCCTTGTATATTGAATAGGACATCAACAAGTGCATCAAAAACAGTCAGCATTTGTGAAATATGAACATCAGACCATCTTTCAGCACTGACTGAACGTGCAACAACAAGGAGCTGCTCTAAAGGTTGCCCGGCTACCTCTGAAAAGCATTGTTCCCAATTCTGCTCGTGTAACTGTTGCTTACTTAAACCAACAAGTTTGGTGGTAATTTTGAGCCTCATGATCCAAGTCTGTGTTCTTTCATTGGTCAACTCACAAGGACCTGGAAATGTTTCTGTACCTGCCTTGAGGATCCATGGGTTCTCTTGTACATCGGACAGCCTGTAATATGGACAAGATTTAAAGTTCAGATATACTACAAAATGCATAGAAACAAGGTTTGTGTAATATGCTTCTGTTTTGTCATAATAGCAGCGATATCCAAACTAGTTGAAATGAAAAGCATTGGTGGACCCACAGTAAGATTTTGAGCAAGAAGGCTTGATAGCTTACAGCCGACCGGGGATTCACTGGACAGTAGCTTCTTTTAGGAAAGATTAGCTACCCAGTTTCCCCTCGAGAGATACATTTTGCTACACAAACTGAAATTTGTGTGTACAGAATAACAATCAAAACCTCTGGGTAGGTACCCACATAATTTGTGAACTGTGATAAGAGTGAGCAGGTCTTATTTGCGGCTTCATCATAGTCAGGGATTTTTTTTTTGTTTGTAGAGAACAGGCAGTAGGACTGCCCATACTTTCATTAAGCAAGAAGATAAAGATTCAATACAGCAGAAAGAGCTAGAGCTATGTGCTGAAGAGCAGCAACAGACAACCACTCTACAATGAATGATACATTAAGCAACTACGCGCGGCATGATCACATGACCAAGCATTCTGTCATACTCCATGGCTCCTCACAACCTCCACCGCTCCCCTTCTTCAGAGATGGGCAAACACAAGTAGATAATTCCTTGTTTTCTAAAGAACCCAGGAGACTAAAATCACAGTATCGAAGCCGTTTTGGATGTTCCGTCAGAGATCACAGCGTGGTATGGAGAGTCTGCATGTTCCTGGCATTCTACATAGCTTCTTTGGCAAGCACCAAATTAACCTAACTGCCACAGAAAGAACAGGAAGGTATCTGACGAGGTTGGTAATGGAAGTTGGCTTTTAGTATAAGAAAAAATTAACACTAGAACACGGTGATTGGACGTGCTGGTGTTCCTCTGGCTTCAAATTGCTGAAAACTGATATGGAGCAAGGAGCAAAGAAGTGATTGGTTTGAACTGGTCACCATATGGGGAATACTCTGCAATGTACATACTACAGGGAGGATAGTTTTCCAAGTAAAACTCAGACATTATTAGAAAGCATCGACATTAATTTTGTATATTTTTATCTGTATTAATTTTAAATAGTTGGTAGCACACAGCAGGATTCTTGGGGTGGAGTCAACTGAAATAGGGCTAGAAGAGCACAAAATGCTGGACATGACGGTTCATCCTGCTTTGAACATCAAGATTTGCAAGACAGGTGGTGGATGCAAGATTCCAGTTCGTTAAAAGCGCAGGCTTATATCATAGAAATAGAAAAAGGAACCCTTTTGTTTGTGGAAAATGACAGGCACAGACAACAAAACCGAACTGGGGTCCCTAGACTGCAAATACAGCAAGACTGCAAGTACAGCCGACATGGTGACCAACTAATTGACTGATGAGTGCGTACCGAATCAACCGAAAAAGGTACTACTACTACAGTCTACAGCGGAATGAAATCAATCAAACAGGAAGAAGGAACAAACCTGTACACGCCGTCGCCCTGTCGCGCATCGGGGAGCCCTGGAACGGTTCCGGCCGAGCCGGGGACGAAGAAGAGAGGGGAATCCCCTGCTTCCAGCGACTGTATCAGTGGATACGAGATGTGCTGGTGGTTGCCGTGGCCGCTCTTGTCGTCGGCTCGGCGTTGCGCGAGGGAGGGGATCGATCGGGCGCCATCGACGATGGCGACGCGGAGGGCGGCCACCGCCGCCGCCACCTTCTCGGGGTCCAAGAGGCCCGGAACGAGGCGGGGCGGATTCTCCCGGATCTGGTCGGCTCCGTCCGGCGAATGGCGCCGATCCATGGATAGCCACCTGACCATGACGCGCAGCTTCGTGGGAGCCCGCATGATCGCGCCTCCGCGCAGAGCAAGGGCGAGGGAGAAGGAGCTGTAGAGAGACTGCCTCGGGCCCAGAGCCAGGACCAAGGCCTGGTTCTCGGTGGGAGGAGGGATGCAATCCGCCATGCCACTCCGCCACTACTGCCGCCGGCGGCGGCGAGAAATGGTCTGCGATGGGGAGGAGGAAGGAGAGAAGGAGGAGGAGGACGGGAGGGGATTCAATTGGAATGAGGGGATTGACGAAGGGAGCGGGGTTTATCTGCCAACAAACCCTCTCTTGCTCCCAGCTCGGCCGGCTCCACTTGGCAGCAGTCAAAGATAGGGACAGGCAAAGGTCGAACGAGGATGTTCCGTGCGATTATCGATTTGCTCTGACGATGCCACCGTCCTTTCGTACGACCAGGACCGCCTGCTCCATCACTTGTTTTCAGGGTAGCAACAACATCTCTACTTCTTGGTGGTTCCGGCCCGAAATCCGGACTTAAATTTGGTAGGATGAAACAAATATCGGTCCGGAAATGTCGATTTTCCTACTTACGGTTCTTAGTTTGTATTTCTAGGCAAAGCAAAAAGAAACATTTGAATTTTATCGTTCCCGTCGGCGAACTCTCGACCAAATGTGTTCAACAGAAGTATGCCCCAAATGTTCGGCGAAAAATTATTACAGAACTGGATAAAATGGCTCGGCGATCAGTCATCGATGGGGATGGGCTCCTCCGGCGTGGCCGATACGACGGTTGGGCGTATCGGCGAAGTGGCTGGCCGACTGGTTGAAGGAGGTGGAAGCAGAGCTAGGCGAAGCAGTGACGGTGGAGGCATTCAGCGCAGCTCTCCTGGAAGCTCCGGCCGGCGATATCGGCGAGAACCCCACTGGCGAACCGACGCTTGGTTGGCTCCCTAGCGGGCGGCGTACTGCGGGGGGGGGGGGGGGGGGGGGGGGGGGGGGGGGGGGGGGGGGGGGGCCGGCCTCGTTACGCCGCTGCCTGCTTCGCCCTCATTGCCTGATCTTCGGCAAGCCCATGCGCCTCGGCGAGCGCCTTTGCCACTTTCCCCCTTGTCTTCCTATCCTTGCGACCGTCCGACTTGACATTCCTCTTCTGCACAATGATCATGGGATGCAACAGCCTTAAGTATGACTATGCACCCCTTATAATGTCCTTTATATTGTCCCTGTCAGGCAAACAGACAGTTCTTCCACTCCTGGTGCATGCAATCTATGATTTCAATCATTCCTGGAAACCCTCTGGTTTCGTTGAAAGCCAAGAGTCGTGAGTGTCGACAACATTGGGTGCCCTCAAGAATTCTTCACCAAAAACCTCCACCACAGCTTTGCAAAACTTGTACATTGATTCTAGACAAGTGGACTCGCTCATGCGCAACTACTCGTCAACACAATCAAAAGCTACTCCGAAAGCAAGCATGCGAATAGTTGTGGTGCACTTTTGGTAGGAGGTGAAGCCGAGCTTAACGGTAGCATATTTTTTCAAAGAGTAATCGTCATGATCCCTCACTCCATAACGAAGAAGACGCATGAATACCTTCCTTGACATAGGAAAGCGCTGCGGGAAAAGGACAGGAGGGTACCAAGTGTCGGTGCGATGGAAGTAGTCCCAAAATGACCGGCAACTCCGCAACATTCCAGCACCACGGCCTGGACCTTGATCGAGCCACGGTACATTTGCTTTGTGCCCCCATAATGTCGATGGAGGAGCGCGGCCACGGACAGCAAATCTCACTGTCATCGTCGGACTCGTCGGAGGACGACGCGATGTAGTTCTTGAAGTCCTCATCCCCCTTGTCGTCCATGGTTTGCACGATGAAACGGATGAGCTCAATCCTGCGTACCAAGACGAGGATGGACACGACAAAGGGTCAAATAGGTGGCGTGCGGCCTAGGAGAAGGCCGAGTTCGATGTGGTGACTGGCGAGATATTTGGGTACTATCCGGTCTGATACCACGAGCGTCCGCCTAAGGCTCCCAGAGCATGCTTCGTAGGACTTCTAGGATGCGACAACAAGCGGGCAAGAAGGAGAGCGGACGACAATTGCTACAGCTGCTTCGCTACTCCGGTGATACTAGGCAGGCCAGGAGCTTCAATGCAAGAGGCATGCGAGAGGCGGAGGCAACAGGAGAGACAACAGGGGGCTGGCGGTGGCCTTCTTGGAGGGACAGTGGCGTGGTGGCGGCGACGGGGGGTGGGAGAAGGTGGGGAAGAAGGGACTGGGATGCACTTTTGTGGCTGACAGGAGGGCCCGGGTGGGGGAAGGGGAGGACACCACACGAACACACGAGATGTGTGTGCCCCTGCAAACCCAGGTCAATTTTGGGCCCGGTTTGCGCCAAAACGGATCGATCCGGTGTTGTGTCGCGATTTACGGGTGCGCGTTGGGTCGTGGCCTCAATCTGGAAGGACAGGATCAGACCCGCGTGATCATTTGCGGGGTCATTGGAGGTGCCCTAATAAGGTGTTATCGTGTTGAGGGTTAGCTTCTACCCTTGTAAGATTCCGTCTAATGGTTTTGTTTCAGATCTTATGTTGTTATTGTTTGCCAGAGTGCCGAATCGTCAATACGAGTCGTGAAAAACAAGTACTGAGTAAAATGTTAGGGCAGCCCGAATTACAGGACATACTTAGAAAATCTCAATGATGACTTTAAACAGCCCAACATTGTTAAATAACGGCTCATTTTCCGTCTTCGCAAAAATCTGCCGCTCTAGTGATACCCGTAAAAGGTGCCAGCCCTTATTTTTTAAGGGTGACTACGATAAAAGCTGTGATCCAACTATTCATCTTGAAGTTGTGGCATCGGAAGGCCTGTGGATTTGGTATTTTTTGGGCTTGCCGGGATCACTCAATGACATCAACATCTTGCATCGATCCCATCTGTTTGCAAGACTTGCCAATGGAGACACACCTGCTTGCAATTACAAAGTCTCGAAGAATGACTACACGATGAGCTACTATCTAGCTGATGGCATATATCTAGATTGTGCAACTTTAGTGAAAAACATTCATGATCCTCAAACAAGGCAAGAAGCTTTATTTTCCAAGGCACAAGAGGCAGTCTAAAAGGATACCGAGAGAGCTTTTGGTGTTTTGCAAGCTAGATTGTGCGAGGTCCTGCTCGTTTCTGGGACATTAAAACCTCTAGGAACATCATGACATGTTGTGTCATTCTTTACAACATGATCATTAAGGAAGAGAGATGGCTATACTTGAAGTGCTTCTATGACAACGTTGGGAGCTGAGTGAAGCCACAAAGAAACCAAGACCATCTTCAAGCTTTTCTTGACTCATACAAGACAACTGAACACGAGGGCACCTATAAGCAGCTCCAAAAAGATCTGATCGACCACCACTGGGCGAGGCATAGTCACATTTGGCCTATGTTCGAACTAATTGTCTAATCATTTGTTTGGAAACTATTATTGTAATTTGATTTCTATCATAACGTACTGTCGATGATCATTTGGTTCTATCTATTTGTTCTTTTTTTATTGAATCAATTTTCATATGATTTGGTATGGAAAATATTGAAATGTCTGAAATCCCGAGTTTACCATTCTGAAACTGTATCGGCGCAGAATGGTACCCGTAAACTTGACCCGTGAAAGAGAATATTATCAAACTCGATCCGTGAAAGAGAATGGTTGAGTTTGGGGGCACCGTTATGCACCGATTGTTTCGCGAACCGTAAAGCCATTTTCCGTCGCCTGTACCCGCGTTTTACGGTACTAGAGATGCTCTTACACTAGGGCCCCCTTCTTTTCAGCTTATGATTTTGGAGAAGCTGGATTTTGGGAGATTGTTGGTAGAATCTGTGGTGGGAAAAAGCTCAAACAATCTACAATCTTCCCTTCTTTTTGGCTTATGGAATTTGGGATTCCAAACGTGTTGACCTATGAAATATCTACAATGCCCCTAAACTGCTATTGGGAGGATGGCATGGGGAGGCCAGGGGCTTGAGGTCGGTCGGTGGCGGAGGCTTGCCGGTAGGGGAGAGGGAGCGAGCTTGTGTGGGTTGCCAGTTGCCGGCTGTGGCGGCGGAGGTTCTTCGCGCCGATGGGCGTCAGTCGGCCGACAGCGGCTGAGAGGAGGCCATGGCGAGGATGGACGGCGGCACAGGGCGTGGGTGGGTCGGGGCGGCGGCGTCTGGCGAGGAGACGGTCAAGGCGGCGCCGGCGTTTGGCGAGGAGACGGTCGGGGCGGCGCCGTCGTCTGGCGAGGAGAGGGTCGGTCCGGGGGCGGACTCGCGAGGAGAGGGTTGTGGCGGGGGCGGACTCGCGAGAGGGGGGAGCTGGCGGCAGCGGGCGCTGGCGGCGGCGGAGGCGCAGGGAGGAACCCTATCTCTTCTCGATGGTGGCCATGTGCGCGTGCGGGAGGAACTGGTCGGTCAGCTGCTCTTTTTTTCTTTTCTTTTCTCCTCAAACAGGCCGGTGGCAATTCTCTGTAAATATGAGCAAGGACATGTCCAAGATGGAAAACGTTTGGCTTCACTTGAAGGGAATCGCGGGAATCACCCAGAATCAAGGTCCGACTGGATTCTCTTACTATGTACAAAACTAGATTCTCGGTGGAAATAAGCTGGCCAAAATCAAACTCATTCTTTTGGGCTTTTGTGATTCCGGACCTAAAATCTGTCTGAGAAGCTGAAAAGAAGGGGGCCTAGTACTGGAGCAAAACTAGCGGCTAATCCAAATTGACAGGAGCCGCGGGTATAGTTGACTTGAAAATCTTGCATATTTGATCGTTTCATTTATGGCAGAAGATGGTTTGATTCCTTTTCAAGACTGGCGGCAGGACGTCACCTAGGACGTGCTTTTGCTTCTTCTTCTATTTTTATATACACGTGATGTTCAGCCGTCCCAAAAGGCCGGGGATTATCTGACGTACACCCAGCATTATTATTAGCAAATAGTAGAAGCAGAGTACTCAAAAGCAACTTGAAGTACTCTCATATACTATTAATAATAAGTCAGCCAAAAGTAAAACTACTTAGATGCTAAACCAACCAATAGGCTTGAGGTCAATAATTGAATATCTTATCCACCGGGCTCGAGATGCTCGATCCATCCAGCTAGCCAGTACTCCCGTTTGAGGCGTTCTCGTTTTGCGTATTTTTTTTCTTTAACTAAGAATTACTCTAAATACGTAAATAGTTTTGGTATAAAACTAGTATTACTGGAAAGTATTTTTCAATACGAATCCAACAGTATTAATTACAATATAATTAAGATTTTGTTGTTTAATTCTTTTGGTCAAACTTTGCTTTGAAAAGCGTGTACGCCTTAAAGCTTGAAACGGGGTAGTAGTAGGGGTAGTAGTAGTGTAATAATAGTATAGTATATCGATCACATGTCGACATTCTTTTTTCTCTGAAAACAAAAATACTAGTTCCTCCGTTTCAAAATATAAGATGTTTTAGGTTTGTGAAGAGAATGTATCTAGACTTGTTTTAGTGTGTAGATTCACTTCAAACATGAGTAAAGCTATGTACTAAAATTAGTCTAGATACATTTGCTTTACAAAACTAAAACATCTTATATTTTGAAACAGAGGGAGTACTATAGTACAGTACACTAGTAGTAGTTTATTTTTCCATTCGCCCAGACATGCTGTATCATCTCTCATGTGGGTACGTAGCCGTCACACGTCACGCGGATTGGCGTCACTCCCACAAAATCGAGCCCCCGCCGCCGCCGCTACTTTTCAAAGAGAGAATCGAGGAGGAGCGAGCTTGCTTTGCTTAGAGAGGAAGCCACCGATCGAGTGTGCCTCTGAATTCAGCGCGCGGGACAAACAACACGTAGGAAGATTCCCCTCCCGCCAATTTTTTTTTTTTTTTTTTGGCCTCTGATGAATCAGATTGGACCGCCCAGCGAATATGCCACGTGACAACAGAATGTCAAGGCATCCGAATCATCTCCGACGCATCTCCAGCTGAACGCTTCTACTATACCATTTCGCCTCCGAGAATCTCCGAAACCAAGGCGGCGGCCAAAGGCCAGTGCGATCTGATTTGACATAGGATTAGGTAGTTTATTTATAGGAATAAATAAATATTACGCTTTTCCATACTGTAGAAGCATATATAGTGAACATTTTTTGGGTAGACGGTGGAACATGCTCCATGATAGAAGGAGACGTATCCGGTGATAAGTGAAAATCTGGAAATTAAACTATCTCCATGGGTCGTTGGATGGCTAGTGGTTGGAGTGGATCAGAGGTGGAACTCTTGATCAGCAACTTAAACCCGTTTCACACTTAATCCCCTGTCTTTTCAAAATTACCTAAAATAATTGGGGAGGTCTTTTCTCATGCTCGTGAACTATCCTATCCATACCAGCGACGCCCTGTTCCAACAATGTTGTCATGACGACGAGCATGACAACAACTCGGCAGGAAATAAGATGACTTGTGGCCCTGGCGCCCCCCTATGTTGGTGGATGCATCGCCCCATGGTACAATGGAGACGGGTTCAGACTCGCTTCTTGGACTTTGGCAAGCATTGCGACAAAACTTTCGAGAAGTGTCTTTTTGAGTTGACTGCTCACACGAGCGACTATTTTTTCTAACGGAAAGGGCCATATTTGGAATTTGTATCTCTGATCGCATATGTGATATCGTGACAACACGGACACTGTTGCGGATATATAGAGGAAATTGTCAGAAAGAATAGGTGCATAGGTTGTTATTAAAAAAAATGCATGAAGCTGGACGTAAGGGAACTGTGATGTGCCATCGAAAGAAACTGAGCCCTATATAGTTGGGCCAAGCCCATCATGGGAGGGGGTGTATTCCTGCGTGTTTTTATTTTCGCCACTAAAGGCGGGGAATAGGCCAAATTTTATTTGACACTTAAGGCGTCATCTATGCTCACTACGCACACTTACGCCTTTTTTCTATTTGTAAACTGATCAATGCATGTGCTAACTTTCATGGAAAAGGATGAGAGAGGGAGTACCAATTTAATGGAGATGAAATCGTCCGAGTGGGAAAGTAAAACATAAATGAAAATACCATTAAAACTTTTAGTTGGCCATCTATTCATTTCTTTGTTTTTAAATTATGGTGGGCTTCTTCACACACTCGTCTTGGAGATTCGTGGCAACTGTCACATTGGTCCTTGTCGAGCAACACACGCGTGTGCTACAATGCAAAGTTTTTTTTGGACCTGCTACGGCATGGCATGTCTCACGTTTCGTTAAGCAAGGCACCGTTGGCCGGCCAATCTACATATCCAGGTGTGTGCAAACTGCCAAGTGGCTGAGTCGACCACATGCACGTGTATGCATGGTCCAAATCATGATAAGGGACCAAAACTCAATTGAAAGAAAACGTGCATGCCATGACGACCTACCTCACTCAATTATTGGATACGTGCTATAGCTAGCACGTGCACGTGTATACAGTAGGAAATCTTTGTTGGAATCTGACTATCTCACTCAGCTCGTGCTAGCGCGTGCGTACACATCGGCAGCGTGCAAATCTGGCCCCGCTCTCTATCTCTCTCTCCTTCGAAATAGAGGGCATTTGCACAAAGAAAATTCAAACTAAAACAATTTTAACGTATGTGCATGGCGCAATATATATATAGAGAGTATAGGAATAGACCGATGCTTCCTTCTAAATGCTCTTTATATGGTTTTATCATGGAAACACACATTTTTTTTGAGATATGGATACATACTTCATACACCATTAGTTGTAGTAACATGTCATCTAATATGGGATGCATAGTCCCTTCTCATTACCTCTTTTTTTTCCGTCCCTGGTCTAAGCTGATGGAAGTAAGAACATATCCCATGACTAGAGAAATATACTCCCTCCGTCTCAAAATAGTGACAAAACTTGGATGAATCTATATACTAAATAGTGCCTAGATTCATCTAAATTTCGACCAATCTGCCATATCTATTTTAAGACGAAGAGAGTAGATGTTTTGTGACCAAGCAATAATTTTGCTGCTAATACCAATGAGAGAGCATATCCTGCAGTTTATTCACATAGAGAGATATGTTTTCTCGTTGAATGTGGAGATGAAAAACTCCTCCAAAAGTGAAAGGCCAAGATGTTGTCACAAATACTACACGAACATCCAATCTTGAAATAAATATGCATTTGATTTCTTCATGGGCGATTTGCATATCTTATTCAGTAATCGTACGTGACGATTTCTACCATCTTTATGGATGGTGGTATTTCCCTAGCTCATTTGCTCTCATTGAGTACCATAATCTTCTTCTCTAATAGTTTGATCTCTGGCGCACTATCTTATTCGAAGAAGAAGAATACATAAATAAAAATAGAAATTGAAAATAATAAAACATTGGGCAAAAAGATGATAACATTACAACATAACATTATGTCATAGCTTTTAGACTACAAAATTGTTAGTGTTTATTTGCTTCTCATTTTTAGATGGTTGATAGCCTTGATTGTAATACTTTGAATTTTCTTTAGGCCACTGCAATAAATAAGGCTGTGTGCATCAATTGATCAATTGATGCAGAGATCGGGGCTTCGCTCCCCATAAAAAAAAACAATATGGCATAGCAGACTAGATCTGATGTCTAGTGACTGAAGAAATATAACGATAAGCTAGAGCATATCTTGGCAACATAACACCACCGTAAAGCCATCCCTTTATTGAAATAGAAAGAAAGCACTAATAAGATGGCACATTAGATTGGACACATGATATCGAATCAATTTATTATTGAAGACAACAACAAGGATAAATCCATATGACTTGGACTTAATTAAGGAACTAACAATTATTGCATAGTAAAGTCGAAAACCATCCTGTGCTTGCTTGGTGCAGAGACACGATAGCTCAGACCATTGTGATGTTCCATGGCATCGCACTTGGTCGTTCCCGGCATCAACTGAGGGCATGGAAAAAATATAGTTTGCATTAGAAACAACTAACTGCCAACAACAATAAGCTGCTAGTAAAATTAAGGTATGTAATGTAATGAGATTATCTTACATTATTCTTTATTGGGGCCACATTATGAGGCTAATTAATGATCAGCAACAGCGTAGTAGTGTTCACGGTGGTCATCAGGGTAGAAAAGGTTGATATCTCTGTCATTGACCTTCTGAAGGGGTCTCGCGTTCATCTCCATGCCCTTCACAGGACAATCTTCTTCTCTACGAGTTTGATCTCTAGCGCACTATCTTACTCGAAGAATAAGAATACATAGATAAAAATAGAAATTGAAAAGAATAAAACACAGGGCATAAAGATGGCAACGATACAACATAACAATGTGGCATAGTTGATTGGATTTGATGTCCAGCGATTGAAGAAATATAATGATAAGCTAGAGGATATCTTGGCAACATGACACCACCGTGAGGTCGGTCCTTTATTGAAATAGAAGGAAAGAAAGCACAAATAAGATGTCACATTAGACTGGACACATGATATCCAATCAATTTATTATTGAACACAACAACAAGGATACATCCATGACTTGGACTTAATTAAGGAACAAACAATTAATTATTGGGTAGTAAAGTCGAAAACCATCCTTGCTTGGTGCAGAGACACGCTAGGGCAGATCGTTGGGATGTTCCATGGCATCGCACTTGGTCGATCGTTGCCAACAACAACTGAGGGCATGGAAAAACATATAGTTTGCATTAGCTAGAAACAACTAACTGCCAACAACAATAAGCTAGTACGTAAAATTAAGGTATGTAATGTAATGAGATTATCGTACATTATTCTTTATTCGGGCTGCAGTATGAGGCTAATTAATGATCAGCAACAGCGTAGTAGTGTTCACGGTGGTCATCATCAGGGTAGAAAAGGCTGATATCTCTGGCATTGACCTTCTGAAGGGGTCTCGCGTTCATCTCCATGCCCTTCACACAGGACAAATTCAACAAACAACTATGAGATATAGACTTGGCTTTCTTGAAAAAAAGGTTGGACAAGTGAATTATGGGAAGAACTTAATTACATCATGGACGGCGTCGGTGAGAAGCTTGAGTTGGTCACTCGACACGGTGGCGACCTGCAAAAGGATGTACGTAAGTTAATACTTCATGCATCCTAGTACTATGATATAAAATGTTATTATAACCAATCCATGCATGAGTATATTATATGTTGGTTATTGTCCATATTATGGGATGCATGGAGGGAGTATGTATAATACACTAAATATGGTTGGTAGCCATAAACAAGGTACAGGCGTAGGCGTAGGCGTAGATACCCTGTTGATGACAGTCCATATGACCCCCTCGTCACATGACGGCGTGGTGAGGGAGCCCATGTAGCGGTAGTAGGCTTGGCCGTCGCCCCTGGCGTCCCAGGGATCCACCACGCCGGTATTCACCTCCTTTTCCTTGGTGTCCGCCAGACTCCGCAGGTAAGGCTCCAGCTGCATGCATGGATGCAATTAGCGGATTAGCTTACTGCCTCCGGTCCGGTTTAATTATTAGGCGTCTAATGGCCGGCAGCAGATGGATAATGGAGATTGGAGAGGACGTAGCTAGCTAGGTACCTGGTGCAGGAAATTATCGTCGCGCCCGCCGATCTCGTAGAGGAGGCCGATGACGGCAGCCTTGTCGTCGGCGCTCATGTGAACCATGTGGAGCTCCAGGTCGTACGGACGGCCGTTTATGCTGTGCTCGCTGGGGGAGTGCCAGTGCAGCTGCCTGAGGTGGTACGCGGTGCCGTTGATCCACAGGGTCCCGGCCGCGGCGGCGAACTTCACCTGGATGTCGTGGCCGCGGTTGACGAGGGAGGCCTCGGTGGGGTGGTACGTGTGGTTGAGGTAGGCGAGGTGGCCGGAGGCGGAGACGGGGAGGTCGATGGGCGACTGCATCCGTCCCGTTCCGCACGTCGCCCACTCCTCCTTGATATTGCCCCAGTTCTCTGGCCCGTTCTCCGATCCGGAGACGTAGCTGAACTCCAGTTCATCCTCTAGATACAACAACAATTCCAGCACATTTTACTTGATGGTCCAAGAATTAATCAAGAATGCGTTGCAATTTGCATGCGGGTAAGTCAGCTAGCGCGGTGGAATCTCTTAATTAGTACTACACCATAGAAGATAAATTTGCGTTCCATAGAGCTAACCTGTTTCTTGCTGGGCTCTGGCGGCAGGGACGACGGCCAAGAGCAGGAGAAGGAGCTGCAAGGCTGAGACCACGAGCTGGTGGCGAACTGAACGCATATTGCTCTGTGTCGTGTGAGTGTGCCTTGCCTGCTGTCTAGGTGGGTTACTGAACGGGGGCAGGCGATAGGGGCCTATATATATTCTTGGAAAAAGGTAAGAAGAGGAGCCGCACGCGATCCTTATACATCGATTCAGCGAGCAGTGATCTATCCAATTCATCAGTCAAAATTAGTGTTATTAAGAGGCGGCGGCTATGTCTTAAAATCGGAATAAGATACTCTCTGTCCTATTCTGTTATGGTGGTCCGTCTAGCATTGACGGAGGGCGCGTGGAGTCGTGTGTCCGACAGATCTCCTAGGATTCGATCGTTTTTTGTGTTCGTTGCTGTAGACCAGTTTCTCCCAATTTATGGTTTTTATCATGGTGTCTGCTCTAGTGTGTTGGTCCTTATATGGATCTTAGCACGACGATTTTACTTCTATCTACAACAAGAAGCTCTAATACGACAATCTTTGCCTGGCTCCAGTGAAATAGGGGAGAGGACGGTGACGTGCCTTTGGCTCGGCTAGTATCTGTAGTCATCACTAGGTGGTCCAAGGACCTATTTCTAATTTTTATTACTTTTGAAACTTTTTGTATTATTGTTGATTATTATAGATCGGTGGAATTTTCACAAAAAAAATTACTGTTATTAAGGATCTGGTGCGCTGGTCCTTAGGAATCTTAGCACGATGACTTTCCGTCTATCTACTACAAGAAGCTCTACTATGACAATCTTTGTCCGACTTCGGTGATGGAGGGGCGACGACGGTGGCGTGCCTTTGGCTCGCGCTAGTGTCTGTAGTCATCACTAGGTGGTTTAAGGACCTATTTCTAATTTTATTTTTGGGTAATCTTTGTGCTACTATTGATTATTATTAATAGATCGATGGAATTTTTGCAAAAAAATACTGTTATTATTAGTTGGCATAAAGATACCCCAATATGCTATGCGGCCCTCCCCGCTGCATAGTCGGCGGCAGCGTCCTCCTCTCACGTCTCTCCAGTGCAACGCCACTGAACATCGGGGCCGAGTGAGGCGGTGCTCTTCCATGGTGGCTATCTGAGCGAGTGATAAGGAGAGTATACTACTAGATGGTTAGTTTTCGCATGCTTTTGAATTTTTCATGGTTGCGTTTTGTATCGACCTTATGTGATGCTTGAGATGTAATGTTTTTTAATCATCATTGGTTGATATTTGTATAGATCATATCATGATCCTTGACATGTAATATTTTTAATCTTTTATTGATTGATATTCTTACATGTCCCTTGAGATGTAATATTTTTAATTATGAACTTCCTTATAAAACAGACTGTGTAGAGGCCAGGAGATGCTTATCCCATTTCCAGAAAACAAAACCTACAAAGAGTGTGGGAATAGGGTTATATCACCTACGACTGCTACACCTTGGAACCATAGTTTAAAAAACTTGACCGATGAGAGAACCGGTGAAATGACTAGTTCACTGGTTTCTTGGTCGGACCACCGGATCTAGTTCGATGGCAACAAAAAATAATATTTTTAGTTAAAATTTAATCAAATTTCGAAATAAAATAATCATAAAAGTAATATGTAGGGTATATTTTAATGTGTAATCACAAAATATAGTGAGCCCAAATGATATTGGGATTTAGTTGGTGTTATTTTTCTTCCTACCAGAAGGCCGTAAGTTTGATTTTGGAACATATTTTTTCACTGGTTTTTTTACTGTTTGGACCGTTGCCTTTTAACAAACCAGTAAGGTTGTTGGTTTAGGTTTCTGTGGTCGGACCACGAACCGGTCCGTTTTTAAAAACTATGCATGGAACAGGCCCGAGGCAATCAAAGCAAATTTGTACACCTTCACACGCTATCACGCATTGATGGTGTGGTAGATCATGGAAAACGTCAGTATAGGGATGGAAGTGGACAGTTCGGTAGACCCAGTGGAAGATAGCCTGATTAGTGCACTGAACACATGCATGGCTAATGATCGATGAGTATGTAAGTACATGACTAGTGATTAAGTTGGACGAGACGGACAGGACTCGGTGCCGGTGCCGGTGCCGCACGGACGTCCGCCTGCATCTAGAGTCTACTCATGTGGAAAAATATGACGAACAAGGATATATGAGATGAGATTGGAAAACGACTTATCTAAGTCTACCCATGTAATGTGTCTTTCAGAAGAAGTCTCATCAGTCCTAGACTGGTATCTTGGAACAATCTATTACTACGTTTGTCCATGATACATTTATCGGATGGTGTTGATGTGTTCAAATGGAAATTACTAGAAAGTGGTAAATTTTCTGTTGGATCACTATATAAAGCCTTGGTCCAACCTGATATCCCGGTCGATGATAATAGTAAAATTTGGAAAATGAAGATACCCCTTAAGACGAAGATATTTGCATGGTATCTACGGAAAGGGGTAATTCTAACAAAAGATAATCTTGCAAAGAGGAATTGGCTTGGAAGTACACAATGTGTTTTTTGTCATCAAGATGAGACAATTCGCCATTTGTTCTTCCATTGCAAATTTGCTCGCTCTATATGGTCATTCATCCAAATAGCTTCTGGTCTATCTCCGCCATGTTCTGTAACCAATGTTTTTGGTAATTGGTTGCATGGAATTGTTGATAAATACAGAACTTTGTTGTGGGAGCGCTTGCCATTATATGGTCGCTATGGCTTTGTAGAAATGACAAGATTTTTAATAACATTGTGTCTTCCCCTATGCAGGTTATCTATCAAGCCACGGCTATCCTCCGATCATGGAATATTCTCCAACGCATGGAGTTTCGCGACTTATTTATGATGGGATGTACGCGATTGGAGGACACGGCGAGGGATATTTTCTCCCGACACGGATGGCCGCGTGATCTGAGGATTGATCTATCTTAGATTCTACACATTTATTTAGTTTGTGCCTTTTTGTAATGCTTGTGTACTTTTTCATTAGTTCTGTCATTCGTGTGGCTGTGTGCATCTTGGTTATGCAGAGGCCGGGTGTAAGCTTTAAACAGAATTATTAATAAATGCGCCCATTTCCAAAAAAAATGTAGGAAACTTCGTGTGAGAAGGAGAGAGAGATACAGACACGGCCATTTGGGAAATCAGGCACTACCGAGCGCTTTCGCCCAACTCTCCCGTGGTGGAATTAATTACTTCCTTCGTTTTAAAATATAAGATGTTTTAGTTTTGGAAAGGAAATGTATCAAGACTATTTTTAGTTGGTATGTTCATGGAGGTTCGCTCCGAACCGATGCACTAAAAATAGTTTAGGTATATTTTCTTTACTAAGTTAAAACATCTTATATTATTAAACGGAGGGAGTAGTATAGAAGATAAATTTGCGTTAGAGAGAGCTAACTTGTTTCTCGCTAGCTAGGCTCCGGCTGCCTGCCGGGCGACGGCAAAGAGCAGAATGAGGAGCTGCAAGGTCGAGACCGTGAGGTGGTGGTGAGCTGACCTATCTAGGCGGTGCATTTCCGTGGTGGCTATCTGAGTGTGAGAGAGAAGGAGAGTATATTATGAGATGTTTAGTTGTCGCATGCTTTTGAATCTTTCATTGGTTGCTATATGTATCTACCTTATGTGATCCTTGAGATGTTATATTTTTAATCTTCTGTTGGTTGATATTTGTATCGTTGTTATGTTTATGTAATCCTCCTTGAGATGTAATATTTTAAAATTATGAACGTAATCCTTGAGATGTAATATTTTTAAATTATGAACGTAATCCTTGAGATGTAATATTTTTAAATAATGAACTTGCTAATAAAACAGCGTGTGTAGAGGCCAGGATCGGATGCTCATCCCCATTTCAGAAGAGAAAATCTACAAGGAGTGGAACAGGCCCAAGGCATGGCCAAAGCAAATTTGTACACCTTGATCCTATTGTGACATGCTATATCAGCCTATCACGCATTCATTGACCAACATGGTGTCGTAGATCATCTTGGAAAACGTACGTCGTGTCTACCCATGTGGAAAATATGACGAACAAGGATATATGAGATGATGAGATTGGAAAACGACGTGTGTCTACCCATGTGAACGTCGTGTGTTCTACTTTCACGCATGGGCGTATACTGTGGCAAGTGGCAAGCGTCAAGACAGAGTGTGCAAAGTTTTTTCTGTAGAGATGCTACCGTTTCGTCCAATCTCGACAGATACATATCCAGGTGTGCAAACTTCCAAGTTGTCGATCACATGCATGCATGGACCAAATAAACGATGGTAAAGAATCATGATTACATTCATGAACCGTAAATTATTGGTGGTACGCACCAAGCCTGCAACAAGGCGACAATAATCAATTGGATGTGCTAACATTTTTATGTACTTTCTCACACACACAATAGCGTTTGAACAAAAGTCTTTTCACCCTTCAATACCAGTAATTCTTTTCTCTATTCTATGTTACCTTTGTGGTACCCTCAAATGAATAACAGCTCTCCATTTTAGTGTATCTAAAGATCCTAACAGTTTATATTAGTGTCAACAAGGAGACTAGTACTCCCTCCGTTTCAAAATAGATGTCTCAAATTTATTAAAATTTGAATAAATCTGAACACTATATAGTATATAGATTTATTTCAAAATTTAAATATCTATTTTGGAACGGAGGAAGTATAATTTATACTAATGGGAAAATTGGCACCCAAAGATAGGCAGGCCGTAGTCCGGCCCAGCCCAAAAGTTCCTCCTTGCCAAAAGAAAAACAAGGCAGCGATACGAGTCTGTCTTTTTTTAAATGAACGAGGCACTCCGACTTTCTATGATGTGAGGTGTGATTCCACCAAAATCCCACTTTTAGTTTATTACCAAAATTTGATGTATATTTTACTCAAAATTTACATCAGATTTTGGCAATAAAGTAAAAATGATTCTTTGGTAGGATCCCCTTTGTTAGTTGTAATATGATTAGTTCCGTGTCCTTGTTGACACCGATCATACCGGTCATATGATAGTCCAGGTCGAGTCGGCCTTCTCTCTTCCTTTTGTAAAAACTCTGGCCTTTGTACCCTCATATATAAACACGTAACCCGTGTGGACTCAAGCACGGTTCCCACAATCCCTAACCTAGCCATTTGACATGGTATCAGAGCGCCTCTTCCCCGAGGTCTATCTGCTGCCGCCGCCGGGTCTCTTCCTGTCGCCGCCGCCGTATAGCACCACTGTCGTCGCTGAGATCTTCCTCTCGCCGTCGACATACAGCCAAACACCAAGAAAACCAACAACCTCTACAAACAAAGAAAACAATCGCCGCCGCCATCGCTCTAAGCCGCCTCCAACAACAACCGCCGTCGCCACTGATCCAGCTGCTGCTGCTACATCTCAAAACCCTAGACAAAAAAAACCCAGCCGGTCTCCACACCAAACACCCAAACCCTAACCGATCTCTATCGCGACAGCCAAAACCGCTCGATCTCTACCGCGACAGCCTACCGCGGCAGGAAAACCAGCGTAATCTCTGCCGCGACAGCACCTGATCAACCAAGATGAGCTCTTCCACTTCGAGTGCTAGGCTGGCTGCTGCCTTGGGCAGTCCTCCTACCCAGATCCTGACACAGAGTAACTATCTTCTATGGCAAGCTCTCATCATTCCCGTGTTTCGTGGCGCCAATGTCATGGGTCTCCTTGATGGTACTGATCGTGCTCCTCCCAAGACTATTGATGGAGAAGATTCTGAGAAGGAGAAGATTCAAGTTGAGAATCCTGCATATGTTGCCTGGATTGCTAGGGATCAGTAAGTACTGCGTTTCCTTCTGAATTCGCTGTCACCAGAGATTCTCTCGCATGTTCTGGGCATGGACACCACTGCTGCAGCCTGGGCCATCGTCAATGGCATGTTCAAAACAGCGTCCCGCACCAAGGCACAACATCTGCGTGAGAAGCTCAATGACACCAAGAAATTTACCATGACTGTTGTGGCATCCCGCAAAACCACTACTAGAAAATCGCGTTGATTTTGTGCATTGCATCGTCATCATCATGCATGGTTGTCTGCATTATTTTGAAAAGCCTAGTTTTGATTATACAAATACCCCTCTTTATTTTAAAAGGCAAAACCCCGAGTGTATCGGATATTTTGTTTCCCCTAAAAACTATTTGCAAAGTGGTTCTGTTTTAATTCGAACAGAACTAAACAAACACAAAACTAAAACAGCCCCCCCATAAATCCTATCTCCACCCAATCCTAATCTACCCTCCAACCAAATCGTGCCACCTCCCCCTCTCACCCAAAACCTACCCACCTGCCACCTAAGCGATCCCCCCTTTTTTCCCCCTCTCTTTTCTCACCTAGTCCCTCCCTGCCCCTCTCTCTAACCCGTGGGACCCACCCCCACCGCCTGGCCCACCTGCCAGCACCCAGACACACACACACACCCCAGACCCAGTCAACCCTGCCCCACCCTGAGACCACACACGCACCATCCCGCCTGTGGGCCCCACCCCGAACCATCCCCCACGCGCGCCCGCGTCCCTCCCCTTTCCTCCCGTCGCCACCAGCCCTCATCTTCTTCCCCCTCCCCGGCTCCTCCCTCACCGCCCCGCCGCGGCGCCTCTCTGGCTGCCCCGCTCGCCCTCGTCTTCTTCCTCTCCCCCTCTGTGCGCGCCTCCCCTACCCCTCTCGACGTCGTCCCCGCACGCGCTCTCTCTCTCACCAACCGCCCGACCGCGAGCTCCCTTGCCAGCGCCGGCGCCGCTCCTCCCCTCCCTCTCTCTCTCTCCGGCGCGGCGCCGCCGCGGCCGCGCTCGCCAACCTCCTCCGCCACCACCTCTCCTCTGCCGCTCGCCACCCCCAGCGACCACCGCCACCGTCCGCCGCCGCAGGGCCCCACCGCCGACCTCGCCGTCCCTTCGATCTCCGGCGCCCCGCCTGCACCGAGCCCCGCCCGCGACCGCCGGAGCCCCTTCTCCGGTCCCGACGCGTCTGCAACGCCGCCTCGCCCTCGATGCAGAGCCGCCTCCCCTCCCCCGAGTCCGCGGCCCCGCCGCTCGCCGCCGGCCTGCGCTTCCCCGACGCCCCGCCCTCCTGTCCGCGGCCGCCCCTCCCTCTCCGCGCGCCGCGTGCCGCGCCTCCTCCCCGCCGACGGTCCCCAGCGCCGCCGGGCCCGTCTGCCTCCTCCGGCCTGGTCGTGCCGCCGTCTCCGCCGGCGTCGCCCTCGCGCCCTCCACCACGCCGCCTCCACGACGCCCGCCGGCCGCCGCCAACCTCCGCCTCCACCGAGTCCGTCCTCCTCGTCCCAGGCGCCTCACCTCCGTGCTGCGTGCGGCACTGCTCCAGCCAGCAGTCCCGTTGGCCTCTGTTGTGGTGTTCGTGTGGTATGTGCGAGTCTGGCGCTGGTACATGTGCGCAGCGAGGCCACCGTTCCGTTGCTTCCTTAGACATGAACTCGGTATTCCAAGATCGACACCGGCCCGTTAGAGACCCGAGCGAGCCCGATGAACTATTGAGGACACTCGAAGAACCATCGACAAGGGCATCGAACTTCGTGCTCGGCGTCCTGGACCCTCATGAACTCCTTCGCGGGATCCAAGTTCAGCCGCTCCCGAAGACCGATCACGGATCCGGTGGCCGAGACCCCTGAACTCGGAGATCCTCGTCACGCAACGCCAAGTTCGCCACGACCCCGTACCCGAAGGCCTCCGACAGGGAATCGACAAGATCATCGCGGAGCCCCAAGGACTACTTCGTAGGTTGCCGAACGCCAAGGTCGCCCCCGGAACGCCAAGTACCCTCGAGGACGCCGAGTACTTCACCCCGGACACCGAGACCCCGATGCGACAAGTGCTTCAGCCCGAACGATAGGACCGACAGCATGGCCGACCATCGCGAATGCGACAAGATCTACCCCGTTACCGAGAACGTTCCCGCGAGACCGATCCCGTCGAACCCTGGACCCCGAGACCGACCCCGAACCCCGGAACCCCAAGTCCGTCGAGACCCTAATGTGTGAACCCCTCCCCGAAACCCTATTTTACAACATAATATAACTTGTCGCATAATAATTGTCTTGCATGCATACATTCATGTGGTTTGGGGGCCTTATGCCGATTCACCTAATAATTAAATATGGGGCCCATATGCGGGCAAGTCTAGTCTTATATTGGCCTCATTTAAATTGGTGTAGCGAACCCGGTACTATCTTCTGCCTTGTTAAACAACATTTAAATTGCGGGGTAGATAAATAACATGATCCACCTAATTAAATATCGGGACCCCGGTTCCACCCAATATGACCTAAATGCATCGCATCTTTGCCATGCCATACATCATACATGCATCATGCCGATCTTCTGCCGTTGTATTAAATATTGCATCCGGTGTTTATTCTAGTGATTTGCTTCTTCGCGGATAAGGCCGTTGAGTTGATGTGAGCTTCACCCCGATCTTCGGATGAACCCTTCGGCAATGTTTTCAGGCGAGCATCTCCCCCTTTCTACCTATCTTACTTTTATAGTAATTTACTCCTTCCTGTTGATCTATTGCTATCTGCTTACTTCGTGGCTCTAGTTTTCGTACCCGCGATATCCCTTGCAGCCCTATATTGCCTTGGACACACCCTATTACCTGTTGTTTGGTAGATAGTTGGACTTGCGCGTCGTAGTCGCTTGCTCAAGTGCTGTTGCGTGTCGTCCAATGCCACAGTTGTTGATGTATTGCCGCATGTTGATGATGGAGATGATCATAGTTTTACTTATCGTTCACTTTAATTCTGTTTAACAACTAAAATTGAAATAAGCAGAGGCATCGGTGGGTGATAGAAAATATTTGGTTTCCGAACGCCCACTTGTGTCCCGTAAGACCCCGAGTACTTGATACCTGTTCCTTGTTTTATCGCGCTATCCACATCCGGGAGGTATATGGGACCCCCCTGAGCCAGAGCTTGATTCAGTCTTATTTCTTGGGGCCACAAACTAGTTTGAGGTTTTATTTACGATCCTGTACTTATGCCATGCTACTGCTTTATTTAAATTGTGCGAGGAGCACACTATACTGTTTAGGTAAGCGGATTGATTACGCGGTATCGACAAGCCCAGCCACACTTTCGGGTTCCCAGTCGCTTACAGCCATTGTCGCAAACCTTGAGTCCGTCTCGAAGCTTGCTTACTTCGTTGCGGGATCTACTCAATGGGGTGGCCCCCTGAAATATTTCTGAATCCTGTGATTGTTCAGTCGTGAAAGCCTCGTTGGGTTTTGATTTGGTTTTTCCGAGGTTGATCGAGCGTGTGTTGCTATTGGTGCACCCCGGCCGGGTAAAACTTTCTGAAAGCCGTGTCCGCGGATAAGGACGACTTGGAGCACAGTATCTCGATCATAGACAAGCATAACTAAAGTTTATTGCTATAAATTTGACTTTATAATGACTAGTAATCAGCTTCACTATAATGGAATGGCTAATTAATACTGCCCACCATTGCTTGTTTGGAGTGTCGCTTGCGACCATTGTACCTGACTAGTAAGTAATGCAACTACAACGGAATGGCTGAATAAAAGTACCTAACAACTGCTGGGTTTTGGGTTTATCTCATGCTATCTGTACCTGATTAGTAATTGTTGCAACTGTCACGGAATGGTTAACTAAAAGTGCCCACTGCTTATTTTATCAGGATGATTATCTATACCTGACTAGTAATTACTGCAACGATAACTGAGTAAATAAAACTGCCAACTGTGTGAGTTCCTCGGTTGACTTCCTCGTTTGGTCTCGAGGGGGAAACACCAGGATGGGTTTGTTTGGTGTTAGCTTCAGGTTGGATCCGGATAGGTCTATCTTACCCCTCTCTGACTGTCGCCAGTTGTATCGAGTCTCTATAGGTTGTTTAGTGCATGCTGCCGCTGCCGCTTCAGTCCACCATACCTTTGTAGGCGAGGACCGCCGAATTCTAGCCTCGCCGTGTACTGGCCTCAGTACTGACGCTCCTCTTTTTCCTTTGCCCTTTGCCGGCACCCCTTTTGTTTAAGCAGGTTTTGAGATCGACGCCGTTAGCAGGGTTACCCTTCCGGCTTGGCCTGGGCAGGGTTATGGACGCCATTGGTTATTCTTCAGGGCTCTTAGCCCCATTTGCATCTTGTCCGTAGTTGGACGCTATATCGTTTTCAAGGTGATTTGGATCTTTGTATATTACATTTGAATTCTTGACTCTTTGAGTCGCTGTTATATATATCTGTTCTGTGGGTCCCATCGAGGACTGTTGCGTAATGTTATTACTTCGTTTTCCACCCGCACGAAAGTGCCTGGTGGGCACCTTAGAATCGTTTCTATGCGGGTTTGGCGAATTTTGCTCAAACCTGCATAGGTCCGATTCTGAGGGTGTTACAGAGTGGTATCAGAGCTCAGCAGTTGCGATACCCACAAGTCCAGCCTGTAGGATAACCTAGCTAACGGCCGAAGTAGAGTGTCCAAAATTATTTTGAAAAATCGGTTGGATAGTTCTGGATAGGTCTAATTTTACTCCTTACCCCTCTGCTGTTCTCCTCTTACCTCTACGTGTTTTGAATCCGCTCTCTTCTCTTTCTTCGAGTCCAGGATTTCTCGTGGTTGGGTTTCCGTCGTACCTTCAGGGTTTCTCTTTCTCCCCTTTTGTAACGGAGGTGCTACGAACATCAATCTGCAACTTGTCTGTTGTACCCTTCCTCCAATCTTTTGTTCTTGACCTCTTTATCCATGTGTGTTCCTTGCTAGATATCAGTGTCGTTGAAAAACATATGAGAAGAACGAGCATTGGTGAAGTTGGAGTATACCTTGAGCATGTGTTGTTCATGCCAATGGAACCATCGCGGAACCTAATCATTGTGTCTTTCATACGATTTCTGCTGGCATCATCCCTTTGTTCCGGATACCGCCTATGAAGATCTTCAGTCTAAATCTCGAGAGTTGAGTTGCCTGATTCTCCTACTCATGTATAGAGTTGATAGTGTGGGTACGGGATGGACTGATCACCCTACCCGACTCTTACTGTTTGCTCTGTACATCGAACTGGTGGATCAATGTAACTTTTCCTCTTCTATGGAAGTTAGAGGTGGCCTTATCGTTTGATACCTCTACCTTCGTCCTTTGTTCTCCGGAGTGTTCTCTCGTTGATCAGGAACAACGAACCATTGTTGGTGGTGTCGCCGATTTCAAGATGGAGAAGGAACCATCGTTAGTGGTGTCGCGAGGATCTACACGAAGCGAGAAGACGCAGCACCGACCTTCTTTCCGGTACCATGAGGCGGATCTCGAGGGCGAGATCCATTGTTAGTGGTGTCGAATTGTGGCATCCCGCAAAACCACTACTAGAAAATCGCGTTGATTTTGTGCATTGCATCGTCATCATCATGCATGGTTGTCTGCATTATTTTGAAAAGCCTAGTTTTGATTATACAAATACCCCTCTTTATTTTAAAAGGCAAAACCCTGAGTGTATCGGATATTTTGTTTCCCCTAAAAACTATTTGCAAAGTGGTTCTGTTTTAATTCGAACAGAACTAAACAAACACAAAACTAAAACAGCCCCCCCATAAATCCTATCTCCACCCAATCCTAATCTACCCTCCAACCAAATCGTGCCACCTCCCCCTCTCACCCAAAACCTACCCACCTGCCACCTAAGCGATCCCCCCTTTTTCCCCCTCTCTTTTCTCACCTAGTCCCTCCCTGCCCCTCTCTCTAACCCGTGGGACCCACCCCCACCGCCTGGCCCACCTGCCAGCACCCAGACACACACACCCCCCAGACCCAGTCAACCCTGCCCCACCCTGAGACCACACACGCACCATCCCGCCTGTGGGCCCCACCCCGAACCATCCCCCACGCGCGCCCGCGTCCCTCCCCTTTCCTCCCGTCGCCACCAGCCCTCATCTTCTTCCCCCTCCCCGGCTCCTCCCTCACCGCCCCGCCGCGGCGCCTCTCTGGCTGCCCCGCTCGCCCTCGTCTTCTTCCTCTCCCCCTCTGTGCGCGCCTCCCCTACCCCTCTCGACGTCGTCCCCGCACGCGCTCTCTCTCTCACCAACCGCCCGACCGCGAGCTCCCTTGCCAGCGCCGGCGCCGCTCCTCCCCTCCCTCTCTCTCTCTCCGGCGCGGCGCCGCCGCGGCCGCGCTCGCCAACCTCCTCCGCCACCACCTCTCCTCTGCCGCTCGCCACCCCCAGCGACCATCGCCACCGTCCGCCGCCGCAGGGCCCCACCGCCGACCTCGCCGTCCCTTCGATCTCCGGCGCCCCGCCTGCACCGAGCCCCGCCCGCGACCGCCGGAGCCCCTTCTCCGGTCCCGACGCGTCTGCAACGCCGCCTCGCCCTCGATGCAGAGCCGCCTCCCCTCCCCCGAGTCCGCGGCCCCGCCGCTCGCCGCCGGCCTGCGCTTCCCCGACGCCCCGCCCTCCTGTCCGCGGCCGCCCCTCCCTCTCCGCGCGCCGCGTGCCGCGCCTCCTCCCCGCCGACGGTCCCCAGCGCCGCCGGGCCCGTCTGCCTCCTCCGGCCTGGTCGTGCCGCCGTCTCCGCCGGCGTCGCCCTCGCGCCCTCCACCACGCCGCCTCCACGACGCCCGCCGGCCGCCGCCAACCTCCGCCTCCACCGAGTCCGTCCTCCTCGTCCCAGGCGCCTCACCTCCGTGCTGCGTGCGGCACTGCTCCAGCCAGCAGTCCCCGTTGGCCTCTGTTGTGGTGTTCGTGTGGTATGTGCGAGTCTGGCGCTGGTACATGTGCGCAGCGAGGCCACCGTTCCGTTGCTTCCTTAGACATGAACTCGGTATTCCAAGATCGACACCGGCCCGTTAGAGACCCGAGCGAGCCCGATGAACTATTGAGGACACTCGAAGAACCATCGACAAGGGCATCGAACTTCGTGCTCGGCGTCCTGGACCCTCATGAACTCCTTCGCGGGATCCAAGTTCAGCCGCTCCCGAAGACCGATCACGGATCCGGTGGCCGAGACCCCTGAACTCGGAGATCCTCGTCACGCAACGCCAAGTTCGCCACGACCCCGTACCCGAAGGCCTCCGACAGGGAATCGACAAGATCATCGCGGAGCCCCAAGGACTACTTCGTAGGTTGCCGAACGCCAAGGTCGCCCCCGGAACGCCAAGTACCCTCGAGGACGCCGAGTACTTCACCCCGGACACCGAGACCCCGATGCGACAAGTGCTTCAGCCCGAACGATAGGACCGACAGCATGGCCGACCATCGCGAATGCGACAAGATCTACCCCGTTACCGAGAACATTCCCGCGAGACCGATCCCGTCGAACCCTGGACCCCGAGACCGACCCCGAACCCCGGAACCCCAAGTCCGTCGAGACCCTAATGTGTGAACCCCTCCCCGAAACCCTATTTTACAACATAATATAACTTGTCGCATAATAATTGTCTTGCATGCATACATTCATGTGGTTTGGGGGCCTTATGCCGATTCACCTAATAATTAAATATGGGGCCCATATGCGGGCAAGTCTAGTCTTATATTGGCCTCATTTAAATTGGTGTAGCGAACCCGGTACTATCTTCTGCCTTGTTAAACAACATTTAAATTGCGGGGTAGATAAATAACATGATCCACCTAATTAAATATCGGGACCCCGGTTCCACCCAATATGACCTAAATGCATCGCATCTTTGCCATGCCATACATCATACATGCATCATGCCGATCTTCTGCCGTTGTATTAAATATTGCATCCGGTGTTTATTCTAGTGATTTGCTTCTTCGCGGATAAGGCCGTTGAGTTGATGTGAGCTTCGCCCCGATCTTCGGATGAACCCTTCGGCAATGTTTTCAGGCGAGCATCTCCCCCTTTCTACCTATCTTACTTTTATAGTAATTTACTCCTTCCTGTTGATCTATTGCTATCTGCTTACTTCGTGGCTCTAGTTTTCGTACCCGCGATATCCCTTGCAGCCCTATATTGCCTTGGACACACCCTATTACCTGTTGTTTGGTAGATAGTTGGACTTGCGCGTCGTAGTCGCTTGCTCAAGTGCTGTTGCGTGTCGTCCAATGCCACAGTTGTTGATGTATTGCCGCATGTTGATGATGGAGATGATCATAGTTTTACTTATCGTTCACTTTAATTCTGTTTAACAACTAAAATTGAAATAAGCAGAGGCATCGGTGGGTGATAGAAAATATTTGGTTTCCGAACGCCCACTTGTTGTGGCATCCCGCAAAACCACTACTAGAAAATCGCGTTGTTTTTGTGCATTGCATCATCATGACCGCATGCCCATGTCATCATGCCACATTGCATTTGAGCATCGTCATCATCTTGCATCTGATTGTACAAAACTATTTGCAGAAAACCCTATTTTGTTTTCTAAACGCCTCATCCTTATTCAAACGCAAAACCCGGGCTTGTCCGGATTATTTATTTTGTCTAGCATCGGTTTGCAAAAGCCCCGTTTAAAACATTAAAAATATTTAATTTATTTTAGTGGGGCAGTCGAACGGGCCGAATAGACCCGAACGACCACCCCTGTTTTTAAATCGGTCCACCTAACCAGCCCCCTCTAATCCTAAAGCTACCCATTCCTATACCCACCCTTCCCAGCCACCTCACCCTAGCCTATCAGACTTCGCCACCTCATCTCCCCCTCTCCCTCACCCAATCACCCTATGCCACCTCACCTAGGCTAGACCCAACCCACACCACTCACACTCACCCACCACACAACCCTGCCGGAGCACTCACGCGCGCGCAGCCACCCAAACCCCGCACGCACCCAGGCCACTCACGCGCCCTGCCGCCTGGGCCCCACACGCCTGGCCCGCCCCTGCACGCACACCCACGCCCGCGGTCCCTCTCCCCCTGTTCCTCTTCCTCCTCACGCGCTCCCATCCCGCCACGAGCCGTACCCTCTGCCCCGCCGCCAAGCTCGGACCGCCACCGCCCGCTCCTCCGTCGCAGCGCCCGCGGCCTCCGCCGCCGGCCGAGCCGCCTCCTTCCGTCCTCGCCGCGCCCGTCGGTTCCGGCCCGCCTCGAGCCGCGCCAGCGCCGGCAACCCTCCACCCCGCGCCTCGCCGCGCCGCCTCGACCCCGGCGTGCCCCGGCCGCGCCCTCCGCCCGCGCGCCCGCCCCCAGTCCACCTCTCCTCCGCGCGGCCCCGACCCCGAGCACGTCGCCTCGCAAGCCGGCCCCCTCCTCCGGCCTCGCGTGCCGGCCGGCCCTCCGCCTCCCTGCCGTCCTCGCCGCCGCTGCAGGACCCAGCGACACGCCTCCGCGAGCCGCCCCCTTCACCGCCGTCCCCGCCGCCAAGCTCGGCCGCCGGTGCCCCTCCCCGCCGCCGCGCCTAGCCGGCCGCGCCGCCGCAGGGCGCCCCCCACCAGCGTTCGCCTCGCCTCCCCGTGGCCCTCCCCAAGCTGGCCGCCAGCGGCGCCCCCTCCGCGCCTCACGCCCCGCCACCGCCTCGAGGCCCCATCCTCGCCCGCCTCCGTTTATAGCCGCCGTCGCGCGCCTTCGAGCTCGCCGGCCTCTGCGTAGCCGCGCCGGACCCCGCCCTCTGAACCGCCGTGGCCTCCTCTAGCTCGCCGTCGCCGGCGACCGGGGCCGCCCCCCACCTCTCTGTGCGCGTGCGTCGCCGTGTACATCCGTCCCTGTTCTCGGGCGTCCCCATGGCAGTTGGTGGCCCGGTTGCTGCTATCGGTTCAAGTACATGACGACAAGATCCGCCTCCCAGAGCGACGACCCTTGGACACCAAGAACTACCGGCAACATGACCAAGACCCGGACCCCGATAACCATGATCCCCACGGCAGAACCACAAGGCCTTCGAGGTGGGACCGACAAGATCTTCTCCTCGGGACACCGGGAGCTCCCCTGAACGCCAAGCTCGTCGAGTTCAGGACCCTCAAGATCTCCGTCACGGACACGACTTGTACTTCCCTGGGACGCCATGTCTGGGACCCCGGATCCGAAGGCCACATGGGACGACGAGTACTCCAACATGGACCCGTTTGAAGCAAACCCGAAGACCACACCTCGACACACCAAGTTCACCAAGAACCGTTCCCGGAGTCCGGTTATCGGGCCGAACCCGTGGAACCCCGAATCTCCCCAAGATCTACGCTAAGGCACGACAAGGTCTACCTCACGGACACCGAGAACCTCCCCCGATATCCGAGAACGATCCCCGAGTCCGAGAACGCTTCCGTCGAACCCTGAACCCCAGATCCGGACCCCGAGACCGACCCCGGACCCCGAACCCCGGAAACCCCAAGATCGTCGAGACCCCTTAATGTGTGAACCCTCTCCCGCAAACCCTATTTTATAATTGAAATACAACTTGTCGCATAATACTTGCCTTGCATGCACACATTCATGTGGTTTGGGGGCCTTATGCCGATTCACCTTATAATTAAATATGGGGCCCATATGCGGGCAAATCTAGTCTCATATTGGCCTCATTTAAACTTGTGTAGCGAACCGGTATCTTATCTTGCCTTGTTATAACAACATGTAAATTGCGGGGTAGCTAAACAACATGAACCTAAATATTGTCGGAACCCCGGTTCCGCCTAATCTGGCCTCATTGCATCGCGTCTTGCCATGCCATACATCATGCATGCATCATGCCGATCTTCTGCCGTGTATTAAATATTGCATCCGGTGTTTCTTCTAGTGTTTTGCTTCTTCGCGGATAAGGCCGTTGAGTTGATGCGAGTGTCGACCCGATCTTCGGATGAACCCTTCGACAATGTTTTCAGGCGAGCATCTCCCCCTTTCTACCTATCTTACTTTTATAGTATTTATTCCCTCCTGTTGATCTATTGCTATCTGTGTTGCGATGCTCTAGTTTTCCGTACCCGTGATATCCCTTGCAGCCCTATATTGCCTCGGACACATCCTATTACCTGTTGTTTGGTAGATAGTTGGACTTGCGCGTCGTAGTCGCTTGCTCAAGTGATGTTGCGTGTTGTCAAATGCCACAGTTGTTGATGTATTGCCGCATGTTGATGTTGGAGCTGATCATAGTTTTACTTATTGTTCACTTTAATTCCTGTTTAACAACTAAAATTGAAATAAGCAGAGGCATCGGTGGGTGATAGATAATATTTGGTTTCCGAACGCCCACTTGTGTCCCGTAAGACCCCGAGTACTTGATACCTGTTCCTTGTTTTATCGCGCTATCCACATCCGGGAGGTATATGGGACCCCCCTGAGCCAGAGCTTGATTCAGTCTTATTTCTTGGGGCCACAAACTAGTTTGGGGCTTTATTACTATCCTGTACTTATGCCATGTTTTACTGCTTTATTTACGATTGTGCGAGGTACTGCACACTGTACTGTTTAGGATCGGGACACGATTCCGCGGTGTCGACAAGCCCCGTTTGGGGTTCCCAGTCGTTCACAGCCGTATACCCAGACCTTGAGTCCGTCTCGGAGCTAGCTTACTTCGTTGCGGGTAGCTTAATGGGGTGGCCCCCTGAAATATTTCGGAATCTCGTGATTGCTTTGTCGTGAAGGCCTCGTTGGGTTTTGATTTGGTTTTTCCGAGGTTGATCGAGTGTGTGTTGCTATTGGTGCACCCCGGCCGGGTAAAACTTTCTGAAAGCCGTGTCCGCGGATATGGACGACTTGGAGCACAGTATCTCGATCATAGACAAGCATAACTAAAGTTTATTGCTATAAATTTGACTTTATAATGACTAGTAATCAGCTTCACTATAACCGAATGTCTAATTAATACTGCCCACAATTGCTTGTTTTGGAGTGTCGCTTGCGACCATTGTACCTGACTAGTAAGTAATGCAACTACAACGGAATGGCTGAATAAAAGTACCAACAACTGCTGGGTTTTGGGTTTATCTCATGCTATCTGTATCTGATTAGTAATTGTTGCAACTACAACGGAATGGATAGCTAAAAGTGCCCACTGCTTATTTTATCAGGACGACTATCTTTAACCTGACTAGTAATTGCTGCAACGATAACCGAATAAATAAAACTGCCAACTGTGTGAGTTCCTCGGTCGACTTCCTCGATCGGTGTCGAGGGGGAAAACGCCAGGATGGATTGGTTTGATGCTAGTATCAGGTTGGATCCGAATAGGTCTTTCTCACCCCTCTCTGATAGCCGCCAGTTGTATCGAGTCTCTATAGGTTGTTTAGTGCATGCTGCCGCTGCCGCTCAGTCCACCATACCTATGTAGGCGAGGACCGCCGAATTCTAGCCTCGCCGTGTACTGGCCTCATTACTGACGCTCCTCTTTTTCCTTTGCCCTTTGTCGGCACCCCTTTTGTTTAAGCAGGTTTTTGAGATCGACGCCGTTAGCAGGGTTACCCTTCCGGCTTGGCCTGGGCAGGGTTATGGACGCCATTGGTTATTCTTCAGGGCTCTTAGCCCCATTTGCATCTTGTCCGTAGCTGGACGCTATATCGTTTCAAGGTGATTTGGATCTTTGTATATTATATCTGTATTCTTGACTCGTTGAGTCGCTGTTGTATATATCTGTTCTGTGGGTCCCATCGAGGACTGTTGTGTAATGTTATTACTTCGTTTTCCACCCGCACGAAAGTGCCTGGTGGGCACCTTTGAATCGTTTCTATGCGGGTTTGGCGAATTTTGCTCAAACTTGCATAGGTCCGATTCTGAGGGTGTTACACTTGTGTCCCGTAAGACCCCAAGTACTTGATACCTGTTCCTTGTTTTATCGCGCTATCCACATCCGGGAGGTATATGGGACCCCCCTGAGCCAGAGCTTGATTCAATCTTATTTCTTGGGGCCACAAACTAGTTTGAGGTTTTATTTACGATCCTGTACTTATGCCATGCTACTGCTTTATTTAAATTGTGCGAGGAGCACACTGTACTGTTTAGGTAAGCGGATTGATTACGCGGTATCGACAAGCCCAGCCACACTTTTGGGTTCCCAGTCGCTTACAGCCATTGTCGCAAACCTTGAGTCCGTCTCGAAGCTTGCTTACTTCGTTGCGGGATCTACTCAATGGGGTGGCCCCCTGAAATATTTCTGAATCCTGTGATTGTTCAGTCGTGAAAGCCTCGTTGGGTTTTGATTTGGTTTTTCCGAGGTTGATCGAGCGTGTGTTGCTATTGGTGCACCCCGGCCGGGTAAAACTTTCTGAAAGCCGTGTCCGCGGATATGGACGACTTGGAGCACAGTATCTCGATCATAGACAAGCATAACTAAAGTTTATTGCTATAAATTTGACTTTATAATGACTAGTAATCAGCTTCACTATAATGGAATGGCTAATTAATACTGCCCACCATTGCTTGTTTGGAGTGTCGCTTGCGACCATTGTACCTGACTAGTAAGTAATGCAACTACAACGGAATGGCTGAATAAAAGTACCTAACAACTGCTGGGTTTTGGGTTTATCTCATGCTATCTGTACCTGATTAGTAATTGTTGCAACTGTCACGGAATGGTTAACTAAAAGTGCCCACTGCTTATTTTATCAGGATGATTATCTATACCTGACTAGTAATTACTGCAACGATAACTGAGTAAATAAAACTGCCAACTGTGTGAGTTCCTCGGTTGACTTCCTCGTTTGGTCTCGAGGGGGAAACACCAGGATGGGTTTGTTTGGTGTTAGCTTCAGGTTGGATCCGGATAGGTCTATCTTACCCCTCTCTGACTGTCGCCAGTTGTATCGAGTCTCTATAGGTTGTTTAGTGCATGCTGCCGCTGCCGCTTCAGTCCACCATACCTTTGTAGGCGAGGACCGCCGAATTCTAGCCTCGCCGTGTACTGGCCTCAGTACTGACGCTCCTCTTTTTCCTTTGCCCTTTGCCGGCACCCCTTTTGTTTAAGCAGGTTTTGAGATCGACGCCGTTAGCAGGGTTACCCTTCCGGCTTGGCCTGGGCAGGGTTATGGACGCCATTGGTTATTCTTCAGGGCTCTTAGCCCCATTTGCATCTTGTCCGTAGCTGGACGCTATATCGTTTTCAAGGTGATTTGGATCTTTGTATATTACATTTGAATTCTTGACTCTTTGAGTCGCTGTTATATATATATCTGTTCTGTGGGTCCCATCGAGGACTGTTGCGTAATGTTATTACTTCGTTTTCCACCCGCACGAAAGTGCCTGGTGGGCACCTTTGAATCGTTTCTATGCGGGTTTGGCGAATTTTGCTCAAACCTGCATAGGTCCGATTCTGAGGGTGTTACAACTGTTGATCAGTACTTCACCAAGATGAAGGGCTTCGCTTCTGAGCTCTCTACCCTTGGAAAACCCATTGGAGATGATGAACTCCTAGGCTATCTCCTTCATGGATTGGACAAGGGTGAATATAACTCTTTGATCACCTCAGTTCATAGCAATTTTGATACTACTGTTGACGAATTTTATGAGCAACTTTCTGGATATGATATGCGCAACGGTGTGGAGGAAAACGGTGTCTTTGTCTCCTCGGCTGATCTAGCTCGCCGAGGGTATACACCACGAGGCCGAAATCCACCTCATCGCCCCTACTCCCTACCTCGCCGTGGCTACTCTCCACCTCCCCGTGGTTGCAGCCCCGTTGGTGGATCCTACCGTGGAGGTGGTGGCAGCGGTGGTGACCGCTACAGAGATGATGGCCGCAGTTGGCGCCATGATGAGCGTCGTGATGATGACCGTAACTGGCGTCGTGATGAGCGCCATGATGATGATCGCCGTGGAGATCGGCGTGATGATCACTGTGATAGGCGCAGTGATGGTGGTGGACGGCGCCCAGACCGTACACCCACCAAATATGTCGATACTGATTGCCAGATCTGCAAGAAACATGGACATCCTGCTAGTGAGTGCTGGTTGCGCTATTCTGATGACAAGAAAAGGAGAGATGATGCAGAGAAGGTGGATTATCTTGCTACCACCCCCTATGGTGTTGACACAAACTGGTATGCTGATTCTGGTGCCACTAATCACATTGCTAGTGAGCTAAGCAAGCTTCTTATCGCCAACAAGTACCATGGGCAAGACAAGGTCCGCACCGCTGAAGGCACGGGTATGAACATTAGTCATATTGGTGATTCAATATTGCGTACCCCTCATGGTTCTTTTGATCTTAAGAATATTCTTCTTGTTCCAGATGCAACTAATAATCTTTTATCTTTTTATCATTTTACCCTTGATAATCATGTCTTTATTGAGTTTCATCCTTTATTGTTTTTAATCAAGGACCAAGCAACTCGAAGAATCCTGTTTAGAGGCCCTTGCCATGATGGTCTCTATCCCTTGGTGCCTATGTTTCATGAGACCACCAAGCATGCTTTCTTCTCAATAAAGCCATCATCATCTACATGGCATCGATGTTTAGGACATCCTTCTTCGTTTGTGGTTCAGCAAGTTTCTAGAAGAAATAAAATAGCTTAAATCCCAGATAGTACCCCATATGTGTGTGATTCTTGTCAGCTAGCTAAGAGTCATCAGTTGCCATATCCTGTGTATCCAGTGTCTCTAATGATCCCTTGGAGCAAGTTTTCTCTGATGTATGGGGTCCCGCTCCTTTGTCTGTGGGCAAACATGCGTATTATGTAATCTTTATCGATGATTTCAGTAAATTTACTTGGATATATTTGCTCAAGAAGCGTTATGATGTTTATCAAGCCTTCCTTAATTATCGGCAGTATGTTGAGCGCAAGTTTGAAAGGAAAATTATTACTATGCAAACTGATTGGGGAGGCGAGTATGAGAAATTAAATGGTTTCTTTCAAAAAGTTAGAATCACTCATCATGTTTCATGTTCTCATGCTCATCAACAAAACGGTTCTGCTGAGAGAAAACACCATTACATAGTTGAAGTGGATCTTGCATTACTTGCCAATGCTTCCATGCCTTTAAAATATTGGAATGAAGCTTTTATTACTACCACTTTTATTATTAATTTGCTTCCCAGCAAAGTTCTTGATTTTGACACCCCTACTGAACGTCTCCTTCATGTCATACCAAATTATGATGCTCTTAGAACCTTTGGTTGTGCCTGCTGGCCCAATCTTCATCCTTATAACAAGCGCAAGCTTGCCTTTAGATCAAAACGGTGTGTTTTTATTGGCTATAGTCCTATGCACAAGGGTGTCAAATGTCTTGATTTTTCCACTGGCAGAATCTATATATCACGTGATGTTGTCTTTGATGAAAATGTATTCCCTTTTGCTTCCCTACATCCCAATGTCGGCGCCCTCCTGAAACAACAAATCTTACTTCTTCCAAATTCTAATGAGGGTGTACAAAATATTGATCATCATGTGCCTATTATTGTTCCCATTACTGATGCTCAACAGGTTGACGACACCGAAGAAGAAAATCCGGGCTCCATTGGTGCTTCAACGTGTTCTGGCACACGTTTTGAATCTGCACAAAACGACGACCAGGACACGCATTGCGAGGAGGATCCTCCCCGCCGACATTCCCTCTGTCGTCTGGATCCCGAGGCGGCCGAGGTCGCGTCTCCCGAAGTGGACGTTGGCGCCCCGCCACTGAGTGTTTACTCGCGTCGTGGACGCGTGCGGTCTCTGTCGCGTGCCCCCGAGGCAAGACGTGGCGGCCACACGCCTGATCGGGCCTCGCGGTCCCTGTCACCCACTCCCGAGGAGGAGCGTGACACGCACACACCCACGACCGCTGGCCGGATGACACGTGTCGAACCTGGCACTAGCGACGACGCGGCCGACCGCGCGTCTCTTTCATCGCCTGGCGCTGTGTCTCATGGCGTACTGTCCGAGGTTGATTCCCCCCTAGGATCCTCTGTGGCAGTCGACACTGGGGGAGAAGATGATGCTACAGATTCAGAAAATGCAGAAATTTAAGTGCCTCCGTCGCCTATTGCTGAGCAGCCTGATCACACTGTTGGAGTTCGTACACGTCTTCAGAAAGGTATACGACATCCAAATACTGATGGTACTGTTAGATATGACATGTTTTCTTCTACAGGTGAGCCAAGCACACTTGAGGAAGCTAAAAGTGATTCACACTGGCATCAGGCAATACAGGAAGAGTATGATGCATTGATTGAAAAAAAAACATGGCACCTTGTTCCTCCAATCAGTAATAGAAATTTAATTGACTGCAAATGGGTATATCGTGTTAAGAAGAAAGCAGATGGTTCTATTGACAGATATAAAGTGAAGGGAATATGCCCGAGAGGCAATAATAAAGTGGTTATTATCGTATTCCTTGTTTATGATAAATGTTTATTTTACATGCTATAATTGTATTAATACGGAAACGTTAATACATGTGTGTTTAATAAACAAAAAGAAAGTTCCTAGTTATGCCTCTCTTATAAACTAGCTCGTTGATTAACAAGATGATCAAAGGTTTCCTGATCATGGACATTGGATGTTGTTAATAACGAGGTCACAACATTAGTGTAATGATGTGATAAACAATCATCCGAAGTATAGCAGTACGATCAAAGTCATTGATTTTATATTGCTATAACAACTTACGAAGTGATCCTAATCCTTAGACCATGAGATCATGTCAATCACTAACACCGGAAGAGTTTCTTGATAACATCAAACGTCACACCGTAACAGGGTGATTATAAAGATGGGTTCAGAACTAATAAAGTGTTATGTTGAGGCCCATGGATCGAGAGTGGAATTTGTTCATCCCGATGACGGATAGATATGCTCTGGGCCCTCTTGGTGATATCACATTGATTAGCTTGCAAGCAAGTGATTTGATCACTAGAATGTTATATCACGGGAACGAGAAAAGAGTACATATCAGTAACGAGATCAAACTAGGTATGGAGATACCGATGATCGAATCTCGGACATGTAATATATCGTGAAACAAAAGGATTAAGATACTAGCGTAAAAGGTTCCGACGATCACAAGAAAGTCATCGTTGAATGTGTGGGAGTCAGTATGGGTCTCCAGATCCCGCTTCTGATTATTGATTCGAGAGAGGTCTCGATCATGTCCGCATTATTCACGAACCATAGGGTGACACACTTAAGAGACACCAACATCCAATTGGAGCAAAAGTTTCATGCCGAAAGAATGAACAAGCGCATGAATTTATTTTACTAGATACCGAAACAGGTTTTCAGGTGAAATTGCATAAAGTGGTTATGCATGTGAAATAGAATTCTAGCAAGGGTTTATTTGTGAATGTTTGTCATTAAAGTAATTGACAAAATTCTGAATAAAATAAAAGAGTTTTATTTAATGAGAGTTTGCATTAAATTTGGTGGAAAATTAATGGGAATTTGAGTGGGTTTTTGAGTGGAGAAAATTGAAGGGCCATTTTGTGAGTGGAGTGTCCACCCACATGAATGAGGGAGAGGTGGGGGCACCCTCCATGGCCGGCGGCCATGCCCCCTTGGGCTGCCCCCCTCCCCTATATAAGGAGCCCCTCCTCTCACTTCTCACTCACACCTCCTCGTGAAGGATCTCTCTCCCCCTCTAGAATTTATTTCCTACGGTCTCGGACTAGCGAGATACATGTTCCCGGTGGCTATTCGACAAGAAAGAGTTGTGCTTCCGCTGCATCGCTGGAGCGAGGAGGCGGAGGTTGCTCGGTGCCTCGAACGTGTGTGTGAGCACGGATGCGCTGCTGTTTTGCGGCGCTAGGACTTCCTCTCGATCTTGAGATCGGCAAGAGATCGTCTACATCAACCATGAGTTTAGACTCGTTAAGCTTTGTCGGTCTTCAAGGGTATGTTCTCTACGGATATACATCCGCCCGTTGTTTGTATTTGGTAGATAGATCTTGGTACATAGTTGTTCCCATCGTAGGAAATTTTTTGTTTTCTATGCTGCAAACCCTACATAAAGCAAGGCTGGTTGCAAAAGGGTTCAAACAAAGATATGGTATTGATTATGAGGATACATTTAGTCCTGTAGTTAAAATTGCTACTATCAGAGTTGTTTTGTCTATCTTTGTCTCTCGTGGATGGAGCTTACGGCAGCTAGATGTCAAGAACGCGTTCTTACATGGTATTCTGAAAGAGGATGTATACATGAGACAACCTCCATGTTTTGAAAATCCTCACGCTCTGCATTATATTTGCAAACTTGACAAGGCTCTTTATGGACTGAAACAAGCACTGAGAGCATGGTACTCCAGGCTTAGCTCAAAATTGGGTGAGCTTGGATTTATTCCCTCCAAAGCTGATACATCACTATTTCTCTATGACAGAACAGTTGTCTATTACTGATGGTACACCACTGGGTCCTGATGACAGTTCTAAGTATTGCAGTATTGTTGGAGGGTTACAGTACTTGACACTGACACACCCAGATTTGTCCTATTCTGTGAATAAAGTTTGTCAGTTTCTCCATGCTCCCACTACAGAACATTGGTCAGCTGTGAAACGTATTCTCAGATATATTCAAGATACATCAAAGATTGGAACAACATTTGTTAGATCTTCGTCTATGCTTCTCAGTGCCTTTTCTGATGCAGATTGGGCAGGCTCTATTGATGACAGACGGTTCATTGGTGGTTTTGCTATATTTGTTGGATCAAAACTAGTTTCTTGAAGTGTCGGAAAACAAGCCACGGTGTCCAGGTCTAGTACTGAAGCTGAATACAAAGCCTTGGCAAATGCTACAACAGAGTTAATTTGGGTAAAAGATCTTCTTGGTGAACTTGGTGTTAAGATGAAGGAGAAGCCATGTCTTTGGTGTGACAATTTAGGTGCTACATATTTGTCTGCAAATCCAGTGTTTCACGCTCGCACTAAACATATTGAGATAGATTTTCATTTAGTTCGAGAGAGAGTTGCTAATAATCTTCTTGACATCAAGTTTATTTCAAGCAAGGATCAAGTGGCAGATGGTTTACAAAGGCACTTCCAGTGAAACAACTAGATGAGTTTAAGCGTAACAGAATTAGTTTCGTGTCTTTGTTGACACCGACCATATCGGTCATATGATAGTCCAGGTCGAGTCAGCCTTCTCTCTCCCTTTTGTAAAAACTCTGATCTTTATACCCTCATATATAAACACGTAACCCGTGTGGACTCAAGCACGATTCCCACAATCCCTAACCTAGTCGTTTGACACCCTTCACACTCTACGACTTTCTTTCTTCTCGCTGCTCTCGTAGAAACGAGACCTTCAATGGGGAACTCGCTTCAATGGTGCCTTTACCGTTCCCAAGTGAAGTTTGATTTGCAATGCAAATTCAGATTTCACGCACGTGAGACTTGCTAGCTAGGGCAAATGGACGGATTAATCAGCCAGCCAACTCGTGCAGATCGATCATTTTATGTTCGTTCCCGCATCAATTGCATATACTATCCTATTTAAATCTACTCCCTCCGTTTCAAAATATAAGATGTTTTAGGTTTGTGAAGAAAATGAATCTAGACTTCTTTTAGTGTGTAGATTCATCCCAAAGTTGAGTGAACTTATATACTAAAACAAGTCTAGATTCATTTTCTTCACAAACCTAAAACATCTTATATTTTGAAACGGAGGGAGTAGTTCTTAATGCAATCGTCTTGCGTAGACAGCTAGTGAAACAACCCAGCGAAGGAATCCGACCAACGAAACCAAGCCTCTCTGCAGTCCAATCCCGATGTGACGACATGCAGCAAGCGGCTAGAGAACCTAGCGGCGGCCGACCAGGGCAAGCACACGACGTGGGGGGAGGCGCACGCGCACCGGCGATGCGGCGAGTGGGGGCGTTGAGGAGGGTAGTCAGCTCGCCGACGGCGACATCAAGGAGGGTGGTCTTTCCGTGGGCAAGCAGCTAGAGCGATTGTGCCGTCGACGGTTTAGGAAGAAGGGATCAGTTTTGTGAACTAGGTTATCAGTTTGGTCTCGTTGCGTTGAGACTCGTCGACGCTCAGTTCATCTCTTTTTTGTTTCGTCCATTCTTATTCTTTAACGCGGGTTTCTCATATTTCTTTTCCATAGAATTACAGATTGGGCCTGTTGGGCCAAATCTGTCTCACCCGTGCCGTCAGATCAAATCTTCTATATCTAAATAGGAACCCCCACTAAAGGATTTCTCTTAACATGCAAGCCTCCCACATCATCAAGCTTCTAATTGGTCCACATCATCCGATCATACACGTCATTCAGTCATCTACGTTTACCTTTTTCACAAGTGGTCTGTTAATCAATATTTTGATGGAAAACAACTCACTTCATCTTCTACCTGATATCCAGAAAACAATGTGCATCATTAACCAAAACTTTAAATCTCCACGTTTTTCTCTTCATCACGGGGTCCCTTTCATTATCTCCTTGGCTCTTGATATCCCCCGCTGCTTTGTTCTTCTTCCTGTTCGGTCTCTCCACCACCACAAATATCCACAAGAAACTGAACGCAGAAGGAAGTAAAGAAGGAAACCAAGCGATCTCTGTCCATCTTTAAATATCCTGCTATGTTTAAGTCGCAACTCTGCTTCAAGGGGAAATGGTTCCAACTCTACATCATGAGTTCACGACTCTATGCGCCTATCGGTTCCTCAATCGACCCATGCCTTTGGTGGAGAGGATTTGAGAGCCTTGGGAAGTGTAGCTGTTCACTGCTTTATTAATAGATACTGCGCACCACCGCCATGCCAATCTGTTGGATCCATTTCCTCTCGATACTCATCTGCTTCTAACTCCTACTCGCTACTACTACGACATTGTGCTAGCCATTTATACGTCCATGGGATTCCATCGTCCCTTAAAGTCGGGTATCCCTCCCTGATTGTATAGTAGTTCCATCTTGGTGTTGTGGGATTTCAGTATTTTGGCACAATATTGCGGTGCTTGGTTTGCAATTTGGGTCACTCGGTACAGACTTGCAGCCTGCAGCTACCAGCTGAAGCAATGGCATCTCAATATGACCATATTGGCTTTAGTATGTGAACAGGCCTACTAATTGTGGTTTCCTCACCACGGTCTACACGATATGCAATAGCTGAACCACGGTCAATATGACCATGTTGACTCGCCATGATGCAGAGAACGATTTCCTTAGCCCGGTTTCTTTAGTCTACTCCCTCCGGCCCATATTAATTGACTTGGATTTATCAAATTTTGGAGGAACCTATATACTAAATAGTTTCTAGATTCATCCAAATTTTAATAAATCTAAGTCAATTAATATGGGTCGGAGGGAGTATCTAAAAATGTTTATCTGCCTCCATGTCAGGCATCACGGATTCGGATTCATAGTGACATGCAGTTTTTTCATCTCCTCCACAGGTGCACAAGAAACTGAAGAAAGCACCGATGTAGAAGAAACTGATGAAGGCAGGCGCTGCCCTTAAAAAATAGCACCTTTATGATGTACGAGTCCATGCATTATTCACATCGTCTTTCACCACAGTGGGCATGCCGATTAGCATCACCGCACCAGCCTCAAACCTGCTGAGTAGTGAGTTATCTTACCCATTCCTCTTCTCAGCCTTCTTCAGGTTTTCTCTGATTTTCAATTTCTGTTTTTGCTTGAATTCATCCTATGCAGCAAGGGAGACATGAGTCGGGAGTACCGTGATCTGGGTTTCTCACGCTTTGTGTCTCATTCTTTGGGCAAATGAGGCTCTACCAATAATTTGGTGCTAGAACAGATGAGGGTCTGACTATAATTTGGTGCTAATCGAATTTTTATATAAGCATCTGGAAATATTTTATAGTACTTACATCCCTACTAATTACCCAAATTTAATTCTTTTTTTCTCGAAATTTAATTTGGTGCTGATCGAATTCTTTTTTTCTTCTGAGCATCCTCATTTTTATCTTAAGCGTTTTTTATCCTTATGTCTTCGAAGGCATGGAAATTTATTCTCTCACTCAGGGCACATGTGACCTTTGCCAGGCCATGTAACATCGAGGAGGTTACCCATCAGCAGTAAATTTGCATATTAGTGTAGATCAACAATAGTTAATTCATGGTACGCTTAGACCCAATTATTTCTGAGTATATTTTCTCAAATTTCATTGATAGGGATAACTTATGAGAATGACCTTCTTGCAATGAAACAATTGATGAAGATTCAAAGATTTGCCACCAATCTCTGCTGCCCCAGTCCAAAATTTAAAACTATCCACTAGACATGAATTTCAGGCATCTAACTTTCTATGATTAATTTTTATGTAAAAGATATCCTTATCAATCTTATTTAATTGCTGATTTTTAGTTGTTATTTGGTGCATCTATTCTGTAACATCTATTTCTATAACTATTTTTTTTAGCAAATTTCCGCAGCAACGCGCGGGGTATTTCCTAGTTATACTAGTAGTCATATTGAGGAGTAGTAAAAAGTAATAAAAGTTATGTTGTCAAGTATCAATACTTCTGCTTTTAGGCAATGTGTTGGAAAGTGAGCAAAGATCTCTGCGCGGACAAGTGTAGGTCACAATTTTATTGTTGTGTAGTGTAGAGATGGAAAAATATTGATAGCTAAAATGGTATATCAAGAACCAATCAATGATGAAAATTATAGTAATACTCTCTCGCGCCCAAGAAGTTCACAATTTCCTTTTTGTCGAGAAGTTCACTTTTTTTTCAAGAAATTCATTCATGATTCATATGTATGGCAAATTCACCTTTTCACCGGAAAAGCTTTACTTTTTGTTAGAAGTCTACTTCTTCTATGGGAAAGCTTATTTTTGTTGGATAGTTTGCTTTTTTAAGTTTTTATAAGAGAATTACGTATAAGACATCATCCCGAGAGTCTACTAATTTTCTGCATGTGAGCACTTCACGAGTGCATGCATCATATCCTCTTTCCTCTTTAGCTGAAAAACAAAATTTGGAACGTGTGCTAGCTCAGCAATGGTTAGCACGAAGCTCAGTTAGTTGGGGTCTGCGTCAATTTAGTGGAGGTAGGCGTCGTGCCTCGTGGGAGACAGACAGACGAGGACTGTCAAGGTAAAGAATGGAGAAGACCATATCTACACGGCACATTTTATTTTGTTTGAGCCCATAAGGAATTATGGATAAGGATGGCAATTTTATCCATGGATCCGAATATCCACGGATATCCGACCCGATGGAAAGGGTATGGAGTCCTAATTACATCCACGGATTTCATGGGGCGGATATCCGCTAATTCATGGGGCGGGCATGGGTAGTAGTTTCGCTCCACGGATATCCAACGGATACCCGGCAGACACGTGGGACCCACATGTCAGTGAGATTATTTTTTTATGTATGCAATATTTACTAAATAAATTACCCCAAATTTCATGGTCTCGAGCGAAAGACTAATTAGTCCACATCGTAGTAGACTTGCAACAAAAATATCAGAAGCTCTCATGTGTATGCAATCATGGTCTCGAGCGGACATGTTAGGTAATTCATTTATACATTTCCACCTTTGTTTCTAACTTCTCTTGTGAAATATGAAATCTAAGTTGTTCTTATTTTTGACAATTTCATTAGGTGATATTCATGGTAATCTCCTTGCTGTACAAAATCTTCTTAAAGATGAACAAGAAGAAATGGTACTATTTCTGTAGTCACTTACTTACTTCCATTATTCATTCTTGTGATGTGTAACTGATGCAGCCCGACCTACGGTCGTTACTACATCAAGGTCTTCAACTTATGCCAAGTCGTCATGGACTCCAAAGGTGAATCCGTTTCTCTATGCGAGCCCACTTCCTACCCTAGTGAATGGCATGCTACTTCATACTCCGTCACATATGCATGATAGGTTCACACCGACCAGTACGGAGGCAAGGGAGGAAGCCCGGAACATCAAGCCCGACAAGACGGAGGCTTGGAAGAGGAGACGGAAGAAGACAGGTCGATAGCTGCCAGGTCCAAGCGGTACTACCGGTTGTCGGAACCGGTACTACCGGTCAGCGGTACTACCGCCCCCTTCTACCGCTCGTTACTGACGGCTCCAACGGATGCTCCAAGACCGCAAGCGGTACTACCGGTGCTAGAGCGGTACTACCGGTGATGACCGGTACTACCGGTCCTAAGTCCGGTACTATCGTCACCAACCTCGATTGGACTTTGCATCACGCATCCATTGTTGAACAAGGCCTTGGAGTTCATGTCTCGTCTCCAAGTTGTCAAGACCCTCCCCAAGGTGTTCTTCCCTCTCCGATGTGGATCTAAGGGAGCACGTTGACCGATCTTTCCTTGCGAGGATTCTATCGGACCGGTGGCCGCCGTTCGGGAGCAATCGGCCTTGTATCGTGTGAGTTTTGCGTGTGTTCATCATGTTCTTCGCGAGGTGTGTGTTCGCTTCCGCTGCCTTCTCCCTTTCCGCTCGCTTTCCAATTGATTTGACCACGAGATTGTGGCATCCCGCTAAAACCACTACTAGAAAATCGCGTTGTTTTTGTGCATTGCATCGTCATCATCATGCATTGTTTGTCTGAAACTATTTCGAAACGCCTAGATTTGTTTTCTAAATAACCCCCGTCGTTATTTCAAATTAAAACATTGGTCTGTTCAGATCTTTTATTTGTCTAAAAAGTATTTACAAAAATGTTTTACAAATAAAATTAAACAATAAAATATTTTGTCCGGAGAGGCAGTCCAACCGGTCAGGCCAGAGGCCCAATCGGACAAGACTACCTACAATCCGGTCCACCTAAACTAAACCTAAACCCTATTCTACCCAGCCCCCTCCACCTCACCCTCTCCAATCCCTGATCGACACCTCACCTTTCCTTTCCCCCACCCTATCACCACCCGCCACCTGTCCCCGACCACACCCACACACACCGCCCCACCCCTCTCTCTCTCCCCCTGGCGCGTCCCACACACCTTCCCCAGGCCCCACCCCCACCGACAACCACCCTTCCCAGACCCCGCTCCGAACCCGGCCCCACCCCACACGCCACCCGACCGACCCCGCCTGGCCCACCACTCCCTACCTCGCACGCTCCCTCTCTCCCCGATCCCACCTCCCCCGCAACCGCCGCCGCGCACCCCTCTTCCTCCCCGTTCAAGCCACCGCGTCCCCGGGTACCCCGTCCGCCGCCTGGGCTCTCCTACCCCGCGGCCCCCTCCTCCGTTTCGTCCCCGCCGCCTTCCCCTTGCCGACCCGCGTCGCCCCGTCGCCCTCCTCTCCGGCCGGTCTCGCCGTCCTCGCCCTGCTGTGCCGCCTTCCTCCGGCGCCAGGGCGACCTCGCTCGCCTCCGGCACCAACCACCACGCCCGCCGGCGACCGTCTCCGCGTCCTCGCTCGCCTCCGCACCAGCGCCCCTCTTCCTGGCCGACGCGCCACCGGCACCATGCCCCTTCCTCGTCGGCTGCCGCCGCTGCCGGGACCTCGCCACCCTCTCCGTCCGGCCGCCACCCCTCTGTGTTAGCCCCTGCAGGCCCTCAACCTCGCCATCCTCCCTCGTGCGCGAGCTCTTCTCGCCACCGACCAGCTCCTCCCGTCCTCCTCCCCGGCAGCTCTGTGCCCAGGCCGCGCCCCTGCTACCTGCTTCGGCCGAGCCCGCCTACCCTGCGCCAGAGCCCCTGCGAGCCTCCTCTAAGTCCAAGTACCCGCCGCCGGCCTCGCCTTCCGTGCTGCTCTGGGCGCATCACCCCGCCGTGCTAGTGTGCCTCCTCCAACCCCCCCCCCCCTGTGATGTTTTGGTGATAAAAGGTGAGCCAATGGTGTGATGAACCATGGGTGATGAAGCTGTGCTGTTGGTATGGAACGAATGAAGATCCAGGTAGTGTGCTACAGGTCCCTCGACTTTGATGAAGAGTTTGCGCACAGATAACACGAAGACCCGTGGCCGAGAACATTGACCCCTGAAGGCCATGGACATCGAAACCAAGTTCTCCGTCGTCGGGCACCAATATCGGCCACATGGGACCTCAAGATCTTCCTCCTGGATCTAAAGGTCTTTGTCTCGGATGCCAAGAACTCCGACATGAACATCAAGGCCACCTTCTCAGATGCGAAGCCCGATCCCGGCGCGCCCGAACCCCGTTGAACACCAAGACCCTCGGGATCGCCAAGTTCTCCTTCCCGGAAGCATTGACGCCCGTGCGACAAGATCTACTTCCGTTGTCCGAGACCGATTCCGTCGAACCGTTCTCCCCGTCGAACCCTGAGACCGAACCCCGAACCCCGGAACCAAGATCTTCCGAACCCCGATGTGTGATTCCTTCCCGAGCCCTATTTTATAAAATGAAATATAAACTTGTTGCATATTAATTGTTTATCTCGCATGCATATCATGTGGGTTGGGGGCCTTATGCCGTTTCACCTAAATTAAATATGGGGCCCATATGTGGGCAAATCTAGTCTTATATTGGCCTCATTTAAATTTGTGAAGCGAACCGGTAACTTATCTTGCCCTGTTATTACAACATTTAATTTGCGGGGTAGATAAATAACATGAACCATCTAATTAATTGTCGGGACCCCGGTTCCGCTTAATATGGCCTAATTGCATCGCACCTTTGCCATGTCATACATCATACCTGCATCATGCCCGATCTTTTGCCGTAGTATTAAATAGTGCCTCCGGTGTTTCTTCTAGTGTTTTGGTTCTTCGCGGATAAGGCCGTTGAGTTGATGCGAGCTTCGCCCCGTTCTTCGGATGAACCTTCGGCAATGCTTTTCAGGCGAGCATTCTCCCCCTTTCTACCTATCTTACTTTTATAGTATTTATTCCCTCCTATTGATCTATTGCTATCTGTGTTGCGATGCTCTAGCTTTCGTACCCGTGATACCCCTTGCAGCCTTATATTGCCTTGGACACCTCCTATTACCTGTTGTTTGGTAGATAGTTGGACCTGCGCGTCGTAGTCGCTTGCTCAAGTGATGTTGCGTGTCGTCAAGTACCACAGTTGTTGGAGTCTTGCCGCATGTTTATTGTTGGAGATGATCATGGCTTTAATTATCGTTTACTTTAATTATTGTTTAATAACTAAAATTGAGTAGGTAAATGCAGAGGCATCGGTGGGTGATAGATGACATTTGGTTTCCGACCGCTCACTGGTGTCCCGTAGGACCCCGAGTTCTTGACACATGTTCCGAGATCGAGCGCGCTAACCATATGTGGGATGTATGGGCACCCCATCGATTTAGTACCTGATTTCAAAGTACTGTACTGGGGGCCACAATTAGTCTGGGGCTTTATTACTATTTTGTACTTATGCCAGGCTTTACTGCTTTATTTAAATTGTGCGAGGTACTGCACGTGTACTGTTTAGGTAAGCGGAGTGTTTTCGCGGTATCGACAAGCCCAGTTTTGGGTTCCCAGTCGTTTACAGCCACTGACGCAAACCCTGAGTCCGTCTCGGAGACCGGCCGACTTCGTTGCGGGTAGACTTAGTGGGGTGGCCCCCCGTGCTTGCTTTGGGTCTGGGAAACGTCATGACTTAGGCCCCGCCGACATACCGATGGGTGTATGTTAATTGATCTGGCAAAAAGGGTCAAAGTGCGTGTGGATACTTTGGTGCACCCCTGCAGGGTTAAATCTTTTCGAGAAGCCGTGTCCGCGGTTATGGACGACTTGGAGCACAGTGCTTGATCATAGACAACTATAACTAAAGTTTACTGTTATAATTTGACTTGTACCCGATATGACTAGTAATCAGCTTCACTACAACGGAATGGCTAAATAAAAGTACCAACAACTGCTGGGTTTTGGGATATCTCATGCTATTTGTATCTGACTAGTAAGTGTTGCAACTATAAAGGAATGGCTAAATAAAAGTACCAACAACTGCTGGGTTTTGGGATATCTCATGCTATTTGTATCTGACTAGTAAGTGCTGCAACTACAACGGAATGATTAACTAAAATTGCCCACTGCTTATTATATCAGGATGATTATCTATACCTGACTAGTAATAGCTGCAACGATAACTGATTAAATAAAACTGCCAACGGTGTGAGTTCCTCGGTTGACTTCCTCGTTTGGTCTCGAGGGGAAAACACCAGGATGGGTATGTTTGGTGGTAGTATCAGGTTGATTTCGAATAGGTCTATCTTACCCCTCTCTGATAGCCGATAGTTAAATCGAGTCTCTATAGGTTGTTTAGTGCATGCTGCGCTGCCGCTCAGCCCACCATACCTATGTAGGCGAGGACCGCCGAATTCTAGCCTCGTCGTGTACTGGCCTCAGTACTGACGCTCCTCTTTTTCCTTTGCCCTTTGTCGGCACCCCTTTTGTTTAAGCAGGTTTGAGATCGACGTCGTTAGCAGGGTGTAACACCCTCAGAATCGACCCTATGCAAGTTTTAGCGAATCCCGCCAAACCCGCATAGAAACGATTCAAAGGTGCCCACCAGGCACTTTCGTGCGGGTGGAAAACGAAGTAATAACATTACACAACAGTCCTCGATGGGACCCACAGAACAGATATATACAACAGCGACTCAAAGAGTCAAGAATACAGATATACGGTACAAAGATCCAAATCACCTTGAAAATATGGAGCGTCCGACTACGGACAAGATGCACTGGGGCTAAGAGCCCTGAAGAATAATCAATGGCGTCCATAACCCTGCCCAGGCCAAGCCGGAAGGGTAACCCTACTAACGACGTCGATCTCAAAACCTGCTTAAACAAAAGGGGTGCCGACAAAGGGCAAAGGAAAAGAGAGAGAGCGGTCAGTACTGAGGCCAGTACACGGCGAGACTAGAATTCGGCGGTCCTCGCCTACATAGGTATGGTGGACTGAGCGGCAGCGGCAGCATGCACTAAACAACCTATAGAGACTCGATACAACTGGCGGTTATCAGAGAGGGATAAGAATGACCTACCCGGATCCAACCTGAAGCTAACACCAAACAAACCCATCCTGGTGTTTCCCCTTTGATACCAAACGAGGAAGTCAACCGAGGAACTCACACAGTTGGCAGTTTTATTTATTCAGTTATCGTTGCAGCAATTACTAGTCAGGTATGGATAATCATCCTGATAAAATAAGCAGTGGGCCGTTTTAGTTAATCATTCCGTTATAGTTGCAACACTTACTAGTCAGATACAATTGGCATGAGATATTCCAAAACCCAGCAGTTGTTGGTACTTTTATTATCCATTCCGTTATAGTTGCAATACTTACTAGTCAGGTACAAAGGTCGCAAGCGACACCCAAACAAACAATTGTTGGCAGTTTTATTTAGCCATTCCATTATAGTGAAGCTGCTTACTAGTCATGATAAAGTCAAATTCATAGCACTACTTTAGTTATAGTTGTCTATGATCGAGATACTGTGCTCCAAGTCGTCCATAACCGCGGACACGGCTTTCAGAAAGTTTTACCCGGCCGGGGTGCACAAATAGCAACACACACACGATCAACCTCGGAAAAACCAAATCAAAACCCAACGAGGCTTTCATGACAAAGCAATCACAGGATTCAGAAATATTTCAGGGGGCCACCCCATTGAGTAGACCCGCAACAAAGCTAGCTGACTCCGAGACGGACTCAAGGTTTGCGACAATGGCTGTAAACGACTGGGAACCCAAAACTGGGCTTGTCGATACCGCGAAAACATTCCGCTTACCTAAACAGTACAGCGTGCTCCTCGCACAATCGTAAATAAAGCGGTAAAGCATGGCATAAGTACAGGATCGTAAATAAAACCTCAAACTAGTTTGTGGCCCCAAGAAATAAGAATGAATCAAGCTCTGGCTAAGGGGGGTCCCATAATTCCCCGTATGTGGATAGCGCGAATATTCAAGGAACAGGTATCAAGTACTCGGGGTCCTACGGGACACAAGTGGGCGGTCGGAAACCAAATATTATCTATCACCCATCGATTCCTCTGCTTACTTACTTCAATTTTAGTTGTTAAACAGGAATTAAAGTGAACGATAAATAAAGCCGAGATCATCTCCAACATCAAACATGTGGCAATACTCCAACAACTGTGGTACATGGCGACACGCAACAGCACTTGAGCAAGCGACTACGACGCGCAAGTCCAACTATCTACCAAACAACAGGTAATAGGAGGTGGCCATGGCAATATAGGGCTGCAAGGGATTTCACGGGTACGAAAACTAGAGCAACGCAACACAGATAGCAATAGATCAACAGGAGGGAATAAATACTATAAAGTAAGATACGTAGAAAGGGGGAGATGCTCGCCTGAAAACATTGCCGAAGGTTCAACCGAAGATCGGGGCGAAGCTCACATCAACTCAACGGCCTTATCCACGAAGAACCAAAACACTAGAATAAACACCGGATGCAATATTTAATACTACGGCAAAAGATCGGGCATGATGCATGAATGATGTATGGCATGGCAAAGGTGCGATGCAATTAGGCCATATTAAGCGGAATCGGGGTCCCGACAATTAATTAGATGGTTCATGTTATTTATCTACCCCACAAATTAAATGTTGCATGATCAAGACAAAAGATAGCACCGGTTCGCTACACAAATTTAAATGAGGCCAATATGAGACTAGATTTTCCCGCATATGGGCCCCATATTTAATTTAGGTGAATCGGCAAAAGGCCCCCAAACCACACAAATATGAATGCATGAACATTTAAGATGCGACAAGTTGTATTATATTATAAAATAGGGTTTCGGGAAGGGGTTCACACATTAGAGGGGTCTCGACGATCTTGGTTTCTGGGGGTTCGAGGTCGGTCTCAGGGTTCAGGGTTCGACGGGATCGGTCTCGACAGAACATTCTCGAGCAACGGGTAGATCTTGTCGCATCCGGGGTCTCGGCGAGCTCGGCGTCCGGGAAGGAGAACTTGTCGTCCAGGGTCTCGGTGTCCGGGGTGAAGTACTCTGCGTCCTCGAGGAAGTACTTGGCGTTCCGGGCTCTCGACGAATCTTGGCGTCCGAGAAGAAGATCATGTCGCATCCGCGGCCTTCGGGTACGGGTTCTCCGGGCTCCCATGTAGAAGATCTTGTCGTCACGTCGAAGAACTCGGGTTCGGGGTCGGGTGTCGGTGGACTACTTGATGTTTTCCCTTAGAAGATCTTCGGGTTCCGTGAAGGAGGTCTTGGTGTTCCAGATTCAATTAGCGAAGGTGTACCACACCAACAGATACTATGGGTTGCCGAGCAGAGATCTCGTACAGGACAAGGCGTCAGATGCAACCATATGGGGGCTCAAGAGGCACGGATGCAGAGTCTCCCATACAGCAGCACAAGGCATGGAGGAGGCCATGCGGCGGCATTTCACCAAGCGGAGAAGGGCGGCGGTCTGAGCACAGACCAGGGGCGCGGAGCGACTGGAGGCGATGGACAGAGGGGTAGCAGAGGACGAGCCTGGCGACCTTGCTGAGGAGTAACAGGCCTGCGAGGTGGAGGCTCTGGTGGCGGGGAGCACGTCGGGGGAGGAAGAGCTGCGGAGGGTCGCCAGCGAGAGGATCTGCCGGGGATGGCGACGGCTCGAGACTCGCGGGGGAACAGGCGAAGTCGGCGACGGCGCAAAGGGCGTAGAGGATGGCGATGGAGCTTAGGAGGGCCGCCATCAGAGGAGGCATCCCTGGTGGCGCCGGAGGTCGACGCGGTCGTCCGGAGGTCGACGACGCGCTGAAGGGAGGACGCACATGGTGGAGAGGAGAGCTCGGGTCAGAGGGGAGACTTGCAGGCGAGGAGGAAGGCGCGTCCACTAGGGGCGAGCTCGCTGACGGCGAAGGGCGGCCGGATGCGCGGCCACGGGCCCTGGCGGCGGAGGGTGGCTGCTGGTGGGGGTCGAGGCCGAGCGGGGCGGTGAGGGGGCCGGCCCGAGAGGCGACGATGCGGCCGGGTGGAGGAGGCCACGGGAAGGAGAGGCCGCGGTCGGCGGTGGGTGAGCAGAGGCGAGGGAGCGTGGTCGGGGGAGGGAGAGGATGGAGAGGGGAGAGAGGAGCGGGAGGGACCGGTGGGACCGGGTGGGGTCAGACGCGGGGACGGGGTGGGTTGACCAGGGGGAGTTGGGAGGGAGCGGTTCGGTGGTGGGGAGGTGGGGCCGCAGAAAGAGTGGGGCTGACGTGTGAGGAGGGAGAGAGAGGGAGTGGGTGAGGTGGCTGTGTGGGATAGGGTAGAGGAAGGGGAGAGGTGACGTGGCGAGACGGGAGTGGCTGGGATGAGGTGGCTGGGGAAGGGTAGATTAGAACTAGGTAGAAAAGATTTAGGGGGGACTGGGTAGATATTTATCTGGGAAGTAGACTGCTGCCAGCTGGGCCGATTTTATTCTGGGGTGGTCGTTCGGGTCGAATCGGCCCGTTCGACTGCCCCGCTAAAAATAATTAAATATTTTATTTATTTCAAACAGGGCTTTTGCAAACCGATAGCAGACAAAACAAAATAATCCGGAGACCCGAGTTTTGCGTTTGAATAAAGACGGGGCGTTTAGAAAACAAATTAGGTTTTCCCGAAAATAGTTTTATGCAAGCAAATGCAAGATGATGACGATGCTCAAATGCAATGATGATGACATGAGCATGCGGTCATGATGATGCAATGCACAAAAACAACGCGATTTTCTAGTAGTGGTTTTTGCGGGATGCCACACAGGGTTATCCTTCCGGCTTGGCCTGGGCAGGGTTATGGACGCCATTAGTTATTCTTCAGGGCTCTTAGCCCCATTTGCATCTTGTCCGTAGCTGGACGCTCTATCGTTTTCAAGGTGATTTGGATCTTCGTTCTGTATATCTGTATTCTTGACTCATGGAGTCGTGTTGTATATATATCTGTTCTGTGGGTCCCATCGAGGACTGTTGTGTAATGTTATTACTTCGTTTTCCACCCGCACGAAAGTGCCTGGTGGGCACCTTTGAATCGTTTCTATGCGGGTTTGGCGGGAATCGCTGAAACTTGCATAGGGTCGATTCTGAGGGTGTTACAGAGTGGTATCAGAGCTCAGCAGTTGTGATACCCCACAAGTCCAGCCTGTAGGATAACCTAGCTAACGACCGAAGTAGAGTGTCAAAACTATTTTTGCAAAATCGGTTGGATAGTTCTGATTAGGTCTAATTTTACTCCTTACCCCTCTGCTGCTCTCCTCTTACCTCTACGTGTTTTGAATCCGCTCTCTTCTCTCTCTTCGAGTCCAGGAATTCTCGTGGTTGGGTTCCATCGTACCTCCAGGGTTTCGCTTCCTCCTTTGGTAACGGTGTTGCTACACCTGGTCTTCATGTTAGCCGAGGAGTCCTTCGTCTGGTGGACTTCTCTTTGTTCCTTCTCGTGCCTTCGACGCGACGACATCACCTACGCTAGGTCCGATGCCGAGTCTGCATCACTCCCTTGTTCCTGAACCTCGCTTGTCGAGATCTTCAGTCTAAATCCCGAGAGTTGGTTGCATAAGTCTTCTATTCATGTACAGATTAATGCTTTGAGTGCGGGATGGAGTCGCGACCATACCACTACTCATACCATTCGCTTTTGTACATTGAATGGTGGATCGATGCAATTCGTACTCCTTCCATAGGAGTTGGAGGTGGCCTTACCTTTAACTTCGTCTGTTGTTTTCCGGAGTGTTCTCTTGACGAACAGGATCAACGACATCCTGTTGGCGGTGTCGCAGATTTCAAGACGGAACAAGAACCATTGTTAGTGGTGTCGCGAAGATCTACACGAAGCGAGAAGATTCAGATCGCCGCCCTTCTTCCCCGTACCAGGAGGCGGATCTCGAGGGCGAGATCCATTGTTAGTGGTGTCGAATTGTGGCATCCTGCTAAAACCACTACTAGAAAATCGTGTTGTTTTTGTGCATTGCATCGTCATCATCATGCATTGTTTGTCTGAAACTATTTCGAAACGCCTAGATTTGTTTTCTAAATAACCCCCGTCGTTATTTCAAATTAAAACATCGGTCTGTTCAGATCTTTTATTTGTCTAAAAAGTATTTACAAAAATGTTTTACAAATAAAATTAAACAATAAAATATTTTGTCCGGAGAGGCAGTCCAACCGGTCAGGCCAGAGGCCCAATCGGACCAGACTACCTACAATCCGGTCCACCTAAACTAAACCTAAACCCTATTCTACCCAGCCCCCTCCAACTCACCCTCTCCAATCCCT